>CM054061.1:191105021-192305021 GCA_028641055.1 Alopecurus myosuroides
CATGATGTTCATACGAAAGAAATTTCGTGTCATGATGTGTGCAATGATGTCATCCCGCACTTGCCTACTCCTGATGGGACGTGGCGTAGTGGGCAGGGCGCGTAGGGCCCATTCTGTCAGCTTTTTGACCGGAAATGAGCCGTCGCGTGCCGGTTTATCCGCTAGACGTGCAGTAACTATGCATGATCTTGCAAAAAAGATCGTGCGGGTGTAACCTCCCCCTGCCTCCTCGTTTCCGCTCCGCACGTGGCAGTGGGGATGAGTGCCACATTCGTAGATCAACGGTTCACGGTGGCTTGGCGCTAGTATAAATGATAGGCCTTAGGGAAAAGATCACTTTCCCGGCCTCCATTCACCTTCTTCCTCCTCTAGCGCGCCCCTCTCCTTCTGCGAGAACAAGTCGAGCTCCAATGGCGGGAAGCAAGAAACGCGGCGCAGCCGCAGCTTCCGGCAAAGAAGCAACCAGCGCCTCCACGGCGGCCCTGATGAAGAGTACAGGCGAGTGGCGCTCGTCCAATGTGACGAAGAAGAGCGTCGCCGAGATGCAGCGGGAGGAATTGCTTCCCCCCCGAGGACTCCAAGCGCGTCCTCATGCCGGCGAGGGGAGAAAAAGTGCCCAATCCGCGTGCTAACGAGTGCGTTGCATTCTTGGAGCACGTTGCCCGAGGTCTGTCATTCCCCCTTCATCCTTTTCTCGTCGGGTTGTTGTATGTCTATGGCATACAGCTGCACGACCTTCCCCCCAATGCGATTCAACACATCTCGTGTTTTATCGTGATGTGCGAGTGCTTTCTCGGCATTCGCCCGCACTGGGGGCTCTGGAAGGCTATCTTCCAGGTGCGAATCTTTCGGGAGAAGCCCCTGCATGGCGAGAAGATCAGAGAGCCGTTGGCGACTGGTGGCTTCAGGAGCCAAGCAAACAAGGACTTCCCTTACCTGGAGATGAGCTTCGTCGATTCAGCGCAAGGGTGGCGCCGGAGATGGTTCTATGTTGAAGACAACGACGTGGGTGGCGTTCCATAATTTCGTCCATCCGCAATCCTAAAGAGGAGGACAGGCCGACCCTATTATGGGAGTTTACGGGTGTCAACGACCCAAGACGGAGGTGAAAGTATAGTATGGGCACCTAGAGGGGGGGGGGGGGGTGAATAGGTGCTACGGCAAATTTTAATTTTTCTCAAATTTAGGCTTGACAAGAAAGGTAAATTCTCTAGATAGTGCAACTAGTGATGAATTTACCTATATGACAAGACAAGCAATCAATGCAACAAGTACAAGTAAGTAAAGAGAGGGAGGAACGAGGTAACCGATGGAAGCACACGGAGACACGATGTATTTCCGAGTTCCTCCTTTTTAGGGGAGTACGTCTCGTTGGAGGGGTGTGAGCTCGCCACAAAGGCCTACTCAACGCCACTAAGGCTTCACCCTATTCTCCGATGAACTTCGCCACAAAGGCCTAGTTCACCTTCCACTATAGAACCCCTTTGAGGCGGGGATCAAATCCTTTACAAACACCTTGGGGCACACACCCACAACTTAATTGGGGGCTCCCAACAACTCTTGAATCACCAACAAGAAACAAGATGCCTAGGTTCTCCACAAGAGGAAACCCTAGGCAAGATCCCTCTAGCTAGAGAGGGGGAAATGAAGAACGGGTCGGTGAAGATGTAGATCGGGGCCTTCTCCTTCAATCCTCCAAAGATCTTCAAGATTGGGTGGAGGGATTGGGAGTTATGAGGGATTTGGTGAGTTCTTAAATGCTCATCAATGCTAAGGGGAAGAACTAGATCTTGAGGAAGAAGAGGAGGGCTATTTATAGTCCCTCCTCACAACTAGTCGTTGTGTAGGAAAAAAGGTACCGGAATATCCGGTCCAAGTTTGGACCGGAATATCCGGTCAGTTTGCTCCACGCAGATCTGCAGTGCTGGACCGGATTATCCGGTTGATCTGAAATAATCCGGTACAAATAATCCGGTAGATGCCAGTACGCAAATCTTCTAGTCCTTAGCCATTTTCCACTTCTTCAACTGCAACCGGAATATCCGGTATAGATATGAAATATCCGGTACAAATAATCCGGTTGACTCCAGTAGCTCAAAACTTCCAGTCCTTAGCAGTTTTTCGCAGCAACCGGAATATCCGGTCCGGGATGAATAATCCGGACCAAATAATCCGGTTGACTCCAGTAGCTCAAAACTTCCAGTCCTTAGCAATTTTGCGCAGCAACCGGAATATCCGGTCCGGGATGAATAATCCGGACCAAATAATCCGGTTGACTCCAGTATGCGAAATTCTCAGTCCTTAGCCATTTTTGAGCTCCTTTCTCAGCAACCGGAATATCCGGTCCAGGATGAATAATCCGGTCCGAATAATCCGGTTGAGTTCTGTCCCAAAAACCTCAGGCCAAACTTCACCGACTTTTCAGTGCTCGATGCCGATGTTAAGTATAACACCTGCACACTAAACACCTCGATAAATAATGTACTTAGTATTGTTAACTAACACACAAAACACTGGGAAAACGAAATGCACTTTCAATCTCCCCCTTTTTGGTGTTAGATGACAATACTAAGATTTGCAATAAACCTTGACAGTAATCATGCTTGAAACAAGATGAAAATCTCTCCCCCTATCTCTATGCATATCTTTTGTTTGCCTCAAATGCAAATGGATGCAATGATGTATAGGGAGAGATTTTCAACAAGTAGCAAACATGACAATGAGACAACATCACCAATATGTTGAGTGTAAAGAAGTATATACCTTGTGCGAGAACGATATATCCAAGAATAACCAAGCACAACAATAGATAATCTCCTCAACATATACGATAGATAACCAACACACCATAAATATTTAACCATGATAATATCCAGATAACCAATAGTCACACACATAATAGCACACATAGTTTTAAACGACAATAAACGACAAGTTCACAAGCACGACAAATGAAGATAAAATGGACACAAGCTCTCAAAGGAAGGATAAAAGCAAATGCTTGTGCCCGAACCCATGCAAATCCCGTAGTCTATAATAGCTACTTCTCCCCCTTTGGCATCGAGACACCAAAAAGGAGGGAAATAGCTAACTAACGCCCCAGACACGGTCTAAGCATCCGACTCGTCTCCAGACTCCTGCTCATCATCAGACTCCTCCTCATCAGCAGCAGCATCATGAGCTCGGGAAGCAGTCGCCTGAGTAGACCTGAGAGCCGCCTCAATGCTCTCCCACGGAGTGAAATCCTCAGCAGACCAGGCAGAGTAGGACTGAGCATCAAGAGGAGCAGGAACATCACCAGTGCCACCACTCACGTGATGGAGAATCTGACGCTGAGAGCTAGCCAAGTCAGTGTCCCTGCGATACGCCCTGTACTGTTCCTTGTGAATGTCCACCTTCATGCAGAGCACGTTGCGCTGAAACCAGGATAGCTTCCTGACGTTGCGCAAGGTGGTGATATCAGACACAGGCACCCTGGGAGCAGACTGAGAGCTAGAAGGACCACCCATAGAGGAACCACCCTCAAATGGAGCACTCTGAGAAGCAGCAGCAGTCTTCACCTTCCTCTTGACATACAGCTTCCTCACCTTGTGCTCAACCATGGGTAACTCGGTGTACTCCTTCCTCATCTCATACTTGATAAGCATCATGATATAGGGAGCATAGGGTATGGTGTAGCCACCAATCATAGCAGCATAGAGCTCGTGAAAGATGATGTCCATCACATCCACAGTATAGGAGACAGCCGGGTCCTCTTCCTCCATACACTCCTTAGCCAGAATCAGAAGGTTGCACAGAGGAGTGGTGAGAGCATCGTTGTTACCTCCACTCGGCACAAGGAAAGCTCTGAAGATACGCACCAGCTGATCATAAAGTGGAAGAAGTCCCTCAAGTCCCCCAACAGTGAAACCAGGGGCATATAGCTCAGCCATGGACACCTCCCTCCTCGGCCTATCAACCTCATGGACGCGGTGACCAAGAGGAGGGTGCTCGCTGTAAGAGTAGCCAAGACGCCGAGCAAACCTCTCAAAAGATGCTTCACAAGGTGTATCCCCAGACATCCACTTAAGACGGGTCACAATATCACCAGTGGAGTACACGAGGGTGGACATAAACTGCATCACAAGCTGTGTGTTGTAGTTGCACTGAGTCTCCATGAGCTTCACCAGACCGAAACGCTCAACAATACTAGCTGCATCAGCAAACTCCTCCTTGGCCTTGAGAGCGGCATGGTCATATGGATGCATAGGGCGGCACGGAAAGCGGTAGTCACAATAGATGTCAGTATAAATGTAGGACTGCTCCAGATTCCAGAAACGAGAATCAATATTGCCAACCCTCGGAGAAAGATAGGCATCCTGCTTTCTGAGCTCATTGAACTCCTGAGTAGGAAAGTCGGTCTTATAGTTGAGCCGAGGTTTCCTCTTGTTACGGGTAGAAACTAGCTTCTTGCGCTTCGGAACGCTTCGATCGTGGTCACCATCTGTGAAACAAGATAGAATAGGAAAAGCACAAGATGAGTACACTAGTGTCATACAACGGATACAATCATACATAGAAACGATAGAGGAGATTACAGGAAACAATCGAGGTAGAAATCTGGGAAAGATCCATTTGGGGCTGCCCTTAAAACAGTACTGGACTTAGCCGGATATTCCGGTTCAAAACTGAACCGGATATTCCGGTTACCCGGATATTCCGGTTCAGTCGTGGACCGGATATTCCGGTAAATTGCGGAACAGCACAAAATCAACCTAGATCTCAGATTTCCACATGGATTGCAAACAAGTAATCTACTCTATGGTTTCTAGCATGTATGGGGGGTCCTCTTCGGAACGAAAACTACCAAGCAAGCCAACAAAACGCACATCCATGGAAGGTGAGGTTATAGCACCAAGATTCAAGAGATTTGAACAATACCGGGATCCATGGAGAGAAAAGCTTGGGTAGAATCGTTCCAAACGCGAGGAGATCAAGATCCGGGCCAAATCTCCAAGATCTTGCGGAGGAAACGGCCCGGGAGGCCAAGAACCACGGCGGCGGCGATTTGGTGGAGAGGAGCGGACGGGAAAGAGGGCAAGAACTGCCCATCCCCGTCGGGCTCCAGGTTATATGGATTTCGCCGAACCGGATATTCCGGTACAGCCGGATATTCCGGTTCAAAACTGAACCGGAAATTCCGACTGCCTCCTGATTCGAAATTTCCTCGTTTTCAACGGACGACACTAGTGCTTAGAAAGAAGGGCTTTTTGAGAGAAAGGCTTAGGATAGATTTACCAAACTGAGACTAGTACTTATCCCTCTCAAGTGCAAGAAGCAACCAACTAAAATACCAATTGAGTGGGATTTTCCTAGGAAGAAACACTTAGCCGGGAAAAACACACGAAATGCAATGAAATGACAAGTAGAAAAACCCAACTAAGATCCAACTCTTCGAAATGAAGAGGTTGGTGGCCGAAGCCACCATGTAAGAGTTCTTGGTATGCAACCGCGAAGATATATCTTGGGGGCATTGCCAAAACTCAACATTGAAGCTCACAATTCAACATTAGAAAAAGAGAGATCACAATGAATTTTTTGCTATGGGCATAATGGGGGGAGGGAGAACCCAATGTGTTAGGATAGCACTCCCCCTATGTCCATGCCTACATCTAAGCTCGAACACGTTTCATCTATAGGGGTGTGCGCAAGATAGTCAAGCCAAACTCCTTGAATCAATCACATTTAGCTCATTCCTCAAGAACATGAACCTTGCATCATCAAGTGGCTTCGTGAAAATATCCGCAAGATTGTCCTTGGTGGGCACATAACCGAGTGCAATGTCTCCTCTCGCCACGTGATCACGGATGAAGTGGTGGCGAATCTCAATGTGCTTCGTCCTTGTGTGTTGCACCGGATTGTATGCAATCTTGATAGCACTTTCATTGTCACATAGAAGAGGTACTTTGTCCAAATGAACTCCATATTCCTTGAGAGTTTGCCTCATCCATAGCAATTGGGTGCATGCACTTGCGGCGGCAACATATTCGGCTTCGGCGGTGGAGAGAGAGATGCAATTTTGTTTCTTCGAGGACCAACTTACAAGGGACCTACCAAGAAATTGGCAAGCCCCTGAAGTTGACTTCCTATCATCTTGATCACCCGCCCAATCGGAATCCGTATATCCATTGAGAGAAAATTGTGCCCCCTTTGGGTACCACAAACCAAATCTTGAGGTATGAACCAAATAACGAAAGATCCTATGAACCGCCATTAGATGGCAATCCTTAGGAGCCGCTTGATACCTTGCACACACACCTACACTCAAAACGATATCGGGCCTAGATGCACAAAGATAGAGCAAAGAACCAATCATAGAACGATAAAGCTTTTGGTCCACATCCTTACTCCCTTTTGGATTACGAGAGAGATGACACTTGACTTGCATAGGAGATGTCTTGATCTTAGCATCTTGGAAGTTGAACCTCTTGAGCATATCTTGGGTGTACTTGGCTTGAGAAATGAAGGTCCCACAAGCCAATTGCTTGATCTCAAAGCCAAGGAAGAATTTAAGCTCACCCATCATAGACATCTCGAACCTGTCAGTCATAAGCTTAGAGAACTCATTATTGAAAGCTTGGTTAGTTGAGCCAAAGATGATATCGTCCACATAGAGTTGGCATATGAAAAGCTCTCCCTTTACTCTCTTGGTGAAGAGAGTGGGGTCGTGTAACATCCAAGTATGAAAACCCTTAGTTGTTTTACTTATTTGTTTAATTTATGCAATGCATCATGGCATCATTCTCATTTTTATTTCTGTTTGCATTGTTTTCATAATAAAATTCAAACTTAATCAAACATTGTTTTCACACTTGTCTGTTACAACCTTTCAAATAAAGAAGTGTAAACTAAAAACCTCTTTTGTTTCCAAGCAATCCATTGTAATTCATCCATTAAGTTGTTGCTAAAATCAATTACTCCATTAAATCAATTATTTCCAAGTCATTTTCCAAACTCAAAACAATTATCAAATCATAAAACTTTTGAATCCATGATGTTCAACACAACTTGGTATTCTTCAAAACATTCTAAACCCTAGGGGAAACCCTATTGAAAACACCTTATTTTCTAAATATTAATTACTATGGCAATTTTCACTTAAATTGGTTCAATTTTGAAACAGCAATCAAACATTTGAAATTTTGAAAACCAAAACTACCAAGTGGTTTCTTTTCACCTAAGAAGCTTATCCAATTTTTTCCAAAATTTTATCTAAGTTAAAACCTATCTATTTTATCCAAAAGCTAACTACAAAAAAAAAAAACAGAAAAGAATAAAAACGAGCTAACCCAGCGCAGCGCGCGGCAGCTAAGCAGCCCAGCCGTCAGGCCTGCCCGCGCGCAGCGGCCCAGCCCGCTAACCGCCACTTACCGGTTCGCTGCTGCGCCAAGATTCGTGCCTGCTCTCTCCTCCTTCGTCAAACAGTACGGCGGCCATCGGGGGACGCCACCGCGACAGGAACGCCGCCGTCCGACCGCTCCGTGCGTTTCCGTCCCTATAAGAAGGCCCTAGGGCCCTGGCAGGTGCCCTAGGCTCCTAGGGTTTCCGCCTCCACCTCGCAGCGCCGCCGATCGCCACCTCTGTCGCCAAGATCCCACCTCTCTGCAACTCTCCCCGCCGGCGAGTCTCTGAAGATCGCCATGGCACCACCACCTCCTACCCTCTCTTAGCCAATTGCTTCCGGGAACGAGCTCGCCACTCCTCCATCTGTCGTTTGGACACCTGAGTACGCACGGAGAGCCACCAGGACGTTGCCGCCGTCCTCTTCCACGCCGCCGTCCGCAGCATCGTCGTCGCCGGCCACCACACCGAGCCTCTGCAACCTCTGCATACGCCGGTGAGCGCGCCACCGTACCTTCCTCTCTCCCTCTGTTGGTTCGCAAGCATCTGCACGCATCCACACAACCACGTCAGAGCACCACCGGCGATCATCTCTGTCAGTCGATCACACATTCGTTCGTCAGTTTCGTCAGGCTTAGCCCAGATCTGAACTTCAACCTATCTGCACCCCCTTCTCTGTCAAATACTCGCTCACAGCGCAGTGGTTGCGCACGTTATGCCCCTCCTCGCGGTCGCGGGTTCGAACCGCGGGCGCGCAGGAAAATCCCACCTTTTTGCGCGCCTAGCTGACAGGGTGGCCCCCCCTGTCAGCCTCTCCTCTGCCACGCCAGCGCGCAAGCGCCACGCTGGCCCCGCTGGCCCACAGGGCAGTGGCTGCTGTGTAGTTTCTGAGCATAACAAAAGTTTAAACATGAATCTGTTAATTTTTTTCAATTCTTTTTAAATGGGCAGAATAACCTAAAAACTTTAAAATGCAATAACTTTTAATCTATGCATATGATAAATAAAAGTTATATATGTAATCTGATCCAAATTTCCTAAACTTTCCAAATAACTTATTTGTGTTCTGTTTAGAATTTTCAAAATACTTTTAAATTCTAAATTTGAATAATTCAAATGCAATTGAAATAATTCATCACTAATTCATACTGTTTTCAAATAATTCAAATAAAATATGTTTTTCACACCTTTTTGAATGTTCTATTCAAATATAAATTTTGTTCTCTGGTTTGAACAATTTAAATTGCCTAAACAATTTAAACCTTGTTTAATTCCATTAAATTTGTTAAAAATCATAACTTGATTAATATAAAATATTTTTGAACATGCAAATTATGTTTTCAAACCACTAAAGTGTGAACTTTTCAAATGTGGATTTGAATTTATGGTTTGAACAAATAAAATTCAATTAATATTTAAGCTTGTTTTAAATTCAATTAAAACTTGTTTAATATTGTTTAATTCATAACTAAATAATCCAAAGTCCAATTTCAAAATGTGAAACATGTAATCCAACTAAAATTTGATAAACTTTTCAAATATAAAATTTGTAAATTGTTTTGCACACCCTAACTTGATGAAAACAACAACTATTTGTTTAACATCATTAAGTAACCAATAATTTCCAAAACTTAATAATTGTTTTCTCAACTTGTTAACCCTCATTACAATTGCAATTAATATTGTTATTTTGTTGTTATCTTGTCATCATCATCATGCATGCATCATGATAACAACCAACACCTAATAAATAGTTGTAAATCATTTGTTCCCAATTGTTTCAGTGGATCCTTTTCCATATGCAACCCTTGCATATGGGTCCATTTAATTTGTGCTATCATGTTAGTCATTTTATCTAGATGCACCTATTAAATTGTCATGCATCATATTGACTGTGCACAATGCCATGAACATGATTGTTTACATTCCTGTTTTGTCTGTTTGCTTCTTCTCGGTTAGACGACGACTACGTTGAGACCGACGATCCTTACGACACCACTACTCAGGACCTAGCCCAGTACCCGGCTACTGAGCTGCCAGGCAAGTTATCACTCACATGAATCATCGAGTTCCTTTCCACACTTGTTGTCGATACTATCCTTTTGTCTACTATTGCTAGCCCTATGTATCGTTGCTTGTTCTCCGAACCTATCACATGATACCCTGAACCAATGATATTGCCTCACCTCCATACCTACAGCCTTTGTTTGTGCCTTAGTATTATCTAGCATGCTTAGGGTTGCTTTTACTCGAGTCTGTTATCGGTTACTGCTTTTACTATCTTATTATTTGTACCGGGGGCTCGATGTTAATCAATCAATCCTGTTAATTGCTAATGGTAATAATAATTTGATGATAAGGCACCGGCAGGAGGCCCATGAGAGGTTTTGGAGCCTGCTAGTGTCGACCCTAATAGGAAAAGGGTCTTGTCTACTGATCCATGATGAGCGCACTACCCGCATGTGGGAAGCGAGTATGGGCGCCCCCCTCAACTTGACCTGATTCGCATCTCGTCCAAATCATCTCATTTAGTTCGTGCTTTCTATTTGCCGCATGCATGTTTTTGCGAGCCCAGCGCAGGGTGGAACTTTCGTAGTCGGCATATAGGGGGACACGTTCTTAGAGTGCTATGAGGGTCCATTTTCTTCTGGGCTCGATTAGCCGTGCGCCCAAGGTGCTTTGGGCTTGATGCGGAGAATGGTTGGTTGTGTAGAGTACCCCGCTTGGTGGGAGGCATCCCATCTGGCGGGTTATTCTTGCGTGTATGGCCAAATTGGTGTAACCCTGCAGGGATAATCTTCTCGAGAAGCCGTGTTTTCCGCGGTTATGGATTACTTGGTGAAAGTACTGGCTAACAAGTACTCAGGACAACTTCAACATAATGATCAATCATGTTTCACCCAATGATTAATAACCTGACTAGTAATAGGTTATTCACACAATAACTTGATTCACCTTATCACAACTGTGTGAGTTATCCTCGGATTGCTTCTTCGGATAAGGGGCGAGATCCAGGATGGGTTTGATTGAAGTTATCTTTCAGTTGTTTTCAATCCTCGATCTTATCTTTTCTGTTAGCCGGAACTTGTAGTTATCTTCTGTAGTTGGTTAGAGCAGCCAGCAGCAACTTTTATATCCCCCTTTCTTCCGTTGATCCCAAGCATCAATGCTTGTGTTGACGGGTAACTCTTTGATGAACTGTGAGTCTTGCTTGCCAGTACTTGGATGTACTGACCCCGTTGGGGCTGTGGTTTACGCAGAGTACGACTACGACTACGATGCTTCCCAGGATGGCTACTTTGTGGAGTTCGACGAGGCTGCAGACGAGTAGTTAGCTGGACCAGGGCAGGATCCAGAACCTACGTGGATGGGCTTCGTCTTATTTATTTTCTCCGGCTTCTTAAGCCTGTTGGATTTGTCTGTACTCAGACCCTTTGATTGCTTCCGCTGTTGTAATGGATGATATGTTGGGACATGTGTCCTCTGGATGATTGTATTCGCTATTTCTGCCTTAGTGAAGGACAGTTGCAACTTTATTTCTATCTTTTGTGTCGTAGAGATAAGTTGTGATAATCATTCGTTCAAAACTGTTGATGTACAGTGCGTGCTTGTTATGAAGTACGTCGACAGTAGTGCCTGTGACTCCTAATGGATAGTTTACATCGACGGTGGAATAGTAGGGCTTGTGTTGTCGCGCATAAGCGCATGCCTACCAGGAAGCTGGGACGTGGGAGCAGTTATGCCCCATAATCCAAGCACCTACTATCCAGTTCGTACGATGAGTATCCCTTAGAATCCAGGGTGCGACAAATGGTATCAGAGCCTGTCTGCCTGTAGGATCCCTTTTTACTGGTCGCAGTTGAGTCTAGAAACTATTTTGTAGCTATATAGGAAAAATGAAACGTGAGAGTAGGAATTCTGCCATTTTTCTTCTTTCCCCACCCACCCACCCTTTTCTGGTAAGGAAGTGCAACGTTGTTTTCTGTTCTCACCTAAACTTTCAAGTTAGGATTTCACGTGTTTTGGGTTATCTGTAGTACCTCAGGACTTTTGGTCTCGTTTTCCCGATGTTGCTTCGATATCATGTTCTTTTCAACATCCTTTTCGTCCGTTGAACCTTGTTGTTGTTTTCCACATCCTTTTTCATCTACCGGAGTCTAATCAAAACCTTCCAAATCATCTGCAGATGGGTCTCAGCTACTACCCGCAGGTGGTTCGCATGACTCGCTGTGAGAGCACCGCCGGTTTTCCAGAGATGCTGAGAGACATGGTTACCTATCTGGGGTTCCGTTGGGCACCAGAGTACCAGGTCTACGAGCACCAGCGCGAGTTTGACCAGACTTGCTACCGGGCTATCGTCTACATTCTGTCGGATGATGGCAGGAGCATTGTCCACCAGTACGAGGCAGTAGGGTCCACAGTGGATATGGCCGTGCAGCAGGCAGCGTACGTGAGTCTCACCGTTCTCCGTGCTGATTACTGGGGGTTTGATAAGTCCAGTTTTCGTCACATCCCCCGTGGTTACATCACGGCAGCGGGAGTTCACTTCACTGTCCACCGCGACCTGGATACCTACGAGACTGATAGCTCCAGGCTGCAGACCACTGCCCAGTTCGTGTGGCACAGTGACGCCGTTGCTTCCGCACTTTCTCAGGAGTTAGCCTCAGTCAGGGAGCAGCTCCACCTTGCTCTCACTCGTCTGGCGACGTACACCACAGACTTTGTTGGAGACGAGCGCTTTGCACGTTTCCAGCAGACACTGGGTTTTCCTCTGCCAGATGCTGGAGGTTACGAGCCGATCAGAGGTCCACTTCTCGACCTCGGAGCTGGTTACACAGGGATTCCCCGCTATGGAGCACAGGGACACGACGCTTTCTACTTCACCACACCGAGAGTTGCTCTCAGAGCAGTTCCTATCTACATGGATCGTCGTGATACCTACTTCCGTGGGGTTCCTCCTCACCGTATCTCTCGTCGTACTACTCACCGCCGTCCTGCGTGATGAGCATGGGAGTACCGTTGTATCCATTACTAGCTGTGTCTAGTTTATCCTTTCGTTTTCGAACCATGTATTGGTCTGTTGGATATTCTGATGTATTTGAACATGTGATGATGTACCTGTTGGTTATCTATTCATGCGTCGGAATAATCTATCTTTCGGTTACCAAGTCTATCCTTTTCTGTTGTTGTGCTAAAATGAATTTCTGTTCAGGATGCCTCCAACCAGGAACAACCCGCCTCCGCCACCACCAATGGGGGAACTGTTGGCTCAGATGACCCAAGTGGTGACACAGATGGCCCAGATCCAGGCTAACCAGCAACACAACCAGAATGCTCCAAGGGTCACCATCAAGGACTTCCTCAGCTTGGGCCCAAAAGCTTTCGTGGCAACACGTGAGCCCCTGGATGCTGATGACTGGATCCGTGACGTAGCAAGAGCTCTGGAGATTGCTCATGTTGCGGAAGAGGATAAGGTCAAGTATGCCACCTACCTACTGAAGGGTCAGGCAGCTACTTGGTGGGAGAACTACCAGACCATGAGAGCTGGCTATCCTATCACCTGGGGATGTTTCAAGGAGGCCTTCCTGAAGCACCACATCCCGGATGGTCTCATGGAAAGGATGCGTGAGGAATTCTGCTCTCTCAGACAGGGCAAGCTGGACGTTCTCGGCTACCAGAACGAGTTCAATCGTCTCGCTCGGTACGCTGGTGACGAAGTGTCCACTGAAGCCAAGAAGATGGCAAGGTTCCGCCGAGGTTTTAACCCGGAACTGAAGTACGCTCTCACAAACATCAAGTGCAAGGACTTCGTGGAGCTTGTGAACACCGCGCTCAATGAGGAGAATGGGCGCAAGGCGTTCGAAGAGTCGCGCAAGCACTCGCGTGAGGGTGGTTCCTCCTCCAACATGACCACCCCTCCGCAGAAGCGCCGCATCTGGGTGCCAAATGGTGCTGTCACTCGGGCTCCAAATGCCCAGGCTTCTCCAGGCTTTGGTCCCCGCCCACCCAACCCATTTCAGATGCAGGGTCAGAGGTTCCCTATGGGGCAGCCAAGGCCAGGTCCTTCTCGTGTCGTCACTTGCTACAAGTGCAAGGATACTGGACATTATGCTGATAAGTGCACTCAGAAGCAGCTACCCCTACCTCCTCGCCCCAACACCAACCAGGCTATGGTTCGTGCTCCCCCGGCTAAAGCCTTCAACTCCAACAATAGGCCTGTCGGGAGGAACGCGAGGGTGAACCATATCAAGGCCGACAAAGCCGAGGAAGCTGCTGACGTCGTTCTCGGTATATTACCCGTAAACTCTATTCCAGCTAAAGTGTTGTTTGATACTGGAGCATCGCATTCATTTGTGTCAAAGATTTTTGCAAAAGCATACAACCTAGTTCTGGTTCCGCTAAGCAATCAAATGACTGTTCACTCTCCGGGACCGCAAATGTTGACTTCCAAGATAAGCATGGACAATGAGATCCTAATTGGAGGTCGCATATTCCTTGCTTCACTCATGTTGCTGGGAAATTCTGACATTGATGTCATTCTGGGTATGGATTGGTTGAAGACCCACAAAGCTAAAATTGACTGTGCTCAAAAGTCAATAACTCTCTCCCACACTTCAGGCCAGATAGTCTATTCTCCATATGGATCAAGTTCTGTTCAGCTGTTCAGCCTCGATGCCAAACCCCTTCCTGCAATTGAAAATGTTCCGGTGGTTTGTGAATTCCCTGACGTCTTTCCAGAAGAGTTGCCAGGGATGCCCCCGGACAGAGCAGTTGAGTTCGTGATCGAGCTTGAGCCAGGTACTGCTCCAATCTCTAAGCATCCATATAAGATAGCTCCTCCTGAACTGAAATTGTTGAAGGAGCAAATCGATATGTACATGGACAAAGGTTTCATTCAGCCTAGTTCCTCCGCTTGGGGTTGCCCAACTCTGTTTGTTGCCAAGAAGGATCAAACTAAGAGACTCGTGGTTGACTATCGTCCTCTCAACGAGAAAACAATCAAGAACAAGTATCCACTTCCTCGTATCGATGATCTTTTTGATCAACTTGCTGGAGCCTCAATATTCTCAAAGTTGGACTTGAGGATGGGTTACCATCAGATAAAGATCAGAAAGGAAGATATTCCTAAGACAGCTTTCACCACTCGTTACGGTCTATGTGAATACACCGTCATGTCCTTTGGTCTCACCAATGCACCGGCAACGTTCTCAAGACTCATGAATTCTGTCTTCCATGAATACCTCGACAAGTTCGTTGTGGTATATCTTGATGACATTCTAGTCTATTCCAAATCCGAGGAAGAACATGGAGAACATCTTCGGCTCACTCTCATGAAACTTCGCGAGCATCGTCTATATGCCAAGTTTTCCAAATGTGAGTTCTGGATTCCAGAAGTTGCATATCTTGGTCATATCATCTCTGCCAAAGGCATAGCCATTGACCCGGAAAAGGTTAAGGCAATTGTTGATTGGAAACCCCCTAAGACGGTGAAGCAAGTCAGAAGTTTTCTTGGCTTGGCTAGCTATTGTCGTCGTTTCGTCCAAAACTTTTCCAAGATTGCTAAACCTCTCACTGATCTCACAAAGAAGGACAAAAAGTTTGTTTGGACTCCACAATGTGATGAGAGTTTCAACCTCCTGAAGACAAAACTCACTTACACACCTGTTCTAGTTGGCCCCGACACTACCAAACCTTTCCAGATATTCTGTGATGCATCTCTCCAAGGCCTAGGAGCAGTTCTTATGCAAGAACGTCAAGTTGTGGCTTATGCTTCACGTCAGTTGAACCCACATGAGCAAAACTATCCCACACATGATCTTGAACTTGCAGCAGTTGTGTTTGCCCTCAAGAAATGGAGACAATACTTGTTGGGTAACAAAACTGAAATCTTTTCCGATCATAAGAGTCTGAAATACATCTTCACTCAGCCAGATCTGAACCTCAGGCAAAGGAGATGGATTGAGAAGATTAAAGACTTTGATCTCACCATTTCTTACACTCCAGGCAAGGCTAATGTTATGGCCGATGCTCTCAGTCGCAAATCCTATTGCAATAATCTCATGATCATGGAAAGCCAACCTCCACTTCATGAAGAATTCCAGAAGCTGAACCTTGGTCTTGTTCCTGAAGGATACCTTGCTAGCTTGACAGCCAGCCCAACTCTCGAGGACAAGATTCGTTCTGAACAACTTCGTGATAATGAAATCAAGAAGATGGTAGAGCAAATCAAGGAAGGCAATGATAAGTTCAAGTCCTTCTCAATTGATGACAAGGGAACTGTGTTCTTCGAAGGACGCATTGCAGTCCCTCAGATCCAAAGTCTCAAGGATATCATTCTCAAGGAGGCTCATGAAACTCCTCTATCCATTCACCCTGGAAGTACAAAGATGTACCAGGATCTCAAGACTCTGTATTGGTGGCCTGGCATGAAACGTGAAATTGCTCAATACGTTTCTGAATGCGACGTTTGTCAACGTGTTAAGGCAGTCCATCAGAAGACAGCAGGTCTACTCCAACCTCTGAAAATTCCTGAGTGGAAGTGGGACATGATTGAAATGGACTTCGTTACTGGGTTTCCAAAGTCCAAAAAGGGCAACGATGCAATCTTCGTTGTTATTGATCGTCTCACTAAGGTTGCTCACTTCTATGCTGTAAAGGAAACTATCTCAGCTAGCCAGTTAGCAGAGCTCTACACAGCAAAGGTTGTTCCTCTTCATGGTGTTCCATTGGAAATAAGCTCAGACCGTGGAAGTATCTTCACTTCTCATTTCTGGAAAAGCTTTCAAGAAGCACTGGGCACCAAACTTCTGTTCAGCACAGCTTATCACCCTCAGTCTCAAGGGCAAGTCGAAAGAGTCAATCAGATTCTCGAGGATATGCTCAGAGCATGTGGTCTCTCCTTTGGCATGAAATGGGAGGATTGCCTTCCATATGCTGAATTCTCCTACAACAACAGCTACCAGGCAAGCCTAGGCATGGCACCATTTGAGGCACTGTATGGTCGCAGATGCAGGAGTCCAATCAATTGGTCTGGAGCTGGTGAACGTTCACTCTTGGGTCCTGACATTGTTAAGGAAGCCGAAGAGAAAGTTCGTATCATTCGTGACAATCTCAGGATTGCTCAGTCTCGTCAGAAGAGCTATTATGATAGCAAGCACAGGGATATGATCTATGCACCTGGTGATAAGGCATATCTCCGTGTAACTCCCCTCAGAGGCACTCATCGTTTTGGTGTGAAAGGAAAGCTGGCACCGAGATACATTGGCCCTTTCAACATCCTCTCAAGACGTGCAGAGAATGCTTATCGTCTTGAACTTCCAGAAAAACTATCCAAAGTGCACGATGTGTTCCACGTGTCACAACTCAAGAAGTGTTTCAAAGATCCAGATCGTGCAGTTGATCATGATTCCATTGAACTGCAAGATGATCTATCTTATGAGGAGCACCCTATTCGTATTCTCGATGAGACCGAGCGTAAGACTCGCAACAAGAGCACCAAGTTCTTGAAAGTCCAATGGTCGCATCATTCTGATAAAGAGGCAACGTGGGAGAACGAAGAGGATCTTCGCAAGAAGTATCCGGACCTGTTCATTTCTCAGTAGGGAATCTCGGGGCGCGATTCCTTCAAGGGGGGGCGTTTTGTAACATCCAAGTATGAAAACCCTTAGTTGTTTTACTTATTTGTTTAATTTATGCAATGCATCATGGCATCATTCTCATTTTTATTTCTGTTTGCATTGTTTTCATAATAAAATTCAAACTTAATCAAACATTGTTTTCACACTTGTCTGTTACAACCTTTCAAATAAAGAAGTGTAAACTAAAAACCTCTTTTGTTTCCAAGCAATCCATTGTAATTCATCCATTAAGTTGTTGCTAAAATCAATTACTCCATTAAATCAATTATTTCCAAGTCATTTTCCAAACTCAAAACAATTATCAAATCATCAAACTTTTGAATCCATGATGTTCAACACAACTTGGTATTCTTCAAAACATTCTAAACCCTAGGGGAAACCCTATTGAAAACACCTTATTTTCTAAATATTAATTACTATGGCAATTTTCACTTAAATTGGTTCAATTTTGAAACAGCAATCAAACATTTGAAATTTTGAAAACCAAAACTACCAAGTGGTTTCTTTTCACCTAAGAAGCTTATCCAATTTTTTCCAAAATTTTATCTAAGTTAAAACCTATCTATTTTATCCAAAAGCTAACTACAAAAAAAAAAAAACAGAAAAGAATAAAAACGAGCTAACCCAGCGCAGCGCGCGGCAGCTAAGCAGCCCAGCCGTCAGGCCTGCCCGCGCGCAGCGGCCCAGCCCGCTAACCGCCACTTACCGGTTCGCTGCTGCGCCAAGATTCGTGCCTGCTCTCTCCTCCTTCGTCAAACAGTACGGCGGCCATCGGGGGACGCCACCGCGACAGGAACGCCGCCGTCCGACCGCTCCGTGCGTTTCCGCCCCTATAAGAAGGCCCTAGGGCCCTGGCAGGTGCCCTAGGCTCCTAGGGTTTCCGCCTCCACCTCGCAGCGCCGCCGATCGCCACCTCTGTCGCCAAGATCCCACCTCTCTGCAACTCTCCCCGCCGGCGAGTCTCTGAAGATCGCCATGGCACCACCACCTCCTACCCTCTCTTAGCCAATTGCTTCCGGGAACGAGCTCGCCACTCCTCCATCTGTCGTTTGGACACCTGAGTACGCACGGAGAGCCACCAGGACGTTGCCGCCGTCCTCTTCCACGCCGCCGTCCGCAGCATCGTCGTCGCCGGCCACCACACCGAGCCTCTGCAACCTCTGCATACGCCGGTGAGCGCGCCACCGTACCTTCCTCTCTCCCTCTGTTGGTTCGCAAGCATCTGCACGCATCCACACAACCACGTCAGAGCACCACCGGCGATCATCTCTGTCAGTCGATCACACATTCGTTCGTCAGTTTCGTCAGGCTTAGCCCAGATCTGAACTTCAACCTATCTGCACCCCCTTCTCTGTCAAATACTCGCTCACAGCACAGTGGTTGCGCACGTTATGCCCCTCCTCGCGGTCGCGGGTTCGAACCGCGGGCGCGCAGGAAAATCCCACCTTTTTGCGCGCCTAGCTGACAGGGTGGCCCCCCCTGTCAGCCTCTCCTCTGCCACGCCAGCGCGCAAGCGCCACGCTGGCCCCGCTGGCCCACAGGGCAGTGGCTGCTGTGTAGTTTCTGAGCGTAACAAAAGTTTAAACATGAATCTGTTAATTTTTTTCAATTCTTTTTAAATGGGCAGAATAACCTAAAAACTTTAAAATGCAATAACTTTTAATCTATGCATCTGATAAATAAAAGTTATATATGTAATATGATCCAAATTTCCTAAACTTTCCAAATAACTTATTTGTGTTCTGTTTAGAATTTTCAAAATACTTTTAAATTCCAAATTTGAATAATTCAAATGCAATTGAAATAATTCATCACTAATTCATACTGTTTTCAAATAATTCAAATAAAATATGTTTTTCACACCTTTTTGAATGTTCTATTCAAATATAAATTTTTTTCTCTGGTTTGAACAATTTAAATTGCCTAAACAATTTAAACCTTGTTTAATTCCATTAAATTTGTTAAAAATCATAACTTGATTAATATAAAATATTTTTGAACATGCAAATTATGTTTTCAAACCACTAAAGTGTGAACTTTTCAAATGTGGATTTGAATTTATGGTTTGAACAAATAAAATTCAATTAATATTTAAGCTTGTTTTAAATTCAATTAAAACTTGTTTAATATTGTTTAATTCATAACTAAATAATCCAAAGTCCAATTTCAAAATGTGAAACATGTAATCCAACTAAAATTTGATAAACTTTTCAAATATAAAATTTGTAAATTGTTTTGCACACCCTAACTTGATGAAAACAACAACTATTTGTTTAACATCATTAAGTAACCAATAATTTCCAAAACTTAATAATTGTTTTCTCAACTTGTTAACCCTCATTACAATTGCAATTAATATTGTTATTTTGTTGTTATCTTGTCATCATCATCATGCATGCATCATGATAACAACCAACACCTAATAAATAGTTGTAAATCATTTGTTCCCAATTGTTTCAGTGGATCCTTTTCCATATGCAACCCTTGCATATGGGTCCATTTAATTTGTGCTATCATGTTAGTCATTTTATCTAGATGCACCTATTAAATTGTCATGCATCATATTGACTGTGCACAATGCCATGAACATGATTGTTTACATTCCTGTTTTGTCTGTTTGCTTCTTCTCGGTTAGACGACGACTACGTTGAGACCGACGATCCTTACGACACCACTACTCAGGACCTAGCCCAGTACCCGGCTACTGAGCTGCCAGGCAAGTTATCACTCACATGAATCATCGAGTTCCTTTCCACACTTGTTGTCGATACTATCCTTTTGTCTACTATTGCTAGCCCTATGTATCGTTGCTTGTTCTCCGAACCTATCACATGATACCCTGAACCAATGATATTGCCTCACCTCCATACCTACAGCCTTTGTTTGTGCCTTAGTATTATCTAGCATGCTTAGGGTTGCTTTTACTCGAGTCTGTTATCGGTTACTGCTTTTACTATCTTATTATTTGTACCGGGGGCTCGATGTTAATCAATCAATCCTGTTAATTGCTAATGGTAATAATAATTTGATGATAAGGCACCGGCAGGAGGCCCATGAGAGGTTTTGGAGCCTGCTAGTGTCGACCCTAATAGGAAAAGGGTCTTGTCTACTGATCCATGATGAGCGCACTACCCGCATGTGGGAAGCGAGTATGGGCGCCCCCCTCAACTTGACCTGATTCGCATCTCGTCCAAATCATCTCATTTAGTTCGTGCTTTCTATTTGCCGCATGCATGTTTTTGCGAGCCCAGCGCAGGGTGGAACTTTCGTAGTCGGCATATAGGGGGACACGTTCTTAGAGTGCTATGAGGGTCCATTTTCTTCTGGGCTCGATTAGCCGTGCGCCCAAGGTGCTTTGGGCTTGATGCGGAGAATGGTTGGTTGTGTAGAGTACCCCGCTTGGTGGGAGGCATCCCATATGGCGGGTTATTCTTGCGTGTACGGCCAAATTGGTGCAACCCTGCAGGGATAATCTTCTCGAGAAGCCGTGTTTTCCGCGGTTATGGATTACTTGGTGAAAGTACTGGCTAACAAGTACTCAGGACAACTTCAACATAATGATCAATCATGTTTCACCCAATGATTAATAACCTGACTAGTAATAGGTTATTCACACAATAACTTGATTCACCTTATCACAACTGTGTGAGTTATCCTCGGATTGCTTCTTCGGATAAGGGGCGAGATCCAGGATGGATTTGATTGAAGTTATCTTTCAGTTGGTTACAATCCTCGATCTTATCTTTTCTGTTAGCCGGAACTTGTAGTTATCTTCTGTAGTTGGTTAGAGCAGCCAGCAGCAACTTTTATATCCCCCTTTCTTCCGTTGATCCCAAGCATCAATGCTTGTGTTGACGGGTAACTCTTTGATGAACTGTGAGTCTTGCTTGCCAGTACTTGGATGTACTGACCCCGTTGGGGCTGTGGTTTACGCAGAGTACGACTACGACTACGATGCTTCCCAGGATGGCTACTTTGTGGAGTTCGACGAGGCTGCAAACGAGTAGTTAGCTGGACCAGGGCAGGATCCAGAACCTACGTGGATGGGCTTCGTCTTATTTATTTTCTCCGGCTTCTTAAGCCTGTTGGATTTGTCTGTACTCAGACCCTTTGATTGCTTCCGCTGTTGTAATGGATGATATGTTGGGACATGTGTCCTCTGGATGATTGTATTCGCTATTTCTGCCTTAGTGAAGGCCAGTTGCAACTTTATTTCTATCTTTTGTGTCGTACAGATAAGTTGTGATAATCATTCGTTCAAAACTGTTGACGTACAGTGCGTGCTTGTTATGAAGTACGTCGACAGTAGTGCCTGTGACTCCTAATGGATAGTTTACATCGACGGTGGAATAGTAGGGCTTGTGTTGTCGCGCATAAGCGCAGGCCTACCAGGAAGCTGGGACGTGGGAGCAGTTATGCCCCATAATCCAAGCACCTACTATCCAGTTCGTACGATGAGTATCCCTTAGAAGCCAGGGTGCGACAGGTCGATCTTCCCAACTTCGAAACCACGATCATCTAACAACTCCCTAAGGTGCTCATACCAAGCACGAGGTGCTTGTTTGAGACCATAGAGAGCCTTGTCAAGTTTGTAAACGTGGTTAGGAAAGTTGAGATTCTCGAACCCCGGAGGTTGCTTAACATATACCTCCTCTTTTAGTGGACCATTCAAGAAAGCACTTTTCACATCCATTTGTTGCAACTTGAAATTATGTGAGGATGCATAAGCAAGGAGGATACGGATGGACTCAAGGCGAGCCACGGGCGCATAAGTTTCATCAAAGTCAATGCCTTCAACTTGGGTGTAACCTTGAGCGACCAATCTTGCCTTGTTCCTAATGACAATCCCATTCTCATCTTGCTTGTTCTTGAATATCCACTTGGTGCCAATAACATTGTGGCAATCCTTGGGTTTCTCAACCAATGTCCAAACCTTGTTGCGCTCAAAGTTATTGAGCTCATCATGCATAGCTTCAACCCAATCGGGGTCCTCAAGAGCTTCATACACTTTCTTAGGCTCCACCATAGAGATATGAGCTTGATGCTCACAAAAATGAGCCAATTACCTTCTAGTGGATCTTCTAGCTTGAACATCCTCCAAGACCTTGTCATCTTGGGCATCAATTTGCTTCAAAGCTCTTCTTATCCTTTTGATGCGACGGGCTTCGATCTCCTCATTATTGCGAGGAGGAATCACTTGATCATCTTGATCATTTGGGTCCCCATCTTGACCAACATGGCCTTGATCATCAACATTGTCATCAACAATATCTTCAATACTAGCTTCATCTTGAGAAGAGGATGACGAGGATGAATGATCTTGGCCTTGATCTTGACTCGCATTAGTGAGAGGAGTGGGTACGACTTGCAGAGTCACTTGATCAATAAGAGGAGGGTCTTGAATATGTTCTCGGTTAGGTGTAGTAGGTGGCTCCTTGGCTTGATCTTCAAATGTAGAGGAGGGCTCCACTTGGGTAGAGCATAGTCCTTCTCGAGTCGCCATAAGGTGTCCCTCGATGGGGCGGAAGAATCCCACACCCATCCTTCCTATGGCTTCTTGAGGCATTTCAACATCTACATTCGAAACATGAAATTGCGCCACTTGGGAGCCGTCATTTTCCTCGAACACCACACTACAAGATTCTATGACAATCCGTGAGGCTTTGTCATAGACTCTATAAGTGTGGGATTCGGCACCGTAACCAACAAAAATACCCTCAATAGTTTTGGATTGAAATTTCGACAACCTAATACCCTTGATCAAATAAAAGCACTTACAACCGAATACACGGAAGTAGGATACGTTGGGCTTGTTGCCGGTGAGGATCTCATATGGGGTCTTGCTCAAGCCTTTGCGGATGTAGAGGCGGTTGGAGGAGTGGCATGCGGTGGATACGGCCTCGGCCCATAAATTTTGGGGAGAAGAGTACTCCGCCAACATGGTCCTTGCCATATCCAAGAGAGTGCGATTCTTCCTTTCGGCAACACCATTTTGTTGAGGAGTGTAAGTGGCGGAGTATTGGTGACGAATGCCTTCTTCACTAAGAAATTCATTCAATGTATAGTTCTTGAACTCCGACCCATTATCACTCCTAATAGCCATGATTTGCACATTGTGTTGACGTTGTACTTCGTTGGAGAAGTCGATGATGGTTTGTTGGGTCTCACTCTTGCACTTGAAGAAATAAACCCAAGTATATCTTGAATAATCATCGACAATCACCAAGCAATACTTCTTGCCGCCAAGACTTGCCTCGGGCACGGCACCAAAGAGATCAACATGAAGAAGCTCCAAGATCCTCTTTGATGAGATAATAGTCTTGGCCTTGTGCACAATGTCATGCATCTTCCCTTCAACACACGACCTACAAACGCGATCCTTTGCAAAGGAAACATTTTCTTTTAGTCCAACAATAAGGCCACTTTTGTGAAGACTTTGCAAAGTTCTCATGTTGAC
Source organism: Alopecurus myosuroides (assembly GCA_028641055.1). NCBI lineage: Eukaryota > Viridiplantae > Streptophyta > Magnoliopsida > Poales > Poaceae > Alopecurus > Alopecurus myosuroides. Next base: position 191,128,497 of record CM054061.1, read on the forward strand.
ATGGGATAGCCGGCGATGCCATAACCATCCCAAGTCCGCCTTCCCGAAAAGACACATTGCTTGAGTGTTGGTTGACTTCGAAAAGTCTACCACATACAACTCATTTTCAACATGTCCCACGTGAGCGACGTCAAGAGTCTTGCTCCTCAAAAGGACCACAATATCACCATCAAAGAAGACGGAGAACCCCATCTTACTAAGAGAGCGGACGGAAAGTAAATTGTAACCAAGGGATTCGACAAGCATGACGTTCACGATAGTGATATCGGGAGCCACCACAACCTTGCCAAACCCGGATACCTTAGACTTGGACGAGTCCCCATAAGTGACGGTTGCTTGGATGTCATTTGGTCGCAACTCCGTCACTAGTTCTTTGCTTCCGGTCATATGATTAGTGCATCCACTATCTAGAATCCATTTAGTCCCACCGGAAGCATAGTCCTGCAAGAGATCATTGACTAGAGTTAGGACCCGAGTTGGGTCCCTTTGTGTTAGCAACAAGGGTCTTTGGAACCCATATAGTGTAGTCAATAAAACCCTCAATAGGACCAACATATTTAGCTTGCACAACACCATAATAATCAACATATAAGAAATGGTGAGGGTTGTTAGTTCCCGCGGAGGAGCTACGAGTAGTGTTGTCCCTCATGACAATACCACCCGAAGCACCATGTTTATTCTTCTTCTTGTTCTTCTTCTTGTTCTTCTTCTTCTTGTTCCTTTTCTTGGCTACATAGCCAAGGCCTTGCTTGCCCACTTGTTGCCTTGGAGCACTCACTTGTGGTCTAGAAATGACCGCATTAGTGCTTGAGGCAACCACTTGTGGAGTGGCAAGCACCACCTTTTCAACTTGAGTGCTTTTGCCCTTGAGCCTTGCTAGCTCATCCTTCAACCTAGCATTTTCTTCAATAATATTTGCATGATCACAAGAAGAAGTAGAAGTGCTAGGATGGTTAGATTGAGTAAGTTGAGTTTGAAGTTGTTCATGCAACTCTTTGAGGGATGAGTGTTGGCTTTCCAAAGCTTTGTGAGCAATGGTTAGCTTTTCAAACTCCTCGGTTAGTTTACCATGACCAACCCCAAACTCTACTTTATCCTTTTTAGCCTTTTTATATTTAGCAATAGCAAGATCACGTTCCTTAATGATTTTAGAGACAAGTTCATTATGAGTGGTTTCAATAGTTTCAAGTTCATCCTCTAGAGAAACTCTACCATCATGCTCTTCTTCAAGAGTCATTGAGAGAGATGCAATTTCATCCGCATCCCTTCTCTCAATCTCACCTTTCTTCTCAAGGGCCTCTTGGGCCTCTCCCAATTGCCTCATGAGATGCTCAAAGTACTTCTTGGTCTCCCCTTGCATGTTAGACATAAAACGGTCCAAGGAGGCTCTTTCCTCTTCTTCTCTAAGACAAGCAATATGTTCTAGTTCACTAGGGGTCTTAGAGTTAGGAGAAGATGATACCTCCGTGGCCTTAGCCATGAAGCACTTGGCATCGCGTTGAGGAAGATTTTCATTGGGGGATTCAAAGAGAGATGACGAAGATGGAGTGGAAGCAATAGCTAGAGCGGCCACTTCACTTGTTGTTTCTTCTTCTTCATCACTCCCGGAATCATACTCCTCTTGAGTCAAGAGCACAAACTTGGTAGGAGTCTTCTTGTTGAAAGGTTTCTTCTTGAAATGAGGTTTCTTGTATTCAACCTTGGACTTGTCCTTGCGGATGAGCTTGCCGCTATGGTTTTCTCTATTCTCATATGGGCATTCCGCAATGAAGTGGTACTTGTCTTGGCAATTGAAGCAAGATCTCACTTTTTGAGCCCCATCATTGCCATAACGAGACTTGGTCTTCTCCTCAACAAACTTCTTGCCTTTTGGGGGATTGTTCCAAAACTTTTGCACGGTGAGAGCTATTAGATCCTTTAGGACGGGATCATATTCTTGTTCCTTCAATGGAGGCAATGCTTCTTCACCATCTTCATCATTCTCAACTTCTCTTGCCAACACCTTTGCCTTCAAAGCAACGGAAGCTCCTTGATGCATCCCAATGGCCCTAGCACGGTTGTCAAGAGCATTCTTGGTTTGCACTTTGTAGGAGCTCAACTCTTGCATGACTTGGGTAGAGGTCATGGTGGAGAAATCATGTCTCCCTTGAATGCTCTTCATATCCGTGCCCTCGAAAGGCATCACGGCAATTATGAACTTCCTCTTGATCCAAGCATCATCAATATGTGTTGCACCCGCATTAGAGAAAGCGGTGGCAAGAGATTTGAGCCTCCGATACATGTCAACGTGATCTTCTCCATCACGCATGAAGAATCCTTCGGCCTCATTGGTCAAGGTGTCATAGCGATTTCTTTGCATGCTTTCATTCCCAACAAACATGACGACAAGGGCATCCCATGTCTCTTTGGCGGTGGAGAAGTGTTGAAGATGCGGCATGTGATTGGGGCCCACGGCTTGATGAAGGATGGACAAAGCGGTGTAATTGAGTTGGCAATCTACAACCTCTCTTCTTGTGAGATTCTTGGGATCATATGGCTTGTATCCATCACGAGTGATTCTCCAAAGATCTATACAAGAAGAGTTCAAGTGAGTCTCCATGTAGTATTGCCATTCACGAAAAGAATATGCATCAATTTTAGGTGGATCTCCCCTAGGAATTATATGAGGAAAAGGGATGGGAGGATCGGGAGAATATAGGCCTTCAACGGCATGATATCCTTCCTTTCCACTCGCACCCTTCTTAGCGGATTGTTCGGCGGAAGCAGTTTTAAGTGGTTCACCATCAACCCCAATCTTGGCACCCTCCGTTTCCGGAGGGGATGAGTCGACCACCTCCGGTTCCTTGGCTTTGAGGAGTGTTGTCATGAGTAGACGCAACTCCTCAAATTTAGTGTCTATGGATGAGGTCAATTATTCTCTCAAAGCATTGAGATCATTCATGGACACATTTCCTTCGGACGGAGCGTCATCCTCATCACCCATACTTAAACTCTTAGGCGGTTAAGCCCGATAGAAGAGCCGAGGCTCTGATACCAATTGAAAGTATAGTATGGGCACCTAGAGGGGGGGTGAATAGGTGCTACGGCAAATTTTAATTTTTCTCAAATTTAGGCTTGACAAGAAAGGTAAATTCTCTAGATAGTGCAACTAGTGATGAATTTACCTATATGACAAGACAAGCAATCAATGCAACAAGTACAAGTAAGTAAAGAGAGGGAGGAACGAGGTAACCGATGGAAGCACACGGAGACACGATGTATTTCCGAGTTCCTCCTTTTTAGGGGAGTACGTCTCGTTGGAGGGGTGTGAGCTCGCCACAAAGGCCTACTCAACGCCACTAAGGCTTCACCCTATTCTCCGATGAACTTCGCCACAAAGGCCTAGTTCACCTTCCACTATAGAACCCCTTTGAGGCGGGGATCAAATCCTTTACAAACACCTTGGGGCACACACCCACAACTTAATTGGGGGCTCCCAACAACTCTTGAATCACCAACAAGAAACAAGATGCCTAGGTTCTCCACAAGAGGAAACCCTAGGCAAGATCCCTCTAGCTAGAGAGGGGGAAATGAAGAACGGGTCGGTGAAGATGTAGATCGGGGCCTTCTCCTTCAATCCTCCAAAGATCTTCAAGATTGGGTGGAGGGATTGGGAGTTATGAGGGATTTGGTGAGTTCTTAAATGCTCATCAATGCTAAGGGGAAGAACTAGATCTTGAGGAAGAAGAGGAGGGCTATTTATAGTCCCTCCTCACAACTAGTCGTTGTGCAGGAAAAAAGGTACCGGAATATCCGGTCCAAGTTTGGACCGGAATATCCGGTCAGTTTGCTCCACGCAGATCTGCAGTGTTGGACCGGATTATCCGGTTGATCTGAAATAATCCGGTACAAATAATCCGGTAGATGCCAGTACGCAAATCTTCTAGTCCTTAGCCATTTTTCCACTTCTTCAACTGCAACCGGAATATCCGGTATAGATATGAAATATCCGGTACAAATAATCCGGTTGACTCCAGTAGCTCAAAACTTCCAGTCCTTAGCAGTTTTTCGCAGCAACCGGAATATCCGGTCCGGGATGAATAATCCGGACCAAATAATCCGGTTGACTCCAGTAGCTCAAAACTTCCAGTCCTTAGCAATTTTGCGCAGCAACCGGAATATCCGGTCCGGGATGAATAATCCGGACCAAATAATCCGGTTGACTCCAGTATGCGAAATTCTCAGTCCTTAGCCAATTTTGAGCTCCTTTCTCAGCAACCGGAATATCCGGTCCAGGATGAATAATCCGGTCCGAATAATCCGGTTGAGTTCTGTCCCAAAAACCTCAGGCCAAACTTCACCGACTTTTCAGTGCTCGATGCCGATGTTAAGTATAACACCTGCACACTAAACACCTCGATAAATAATGTACTTAGTATTGTTAACTAACACACAAAACACTGGGAAAACGAAATGCACTTTCAGGAGGTGCGACAACATTCTTTCGAATGAGGAATTCGAGAAGAAGATCTCTGCCGTCACTTGCTTGAAGAAAGGGGAAAGTCATTGGCCGTGTCCTCTCACCCCTTTAGATGCTCAGCATCCTCCGAATGAGGTAAACTTCTTGTCTTTCTTTTTTCCTTTCGTTACTTTTCTATGTTTTGGATTTTCGTCGATTGAGCCGTCATCTTTCCTTCCTTTGCCTTTGTAGAACCAGGACGTGGTGAAGTGTTACCCACCACTTTCTGTGGATGATGGCGGCTCGGACCTTCTTGCGAGCAACTTCGAGGCTCCTCTCGACACTAGCGTCACAAACGCGAAGTAAATCGAGGAGTTTCAGGAGGAGGAGGAGGAAGAGGAGGAAGAGCTTCCACTTCTCCACCGCAAGCGTTGCAGAGCGTAGGAAGATGGGGTGACTTCCAAGGATAATTCCTTGAGTGATGAACAGGTCGAGGAGATTAGGCTCATTCAGGTGACTCCTCTCAATGTTCTTCCTCCCGCTATTCGCCAACCGAAGATTCCAACTGCTTGGGATCTGGACAACCTCGATGAAGAGGATGATGACGAGTGAGTCTCGTGTTTCTTCTTTCGAGATGGAGCTGTTCCTTTCTCTCCCACTTTTAACTCTTGTTTTTAGTCTTGTGGCCATCAGCGTGGATCCGTTCGCATCCTCTGCCCCGTCTGTGAAGCAGAAGGAGGCCGTCGTGGACCCCGCTCCAGCTCCAAGCCCCACTCGACGACCCCCAAGCCCTGCGAAGGCGGTCGACACTTTGGAGTATGTGATTCCTAGCCTGGCAGGTGGGCAGCCCAAGGATGTCGGGGCGTCAGCGAGCAAGGAAGTTTCGGCTAGCTCGCCTGACCCCTTGTTGACCTCGCATGGCAAGGTGATGTTTTCTTATCTTTCAGCGCTTTATCCTTTTTTATCGGGTGCACGACAGTGCTCCCGATGGGAGTAGCCCTCGAGTCTATGGTCGACTGCTCGCAGTTAGCTATAGACTCAAGGTTAGACTTTTGCTTCCTTGTTCGCTTCTTGGTTTTGGTTCTTATCGGGTGCACGGAAGTGATCCCGATGGGAGTAGCCCCCGAGGCTATACTTGACTGTGTACAGTCATGTATAGGCTCAAGTGATAGCTTCCTAACTCGCAATGGATTTTGCAGGCCGTTCTTGATTCTCTAGCTGCTTTCAGGCGCCGCCTTTTCACGGCTGAGGCGGAGTGCGTTTCCCTTCAGGGAGAGCACGACCATGTTCTTCAGGATGCCCGTTCCTTACTGGGTGAGTTAACACAGGCTTCTGACTTTGGCTCTGTTTCTTCTGGTCGTGATCGTTGCTTGATGTGCACAATCCATGTTGCAGTCGAGGTTACCCGCTTGAAATCCGAGAAGGCCGAGGCTAATTTTTGGGTGTAAGACCGTAAGAAGGAGCTGAAATCTACCCGAAAGGAGTTAGATTCCACTCGCAAGGAGGCAGCCGGCCATCTCGCTGAATCTCACGAGTCCTTGAAGCAACTGGAGGACGCGGGTGCGGCGCATGACAATGATTTAGTCGACGTCCTCCGTCCCGTAGCCCAGTCTTTGTCCTGTAAGTTATCCGCAAATTTCTTTCGCTTGTAACTTGCTTCTTTCTCCTCCTTATATTGATTCACTCCATTTCTTTTTTAGATTCGATTGGAGTTGATTTGGCGCTATCCGCAGGGGTCCGAGTTGATGCTCTGACAAACGTGTGCACTCAACTGCAAGAGCATGGAAACAAGGTGTCGATTAGTTATATCGGCAAATCCCTCGGATGATCCGGTAGGGTTTCGAGTAAGAGAACGATGTAGGCGCTGGTGACAACGTCGGTTAACAGGGGGCACAATTTACCTAGGTTCGGGGTCCTCGTAGAGGTAAAACCCTTACTCCTGCTCTTCTGATCTGTATTATGGATTGATCGATTACAATGGCGGGTGCGCCGGCTGAGAGATAGATCTCGAGCTATGGCTATGGTGGTGGAAAAGTAGACTGGATCCCCCGCCCGATGGTTCTCCCAGCCTTTAAATAGATGGCATGGGTCTCAAACCGTACTCGGGGGTGGGGGGTTACAGACCCTAGCTCTAGGTCGATGGAAACTTTCTATCTTGATCCGAAAGTTTTGCGGGTGGGCTTGGCCTTTTAGAGCTGCGGGGTAGCGCCTTGCACTGGGCCTTGGTCTTTGGCCTTGGACCAGGTAGGCCCACCCGACAGGTCCCGGAGTCATCCCCACGTCAGTAGCCCCCGAGTGTTTGTTCGACTGAGAATAGTCGTGTAAGCACTCAAAGTTCGTTCCTGGATTTTGCGACTGGTCAGTCAATCTCCTGACTTCAAGGGTGTGTACCCTGCATGGGATGTACTCGAATATCGAATGGTAAATGCGCCTTGTGTTGGCTTTTTTCGCATAAGGGTACGGCTCAGTCACTTGGCTCTCCCGAAAGATCATGGCTAATTAATTGCATCTAGGGCAAAAACAGTTCTGACCTACACGAATTCGAGACCTCCGAATCGAACTCGGAGAGGTGATCGTTGTGACTGGGCCGTGGAGGTCTTCTCGACTCGAACTTAACCTTAAAGGGGTACCCGACGCGTCCGCTAGGATTTTTCTTCGTGTTGTTGACACGGAAAGTTTACTGCAGGATGCAACTCGAGTGCGATTCCAGGGCCACAGGAGAGATCCTTGGGTCTTACCTTCGTACTCAAAAGAATACGGCATACGGATGTGCCTAGTCGGCCGAACGACCCGGGATTTAAATGATGTGTTAATACATCGTGATGCGATGTTTACGAGAGTCGCACACTCGCGATTCCCGTTCAGATGCGCAGTGGGTGCTTTCTTTTGTCCCTAAATAGTAGTGAGTGCTACTGTTGCTATTCAGCGATCTTCGGGATATTCATACGAAAGAAATTTCGTGTTATGAGATCCATACGAAAGAGATTTCGTGTTGATGATTTTCGTACGAAAGAAATTTCGTGTGATAAGGTCCATACGAAAGAAATTCCGTGTCCGTGTCTTGCATACGAAAGAGATTTTGTGTCATGAGGTCCATACGAAAGATATTTCGTGTTGATGAGCTGCGCAATGACGTCACCGCGCACTCTCCTGCTCCCGATGGGACGTGACACAGTGGGGAAGAGCGACTATGGCCCACCTTGCCGGCTTTTTGACCGGAAACGAGCGGTCGTGCTCCGGTTTATTCGCTGGTTGCGTAGTAATTACACACGATCTTTCGTAAAGATCTTGTGGGGGTAACTGCCCCCGTCTCTTCATTTTTGCTTCACACGTGGCGGTGGCAATGAGTGCCACGTTCGTGGATCAACAACTCACAGTAGCTTAGCCTCGGTATAAATAATGGGCCTTATGGAAAAAGTAAATTTCCCGGCCCTCATTCACCTTCTTCCTCCTCTGGCGCACTCCTTCCCTTCAGCGAGAATGAACCAAGCTCCAATGGCAGGGTCCAAGAAGCGAGGCGCAGCCGCGACATCCGGAAAGGAAGCGGCGTGCACCTCCATGGCGGCCCCGGCGAGGAGGACGGGTGAGTGGCACCTGTCAAACACGACGAAGAAGACCATCGTCGAGATGCAGTGGGAGGGACTGCTCCCTCCCGAGGACTCCAGACGCGTTCGAATGTCGATGAAGGAGCCAATGCCCAATCCGCTCGCCAACGAGCGCATCGCGTTTTCGGAGCACGTTGCCCGAGGTCTGTCGTTTCCTCTCCATCCCTTCCTCGTCGGGCTGCTGTACTGCACGACATCCCTCCTAATGCGATACAACACATTTCGTCTTTTATCGTGCTTTGCGAGTGCTTACTCAGCATTCGCCCGCACTGGGGGCTCTGGAAGGTCATCTTCCAGGTGCGGATCTTTCGGGAGAAGCCTCTGCCAGGCGAGAGGATCGGAGAGCCGCTGACGATGGCGGCTTCGGGATCCAGGCAAATAAAGACTGCCCGTACCTGGAGATGAATTTTGTCGACTCAGCACAGGGATGGCGTCGGCGATGGTTCTACGTCGAAGACAACATCGCGGGTGGCGTTCCGGAATTCCACCCGTTCACCGTCTTGAAGCGGAGGAAGTCCTGGTCGCACGTGCCGTCGGCCGAGGAATCCAAGGTGGTCTCCCCTCTACTCGCGAAAGTGGCACGTTTCCATGACAAGGAGCAGGGAACCCCGCTGAACGAGATACACTTGGCGGGTGTGTTTCTGCGCCGGAGGATCCCGATGTGGGAGTATACGGGTGTCAATGATCGGAGCCGGACGTGCAAGGACGTTCTTTCGAATGTGGAATTCGAAAAGAAGATTGCCGCTATCCCCTGTCTAAAGAAAGGGGAAGGCTACTCGCCGTGCCCTCTCACCCCTTTCGATGCCGAGAACCCTCTGAACGAGGTAAATCTTTGATCTTTCTTCTCTTTTTGTTTCGGGTTTTCGTTGATTGAGCCGCCGTCTTTTCTTCCTTTGTCTTTGTAGAACCAGGATGTGGTGACGTGCTACCCGCCACTCTCTGCGGATGACAGTGTATCAGATCTTTTGGCGAGCAACCTCAAGACTCCTCTCGACACGAGCGTTGGGAACGCGGAGTCAAGCGGAGAGTTTCCGGAGGAGGATTAAGAAGAGGAGGAGCCTTCACTCCGCTACCGCAAGCATCGCAGGGCGGAGGAGGCCGAGGTTACTTCCAAGGATAATTCCTTGAGTAGTGATCATGTCGAGGAGGTCATGCCCATCCGAGCGACTCCGCTCAACGTGCTTCCATCCACCATCCATCAGTCGAAGATCTCCACCGCCTGGGACCCGGACAACCTTGACGACGATGATGATGACGAGTGAGTCGCGTGATTTTCCTTTGTCGTAGAGTAGTTCTCTTCTCTTATGATTCTAACTTTTGTCGTAGTCTTGTGACGATCAGCGCGGATCGATTCACATCTTCGGCCCCGTCTGTGAAGCAGAAGGAGGCCATCGTGAATCCTGCTCCAGATCCTAGCCCCACTCGACGACCTCCAAGCCATGCGATGGCGATCGATACTTTGGAGTACGTGATGCCTAGTTTGGTGGGTGGGGGGCCTGGAGATGCCAGGGCGTCAGCTAGCAAGGAAATTTTGGCTAGCTCGGCTGATCCCTTGTCAACCACGCAAGGCAAGGTAAAGTATTCTCATTTTTCTACAGTTTGTCTTCCTCGTTTTTTTATATCGGGTGCACGGCAGTGCTCCCGATGGGAATAGCCCCCGAGTCTATGGTCGACTGCTTGCAGTTGGCTATGGATTCAAGTCGAGATTTTTCTTTCTTGTCTATTTCTTGATTTTGTCCTTTATTGGGTGCACGACAGTGCTCGCGATGGGAGTAGCCCCCGAGGCTATACTCGACTGTGTACATTCGTGTATAGGCTCAAGCAACATTTTTCTAATCCATAGGATTTTTTTTGTAGGTTTTCCTTGATTCTCTGGCTGCTTTTGGGCGCCGCCTAATCACGGCTGAGGCAGAGAGCACTTCTCTTCGGGGAGAGCACGACCAGCTGGTTCAAGATGTCCGCCTCTTGTAGGGTGAGTTAATCATACGCTTCTTACTTTGGCTATGCTCCTTCTGGTCGCGACTGTTATTTAACGAGCGCACTCCATGTTGTAGACGAGGTTGCCCACCTAAGGTCCAAGAAGGCGGATGCTGCTTTTCGAGTTAAAGAACTTGAGAAGGAGCTGGAGTCTACCCGAAAGGAGTTAGAGTCCACTGGCAAGAATTCGGCTGACTGTCTCGCGGAAACTCAGGAGTCCTTGAAGCAGCTGGAGGAAGCGGGCGCAAGACACGACAATAATTTAGTCGGCGTCCTCCGTCCCGTGGCCCAGGCTTTGGCTGGTGAGTTATGCGCGAATTTTTTTGACCGCGTCTTGCTCTTTCCTCTTCCTGATGTTTATTTGCTCCATTTCTGTTTAGATGCTATTGGAGTTGATCTGGCGCTAGCCGGAGGGGTCCGAGTCGACACCCTGACGGACGTGTGCACTCAGCTGTAGGAGCACGGAAACAAAGCCCGCTTCACTCTGCATCATGCTGCTCGAGTGCTGACGCAACTGCACCAGCGGTTTCTTGTGGGTAGGCCGGTTCCACCAACTCTTGGTGGCCTCCTGCAAGTCTTACTTGGCGAAGCCGATCCCCTTCAGGAGTACTCCCTCGTGCAGACCGATTGTGGAGCCAAGACAGCAATCCAGTTTTCCCTGGCGCACAACGTCTCGGGTGACCTAGAGAAGGTGTATTCGGAGCTTCCTCGAGATGCGCTGGGCAAAAAGGTAGCGCTCCGACCCCTTAGCGATCGTGCAGGCAAGATTGCGAAGATGCTCTCCGAGGTAGTTTCCCGTGGCCGTGGTGGGAAGCCTGCTGCGAGTAGATCTACCTCTGGAAAATCTGTAGTTCCTTAGGATATGCGTTGTTCCTGCTTTTGTATGTTTATGTGTAATGAACCTTGGGATGCATCCAGTGCTTTGCTTTTCAATCGAGATATTTTGAAAGTGTCAGCATTTTGTTATCGTGCCTTACTTTGTGATCTCCCGATGGGAGTAGCCCTTGAGCACTCGAAGACATATTTGTTGTAAATCATCGAGTGGCGTGTGACTTTGTCTCTGAAACTTTCATATCTCCTTTGTTCTCTCCAGGTGGGGGATTCCGGCAGAGGCTCGTCGAGTGGCGCTGCTCCTTCGACTGAGCCACTAATTACGGATGCAAGTATGCTTGCGTCACTTCATGGCCGCGTCGCGGATGGCAAGCGCAAGCTCAAGGCTTTGTAGGGTGTGGCGGATGTTGCCAAGTCCAAGCAGAGGCTTGGAGCGGATCGCGAGCAGTTTGTGATGGAGGAGCTGGTGAGCGTTGCGAAGAGTATGCTTTGTAAGTCCTGCAAGCCCCCGAGTGTTTTCGGTGCTGTTCTGGCTTCTGCCTTAACATGTATCTTGTATATGCAGTTGTTGAGCCTGATGAAGCATGCGAAGGTAAGTGGGTGGATAACCGCGTGGCTTGTGAGTCGAGCAGCTCTGACCTCCACGCGTGAAACTTCTGGTCTGACCGCGGAAGGGGTTTTGTTCTGGCTACGCTGTAGTATCGGGTGAGCCAGGCGCAACTCTTTGTTGAATCTTGTCAGGAGGCTCTTTTTTTCGGTCCATCGGACGTTTTATCCTTTCGAGGTTGTTCCTGATAAACCGAGTGGCCTGCTAAGGATGTTTCGTCGGGTGTAGGATGTTCGCGAGTGTGTGCGTCAGCAACTCATTTTCGGCGCTCAGGTGGCTTTTGCCTTTGTGCTGATGTGGCATCCTGGCGCCAATTTTAACTCTGTGGTGCAACTCCCTGATACCCGAGGAGCACCTGTTGACTTTGTTCCGCATTATGAGGTTGTGCGACCGGCAGCCGAGCGAATCGTGCGGTTTACTGCTGCAGAGACGGAGCGACTGCTTCGAGAGGCTGCCTTGCGACGATAGTTCTGTATAGTTTTAAGGTGTATATACCTTGTACTTTTGTTTAAGGTGCTTTAAGGCGTGTACTTTGTAACCTTGTAGAATGTTTGTGTGCGTGCACTTGAATACTGTTTATGCTAGTTTGGTGTAGCCCCTGTGTGTTGGGGTGTTACCGTGTGTTAGCATGTAAGGAGGAAACAAAAATGAAGTTGGACCGAAGTAGTCTTTGTAGCTATGGTTGAGAAACCATGTTTTGTATTGCAATGACTAAGAAGTCATGTGTTTTGCTCGTGTTACAATCTGGCTGGGACAGTCTTATTTCTTGCGAGTAAAGGAGAAAATCCTAGGGGTAGAACTTGCGGAGGTGCGCCACGTTCCACGGCTTGGAGTAGATGCCGCCTGTCTTCGGGTTCTTCAAGCGATAGGCGCCTCCTGGGATGACTTCGTGTACGATGAAAGGTCCTTCACATGGTTGCCCTAGCTTGTGTCCCTTTTCTTGCTCGTGCCACAACACCAGGTCACCTACCACAAAGGATCTATGGCGTATGCGGCGACTGTGGTGATTGCGTAGTGATTGCTGGTAGACGGCGGATCTTGCGAGTGCGACGTACCAGATCTCGTCCAGTGCGTCCATATCTTCCATGAGTACCTTGTTGGAAGCTTCTTCGTTGTATGCGACGACTCGTGGAGCGCTGAACTTGACGTCCTCGGGTAACACAGCTTCAGCTCCATAGACCATGAAGAATGGTGTGTAGTTTGTCGATCGGTTTGGTGTTGTTCGTAGGCTCCATAGCACCGATGGTAATTCTTCGGCCCAATGCCCTACTGCTGTGTGTAATCGGGTGAACAACCGCTTCTTCAGGCCAGCCGAAACTAATCCGTTGGATCGTTCGATCTGACCGTTGGTTTGCGGGTGAGCCACCGAGGCGAAGCTGACAGTTATCCCTTTTTCCTTGCAGAAGGCCTGTGTTTCCTTGCCTGTAAAGTTGGTCCCATTATCTGTGATAATATTGTGGGGGAACACCAAACCTACACACGATGGAATCGAGGAATCTTACGGCGCACTCTGTGTGCTGCGATGTAACTGGCATGGCTTCTATCCATTTTGTAAATTTATCGACTGCTACCAGCAGGAAGGTGTATCCTCCGGGTGTTGATTTCCGCAGCGGTCCCACCATGTCTAGCCCGCATTGAGCGAAGGGCCAGGGGATGGGGATCATGTGGAGCTCTGTAGTCGGTGCATGTGGCTTGGGTGCGAACTTCTGGCAGGCATTGCACCTCTCGACGAGGTCTTTGGCGTCTCTGGCTGTCGTGAGCCAGTAAAAACCTGCCCGAAAAGCTTTCCCTACGATTGCTCTCCATCTTGCGTGGTGCCCATAGTCGCCTTGGTGTATGTCACGGAGCAGTTACTTTCCATCTTCGGGTGCGATGCACCTCTGGAGTACTCCTGATATGCTTTGCTTGTACAATTCTCCTTTTATCACCCAAAAGGATTTGCTGCGTCGAACATCTGTCGTGCTTCGCAAATGTCCTCTGGGAGCTGCTTATTTGTCAAGTAATCGAGATATTTCTGTGTCCAAATTGGCTCAACCAGGAAGACTTGCCCTTAGATGTTATAGATGAGTTTGATGAAGGCGATTTGCTAACTGGCCTCCGTTTCTGTTGCTGCTGGTGCTTCTGCTTGCCTTTTGACCATGACTAACCTTTTGCTTATTATTTTGAAGTAGATTCCCAGTGGAACATGGGCGTTTGTTGACCCTATGTTTTCCAGTCTGTCTGCTTCTTCATTGCTTGATCGCGCGATGTGCTTCAACTCACACCCTTTGAAACTTCCTTCGAGTAGGTTGTACATGTCGCGATAGGCGATCATGTTATCCGCGATGGCGTCGCACTCCTTCATCGTCTGCTACACGATAAGGTTAGAGTCTCCGTAGATCATTAATTGAGTGGCTCTGCAGGCAATCACCATCTTCATGCCGTGTAGGAGCGCCTCGTACTCCGCGTCGTTGTTAGATGCTGGATCGTCGGGTGGAACTCCAGTTGGAGGACGTATTGGAGCTTATCGCCCCTTGGCGATATGAGGATTACTCCGGCTCCAGCCCCCTCGTTTCTTTTCAACCCGTCAAAGTACATGATCCAAGAGCACGTGTATTCTGGTGGCCCTGGGGTTTGCAGCTCTGTCCACTCGGAGAGGAAATCCCCGACCACCTGGAATTTTAGGGCGTTGCGCCCTGTCTATATGATGTCCCAATCGCCTAGCTCGATGCTCAATTTTGCAATTCTTCCGGATGCCATGGGATTGTTCATGATTGTACCAAGTGATGCGTCGTTTAGCACCGTGACGGTATGCTCCTGGAAGTAATGCTTGAGTTTGCGGGCTGTGAAGACCACTCCATATGCGAGCTTCTGTTAGTAGGGGTATCGCTGTTTGCACGGCGAGAGTACCTCGCTGAGGTAGTATATTGGTCTCTGTACGCCGTGTGCCTTTCCCTCCTCTGGTCACTCGACCACGAGTACTGTGCTGACCACCTGATTTGTTGCTGCTAGGTATAGGTACATGGGCTCCCTTTCCTGAGGTGTGGCCAATATTTTCTTGCTCTGGAGTACCTTTTTTAGGTCGATGAAAGCTTGCCTCGCTTGAGGTGTCCACTCGAACTTATCAGTTTTCTTCAGCAATTTGTAGAACGGGAGCGCTTGCTCGCCCAATCTTGCGCTGCCCGTCGTCCTGCCAGCTGCTGTACGCCGTGGAGGTTTGTCGGTTCTTTCATCGTCAAGATCATCTGAATTTTCTCCGGGTTGGCCTCAATTCCTCGGGCAGAGACCAGGTAGCCGAGGAGTTGGCCAGCAGAAACCCCGAAGACACATTTTGCCGGGTTGAGCTTGATTCTGTATGCGTTGAGGGCATCGAATGTCTCCTGATGTCCTCGAGGAGTGTATCCTCCACTCGAGTCTTGATGACAATATTGTCAACGTACACTTGTACGTTCTTGCCAATGAGCTTGGCGAGGCATTTTTGCATGCAGCGCTGATATGTTTCGCCTACGTTTTTTTAGCCCGAAAGGCATTGTCGTGTAGCAGTATACACTGTGTGGTGTGATGAATGCCATCTTCTCCTCATCCTTCTGCTTTATCCTGATTTGGTTGTGGCACGAGTAGGCGTCTAGGAAGTAGATGTGTTGACAGCCTGCTGTAGAGTCCACGATTGTGTCGATCCGTGGTAACGGGAAGTTATCCTTGGGACAGTGCTTGTTCAACGACGTGTAGTCGATGCAGACGCGAAGGATGTCCGTCTTTTTCTTCGGGACCAACACCGGGTTTGCTAACCAGGTGGATATTTTGATTTCCCTGATGAACTTGGCGGCTAGCAATCTGTTCACCTCTTCTCAGAGTGCTTTCTGTTTTGGCTCGGAGAAGTATCAGGTGGTTTGTTTGACTGGCTTTACATCTTTAAACACTTCCAACGAGTGCTCGGCGAACTCCCTAGGTATCCCTGGCATATCTGAGGGCTTCCAGGCAAAAATCTCCCAGTACTCACAGAGGAGTTCGATGAGCCCGCTTTCTTATGCAGATGATAGGGTGGTGGACACGGTCGCCGTCTTCGTGGATTCTGTCGAGTGCAGTTGATGCTTTCGAGTGTCGCTGCTTGGGATGAACTCGAGTTCTGGGGCGTTCTTTTTGGTGAGTGGCATCACGGAGTTATCCGTGGTTTTTGCTAACTCTTCTGGCTCCTCTTGCATCCCGAAAGATTCCGTGATCTCATGGAATTTGTTGTCGCACTTATCTGACTTCTGGAAGTCGTCGTTCACGGTTATTGTGCCGTATTCTCCTGGGAGTTTGAGCTTGAGGTAGGCATAATGGGGTACTGCCATGAATCTCGCGAATGCTGTTTGGCCAAGAATGGCGTGGTACTGTGATGGCTAGTCGACTACCTTGAAGTCGAGGAAATCTCTCCTATAGTTACTTGGATCTTCGAGTATCACCTCCAAGTTGATTGTTCTGAGTGGACAGACGTCTTTTCCTGGCACTATCCCGTGGAAGGATGTTTCTGATTCTGTGAGTCCCTCTAGGTTCCTGTTCATCTCGGCCTTGTTCATTAGCTTGGCCTTGTTCCTTTTCTTGAGGGCTTGGTGCATCTTGTTGGATAGCGTGTGTACCAATGGGTGTAGTCAATGGCTCCACTTGAGTAGAGCATAGTCCTTCTCCCTCTGTCATCCGGTAACCGTCAATGGGGATTATTTCACCAATCTCCATTCTTCTAATGACAATGGGAGGAATTACATCTCCTACAACACCATGATCTATGCGGCCCCCTTGGGACCCATTATTCTCATCAAACACCACGTCTATAGCTTCTTCAACTTGTATGGTGGACTTGTTGTAGATTCTATAGGCGTGAGCATTTGTGGCATATCCAACAAAGATACGCTCATAAGACAAGTGTTTACCATTCTTATGAATGAAGCACTTGCAACCAAATACCTTGAAGTAAGATACATCCAGATTATATTGCCCGTGAGAATCTCATAGGGGGTCTTGTTCAAGTTCTTGCGGAGATACAACCGGTTGCTAGCATGACAAGCGGTGGAGACGGATTCGGCCAAAAAATTATAAGGAGAAGAGAACTCCGCAATCATTGTCCTTGCCGCATCCATTAGTGTCTGGTTTTTCCTCTTCTCTACACCATTTTTTGAGGGGTATAGGGAGTGGAATATTGATGAGCAATCCCCTCTTCACTAAAAAATCCCTCCACAGTGTAATTCTTGAACTCGGAACCATTATCACTCTGGATAGCCATGATGCTCACATTATGTTGGCACTCAACCAAAGTGATAAATTCAATGACCCTCTTTTGAGTCTCACTCTTTCTCTTGAAGAAATACACCCAACAACATCTTAAGTAATCGTCCACAATCACCAAGCAATACTTTTTGCCTCCAATACTATCATAAGATAGTGGACCAAAAAGATCCAAATGAATAAACTCGAGAATTTTTGAAGTGGTGATGGTGGTATTGCTAGGATGGGGTTCTCCATGTTGCTTTCCAAGCACGCAAGAGCTACACACACGATCTTTGTCAAACTTAGCATGTGTTAGTCCTAGAACATGATTGCCACTTTAAAGGTTCATGCAACGTACTCATGTTGGTGTGGGCTAACTGGTGATGCCAAAGCCAACCCACATCAACTTTAGCCATTAGGCATGTCTTGGCACACGTGTCTCCCTTAGAGAAGTCCAATACAGACATGTCGTTCTCGACATGCCCAACAAAGTCTACTTTAAGAGTCATTTCCCAAGTGAGAATCACGTTCTCTTTATTAAAGAAAGTGGTAAAGCCACAATTTTCAAGTTGAAGAACCGACATAAGATTATAGCCAAGGGACTCAACAAGTAGGACGTCTCAATTGATAAATCATTTGAGATAGCTACGTTGCCTCGTCCCAATACCTTTAGCTCAGAGTTATCACCTATAGTGAATCAATTGTGATATGGTGAGGGGGAGTAAGATTACTCATTCCATATTTCCTTCCGGTCATATGTTGGGATGCACCACTATCCACCGTCCATTTTCCCGACCCGGGAGCACTTCCCTATAAGAGATCAATTTCCTTATTTAGGTACCCATCCTTGAATAGGTCCTCTTTTGCTAGCAACAAGGGTCTTGGGAACCCATATAGTCCAATGATAATCATCACCATAAGAAGTACCGGCCGAAACATTACCATCTCGAGATTTTATGAGAATATAAGAGGGGTTATGTTTTCCGGAAAAGTCATTGTGAGTGGTGCTCTCCCTAGAGGTCTCACCACCACAATGGTGTTGGTATCCTTCTCCTTGATCACCTCTCCTTCTTTCACAAAGGTAATATTTTGTGAAGGAGAAGTGACTTTCTTCTTCTTGTTGTTCTTCTTCTTTGGCTTAGCAACATAGCCAAGTACCTCCTTTCCATTCATGACTCTTTGAGAGTTTATCGCATCATTGAGAACTTTCTCACCTCCTACAAGGTTAGTTGTAGCACAAGAGTTTCTAGGCGAGATAACAATGCTAGTAGAGGAGGAAGGCACAACTTGCTTCTTAGAGTGTTGAGCTAGAAGTTTATCACGAGACTTGGTTAATTTGTCATGAATTTCTCTAAGAGACATGAGCTCCTTTTCTAGTTTTTAATAATGATCAACAAGTCTGTTATGAGAAATTTCTAGCTCTACCTTTTCATTTTCATGAGTTTTAGCTAAAGCAAGAGATATTTCATTATCCTTCCTAAGCTTGGAAACACACATAGCATAAGTCTCTTAAATACTAGATAGTCTCTCCTGAAGAGAGGCTCTACTGGAACGCTCTTTATCAAGAGTCTTTTCAAGCTCTTTAACATTGCTAGAATGACCTCCTCCATAACTTTAAAAAGTCATGATAATTTCCTCCTTTTCATATACAAGGGAGTTAGCATCATCAAGTTGCCTCAAGAGGGCATTCACCTTTTCTTTGGTTTTCCTTTTAAGGCTAGCAAACGAAGATCCTATCTCTTTAGCCTCGTCATCCTCTTCACAATTATTTTCAACACAATCCAATAATGAAGGAGGGTTAGTAGAAATAGTTTTGGAGTTGGAAGAAATTACCAAAGTGGCTTTTTCCATGAGACATGTAGGTCGGATAGGCGCGTTCTCATTGGGGGATTCAAATAGAGAGACCGATGAAGAGGAACAGGTAGCTATAGTGACATGGGACTGATACGTCCATTTTGCATCACTATTTTATATCATAATTTACTTTTATTCATCGATATATTTCAAATTATGATGCACCACTTATGTTATTTTATTTTATTTTGCATGTTTCATAATTATTGGAGAATAATCACCGGGACAAAAAATCAGCCGGAAAAAGCACCATCGAGATACTATATTTTAGAGACCATAAGAAGAAGGGGGATATCGTGAAGTTCCTATTTCACCAGAAGACGGAGCCAACCAGGAGGGGAGCCAGAGGGGGTCCACACAGGGCCCACACCATGTGGTTGCGCGCCCTTCTTGGCCACACCGCCAGGTGGTGTGGCCACCCTGGCCCACCTCTGGCTGACCCCTTTTGCGTACTTCATATCCAGAGAACCCTAATCCCTGGAGAACCATCGGGGAAATATTCCGCCGCCTCCTTGGCGGCGGAAAACAATAGAGAGAGAAAAGCTCTCAGACATGGAGAAATCTGCCGGGGAAATTCCTCCCCGGAGAGGGGAAATCATCGCCATCATCACCGTCATCGCTCCGGGCATCATCAAGATCATCATTGCCATCGTCCTCACCACCAGAACCAACATCCTCACCGTTCACCTCCGTCCCGCTGTAATAATTAGGGTTCTATATCGTTGTTCTTCACTAGATCTCTCTCCCGGTGTGGATTACTTGTTAGTAGTTGATGCTTACGAGATTTATCGGTGTTTTCACTTCATGACAAGATTTTTATTCATGATTACATCACCTCTGATCATAATCCATATGATGTCTTGTGAGTAGTTCATTTAGTTCTTGAGGACATGGGTGAAGTCAAGATGTTAGTAGTGGAATTATGTTGAGGTAATATCTAATGGTTTCATATTTAAGTTGTGGTGTTATTCTTCTAGTGGTGTCATGTGAACGTCGACTACATGACACTTCACCTTTATGGGCCTAGAGGGATGCATTGTGTGTTTGGCTACTAATTCTAGGGTTTCCGGAGTGACAGAAACCTAAACCCCCAGATAGGAAACCGATGCATGAGGGAGTGTAGGATCCCAGAGTTTAAGGTTGTGGTTAGATTTATCTTAATTACTTTCTTGTAGTTGCGGATGCTTGCAAGGGGTATAATCACAAGTATGTATTAATCCCAGTTGGGCGGTGCATTAGCATAGGTTCACCCACACAACACCCATCAAAACAATAAATATTAATCAACTGTATGAAGCAAAAGCACTTGACGAAAATCCCATGTGTCCTCGATAACGTTTAGTCATCATAAGTAAAACAACCGGCTTGTCCTTTGCTGCAGAAAGGATTGGGCCACTTGCTGCAATTATTATTACTGTCTTTTATTTACTCGCACTTTATTTCTCTGCTATATCAAAAACCACCAAAAACCTGTCTGCTGGTGGTTCCAGTGAATCATCTATCCAAGCTTCTTGTCAACACCTTTTGCTCCTCAGTGGGTTCGACACTCTTATTTATCAAAAGTACTATGATACGCCCCCCTATACTTGTGGGTCATCAGGGACACACCTACCACTTCATC
Source organism: Alopecurus myosuroides (assembly GCA_028641055.1). Lineage (NCBI taxonomy): Eukaryota > Viridiplantae > Streptophyta > Magnoliopsida > Poales > Poaceae > Alopecurus > Alopecurus myosuroides. Next base: position 191,148,653 of record CM054061.1, read on the forward strand.
TTCTCCTTCATCTCTAGAGAAATATGTTTCCAACACGGCCCCTTCTTGAACATATAGAGCTCTTGGAACTCTTCTAGTGTAGTTATTGTTTTGTGGAGCTTTGGTCTTCTCTTTGAGAACAAGCTTGCCTTCATTTTACTCTCTTGGCTCAAAAGGACACTCTTTAACGAAGTGATTTGTATTTTCACAATTGTAGCATGTCCTTGGTCGCTCGCCCTTCTTCTTGTAGCTCTTGTTTCTTGGGGGTCTCGGAGTACCAACCTTATGAGCTTCCCATCTCTTCCAATAGACATGCATATCAAGATCGATGCACTTGTGAGCACCCTTATATGTGTCCTCATAGTCCTCCTCCTCATGATCATACTCTTCAACCTCTTTAACTCGAGAAACCTCTTTTGACTTCGAGGCTAGGTTGGGAGATTTTTCCAATCCTCTTGAGCGGGCAAGGGCATCATCGTCAATCTTGTGAGATAGAGATATGGAAATGAACACACTAAGGACACCAATGGTATTGGCATTAACAAACTTCCTCTTGATCCACTCATTGGTGATCTTCTATTTTCCGAAGTCCCTCAATTGATTTGCAAGGTTGACAGTTCTTCTATAGAGTTCTTCTGGAGTCTCATCTTCTTGCATAACAAAGTTTTCGGCCTTGTCAAGAGAAACATCATACTTGGAGGATTGGATGCTTTCGTTTACTTGAAACAAAGTGTTAAGACTATCCCAAGCCTCCTTGCCGGTCTTGCATACTTAGATGTGAGTGAGGTGCTCCCGTGGGAGAGCCTTTTGAATGATGTTGAGGGCGATCTTGTTTAGTTGAGACTCAATGTCCTCTCTTGGGGTCAAATTTCTTGCATCGTGAGGATTAAATCCATGAACAACACTTATCTACAAGGCGGTGCATGAAATGAAAATGTGAGACTTCATTTCAAACTTCCAAGAGGATAATTCATTAGTGTTAAGTATGGGAGGAAGTCCAACATTTAAAATGTGTGGAATTGAAACAATGGGATAAATATGGTCATAGTTGGGAGGTGGTAGAACTCTTGAGTTAGTCCCTGAACCATTAGCCATTTGAGAATTGGAGCCTCTGGAATTCTCCCCTACCTTAGGCTTTTCCGCGGCTTTCGCCTTGGCTTTGGCAATGTTTACTTCCATTTCGGCAATGTCCGAAATAGTTTCATATTCCGAACTTTCCTCATCGGAAGAATGGGGAGGTTCCTCGGGACCCTAAGGTTTACCCATCATGTCCTCCAACATCTTCTTAATGGTAGAGACCTCCGAGCCAACACTAGAGCTAACCTTGGTCAATTGGGTTTGGATGTTTCCAACCGTCATTTGTAGGTTACCTATTGAAGGGTATGTTGCATAGAAAACAAATTTTTTCCTACGCGAGATAAACCCGAAGGGCCAAGATCTAATCTAGGAGATGAAAGGTAAAGGGGAGAAAGAGTCTTAGGAAAACATACCCTCAAAGACTCTAAGCGTTAAGAGATTAAATCTCTTTGTTGGCGTAGTCGTACTCACGCCGATCCCGACCAAGAAGATGTGCACTGCAATCCGGCGGTGCCTCCATGATCGGTCACACGTTCGATCCAGCGGGGCAGCGGAAGTAGACGATCCCCCGGAACTCCAGCAGCACGACGGCGTGGTGGTGGTGAAGAATCCCATGCCAGGGCTTCGCCAAGCCGGAGACCATGGAATGGAGCAGCGAGTGGAGAGGAAGGGAGGTGGGACAAGTGTGTCAGGAGGAGGAGCCCTCACCCTCCTTTTATAGGAGAGGGGGAGGCAGCCCAAGGGTGGGGTGAGGCCAGTTATGGTGGTGCCCCCACCTCTTCCCTTTTCATGTGAGTGGAAGCTCCACTCACACCCACTCATGCTCCCTTAAAACTCCACTTAGAAAATCCAAAGGTTTTTCTTTAATAAATAAATAAAACATTTTTATTTCTTTATTTAATATTTGTTAATTTCATTAACAAACATTTGCATATAGCACCTTGAATTATTTGTAAATTCTATTAACAACCATTCTACAAAAAACCCTTGAACTATTTCAATTTTCCCCGAAATAATTTCGATGTTGTCCAAAACATTCTTCGATATTCTGTATCCTCTCAAATGTGTCATCGAACATTAAGTGTGTCACCCTACGGTTCGCGAATAACATAGACATTATCGAGACTCCTCTCCGATAAATAATCAACAGTGGGATCTGGAGATCCGTGATGACTCCTATATATTCAATGATGAATCTCGTGATCGTGCGAACCGTCAACGTCGTAACTAATTCCCTTTGTCTCGCGATATTTTACTTGTCCGAGATCTGATCGTCAGTATAAACCATACCTTCTTCGATCTCTTTATCGACAAGTACTCTTTTACTCTTTCCGTGATATGACATCCTTGTGACCTAGTCACGTTCTTGCAAGCGGTGTCGATGTGATATCACAGAGAAGGCCCAGAGTATATCTCTCCGTCATTTTGGATGGACAAATCCCACTCTTGATCCACGAGCCTCAACTAACACTTTCCGAATACCTAACGCCACCTTTATAGTCACTCTGTTACGGTGTGACGTTTGATTTCATCAAAGTACTCTTTCGGTATTAGTGATTGACATGATCTCATGGTCTAAAGAATAAGGTTACTTCTAATGCAAGATATAACAAATTAAACTAAATGACTTGATCGTATTGTTATACTTAGTTTGGATCTATGTTCATCACATCATTCTCCTAATGACATGACCTCGTTATTAACAAGATCCAATGTTCATGATCAGCAAACCTTGATCATCGGTTAATCAACAAGCTAGTTAAAAGAGAGGCTTTACTAGGAACGGTTGTTTGTTTATGAATCACACATGTATCAACATTTCCGGTTAATACAATTCTAGCATGCGAAATAAACATCTATCATAAACAAGGAGTAACATAATAAACACTTTATTATTGCCTCTCGGGCATATTCCCTTCAGTCTCCCACTTGCACTAGGGGAAATAATCTATATTGCATAGCGATGAATCTAACAACCATGGAGTTCTAGTGTTTATCATGTTTTGCCTTTGGAAGAGGATTAGTCAACGGATCTGCCACATTCAGATCCGTATGTACTTTGCAAATCTTCACATTACCATCTGCGACATGTTCACGGATGGAGTGAAAACGGCGCCGTATATTCTTGGAATTCTTGTGAGACCTTGGTTCCTTAGCATTGGCTATGGCACCATTGTTGTCACAATAGATAACCATTGGATCCAACACACTCGTGACCACATCTAGTTCGGATATGAACTCCTTCATCCAAACTGCTTCCTGCGTTGCCTCCGAGGCAGCAACATATTCCTCTTCTGTTGACGATCCCGCTACCACGGATTGCTTGGAGATCCTCCAGCTTATTGCTCCTCCATTCATAATAAATACGTACCCGGATTGTGACTTAGAGTCATCCGGATCAGTGTCGAAGCTAGAATCGACGTAACATCTTGCGACGAGCTCTTCTTCACCGCCATATACGAGAAACGAATCCTTAGTTCTTCTCAAGTACTTAAAGATATATTTGACCGCCGTCCAGTGTTCCAAACCTGGATCAGATTGGTACCGGCTAGTCAAACTAATAGCATGTGCCACATCTGGTCTTGTACATAGCATAGCATACATGATAGAACCTATGGCTGAAGCATAGGGAATCTTATTCATTATCTCTCTATCTTCCCCTGTAGCTGGACATTGAGTCTTACTCAACGTCTTGCCTTGCAACATTGGTAAGAACCAATTCTTACTATCTTCCATTATGAACTTCTTCAGAATCTTGTCAATGTATGTACTTTGCGGAAGTCCAATTAAGCGTCTTGATCTATCCCTGTAGATTTTGATGCCTAATATATAAGCTGCTTCACTGAGGTCTTTCATCAAAAAATTACTGTTCAAATAACCTTTTACGCCTTTTAAAAGTTCTATATCATTTTCAATCAACAATATGTCATCCACATATAGTACTAGAAATGCTACAGAGCTCCCACTCACTTTCTTGTAAATACAAGCTTCTCCGTATGTTTGGAAAAATTCAAACCCTTTGATCACCTTATCAAAATGGAGGTTCCAACTCCGGGATGCTTGCTCCAGTCCATAAATGGAACTTTGAAACTTGCACACCTTGTCAGCATCCTTAGGATCAACAAAACCTTTGGGTTGCATCATATACAACTCTTCCTCCATATCACCATTAAGGAATGCCGTTTTGACATCCATCTGCCCGATTTCATAATCAAAAAATACATCAACTGCTAACATAATCCTAACTGACTTTAGCATCGCTACGGGTGAGAAAGTCTCACCGTTGTCAACTCCTTGAATTTGTCGGAAACCTTTTGCGAAAAGTCGAGCTTTATAGACGGTCACATTACCATCAACGTCAGTTTTCTTTTTAAATCTCCATTGGTTCTCAACAGCCTTGCGGTCATCGGGTAAGTCCACCAAAGTCCAAACTTGGTTTTCGTACATGGATCCTATTTCGGATTTCATGGCTTCAAGCAAATTGTTGCAATCTGGGCTCATCATCGCTTCATCATCCGTCACAGGGTCATCACTTCCATCTACCATGAAGTTTAAGACGGGGTTCCCATACAGTTCAGAAGTTGTACGTTCCCCACTTGACCTGCGAGGTACGGTAGTTTCCTCTTCTAGAGTTTCATGATCTTGATCATTAACTCCCTCTTCAACTGACGGAGTCGGCACCGGAACAACTTCCGGCGCTACGCTACTCGCCATTCCAAGAAGACAAGGTTCAATAAGATCGTCGAGTTCTACCTTCCTACTATTCACACCTTTCGAGAGAAACTCCTTCTCTAAAAAAGATCCATTCTTGGCAAAACAAATCTTGCCTTCAGATATGTGATAGAAGGTGTACCCTATTTTTCCTTAGGGATCCTATGAAGACGCATTTTTCCACTTTGGGTTTGAGTTTAAACGGTTGAAGCTTCTTCACAAAAACATCGCATCCCCAAACTTTTAGAAATGAAAGTTTAGGTTTGTTTCCAAACCATAATTCATACGGTGTCGTTTCAACGGATTTAGATGGTGCCCTATTTAAAGTGAATGCAGTGGTCTCTAGTGCATAACCCCAAAACGATAGTGGAAAATCTGTAAGAGACACAATAGATCGAACCATATCCAATAAAGTATGATTACGACGTTCGGAAACACCATTACGCTGTGGTGTTCCGGTAGGTGTGAGTTGTGAAACTATTCCACATTGTTTCATATGCATGCCAAACTCGTAACTTAAATATTCACCTCCACGATCAGATCGTAGAAATTTAATCTTTCTGTTACGATGATTTTCAACTTCACACAGAAATTCATTGAACTTTTCAAATATCTCAGATTTGTGTTTCATTAAGTAAATATATCCATATCTACTCAAATCATCTTTGAAAGTGACAAAATAACGATATCCACTACGCGCTGATACACTCATTGGTCCACACACATGAGTATGTATGATTTCCAGTAAGTCTGTCGCTCGTTCCATAGATCCAGAAAACGGGGTTCTATTCATCTTGCCCATACGTAATGGTTCACATGTTTTAAATGATTCATAATCAAGTGATTCTAAGAGTCCATCAGAATGGAGCTTCTTCATGCGTTTAACACCAATATGACCTAAGCGGCAAGGCCACATGTAAGTAGCAATATCATCATTTAACTTAATTCTTTTGGCATTCACATTATGAATATGTGTATCAATACTATCAAGATTCAAAATAAATAAACCATTCTTCTCAAGTGCGTGACCATAAAGGATATTATTCATATAAATCGAACAACCATTGTTCTCAGACTTAAAGGAATAACCACTCTGCATTAAGCAAGATCCATAAATGATATTCATGCTCAATGTAGGCACCAAATAACAATTATTCAGGTTTATAACTAATCCATATGGGAAACGAAGAGGCAGCGTCCCGATGGTGATCACATCAACTCTTGATCCATTTCCAACGCGCATCGTCACCTCATCCCTTGCTAGTGGTCGCTTATTCTGCAGCTCGTGTTTCGAGTTACATATGTGAGCAACCGAACCAATATCAAGTACCCAGGCGCTACTGCGAGTACTAGTAAGGTATACATCAATAACAAGTATATCATATTCTCAGGTGCAACAACATTCTTGCTACCCTTCTTGAAGTTGACCCTTGGCTTGCCTTTCTTTCCTTTCTTGAAACTAGTGGTTTTATTAATCATCAACACTTGATGTTATTTCTTGATCTCCACTTCAGCGTTTTAAGCATCAAGAGAAACTCACGAAGAGACTTCTTCATTCCTTGCGTATTATAGTTCATCACAAAGTTCTTGTAACTAGGTGGCAGAGATTGAAGAACGCGATGTATTCCTAGCTCATAGGGAATCGTTATTCCCAAGGATATGAGTTTATCAGCGTACATAGACATCTTGAGTACGTGCTCACTAATGGAGCTGTTCTCTTCCATCATGCAGTTAAAGAACTTTTTTGAAGCGTCATAACTCTCAACTGCAGCATGGGTATCAAAAATCATTTTCAATTCTCCCATTGTAGCATAGGCAGTGATGTTCTCGAAACGTTTTCGCAGCTCTGGCTCTAATCCATAAAGGATATCGCAATGAAATATTCATTGGTCTTCTTGTTGAGTCAGATAAACATTTTTATTTTCCTCAGAAGCATCATCAGCGGGCTGGTCACCTAGCGGTGCATCAAGCACATAGAGCTTCTTCCAAGCGGTGAGGATAATCCTCAGGTTAAGTGCCCAGTTGGTAAAGTTGCTTCCATTGTTCGCTAGTTTTTCTTTCTCCATGAACATATTGAAATTGAATGTAGGTGGTGCCAAGATCTACAACATATTTGCAAATACTATTTAGACTAGGTTTACGATAAATTAAGTTGAAGTTAATTCTAAAATTATCCCATGAACTCCCACTCAAAAAAAATATCCCTCTTAGTCGTTTTAGTGATTACACGAACCAAATTCACTACACCGAAACCGATCATCACGTGAGACGGTGTAGTTGCAAAGGAGAACATCAATATGTTCATCATATTATCCATATGACTCATGCTTTAACTATTGGTTACGTGTTCCGAGGCCATGTCTGTACATGCTAGGCTCGCCAAGTAGAACCGTAGTATTACGTGTGTTTCAAGGCCATGTATGTACATGCTAGGCTTGAAAACACCTGTTGTATGCGAACATTGAGTCTATCACACCCGATCATCGCGTGGTGTATCGAAACGACGAACTTTCTTAACGATGCATACTAAGGAAGAACACATTATTATCTTGATATTAAGTGAGAGGGATCATCTTATAATGCTACCGTCGCGATCTAAACAAAATAAGATGCATAAAAAGAATTAACATCACATGCATGGATAATGTGATATGATATGGTCCTTCTTGCACTTGATCTCCATCTTGTGCATCATGGTATGATCTCCATCATTTCACCGGCGTGGAACCAAGGTCCATGGCACCTCCATCTTGATTTTCCATCAAAATTACAACATATCTCATGGATATGATATACAACACGCATGCCATAAATAATAAGACAATCATATGGACTCTTCCGTTATGTCAATAATTTACAAAATAGATCATCTCATACATCAAATTTGTAACATTGACCATATCACATCACATGCCCTGCAAAAATATGTTAGACGCCTCTAATTTATTTTTGCATGTTTTACGTGGCTTGGGCTTACGAGGATAGAACCGTTCATACCTACGTACAAGAACCACAACGTTGATAAAACATATTTTTAACAACCCTTCATAGCTTAGATCTTAACTATAGTAGGAGAAACGGACACCCCCTCAGCCACAAGTGAGACACGTCTCACGTACAAAGTACACATAAAGTTTGTCTAGGACAGCTTCATCCTACTATGCCACTAAGATCATAAAATACTTAAGGAGGCAAAAACAAGCTCATCAACGCCAACATGCACCTATATGTTCTACTCGTACAATTCATCTACGCATAGATCCGGCTCTGATACCACTGAAGGGTACGTTGCATAGAAAACAAAAAATTTCCTACGCGAGATAAACCCGAAGGGCCAAGATCTAATCTAGGAGATGAAAGTTAACATGGAGAAAGAGTCTTAGGAAAACATACCCTCGAAGACTCTAAGCATTACGAGATTAAATCTCGTTGTTGGCGTAGTCGTACTCACGCCGATCCCGAGACTGAGAAGAGGTGCACCGCAATCCGACGATGCCTCCATGACCGGTCACACGTTCAGCTCGATGAAGACCTCCGTTCCCTCGATCCAACGGGGCAGCAGAAGTAGAGGATCCCCAGGAACTCCAGCAGCACGAAGGCGTGGTGGTGCTAAAGAATCCCACGGTCAGGGCTTCGCCAAGCCGGAGACAATAGAATGGAGTAGCGGGTGGAGAGGAAGGGAGGTGGGACAAGTGTGTGAGGAGGAGGAGCCCTCACACTCCTTTTATAGGGGAGGGGGAGGCAGCCCAATGTCACATCCTCATTTGGGAAACAACATTGTAAGGAGGAGAACATAAATGTAGGGACCAACAAAAACTTTTTAGTTGATCCTGTTGTTTTTCTGAAATTGTAACTCCTTATGTGAACCTGATGTTTCCTTTGAGAAATAAAGAGTGGAAGGTTTTTATTTTGATTTCTTGTCATCCTTACCATCTTGTTAAACTTGGTTATGGTTCACCAAACAAAGAAAACAAGATTGTTTATGAAAATCCTTAAGGAAAACATGATTTTTCCTTTTCTGTTTTCAGCTATCACCTTCACTTTTGAGCATCATTTCTACCTATGAACCCCAACTCATTTTTGTGTTTTCTTTGGATGTCATCCATACTTATGGTATGGACTTGCTCACCATGTACAAAGAAATATTTTTGAGCCAGTGGAAAATATGTTTTCATGAGTGTTTTTCTGCCTAGATGAAAACAGGAAAAAGAAAAACAATGAAAACAGAAAACCACCCCTGTTTCAGCCCTGTTTTCAGCCAGTTGTATATTTTCTAAAATCAAATAAAAATATGTTTCTGAAACTAGGTGTTGTGGTATTCAAATCCATACTTCCATCTTTCCAATTGGAAATTGTTTGCTATGTCAAACAAGCCCCTACTTTTCCTATCCTCTGTCTGTTTCAGGAGTTGGAAATATTCCAAAACCCTTATGTGAATATTATGAAAATGCACTCGAGTTCTGTCAGTTTTGCACCCGAATCAAAATTGGCTCGAATTCGTATTTGTGATCATCCTTGTGTAGTGCCCTGTTGCCAAACCACCTTACCTCACCCTCCTCGCTCGAAACCAGAGGAGGAGATCAACACCCGAACAAGGATGGTGGCCACCGGGCCGACCTGACATCAGAGCACAGGGGCAACCCGTGCCTTGAACCCCTTCTTCTATGGCTTTGAGCCAGAGCATGCATGGTCTTGATGCCACGAAGCTCCGCATGCATCTCCATGTGCTGTCTGTGGCATGAGAGCGCGAGCGAGCTGGCATGGCCATTGCCGCGGTGGCAAGCGCCCGAGCTCAATCCCTCCCCGTGAACTCTCTGTATAAGACCCCTCCAGTCTCACTGCTTTGCCACCCATCTCCTCACACTCACCGCATCCACTCCACCTCGATGTTTCCTCTGTTGATCTCCCTGTGAGAGCCGCGGGACGTGTTCTCGTTGTTCTGTCCGCGGAGAAGAACAGAGGCCCCTGCTCCCGTCTCTCACTCTCCCGATCCATTTTCATTTCACATTCTTCTCCTTGCCAAGGCCTACATGCCTGACATCCTTTCTTGCTCGTTGGCATGCAGGATCACCGTCGCCGAGCTCGACGCTGCCGGGGACGCCTCGGTGCGGGCGGGCGCTGCGATTGTACCTGGACCCTGCTGTTGCTCCTGAACGGCTCCATTGACCCCACTCCATCACCTCTTCCTCGAACATCGCTTCCTATCAAGCCCAAGGTGAGCTACTGCCCGTGCGTAAGTGCTAGTGCTCGCCGACGGCTGATCTGGGCGCGAGGAGGAAGAAAGGATGAGCGACATCCGTTTTTAGATCAATGGCCCTCTTTGAACTCCCTCGGAGTGTATCGTGGCTGTTAGATCTGGATCATGCGGCCGCGTACCGGTTCGCTTGCGCGCACAACCGAGCTGGGCCGGCCCAGCGCAACGCGCTCTGGCGCGTAGAGGCCAACGGCCCGCTGAGCCCGCGCTGGCAGTTTTATCCTTTTCTGTTTTTCCAGAAAACTGCCACATCACTTTAATCCAAACTAAAATGCCTAAACTTCAAATATAGCCACCCCCTTTTTACCTAAGGTACCTGCATGTTTTCCTAACCACATGCAAGTGGCAGATCTGCATTTGCATCCCCGGTTCATCTGTGAAAAATCCCACAAGTCAACCTATCTGAAAGTTTAAACATGCAATAACTTTTTATTTGGGAACCCAATGGAAGTGAGGTTGAGATCTCTGGATAGACCTTGATGAAACATAACTAGAGCAGTTGGCCTCACATGCAATTGAGTTTTTTATTCTAAATGACATGCAAAATGGTAAATAACCAGAGAGCCACTAAATTATTTTTATGAATTTTTCTAAAATGCCTTTTGAGATGAATCCTTTTGGATGTGCTTTTGTATGAGTAGATCTACCATACCCTAGATTGGTGTGATGTTTTGAGCTGCGGAATAGTTTTGGCATGCATTACAAGTTTTAGGGGTATTCTGCCATGTGTGAATCACATGTTTTATTATTTTGTTAAATGTGTAAATGCATTGTGTGATCTTACTAGCATGTATAGGAGTTGTTTTCACTTCCATGTGATTTTTATGTTGTAGATCTACTATGTTAGAATAAATCTAGTTCATGGGAATATCATGGTTTGTCATGCATGTTAAGATCTATGCTTGTTTTCTATTTTCTATAGTTACTAGATTTGTTTGCCATGTGTACCTTCATGCCATGATTGTTTTCATGCCTTGCATGTTATGATATATCTCTGTTATGTACATGTTTAGCTTCTGGTTGCATGCTTATTCATATTTTACAACTATATTATGGCTTGCATGTCCATAGAAATACATGTTCTACTCCCTTATGCTTGTTTAGTTGCTTCTTAAAAAAATTGTCATGATGTTTACTCGTTTTGATGAATTACCAGAGAGTCATTTCACTCTTTATGGCCTTATATGAGAGTGGTACACCCACTGGACTCATGCCATATGCTTAGTGCATGGCTTATGGAAAACTATGCCATGTTGTGCATGTTATCTATGCATGTTTGAGTGTTGTAGCATAGTTTAGTGCTATTATTTTTGGGTGTTTATTTTTGAGTGAATGCTTGTTGTATGTGTGCTATATTATCTTGTGATTACCTTTGGCTTGTGCGGATTGAGTGTTTTTCTTTTTTACTTTTTACGACGTTAGAAAACGAAGAAGCAGTTGATCCTGAAGTGGTATTCTGCAACTCTTGTTTATTTCAAAAGTGTGACCAGGACCATAGCCAAGGCAAGCCACTCTAAATGCTTGATGTTTTTTTAATTATCATGCATGATTTACTTCTGAAGTTCTACTTATGTTGTTTTCGAATGATTCTTTCAAGTGAAATCTATCGTTATCGCTTTTATCGTATTGTCGTAGCCACTCCATAATCTTGGTGTTGCCAAGCCCTTAGGAAGTTTGGAGCCATCATTTAATTAACTTAAGTCCCTTAGTGGAATCTAAACTTGTTGTTTTTGGAAAAAAAAACTATGTCTTTGGAAAAAACCCGAGGAAAGGTGGGACCTTGTCTGAGGGATGGTTTCGTGAAGGAGGAAGTGTTTTCAACTTGTTTTCCAAAAATGACACATAACCTAGTCTTCGCCGGACAACCAAGCCGTACTGCCACATTACCTCAATATGGGAGCGGGGTGTAGCTAATTGCTTGTCGGTGTTAGTCCGTGCCTACCTCAAAGTGCTATAGGGGTTAGATTCCCCCAAACCGAATTGTCTCCAGGAGGGAGAAACGGGACATTCACAGTGTGGGATTAAGTTCACTACCGGTTATAGCAATTGGGTCTCCTTCCATGGCGGTGTGTTGTTAGGGGAAACCGGATCGATACAGCTGACTCACTCGGTGCCGGGGAGAACAAACCCAGTTGAAGAGGTAGTCACTTACTAGCACTGACATAGTGGATGGTTAGGACCAGTTATCCGATGTTTGCATACTGTCTCGGACAGTCCGTGGTTGTTCATGGCGGATGTACTGGATCTTGTGGAATGTGTACACCTCTGCAGAGTAAAACTATTCAGAATAGCCGCGTCCTCGGATATGGACAGTTGAATGGCCATGTAGCTAGCATTGTGTCAAGGTTTTCAAAAGGTTCTTAGAAAAGTGTTTTATGATGTTGTACCTGGGAGGTACTGGAAAGGGAATGATTGTACCTTTGAGGTACCAGAGACATGATGGTCTCGAAGTGGTGTTTTTCCTAAAAGGGTTCTTTCAAATGAAAAACTTTTTCTTTTATTGACAATGGTTTATCAAAACCTTGTGGATATGCGATATCTACAAGAGAAACATTCTATCTTTTGAAGTATCTTCTTCAATAAAACAACTAAAATGTGTTCAACCATGGTGGGTCTTCTACTCATCATGGATAAACTAGCCTCAACTAAACAGACATCCTGCCTCCTATGGCATACTTGTTTTTGTTGGGATTTCATTTAGGGTGTCTTGCGAGTACATTCAAATGTACTCATATGGTTTCGTCCCTCGCTACTGTCTTGGTCAGACTATGAGGAGCCGTCTCAGGAGGATAACTTTGAGGAGGAGTATTTTGACGATCCCGCGTACTAGGCACGTCTCCCGGTCAGCAGCCTGTGGTGCTAAGGCGTTGACATGGGTTCTACTCGTTGTGTTTGCTTCCGCTGAATAAGGTAGTTGTGTTGTGTGTTTGCCACTGTCCTGCGCGACAGCTGTCTCAGACTTGGTCGATAGACCATTTGTGTAAGACTATGTTATTTGTCGGGGGGTTACCCCCGAGTAGGGGTAAGGCAAGTGCTAAAGGCAAGGTCAAAGGACCTGTTTGACTGGGTAGACAGCTACCCAGGTACTTGCTACCCGGTAGGTTTCTATCCGGCCGTATACACAACCGGCCAAGAGGAGAAATCAAGGAAGTTATGTTCGTCAGAGTAGAGAAGTTGGTCTAAGTAGAGGGATTGTGATCCTACTCGGGCCAGAAGTCAATGGAGCCGTTCTGACAAGGGATCCCGGGTATCCTGCGTCCGTACCGGCGTGCGGTTCAACTTACGGAGCGCGTGATTATCCGCGCTACGGCGTGGCTACAGTGTGGTAGGCGCCTGTCAAGTCCTGTCACTGACAGAGGGGACAGGACAGGTCTAGGGGCCTACCCTATCTCACTGACAAGGTGGACAGGTCCCATCCCCCGAACGGCGCGATGACTTCCTGCACCCGCGTCAGCGAGAAGCCGGAGGCATGCTCTGTTCTGCAGTGTGCCTGTCCCATCGGTCGTACCTTATAGTCTTTTTCTATTCGGCTGGGCACCAGTATATAAGGTGCTTTGCCTCCTCCTGCGCGAGGGATGTTGCCTCACGTTGCCTCACGTTGCTTCACTTCACATCTTTACCAGAGACATCACTAGAGCTAGAGAGAGCAGCTGAGTGGCTACTCGGCCAAGAGGCATACATTGTACTGTGGCTACTCGGATTACACACATATAGAGAGAAAGGCAGGAGTAGGGGTGTTACCTCCACACGAGGGCCCTGAACCTGGGTAAGATCTTGTTGTTTGCAGTGCTTGAGACATCCTACACTAGGATACTCGCCGTGTGATCCCTCCCCGGATACCTCCAGCGTCCATCAGCCCCAACACTTTAGCCATCCCATGGCATCTGCCGTGATACCACCACGACAGTTGGCGCCCTCCGTGGGGCTACCAGCGGCGCTGGCTGGAGTTCATGTTCGGACGGGACCGATTTCTGCTTCGGGGGAGCGCGTGGTCTGTGGCCTTGTCCACAGATTCGGCTCCTTCGACTTCGTCACCGACAACGCCGGAGATTTCGGCGGTAGACCCTTGCCAGCAGGCGGCTTAGTGCTATCCTTCGGCACGCATCTGGTCTACGTCGCCACCACCGTCATCCACAAGTTCCGAGAGGTGGTGCTCGTCGCGGAAGAACCTCCTGCTGTACTCGCTGCCCGCGAGAAGCCAACTGGCTGCTCTGTGGACAGCGTGGAGGTGATGATGACAGGCCCGGCTATCGATGCCGGGAAGGGCGCGGCCGCTACCGCGGGAGTCATCGAGGAACCTGCTGGCCCAAGTGCTGGCCCAAAAGTTCACAAGCCCTACGAAGCGCCCCACAACATTCAGGGTTACGTGCCTCCTTCCACGACAACGACGATACCGGCATCCGCCGTGCGGATGGGCATGCCACCTCCCACCGAGCTTGAGCTCATGACCATGAGGGCGCAACTCGACCAGCAGCGTCAAGCGCTACTCGCGGAGCACCTGGAGCTGGAGAAGGTTAGGCTTGAGCTTAACCTAGACCAAAATGAATACAACAGGGCCCACGGCTTTACTCCTGTGGTTAGGAAGCCTAGCAAGCTAGGCTCTACTCGTCGCAACTTAGGCACTGAGATGGCAGTAGTTGGTGGGGCTGCTAGCCATTCTGCTAGTTTGGACACTATGGGTAGGCCTAGATACAGCACCCCCGCCAAAACTCTTAGGGCTGCAGAGTTGCCGCATCTCACTGGCGACGCGCGCTAGGCAGCAAGAGAGACTCAACGAGCTAGTGCTAGAGGCTGGCAGGCAAAACGAGGAGTTCCAGAAAGCCAATCCGGGTGCTGGTGCGTCCCATGTTGTTCACTCGCATGGGATGAGGTCTCAGGACCAGGCGTCATCACCGCTTCCCGGTGGGGATAGAGACCAGAGTGTGAACTCTGGGGAAGAGTAAACAGTTGCAGGTGTACGACCCGGTTGCCGTCGGAAAACAGCATGCCGTGGCGCGGCAGCCCGGCCAGAAACACAACTCTGTAGGAGCAGGCTATCAAGCCACTAAAGCTCAACTCGGAGTCTATCTTTGTTCCCTCTCTGCCAAGAAAGGAAACTGTTCCCATGGTGATTGACTGGGAGGCTGCAAAAGAGAACCCGGGGACTGCCGTCTCCTACCCGGGGACTGGCAGCTGCAACCCGGGGACTGTCCCTTCTTACTCGGGGACTGCCCCTCCCAACTCGGGGACTGTCGCATTCATCGAGGGGGTTCTTTCCGAGTACTCGGGAACTCGCCCTCGGCTCGGAAGAGGTCTTGGTAGCGGCAAAAACGCATAGGCAAAAGAGCTAAAGCCTATACGCGTGCCCAGTATGCCAATGAAGGCAAGAAACCGAATAGCGGCAAAAACGCAGAGGCAAAAGAGCTAAAGCCTATACGCGTGCCCGGTATGCCAATGAAGGCAAGAAACCGAATAGCGGCAAAAACGCAGAGGCAAAAGAGCTAAAGCCTATACGCGTGCCCGAGATGCAGAAGCTATCCCCTCCGTGGGAAGGGCCTTTCATTGTGAGCAAGCCTCTTCACAATGATGCCTACTATCTAGTTGATGCACATGCACCCCAGAAGAACAGGCCGGATAGAGCTGGAGAGGAATCTAAGCGCCCTTGGAATGTAGCTCTACTCCGACGTTTTCACTCATGAGCAAACTGTGTATGTACTTTCTTATCGAGTTAAAATTATAGTCGGTAATCTGAAATCGAACTCGGGGACTGCCCTCGTCCAAATTGCTCCTTGTGTTTATCTTGTTCTTACTTTGTCTATTCGGTTGAACCACTTAGAATTTCAAAAGCATATATAGTAGTGTCTTTAAACCTAAGGGCCAACTCTTTGACTCTGCTGCTGTCCGCAAGCAAGAGAACAAGCCAAAGGTCAATGAGCACACGAAAAATTGCTAAGGAGAAGAGATGTGTAGCAACCGAGTAGGGCGTTCTTCTCTGTTTTTGTTGTCTTTTTTCGGCTAAGTGGTGGGCAGCGTTACTATGAATTTTTCTAAGTGGCTAAGTATTTGAAACTCAAACTTTGTAATCTTGTGACTCGACTACCAAAAAAGCCACAAGTGGCAGGTAAGAGCTGAGACGAAAAGAGAGAGTGGATGAAAAACGCAACTCGGGGACTTGCATATTAACGCAACCCGGCATTGAGCCAGAGTTGCTAAAAACTTCAACTAAATAAAAACTGAGTAGCAACGAACATAATTGTACGGTTACATCTGCACCCGGCATCCCGGGGATCTAATTAAAGTTCGAAGTAAAAGTGTTGCAGGCATCACTCATTGGAGGTGGCGGTGTTGTCTGCATTGGCGTTGGCAGCATCAACGTTGGCCGAGGCAGCTGGATCGAGATGGGATCCGTGGTAGAGGTGGACGCAGCAGACTGGGAGCTGGGCATTGGGTAGGCACCAGTCGTGCCCAACTCGGGCGCTGGCTGCTGGATCACCATCTCGGTGGTGATGGTGGCCTCCTGAGCGCTGGTTTGCGGCTGCTCGGCTTCTGCGCCGACCTTGGCCTTCCCCTTCTCGGATGCTCCCTTCGCGGCACCTTCCTCAAACTCGGTCAAGTCCTCGCTGACAGTGTCGTCATCGTCTTCCTCGTCCTCGCCCTCGTCTTCAGGTTCAGTATCTGGCTCGGGGAGGCCGTCGATGTAAGTGGCGGTGTCGGCGTAGGAAGCAAGCTCGTATGCCACCGCTTTCCGCGAGAGACGCAGTCAGAGTTGGTGGTCCACTTGGAATCTTCCCGGCGTGTGCGGATCCTGTCGAGATTCAGATTCTCGTACCAGCTGATGATGAAGTGCAGCAACTCGTCAGCTCCTGCCCGAGTTGCAGAGGCGCGCCACTTCTTCAACTCGGCCTTGACCTCGTCCAGGTGATCAGCGATATCGCGGAAATTTTCCGGGACCTCCTTCTCAGGCCAGAAGAGCTTGTGAAGCTTGATGCCAGTGGACACCATGGAGGTGCCCAGGCCCTTGAGGGAGCGGATCTGCGTTTTGATGTTGAGGAGATGGTCGTTTATGGTGGACTTGGTGTCGATAGGCATTCCAGAAGCAGCTCTGAGCTGTTTGGCCTTCTCCACAGCAGGCACACCAGCAGAGCGGAGCTAAGGAAAGATATCTGCATAGGGATCTATTTGGGATCAGAAACGGAAGCAGAGAAGAGATGAAACCAGGTAGAACAAGGGCAGAGAAGAGAAAAACAAGTCAGATGCAGAGAAAAGAGCACTCACGTTCTAGGTCCACCAGCAGCGCTCCCAGCTTGATCTTCCAGTCGTCCTCGTCCGAGATGTGTCTGTCTTCAATGCTACACGCATTTGCAATCTGGAGGACGAGTTGCTGGTTATGTTCCTTCAGCATCGAGATCTCCAACTCGAGCGCCTTCTCTTTGGCCTTGGCAGTCTTCTTGATCTCTTCCTTCTCGGCAACCTGGTTAATGGCATCCTCGAGGGCAGATTTCAGCTTGACCTGCATCTTCTCAAACTCCGGCATCTCGGCGGTGCGCTCTTTCTTGATCTCAGCTTCCCGAAATTCCAACTGTTGCCGCACCTCGGCAGGCGTGAGGCAGTCTTGGTGTTGCTCCCGGTATTTCTTGTACTCTTCTGCGAGAAGAACAACATTGTCAGCAGAGTAACCAAGTAAGAAGAAACACAAGTACAGAAAAGGAAAGGCAACTCACCCTCCAGAGTAGAGATCTTGCTCTGGACAGAGGCAGCAAAAACTTCGCAGTCGCGATGCTTTTCAATCAAGTCGTTGAGCTTGCCTGTAGAGAAAACAACAATAAAGCAAAAAAGCAAACATGGGCGTAAACACAAAACGCACAAACCAAATTGCTGAAAGCTTACCTTCAACTTCAGAAATCTGAATAGTGCGATCCAGGGCCGCCTACTCCACCGTAGCAGTGTCCTTCTTCTTGGCTTCAAGAGCCTCAAGACGGTCCATGGCGATGCGATGGTTCCAGAGTAGCCGGCGGAACAGTCTTGTCCTTTTCTGGAGGCTATTCTGTAGAGAAGAAGAGAAAAAGTTCAAGTTTTGTGAAGATTTGCCCCGAGTAGACGGCAACTCGGTTGAGTTTTCGCCTACTCAACCCGAATCTCGGGGACTGGGGGAATGGCTAAGAGGAAAAGAAGAAAAGAGAAGAGAAAGGAGAAACAACAACTCGGGAATTGCAAAAATAAGATAGAAGACTTACAACATAGCTTTGCTCGACGTCTTCTGAAGCTTTGCGCATGACGAACAGCTTCCCGGCCAAGGTGTAGGTGGGGCTTGCAATTGTCATGGGGACAGCACCAACATCGGCCTTGTTCCAGTCGACGCGGTAGTGGTCGATCTGACCCAATTCAAGACCATCCCATTTGGGGTTGCCAAACGCCTTGCTGTTCCAAGCTGGATCAACAAACCCTACTCGGTCCAGGATCGCGATAAGGCCTTCAGATTCAACCTCGTTGTCACCTTCCTCATGCGAGAAGAGCGTAGGAACGGCTATTGCCTTGCCCTTGGACTTGGTGCTGGTCGCCACAGCTTGGCCCTCTTTCAGTACAGCCAGTCCTTTCTCTCCATTTGCAAGTGAGATCTCATGGCGCTGGGAGATAGTCATCATGTATTCTGGGTAGCTGGGCTTCGCGCGGCCGCCAGCACCTGCGCTTTGCTGCTCGACAGGGCCAGTAGACCCAGAAGCAGCCGGGTTGGTGCTGGAGGTGGGCGCGGAGAGCACTAACTGTTTGCTCCTTGGCGGCTTCCCGGATGGCGCGTCTTGCGGCTTGGGGGCGGCATCTGTTGTCCGGCTTGCGAAGCAGCGCATTTTGGCTGCCGCCGGACGGCCTCGGTCTCAGACTTAATGATCTTCCTGGGGCTAGGAGCAGTGTCTGGCCGAGAAGCGGGTGGAGGCACTTTGCGAGAAGCAGTTGGCGGAGGTGACGGTGCAGTCTGAGTTGGAGGAGGGATCGGCGCGGTGGGTGGAGTCGCCTGCTGGGTAGGCGGCACAGGGGGATGGCTACCCGGTGCAGCGTCGAGCTGCACTTGGTCCTGGCGGGCGGGCTCCACCATGTTCTCTTCTACCCGCTGCTCTGCAGCGGGATCGGGTCTTGTCTCAATAACTTCTTCTACCCGTGGCCCGGCCGCGGGATCATCTTGGGCTGCAGCGGTGGTGTCTTGCTGCTCGGTGGTGTCTTGCTACTCCAGGGTGGCGTCTGGCCTCTCCTTGGCGGGATCATCTTGCTTCTCGAGGTTTTCTTCATTATTTTCCCCAGCTGATGCAGCTGGGGGAGATGGCGGCGTCTCGTCATTGGCAATGTCCTGCGCGGCTTGCTGCGCATCCGGCTGCTGCTGTTGAGGGATGGGATCAACATCGTCACCAGCGCCAGTGTTCTCGGCGCCGGTATCGTCGTCCATGTCGATAGGGGAGGACGCGCGCGTCCTTTCCTGCTCGTCTTGCTCATCATCATCGTCCGAGAGATCTACGAGTTGATCTCGGGGCACGGTTGCTTTCCTGTTGGGCGAGAAGGGGCTGTTGCAGCATCAGCGCCGAGAGGGACGCTGGAAGAAAGGGAAAAAGTTCAGAGAAACAGAAGGAGAAAAGTGCAACAGGAAACGGCAACCAAGTGGTACTCGGATGGAACTCTTACCCTTTGGTGGTGGGGGGTTGTCTCCTAGAGGCGACGACTTTCTTTCCGTATTTCTTCTTGGCTTTCTTCGGGGGAGGTTCTTGGACACCACTGCCTACGCTCTTCCGAGTAGTGGGAGCTGCCACAGATAGAGGATTAACCTCCAGGGGCTCATCATCGTCGTCCGCCTCAGGCTCCTCTGCAGAGTAGAAGAAGAAATAAATTCAGAAACAGAGAAGGGAATCAAGGTGCGCTACTAGTGAGCAGAGAGGTGAACTTAGTCACCTTCGTCATCTTCGGACCAGTCCCGAATAGACGCATCAGCTCGGGACTTACCAGGTTTATTGGCATGAGGGATGCAGAGGGTGTCTTGGGTGTCATAGGCGGTTGCATCGTCCTCTTCTCGTTCCTTGGACCAGTTGGCCTCAAAGATCTCGGTATCTTCCTCTCCCTGCGATCGATGTGCTGTTGAGGCAAACATGAAGCACAATGAGTTGAGTTCTAAGCTAAGGAGTTCTACTCGGAACAGCATGCAAACACAAAGCATATTCAGCTAAGGAATTCTACTCGGAACAGCATGCAAACACAAAGCATATTCAGCTAAGGATTTATACTCGGAATAGCGTGCAAACACAAAGCATATTCAGCTAAAGATTTCTACTCGGAATAGCGTGCAAACACAAAGCATATTCAGCTAAGGATTTCTACTCGGAATAGCGTGCAAACACAAAGCATATTCAGCTAAGGATTTCTACTCGGAATATCGTGCAAACACAAAGCATATTCAGCTAAGGATTTCTACTCGGAATGGCATGCAAACACAAAGCATATAGAGCCAAAAGAATACTTGTGATGTCCTACTCGGTGCAGCATGCAAAGATTAAGCATACAAAGCTGAGAAGCCACCTACTCGGTATCAAAGTGCAAAAACAAAGCATAGAAGGCTAACATGTCCAATGGGCTTGAGGCGGCTATACGGCGTGAAGCCGTACAACTAGGTGTCAGAGAGCGAGGTCTGCATGATGGATCTGGCCCAGATGGCCACCTCGGCTTTACTGAGCTCGAATGTCGTTGTCCTTGTGCAGTCTTGGGTTCCTCCCATGTAGCACATCTTGTGTGATCGACGCTGGAGCGGGAGTACTCGGCGTGATATCCAGCACGCGATGGGATCCTCCTGACGAAACCCTTCCGAGATCAACTCGGTCAGGCGTCGCTCAACCTGGAGGACATCCTCGATGGTCTTCTTGGGGTTGTAACCCCAGTTCTGCTGAGTGGGCAGTGCATTCTTGAACTTTGGGAGCCCTATCCGGTCCTCGATAGGCTTCCCCTCTTCTGCAGCGACATTCTTCACGTACAGGAAACCGCGCTGCCACTTGCGCACGGTTTCCAATCCCTTAACCCTCGGGTGATGGCCAGTCGTGCGCTGCAGCATCATGGCGCATCCCGTCTGGGTCATCGCGTGAACACTCTCGGTGTTCCCAGGATTGGGAACACTTTGTTTCCTGAAGAAGAAGTACCTAGCCCATGTATGGATGGTCGGGTATACGCCTAAGAAAGCCTCACACACGACGACGTGGATGGATAGCATGACAGGGGCATTGGGTGGAAGGTGATGCGGCTGGAGGCCAAAATGTTTGAGGAATTCGGAGAAGAAATCGGAGATGGGAAGGCCGAAGCCGCGCTTGAAATAAGAGAGGAAGACGACGTACTCGTCTTTGTCAGGCTTGGGGATAATCTCAGTACCTGGAGTCCTGCAAACGACGCCGGGAGGGACGCGACGTGTGTTGACGAGCCACTGGCAGTCCTCAGCGGTCACGTCAGATCCTTCCCAGCCAGCGCGGGCGGCCGCATCGTCATCTCCACGAAGAGCCATGGAGGCGGAAGAGCTTGTGGGAGATTGGAGGTGGAATCAAGCGAAGGCGCTTCTCTCTGTCTCTCTTGCGGTGCGTGGAGCAGCGGCGCAACGACTGCTTGCGGTGGCGGTGTGCTCGACAGCGGCGGAGAGGCGAGGGGGCGCGAGATTGGAAAGAACAGGAAAGAGAAGAAGGGAGCGTCGCGGGGGTATTTATCTCGCCCCCACGAGTTGCCGTTACCAGTGGATTGATCGTGGGCAATGATCGTGCGGCGTGGGTTAAGCGACCGTTAGAAACGCACATAGCGCATATCGCGGACGTAACGGGCGCAGTTAATCCCACGTCGAGATTGTGGGCACTCGAGTACGACGGACGTGACCTAACGGGCTAGTGGGCCCAGGTTGCAGTTACTGGCGCGTGGCCTGCCGTATCCCAGGCACCGAGGCGTCGGGGGCACAGGGGTGTGACACGTGCCCCGTAACAACACAGAGAGATGGATTTGGTCCGATTCAGCGGGATTGTATTCAAAATTTCACTAAGTTATTTTACTCGGCAGCTCGGGAGAGGAATCGCTCTACTCAGCTACCAGAAAGGTGGTCTCGTAAGCACCGTTGAAGAGGTTCGAGAAGGAGTTACTGGTTCAAGTTGGAGTGCAACTCGGCGTTACTCATTCAAGAAGACAGTATGATTGAAAGCTGGCAGGGCCCAGTGAACAAGTTCGCAGGACTCTACCAGCTTCGGGGACTAATGTCAGGGGTTACCCCCGAGTAGGGTTAAGGCAAGTGCTAAAGGCAAGGTCAAAGGTGCTGTTTGACCGGGTAGACAGCTACCCGGGTACTTGCTACCCGGTAGGTTTCTATCCGGCCGTATACACCAACGGCCAAGAGGAGAAATCAAGGAAGTTATGTTCGTCAGAGTAGAGAAGTTGGTCCGAGTAGAGGGATTGTGATCCTACTCGGGCTAGAATTCAATGGAGCCGTTCTGACAAGGGATCTCGCGTATCCTGCGTCCGTACCGGCGTGTGGTTCAACTTACGGAGCGCGTGATTATCCGCGCTACGGCGTGGCTACAGTGTGGTAGGCGCTTGTCAAGTCCTATCACTGACAGAGGGGACAGGACAGGTCTAGGGGGCTACCCTATCTCACTGACAAGGTGGACAGGTCCCATCCCCCGAACGGCGCAATGACTTCCCGCACCCGTGTCAGCGAGAAGCCGGAGGCGTGCTCTGTTCTGCAGTGTGCCTGTCCCATCGGTCGTACCTTATAGTCTTTTTCTATTCGGCTGGGGACCAGTATATAAGGTGCCCTGCCTCCTCCTGCGCGAGGGACGTTGCCTGACGTTGCCTCACGTTGCTTCACTTCACATCTTTACCAGAGACAGTACTAGAGCTAGATAGAGCAGCTGAGTGGCTACTCGGCCAAGAGGCATACATTGTACTGTGGCTACTCGGATTACACACATATAGAGAGAAAGGCAGGAGTAGGGGTGTTACCTCCACACGAGGGCCCTGAACCTGGGTAAGATCTTGTTGTTTGCAGTGCTTGAGACATCCTACACGCGGCTACTCGCCGTGTGATCCCTCCCCGGATACCTCCAGCGTCCATCGGCCCCAACACTTTAGCCATCCCATGGCATCTGCCATGATACCACCACGACATTATTCGTGTAATGGATGTGAACTCTGATGTATCTTCTCTAAATATGTTGCTCATGACTGTCGATCTGGGATCATGAGTGTATGCATATTGGCGGTCTCGGACATCTAGTCTAGGGTCCCCACAGAGTTGGTATCAGAGCCATCCTGACCATAGGAGACCTCAGTTAGAATGGGTGTTAGTTCGTACTCCGACATCTACCTTAGTTTCTATACGAGCCTCTAATATGACTATATGTCAAAAGCTATGACTAGTAACCCCCTCTGCTTGGTTCTTTTACATGGTTCATTACATTAAGTTTTCATTTCCATAAAACTAAAATTTTGCACACTGGTCATTAACTTGAAAACTTGTGTAGATGGACGTCATCTTCACCGAGTTTCTCCAGTTGGGACTTCCTCGGGACACTCTGTTCCGTTTCGAGAGGGAGATCGTGGATATGACCAAGATACTTGGGCGTCCACTACCTGAGATTAGAGGAGGGGAGATCACCGGCTCTGTTGCGGGGTTGTCTTGGTTGGCGGAGTGCACCCTTCGTTTTCCATTGACCGCGCCATCTGAGCCTGTGCATGTCTTACACGCGATCGACCGCTCATGGAAGGACATGGGTGTTCATGTGCTCAAGTTGGCAGTTGCACGCATGTCTCACCTCTACGAGACTCGCTTTGTGGATACTCCTTTCTAGCGCCACGGGAGGCGCGATGATGAGGGCTTCCCACTCCCTTGTCCGTGTCCCCGTGACATTGTGTTCTCCCACATGGAGGACATGGAGTTCTACCTGCACTACACTCAGAACAACCAGGATTATCTGAAGATTGTTCACGCCGACCTCGCCGCCAAGGCAAGAACCTTGGAGAACAAGCTGGGGACCACCCGTTTGGCCCGTACTCGTCTCTTCAAGAAGTCCGAGTCGCTCGAGAACGCCAGCGCCATACTCCATAGCCGGCTGAAGACAGCTAGAGAGGATCTTGCCGTAAGGGACTCGGCCATCGCGGAGTTAGAGGAGGAGATTGCCGATCTCTGCAAGGAGAATGAGGATCTTCTTCCTGATGATGATGTCTCTTCCGAAGGCATGGATATGAGTGAAAAGAGAGACCAGGAGGACGACGATCTCGCCGGAGACGAGGAGGACCCAGAGGAGATCCTGTTCGACGGCGATGATGGAGACGCCTAGGCGATAGGCCGTGTTAGTAGCCTGTGATATGTAAGCATCTAGTACTAGTTAGCTGCGATGACCCTGAACCGCTGCTTTTGTAGTGTGGTTCCTCGAAAACCACTTGTTTGCTAGATGTTCATGTATGGTGTGCTAGGTATTCTTGAACCTGCCTGTTTTATGTATGATATGTTTGTGCTTTGGCTTCTCTGAAATAAAATTACCAAGCATGTCTAAAAAGTTCCATGTTTTCTTCATCTTCGATTCTCGTTTGTCGATGTTAGACAAACACATCTATCTGCCTCTTTTATCTTATATCTTCTTTCATTCAGCATGCTGCGGGATCCACCACCACCACCGCCGCCACCCGAGCCAACTGCGGCTCAGGTCCTGGCTTTGTACATGGAAGACCGAAAGGCTGTCCGTGCCGAGCGCACCGCAACTCTTGCGACTCTCGCGCATCTGGCAACTCTTGGAGCCAATGGTGGAAATGGTACCCGCTCCAAGCTCAAGGAATTCCAGAATACCAACCCACCTGTCTTCTCCCGGATTGTGGAACCTCTAGACGCTGATGATTGGCTTCGTACCATTGCCAACAATCTGCAAGTTGCTGATGCATGTAAAATGCATAGATGAATTTTGCATATTTCCACATGGTTTTCTATTACATATTGCATCATATAAGGGTATAATTCAATGTTTTATAGTATTTTGGGGTTAAATTACAAAGTCCCCCAACTTTTATGGAATTAACCATGCCTGTCAGAAACCCCGTTTTCTATATTTTTGACGTTTCAGGGGGCAAACTTCCGCGAAATCACCTGAAAATCTGCGGGGGTCATTTTCTTGGAAGGAGAAGACTTGCGGGCGAAGGATCCACGAGAATTGGGCAAGGAGGCCCAAAAGAGGACCCTCCACGCGGCCAGATTCCTTGGCCGTGTGAGAGGACCCCTTTTGGCCCCTATGGCCCCAATTCCTTCCATGTTCGACTTACCGACTCCGTCTTGACCTAAAACCGACTATAAAGAGGTTCCCCCGTACCCTTACGGAGGAGAGCGCCGCCGAAACACCGAAACACCAAAATAGAGACCAGAAGTTCTAGATTGGAGGGGGAAAACTCCGGCGGGGTGCCACCGGTGTGATCTCCTACCCCTCCAACGTCATCGCCATCAACATCTCCATGAAGAGGGAGTAGTCCACCCCAGGGCTATGGGTTTGTGGAAGTAGCACTTGTATCTCTCTCTCTCTATGTGCTTCACTAATTAGATCCGTATGAGCTGCCTCACATGATTACGGGAACCGTTGTAATTCCTATGTGGTGGATCTTTTCTATGAGTTGTTGAATCTGAGATTGCAATTGTTTATCTTGAGTTATTTGAGTAGATGTATCTTATGCACCCCGTCCTTATTTGCTAACTTTGATCAATCTAGTTCTTGAGAGCGTGTGTGGGGTGATGGGTGCATTAGTTGGAGTAACGGGGGGTGGCTAGTGCTGTGAAAGTGACAGAAGTTCAGCGATCCACTTAGGTTTTGTTAAACCTTTCTTAGTTACCTCACTAGGGATAAAAAGGAGTACCTTGTTACCGGGGATTTGAAGTGACACTAATCCATATCCATGACTAGATCTAGCAAGTTCTTACTTCAACTTCATGTCACATTGCTTAAAGCTATACTATGGTTTTTTCCTTAATTATCGAGGTGTTATGATTTATTTCGCATCTTGGTGGAGTATAAGAGGGATCAATATGACCGTAGAGACCTCAATGCTAGGACGTGATGCCCATATGAAAGTACTCAATGTTAAACATGTTATTGTAATCTCACATGTAATTCTTTATGTTCACCGTCTACTTCATTTGAGAGAATGCAAGTGTGAAACCATGAACCCCGGTCCTATTTTAATTATAAGAAAACACTCTAGTTACTTTGCTGCAATTTACTTTACTTGCACTTTACTTTACTTGCATCTCCAATTCGAATTTAAATTATCTCCATCACCACTTGCATCACAAAAATACAAAAACAATCCATTGCATATTTATTTTCTCATTTGCATTTAGTAGTAGATTTAATTATTGCACATTTACTTTCAGTTTTGCATTGCAATTTAGAAGTCTCACACCTTGTGCTTGACAACCACTTGGTGAGGCCGAGGGCACAAAATTCTCTACTTGTTTGCAGGATCCTGGAGGAAGCTTGGAAGACAACTGCTGAAATAATGGCTCCCCAAGAGTTCGATATAAAACCTCGAGTCACCCTCGTGGGGAAGAAGGCTTGCCACTAGCTACACACTCTTTACTTGGAGTCTCAACCTAGCCATCAAGCGTTTTTCTGGCGCCGTTGCCGGGGAGCCATAGGTGAAGGAGTTGTCCAAGGGATCTCACAAGAAGTCTTCATCACCAACAAGGTGTGCAAACACCTAAGCTTGGGGAGGTTGCACCTACGTGAGTACCGTCCTTTCTGTCACACCCCAGTTTTTGACTCTTCGGCTATACTCAAGAAGACAAAAATTAGGGCCAACAATTTTTTTTAACAACATGATTGTTTGGACTAACAAGTGTTTGTAATGTTAAACATATTTGGAACACAAGTCTTGTTTCTATATAAAACCAATACCTTATGTTTCTGAGAGATATTCCTATTTCATTTTCCCCTGATGTTTTCATAATGTTACTTGAGAGATTCTTATTCCAAGACTTGGATCATTATGGTTTGCATCTTAAAACAAACTTTTCACTTTGTTGGATCCAAGAAGACAAGTTTCCAAGATGATCTATGAAAGTTTTCTTTAAACTTTCCCATAGAAAACAATTCCTGAAAAATAATCCAATTACCTGTTTTCTACCTTTGTTTTCACCAAGCTATGAATTGTTATTTTATGATTTCTTGACTTTTAATTAATCCTTGATATGTATACTACAAAGCTATAAGCTCACTTTTATTTTTGGAGAAATAAAAACTATCTTTTGCTTGATGTGCTTGTGATATTAAATTAAGGAAGAAAATGACATTTTTGAGAAACAAATAAAAACAGGAAGTATACCTTTTCCTCAAATGTTTTCATGACCTTAACTTATTTCAAATTTTTTTCCAAAGTTTTTTATGAAAGTATATAACATGGTTAACAAATCCATACCTTGAAAACAAATTTTGAGAATCATTTAAGCACTGAAAACAAACCCAACTTTTTCAACTTTCTCTCTGTTTCCAACACTTAGAAAATTTCTAAGTCCTTAGACTGAATTTTCTGAATTTTTCAGTAAAACAGTAGCAGATACACTTTTGCACCTTGATTTTCTTTGTGATCCTTTGATCTTTTGGAAGTGTAACCAAGTCTAGTTTGTTGATCAGCATTCCTACTCGACCAATAATGCATTGGGTTCCTTCTAGAAGCCCTAGGCCTGAACTTATTAGGGAGAGAAGAGGAGATGAGATGGCAGAAGTGGGAGCCCATGTCTTTCACTATTTTGGTTGCCACTTGCACCACTTGCATCTTTGGCCTGGATAGAACTTGCAACCACATGTTTGATGATTAGTGCAAGCCAGGGCACGAAGTGGAAATGACCAAAAACCCTAGGGTTTGCTCTATGCCATTGTTGGCATGTACCCGAGCTTCCCATTTTTTCCTCCAAGTTTTCCTACCTCATCTATAAGTACCAGGGCAGTGCCCTTGCATCCTTGCACCAACCACACTCCCTCCTAGCCTCCCCAAGTCAGTGGACCTCGAACCCTTGCCCCTAGAGCCCCTGGTGTTCGAGATCTGGCCACCCGAGAGCACCACGGCCTCGGCCAAGCCCTGCTCACACCCCTGCTTTCCAAGCCTCTCCCACCACCCTAGCAACTCTCCCCATGCCCCTGTGAACCTCCCGGACAACCTCCCATCCCCTCTAGTCCCCGGAGGCGCCGCCGCCATCCGCGGACGCCGGCCGCGTTCCGCCGCGTGCGGTCACCCCGGCCGCCACCGTCGCCACCCCTTGAGGCCACTCCACTCCAGCAACTCCCCCGAGCGCTCCCAAGCCTCCCGAGCCTCCCCAAGGTGAGCTTGAGCCGCACCATTTTTCTTCTCTTTCGAGTTAGAGAGAGAGGTGAGGAGAGGAGGAAGAACACGCGCGGACCGTTCGATCTCTGATCAACGGCCGCGGTTGAACGGGGAGTTTCCCGCGCCCGCGCTTGCGTGCGCGGCGCAGCGGGCTGCGCATCTGCCTAGTTGGGCCGCGGCCCGCAGACTCCAGCCCGTGTGCTGTGAGTGTTTTATTCATTTAAATCTAAACAGAAACATGTACCATCACTTTGGACTTGTGAAAAATATTAAAACTGCAAATTAAAATCTGGAAAAATTCAAGGACCTAGAGATACGAAATATAAACCACCCAAAATTTGCAGATCTACTTTTGGACGATTATTTGGAACACAATGAATGTTTTCCCTCAGACTGTCAGTGAGAATGTTTTAACTATAACTTTTAAAATATGTGACTAAATGGAACAAGCTCAACTGTTCTGGATAGGTATTGAAATTATCTATCCAATGCAGCTAACCTCACATCAAGGTGAGTTATGATATGAAAATGCCATCCATATTACTAAAGGACCAGTAGGCTTTTCTTTGAATTGTTTAAGGAATTTAAAAATGGTTTTTGGAGAAAATCCAATTGGATGAGTTTGGTATTGACTAGATCTATGATAGCCTAGCTTAGATTAAGTTTTGAAGCTCTAGATTATTTTTGGTGGACAGACCTAGAAACAACACTTTTCTGTTTCTGTTTTTAATTGTGTTCTTGTTGAAATGATTTGTGTGGATGATTGGATCTTGCTTCCTAGCTTTTATAAAGTTGTTAATACTTGTTATTGAGTTGTTTTCTTACAGTACCTCTACCTTAGAAAGTGTGTGCATGTTTGGAAACTGAAATAAAAATGAAACAGCATTGGTTCCTTCTAGTTTTATTAATTGGAATTTTTGTGATGCCTAGATCTTTGTGTGAATGCTTTATTAAGTTTTGTGCTATGAATTCTATGGATCCAGTACCATTTTGGTACTGTTATTTTGAAGTTGATACCTCTGTTAGCTTGCATGTCTTTTTATAGTGAAGCATGTGTAGGTTTTGTTATTATTATGCACTAGTGTTGTTCTCACTAGAATAAATAGCTTTGTGATGTTTTATTTTGTTATACTAATTTTTGTCATGGGTAACCAGAGGCTTAGTACCTCTTTTGTCTTTGTATTAGTGGGCCCATAACCCACTTATCCCATTGCATCTTGGTTGTGGATGAAAATCCCCAACCATGCACATGTGAGAAATTATCATGTGTTAAATTGTGATTGATTTCTATGTTTCCACCATGGAAAATATAATTGTTTGTTTTCACTTATGCAAGTGAGAAGTTTGTTTCTTATCAGAGGATACTAGTATGTAGATGTGATCCACTTGTTAGCATAATATTACTTAGGGGTATCATGTTAAGAAATGATCCACTATTGAGTGCTAAATTAAATAGTTTGCAAATAAACTAAATTCCTTGTGATTGATAGATTGTTTGTGAATGATTTTAAATTGAGTGTTTGGATTTTTGAAAAGGTTTAGATGACTTTTCTTGAAGTGCATAGCTACTGGTTGTGTGAGTTGTACATTGTTTGATTGCTAGTAATGATTAGAGAAAACATAAATTGCTAGAATTAAATTGTGCATGCTTAATAGTTGTTTCATAGGATTATTTTGATGTACTTGCTTCCTAGCATGAGTATGATTTGTGTACTGTTATTAGTTACATTTATATTCATGACCTGCTTGATTAGGTTTAAACAATCATGATAGCATTGTTTGTTTCCCTAGTATTTAACTAGTGTCACCACTAGGAAATGGTGATTCTTGCTATAGTTTTGGCATCTTTTATTTTATGAGTATATGAATTTATTATAGCATGTTTAGGAATTTATTACTTCTGTTATCATGCCACGAATTATTTAGTTGCATGTGCTATGGTTGTAGATTGATAATTATTACTTGTAGCATGCTTGTGTAGATTTTCCATACTAGTATACTATTAATGCAGTCCTGTTTTTATGCCTGTTTAATAGGATTATTATCTTGAGTGAAGATGGTGTTTTAGATTATTTTTATGACTTAATTCTTTGGTTATTAGCTACTGGTTGTTTGCTAAATTTTCATGATTGATGGATTCCAAAACTTCAAGAAAACATTAAGGTAGTAAATAAATAGCCTATTCATCTGTGGTGTGTTTACCTGCTGTTTGAGAATTGTCTGAGTGTGTACCTTAGCATGAGTGTCCTACTTGTGTTATTTGTGGTGCTAGTGTTGTTGTTGTGCTTAATAGTATCTTATGAGACTAAGGCATCCAACTAAAATCATAAACACATTTAAGTGATAGTTGTTTGTGGTGAGTAATGCCCACTGCCATGGGTATTGTTCTGTCTGTTGTTTTTACCTTAGTAACCTAACCTTTTGCACCCACAAGCTATATTTTTAGCTTCTCATATACCTTGCTATGAGAGTGGTACACCACTCCATTTGTGGTATGTAGGATGTGGGATATGGTTTCCTGAACCATATGCTTGTCTGACGATAGTTGTGTGTCCTGAGAGCTTTGTAAGACAGTTATCTCGATAACGTTTGTGAGTTGGCGCCATTATACTTTTGCTTGCTGTATGTGTTGTTTAGCTTGGTTGTGTGTCTTTTAGACCTGAGTGTGTGTCTTGTATTTCTTTTACGACGCTAGAAAACGAAGAAGAAGAAGAAGTAGTTGTGGAGCTGTGCGTCAAGTTCAAGCTACTTCAAGGCTAGGGACATTAAGAGACTTGAGGCAAGCCATCCTGATGCTTGCTGTTATAATACCCTTATCATTATCTATCATGCATGGTTTACTTCTGAAAAGTTTTACAAAAGCTTTGATTTCCAAAAACTATTTTTGAGTGAATACAACTACTACTATATATATACTACTACTATGCCAGTAGTTGATACTTGGTGTTACCAAGCCCATAAGCCACCATATGGTATTTATTACCATCACAAATATTAGTCCCTAAGTGGACACCTTAAAATTGTGTTTGTACAAAACAAAGGCTTTATGGAAAACCCGGAAGAAAAGGCGGATCCTTATTCTCCGGAGGGATGTGGAAGTGGTCATTTTTGGGAAAATGATGTTCTTTTTCAAAAATGACACATAACCTAGTCTTCGCCGGACAACCTTTACAGTACTGCCACCCTACCCCAACATGGGCACGGGGCTTAACTGGAAGTTTGTCCTTGTTAGTGTGTGTTCTATCTCAAACGCTATAAGGGACGGAATTCCTCGAACCGAATGTCATCAAAACTCCCAATGTTGAGACATATAAAGTGTGGGATTAAGTTTCCCTCCGGACGCATTCGTTGAGGCTCCCGTCTAGGCAGAGCGGGACTTGATTGCCGGGGAGAATGAACTCAACTGAGAGATAGACGCATTCTAGCTTGAACATAGTGGAAAGTTATGATTAGTGATCTGATGTTTCACATACTTTTGTTACAGTCCGTGATTGTTCATGGCAGGTGTACTGAATTTGGTGGATGTGTACACCTATGCAGAGTACAACTTTTTCGAAGAAGCCGCGTCCTCGGATATGGACAGTTGAATGGCCATGTAGCTAGCATTGTGTCAATGTTTTCAAAAAGGTGATTCAAAAAGGAGTGTTGAACTCAGGAAGTTCGGAAAAGAAGAATAACCTTATACCATGGAGGTACCGATGATGAAAAGCCAGAAGTTGTTTTACAAGAAGTTTTGCAGAGAAAATCTTTCTTCTCTAAGCAAACATCTGGAAATTGATTCCAAGAAGTTTTGTAGAGAAAAAAAGTTTTGTTCTAATAAAGTCTTATAAAACCCCTTGTACATGCGATATCGACAAGAGAAACAAAGCTATACTATTTTCTTCTGAAGTATCTTCTTCAGCAAAGATACAGATTAACCTGACTGCAACTATGGTGTCATCCTATATGGACACCATTGATAGTGAACCCTATTTATAGCCTACCTATTACACCATATGAGCATTCTTGCATTTTTGGTAAGTTACATGATGGATGTCTTGCTGAGTACATTCAAATGTACTCATTATGGTTTCGCCCCTGGTATCTACTTGCCAGACTTCGAGAAGGAGTCTCAGAAGAAGATCGACGAAGAGGAGTACGGAGCTGATGGCTATGCGAACTAGGATCGTCTCCGCGTCAGCAGCCTGTAGGTGAAGGCGTGACTTGGGTTGTACCACGTTATGTGTACGTTTAGTCTTCCGCTGTGTGTGTGTTGTGTGTTGCCCTGCGTGGCAATTGTTCAGGTTTCTGTCAAGTGACCAATCCTCTTTGTAAGGGTTGTGTAACCGTGTAATGGATATTGTATCTGCGTACCAGCTTGATATGTTGTTCACGACTGAATTTCCTGGGATCGTGAATGTATGCATATCAGGGGTGTCCTTGAACAGTGGTTCGAAGGGCAGGCCCTACAGAGTTGGTATCAGAGCTATCCTGACCTTAGGAGACCTTAGTTAGCATGGACGTTAGCTAGTACCCTGACAACAGAAGTAAACCAAACCGGGTTTTTAAGCTGACTATTTTTCAAAAGGGTTCTATACTCCACCCCCCCTGTGTTTCAAGAAAACTCTACTTACACTCAAGTTAAAAAAGGGAGCATATTAAAATTTTGCACACTATTACTTAACCCATTTTAAAATCCTGTGTAGATGGAAGTTATCTTCACCAAGTCCTTCCGGCTGGGATCGCATGCACCTTGCTACCGCCGTTTTGAGGAGGATTTGATCAAGATGGATCATCTTACCGGTCGTCCCACGCCTGAGTTGAAGGGAGCCCAGATTCACCATGATGGACAAGAATTGTCCTGGTTGGTTGTCTGTACCATTCGTGCACCTCTGCTAGCGCCGTCAACCCCAGAGATCATTTGGGAAGTGGTGGAGAGCAGTTGGGAAGATGGTATCCTTAGGGTAATGCAGCTGGTCATTGCCAAGCTCGCGAACTTCTTTCGCGACAAGTTTGCAGGAACCCCTTATAGGTACTTTGGAAGACGCGACGAGGATGACAGGCCAGTAGAAGTCACTGGAGACTTTGTGTTTGCTCGTCACTTCCAGCACCTGGAGGGACAGCTGTACAGCACCCAACTCTCCCTTGATAGAGTAAGGGCAGATCATGACCTCCAAGGAAGAGAGATAGACCAACTAGAAGCCAGTCTTGGTGCATCTTCGGTTACCGAGCGTCGTCTCAAGGTACTGAAGAAGACAATGAAGTACACTGACTCCCAGCACCACACACGAGTGAGAGCCCTTCAGCTTCAGCTTGCAGCCAGCAAGGCTAGAGTGGAAGAGCTGGAGGAACAGCTACGCGCTTTCTCGATCACTTAGGATTGCCCCAGGATGTTAGGAGTTGTGTAATCCTCTCCGAGACGCTTGTTTGTCTATAGGGTGTGAACTCTGTTGGAGCTTGGATTGTGCCAGTTGTGTTGTACGCCTTATGCGTAGCCTTATGAACCCTGTAGTTAAGTTTGTGCCTGTTAAAACTCTGTTTCATGCTTAGGTTAATCTTGGTTTAAGTGGACGTTTGTTTTCTTCGACGTTTGCCCGTTGTTGAGGTGCATATCGTTCTCATCTCCGTTATGAGCCGGTATGTGTCACCAGTTTTTCAGAAGAGAACCACCTTTAGTTGTTTTCACCTTACACCGTTCCTTGTCTTCAGCATGGCCAGCAATCTACCTCCATCACCCGAGCCGACAGTTGCTCAACTGTTTGCTCTGCTGAGGGAAGGAAGTGAAGCCGCTCGTGCTGAACTCTTTGCCACCCGTGTTGCCCTGGAACAGTTGACTCAGCTTGTCACCACGAACGCTGAGGATACTACTTTCCTTATGAGAGAATACCAGCAACTGCTTGCTGGAGAAAGCCGCAAAAGTAAGACAGTGACGCCAGGAGAAACTAGTTCATGGGTGCCTCGCAGCGTTTTGCCTGCGATGCCACAATCTTCAAGGAGGCGTGTGAAGGTCAAGCCTAAAACCACGGGTTGTTTTACCTGTGGACAGGAAGGACACTTTGCTCGTGAGTCTCCCAAGAAGAACCATATTTTAGCTCATCCTGATGAACCCCAAGAACGCCAAGGTCCATCACATAAGAGACGAAAGAATCTGATGAGTGGACCTCGAGACCAAGCTGAGGTTGCAGAGACATCTGCAACTCATGCCAATGGTACGTTTTCGAACCAAACCTGTGAACCCCCTTGCTTGCTTGTCGTTATACCCTGAGAAACCCGACGTAAATGGAACACTAGAAGTGTCACATCGGACTAAATACAATCTAAACGATACTAATCAAAACCTCCATCAAATCTTTGGTATACCACCCTCCAGAGTAAATTAAAACTTTTGCCGCACAAGATGGTTGCCATCTTGCAGAGACTACAAGTCTTTCAGAACTCCAAAGAGATACCTTACTCCGGGAATAAGATTACACCAACAGGAAAAGATTCTAAGAAAACAAGGTACAAGTCTGTTTTCCAGCACACACCACTACACCTACTTTGGTGTATACCCTAACCTTGCCAGACCCTCTCACAAGTGAGAGCTTAGTCTGAAGGTGAGCTACTCTCACCTGAGGCAGAACCCCGAGTCAGTCGACGACGGATTCCCTCCAGTCTTCCAGGCTTAGTGCCACAAGCGTGAGCCTCCACTGGCGCAACCACCGGCGCCACCACTCGTCTTTCTTCCACCACGGTCTTGGTCCGGATACCATACCACCAGTCGTGGATGTCCCAGCATGCGAAAAACATGGCTAACAGGATCACTGTGACCGATCCCACCAAGCAGCAGCTGAAAGATAGCACGATGAGGAAGTGCTCCAAGAAATTTGCTCGCTCGAGCAGAGAGACGTACTCCTTAAAGAAGTCATTGATTAACTGGGCAATGAAGCTCATCGTGAGGTGAGACTTGGAGGAACACAGCTACCCTTTTTATAGCAGCAAGAGTAGAGTCCTCTCCTTCGTCAAGCACTACGCGGGAATAGCCAAAGAGTCCAGCCGCAGTGCTCATAAATGGCGCGAAAACACCGCGCACCTCTTCGCCAAGTGGCTAGAGCATCGACCTGTCACACTCGTAGCAGTCCTACAGCGAGGTGTCAGCCCATCATGGACTCACAGTGGGCGGGACACCCGGATTGCTGAAAGTGTGCGCACCAGATGAGAAGAAAAGGCCACAAGGAGAAGGAGACACAAGGAGGGCATCGACTGCCAAGTGAGCCCAGTCCCACACGTTAGCAAAACACTGGAGAAAACCAGGGTGCATCTAGCTTCTGCGCTTTCCTCCCAATCATGGAAAGCCTACTAGCTGTTTGTAGCCTATACCCTGCCAAACTAGGTTTCTGTGACCAATTATGGGTGGCCAGAACCTTTTCTGTCGATTTTAGAAAAGTGAAATTTCTCGTTTTGGGGTACCTTAGAAAAGCAACCTTGTTGGAACAAGTTGGCCTTTCTAACCCCAGCTTGATAACACGGTTTTGAGAAACAATGAGTTCAAGTTAAAACGTAACACCCAAACCTCTGAAAGGAAAACAATTTTACCTATGAATTTTGGGAAGGTAAATTAAAGGGGGGAAGCCCCTGTAAATAAGGTTACAAACCATTAACACATTTTTGTAAGCAAATCATCTAACATTGTTGTTTTGACCATACCCTCTTCTCGCTTGGCTGCGAATCTCGGGACGAGATTCTTTTAAGGGGGGAAGGTCTGTCACACCCCAGTTTTTGACTCTTGGGCTATACTCAAGAAGACAAAAACTAGGGCCAACAATTTTTTTTAACAACATGATTGTTTGGACTAACAAGTGTTTGTAATGTTAAACATATTTGGAACACAAGTCTTGTTTCTATATAAAACCAATACCTTATGTTTCTGAGAGATATTCCTATTTCATTTTCCCCTGATGTTTTCATAATGTTACTTGAGAGATTCTTATTCCAAGACTTGGATCATTATGGTTTGCATCTTAAAACAAACTTTTCACTTTGTTGGATCCAAGAAGACAAGTTTCCAAGATGATCTATGAAAGTTTTCTTTAAACTTTCCCATAGAAAACAATTCCTGAAAAATAATCCAATTACCTGTTTTCTACCTTTGTTTTCACCAAGCTATGAATTGTTATTTTATGATTTCTTGACTTTTAATTAATCCTTGATATGTATACTACAAAGCTATAAGCTCACTTCTATTTTTGGAGAAATAAAAACTATGTTTTGCTTGATGTGCTTGTGATATTAAATTAAGGCAGAAAATGACATTTTTGAGAAACAAATAAAAACAGGAAGTATACCTTTTCCTCAAATGTTTTCATGACCTTAACTTATTTCAAATTTGTTTTCCAAAGTTTTTTATGAAAGTATATAACATGGTTAACAAATCCATACCTTGAAAACAAATTTTGAGAATCATTTAAGCACTGAAAACAAACCCAACTTTTTCAACTTTCTGTCTGTTTCCAACACTTAGAAAATTTCTAAGTCCTTAGACTGAATTTTTCAGTAAAACAGTAGCAGATACACTTTTGCACCTTGATTTTCTTTGTGATCCTTTGATCTTTTGGAATTGTAACCAAGCCTAGTGTGTTGACAAGCATTCCTATTCAACCAATAATGCATTGGGTTCCTTCTAGAAGCCCTAGGCCTGAACTTATTAGGGAGAGAAGAGGAGATGAGATGGTAGAAGTGGGAGCCCATGTCTTTGACTATTTTGGTTGCCACTTGGACCACTTGCATCTTTGGCCTGGATAGAACTTGCAACCACATGTTTGATGATTAGGGCAAGCCAGGGCACGAAGTGGAAATGACTAAAAACCCTAGGGTTTGCTCTATGCCATTGTTGGCATGAACCCGAGCTTCCCATTTTGTCCTCCAAGTTTTCCTACCTTATCTATAAGTACCAGGGTAGTGCCCTTGCATCCTTGAACCAACCACACTCCCTCCTAGCCTCCCCAAGTCAGTGGACCTCGAACCCTTGCCCCTAGAACCCCTGGTGTTCGAGATCTGGCCACCCGAGAGCACCACGGCCTCAGCCAAGCCCTGCTCACACCCCTGCTTTCCAAGCCTCTCCCACCACCCTAGCAACTCTCCCCATGCCCTTGTGAACCTCCCGGACAACCTCCCATCCCCTCTAGTCCCCGGAGGCGCCACCGCCATCCACGGACGCCGCCGCGGACGCCGGCCGCGTTCCACCGCGTGCGGTCACCCCGGCCGCCACCGTCGCCACCCCTGGAGGCCACTCCACTCCGGCAACTCCCCCGAGCGCTCCCAAGCCTCCCCGAGCCTCCCCAAGGTGAGCTTGAGCCGCACCATTTTTCTTCTCCGTCGGGTTAGAGAGAGAGGTGAGGAGAGGAGGAAGAACACGCGCGGACCGTTCGATCTCTGATCAACGCCGCGGTTGAAGGGGGCATTTCCCGTGCCCGCGCTTGCGTGCGCGGCGCAGCGGGCTGCGCATCTGCCTAGTTGGGCCGCGGCCCGCAGAATCCAGCCCGTGTGTTGTGAGTGTTTTATTCATTTAAATCTAAACAGAAACATGTACCATCACTTTGGACTTGTGAAAAATATTAAAACTGCAAATTAAAATCTGGAAAAATTCAAGGACCTAGAGATATGAAATATAAACCACCCAAAATTTGCAGATCTACTTTTGGACGATTATTTGGAACACAATGAATGTTTTCCCTCAGACTATCAGTGAGAATGTTTTAACTATAACTTTTAAAATATTTAACTAAATGGAACAATCTCAACTGTTCTGGATAGGTATTGAAATTATCTATCCATTGCACCTAACCTCACATCAAGGTGAGTTATGATATGAAAATGCCATCCATATTACTAAAGGACCAGTAGGCTTTTCTTTGAATTGTTTAAGGAATTTAAAAATGCTTTTTGGAGAAAATCCAATTGGATGAGTTTGGTATTGACTAGATATATCATATCCTAGCTTAGATTAATTTTTGAAGCTCTAGAATATTTTTGGTGGACAGATCTAGAAACAGCACTTTTCTGTTTCTGTTTTTAATTGTGTTCTTGTTGAAATGATTTGTGTGGATGATTGGATCTTGCTTCCTAGCTTGTATAAAGTTGTTAATACTTGTTATTGAGTTGTTTTCTTACAGTACCTATACCTTAGAAAGTGTGTGCATGTTTGGAAACTGAAATAAAAATGAAACAGCATTGGTTCCTTCTAGTTTTATTAATTGGAATTTTTGTGATACCTAGATCTTTGTGTGAATGCTTTATTAAGTTTTGTGCTATGAATTCTATGGATCCAGTACCATTTTGGTACTGTTATTTTGAAGTTGATACCTCTGTTAGCTTGCATGTCTTTTTATAGTGAAGCATGTGTAGGTTTTGTTATTATTATGCACTAGTGTTGTTCTCACTAGAATAAATAGCTTTGTGATGTTTTATTTTGTTATACTAATTTTTGTCATGGGTAACCAGAAGCTTAGTACCTCTTTTGTCTTGGTATTAGTGGGACCATAACCCACTTATCCCATTGCATCTTGGTTGTGGATGAAAATCCCCAACCATGCACATGTGAGAAATTATCATGTGTTAAATTGTGATTGATTTCTATTTTTCCACCATGGAAAATATAATTGTTTGTTTTCACTTATGCAAGTGAGAAGTTTGTTTCTTATCAGAGGAAACTAGTATGTAGATGTTATCCACTTGTTAGCATAATATTCCTTAGGGGTATCATGTTAAGAAATGATCCACTATTGAGTGCTAAATTAAATAGTTTGCAAATAAACTAAATTCCTTGTGATTGATAGATTGTTTGTGAATGATTTTAAATTGAGTGTTTGGATTTTTGAAAAGGTTTAGATGACTTTTCTTGAAGTGCATAGCTACTGGTTGTGTGAGTTGTACATTGTTTGATTGCTAGTAATGATTAGAGAAAACATAAATTGCTAGAATTAAATTGTGCATGCTTAATAGTTGTTTCATAGGATTATTTTGATGTACTTGCTACCTAGCATGACTATAATTTGTGTACTTTTATTAGTTACATTTATATTCATTACTTGCTTGATTAGGTTTAAACAATCATGAGAGCATTGTTTGTTTCCCTGGTATTGAACTAGTGTCACCACTAGGAAATGGTGATTCTTGCTATAGTTTTGGCATCTTTTATTTTATGAGTATATGAATTTATTATAGCATGTTTAGGAAGTTATTACTTCTGTTATCATGCCACGAATTATTTAGTTGCATGTGCTATGGTTGTAGATTTATAATTATTACTTGTAGCATGCTTGTGTAGATTTTCCATACTAGTATACTATTAGTGCAGTCCTCTTTTTATGCCTGTTTAATAGGATTATTATCTTGAGTGAAGATGGTGTTTTAGATTATTTTTATGACTTAATTCTTTTGTTATTAGCTACTGGTTGTTTGCTAAATTTTCATGATTGATGGATTCCAAAACTTCAAGAAAACATTAAGGTAGTAAATAAATAGCCTATTCATATGTGGTGTGTTTACCTGCTGTTTGAGAATTGTCTGAGTGTGTACCTTAGCATGAGTGTCCTACTTGTGTTATTTGTGGTGCTAGTGTTGTTGTTGTGCTTAATAGTATCTTATGAGACTAAGGCATCCAACTAAAATCATAAACACATTTAAGTGATAGTTGTTTGTGGTGAGTAATGCCCACTGCCATGGGTATTGTTCTGTCTGTTGTTTTTACCTTAGTAACCTAACCTTTTGCACCCACAAGCTATATTTTTAGCTTCTCATATACCTTGATATGAGAGTGGTACACCACTCCATTTGTGGTATGTAGGATGTGGGATATGGTTTCCTGAACCATATGCTTGTCTGACGATAGTTGTGTGCCCTGAGAGCTTTGTAAGACAATTATCTCGATAACGTTTGAGAGTTGGCGCCATTATACTTTTGCTTGCTGTATGTGTTGTTTAGCTTGGTTGTGTGTCTTTTAGACCTGAGTGTGTGTCTTGTATTTCTTTTACGACGCTAGAAAACGAAGAAGAAGAAGAAGCAGTTGTGGAGCTGTGCGTCAAGTTCAAGCTACTTCAAGGCCAGGGACATTAAGAGACTTGAGGCAAGCCATCCTGATGCTTGCTGTTATAATACCCTTATCATTATCTATCATGCATGGTTTACTTCTGAAAAGTTTTACAAAAGCTTTGATTTCCAAAAACTATTTTTGAGTGAATACAACTACTACTATATATATACTACTACTATGCCAGTAGTTGATACTTGGTGTTACCAAGCCCATAAGCCACCATATGGTATTTATTACCATCACAAATATTAGTCCCTAAGTGGACACCTTAAAATTGTGTTTGTACAAAATAAAGGCTTTATGGAAAACCCGGAAGAAAAGGCGGATCCTTATTCTCCGGAGGGATGTGGAAGTGGTCATTTTTGGGAAAATGGTGTTTTTTTTCAAAAATGACACATAACCTAGTCTTCGCCGGACAACCTTTACCGTACTGCCACCCTACCCCAACATGGGCACGGGGCTTAACTGGAAGTTTGTCCTCGTTAGTGTGTGTTCTATCTCAAACGCTATAAGGGACGGAATCCCTCGAACCGAATGTCCTCAAAACTCCCAATGTTGAGACATATAAAGTGTGGGATTAAGTTTCCCTCCGGACGCATTCGTTGAGGCTCCCGTCTAGGCAGAGCGGGACTTGATTGCCGGGGAGAATGGACTCAATTGAGAGATAGACGCATTCTAGCTTGAACATAGTGGAAAGTTATGATCAGAGATCTGATGTTTCACATACTGTTGTTACAGTCCGTGATTGTTCACGGCAGGTGTACTGAATCTGGTGGATGTGTACACCTCTGCAGAGTACAACTTTTTCGAAGAAGCCGCGTCCTCGAATATGGACAGTTGAATGGCCATGTAGCTAGCATTGTGTCAATGTTTTCAAAAAGGTGATTCAAAAAGGAGTGTTGAACTCAGGAAGTTCGGAAAAGAAGAATAACCTTGTACCATGGAGGTACCGATGATGAAAATCCAGAAGTTGTTTTACAAGAAGTTTTGCAGAGAAAATCTTTCTTCTCTAAGCAAACATCTGGAAATTGATTCCAAGAAGTTTTGCAGAGAAAAAAAGTTTTCTTCTAATAAAGTCTTATAAAACCCCTTGTACATGCTATATCGACAAGAGAAACAAAGCTATACTATTTTCTTCTGAAGTATCTTCTTCAGCAAAGATACAGATTAACCTGACTGCAACTATGGTGCCATCCTATATGGACACCATTGATAGTGAACCCTATTTATAGCCTACCTATTACACCATATGAGCATTCTTGTATTTTTGGTAAGTT
This sequence comes from Alopecurus myosuroides, assembly GCA_028641055.1. Lineage (NCBI taxonomy): Eukaryota > Viridiplantae > Streptophyta > Magnoliopsida > Poales > Poaceae > Alopecurus > Alopecurus myosuroides. The sequence goes on from CM054061.1 coordinate 191,190,324, forward strand.
ACATGATGGATGTCTTGCTGAGTACATTCAAATGTACTCATTATGGTTTCACCCCTGGTATCTACTTGCCAGACTTCGAGAAGGAGTCTCAGAAGAAGATCGACGAAGAGGAGTACGGAGCTGATGGCTATGCGAACTAGGATCGTCTCCGGGTCAGCAGCCTGTAGGTGAAGGCGTGACTTGGGCTGTACCACGTTATGTGTACGTTTAGTCTTCCGCTGTGTGTGTGTTGTGTGTTGCCCTGCGTGGCAATTGTTCAGGTTTTGGTCAAGTAACCAATCCTCTTTGTAAGGGTTGTGTAACCATGTAATGGATATTGTATCTGCGTACCAGCTTGATATGTTGTTCACGACTAAATTACCTGGGATCGTGAATGTATGCATATCAGGGGTGTCCTTGAACAGTGGTTCGAAGGGCAGGCCCTACACTTTCTATCTCCACCTTCTTTCAAGTAGATTGTTTTGTTTCTTGTCTTGTTTTTGTTTTTGTTTTGTTTTTGTTCTTTTTTTTGTTTTGTCTTGCATATTTTATTTTAGTTTGCATTTTAGCTTTGCATTTAGTTATCTAGTTTATTTTAGTATTTCGAATTTGCCTAGTTACTTTACTTTTGTTTTGCATAAAAAATTAAAAACTACATAAAAACTTGGAAAATGGAGCAGAGAACTTATTGGCCATTCAGTGTTAGGAATTTCCCTCAAGAGCAAAATATTCCCGTTGAAAAATTAGAGGTAGATCCTAGTGTTATTAAAATGATTTATGAATCTCGTTTCTATGGAAAGCCTAAAGAAGACCCTTTATTCCATCTTAAGAAATTTGATGAAAGATGTAAAACTTTGAACTTGAATCATGCAAACATCAACACCACTAAAGTTAAACTCTTTCCCTACTCACTAGGAGGCAAAGCATTAGATTGGATATTAAGATGGCCTCCTAGCAATTTTACTACTTGGTTCAACTTAAGGGCTGCATTTATTGAAAGGTTTTGTCATGCTGAAAAGAATTACAATGTTAAACAATTGCTCATTACCTTTAAACAAGAAAAAGATGAATCAATGATACAAGCATGAAAGAGATTTAGAAGTAGAGCATATGGAATAGGGCATGGCTTTAGAGATTGGATACTTATGCATATGTTTTATAAGGGACTTTCTGAAACTTCTAGAGCCTTTTTAGATAATGAATGTGGGCGATCTTTTACTAGTACTAATGCTGCAAATACCCATGTTTTGCTTGAAAGTTTGCTCTTAGAGGTTAAAATTAAAGAGAGCTTAAAAAAGGCTGAAGTACCCGAGGATATTTTTGATGATCGCTATGAGATTTTTAATATGCATTATAGAAAAGGAAAAGTAGAGGAAATTATGATGGTTACTGAAATTAAGGATCCATTGCTTGATTTAGAAAAAAGTAGCTTGCAAGAACTTATTGCTACTCTACAAAAATTTGCTAGTGATCCCACTATAAATGTTTATCAACCTGGCTTTGGATCTTATATTGATAATCATGTATTGCAAGAAAAAATTGCTAGGTACAAGAATGAGGCCATGATACCTCCTAAGCTTGGGGATGCATGGATCCCCAAGGTGCTAGTTTCAATTGGAAAAGAAATTCACCATGCTATGTTAGAACTAGGTTCTAGTGTATCGGTACTCTCTAAAGAATTATATGAATTGCTAGAACTAGAAAATTTAGAAAAGTGCTCAAGTGAATTTTTCCTTGCTAATAACTCTACTAAACATGCTGTAGGACAAGTAAAAGATGTTATGATTGAATTTCACATGACTTTTGTACCCGTTGATTTCATTATTATGGATATGGGGGATAAATCCCCTAGTCCTATTATTTTGGGTAGACCTTTTCTTCGTACTACAGGTGCAATCATAGACTCCAAGGAAGGGAATGTCAAGTTTCAGTTCCCTCACAAGAAAAGCATGGAGCACTTCCCAAGGAAGAGGGGCACGCTGAAGAACAATCTCCCTCATGAGCTTTATCCCTCTTGATTATCAAGTAAGTAAAGCCTAGGTATATGGCTATAAAGAAAGCGCTTTACGGGAGGCAACCCGGTTGTTTTTGTTTGGATTTTCCTAGTGTAATATTTCTGTCTCAAGAGATTAGTTTTTTGTTTTAATTCTGGAGTTTTCAATAAAGAGTCAAGTCAAACCCATTTGGACTTATAAGTTGCTATCCTAGTGCATGAAATTTCTGTTTCAGCACGAGTCTGCTCACCGTATGATTTTACGTTTTTTATTGGTATGTAGGATTGAGCTAATTTTTTAGTATGTTCTGCGACTTTTCGTCCTCTGTAAGAAATAAAATTGGCTTAATTTTTTTGACGAATCTAGCTTAGGGAAAAACGTTCGTTTTTCTGCTGTTGCTTTTCTGGACAGATTCTGCCTTCTTTTGTTTTATGCATTCTTTGGGCTTGGGAATCGAATTTCCATGATTCTTTCAAGCAAGAGAGTGAACATACAACATAATGAACCTTATTTTATATCTACTGGAGCATTTGATTTGGAATTTTGCACAGAAAGCATGTGATTTGTTTGTCCTTGATAATCTCACCCCACAGAAAAAGAATGGGAGAGACATGTTTTGTGAAGTTTTTTCACAGGGAATAGAGGAGCTGCGCCTCAAGACATCCAAGAATGGTGAAAGCCATAAGCTTGGGGATGTGATGAACACCCCACTGGAGCTACACTCTTTTGGTTAGCACACGTCTACTTTCTGTTTTTCTAAGCAAAGCATTTATCGTAGAGACTTGAAGCGTCTAGTTTTTATTTTTATTTTTTGTTTTGATAAGACCACCACCATCATTTTATATGAGATTTAGCTACTGGAGTTTGGGGTTGGAATGTATTGGATGCTAGTATTATGACTTGGAATAGGGATGCCATGGTTGATTTGAAGAGCTACATATGTTTGCATGATTTATAGGCTTTTTATGTGTAGAAATTTGCAATAATGTTGTCTTGAGGTATCTCTTATTCATGTCCTTGATGTTAATTGATGGTTTATTTAGTTTGTCATGAAATGAGTAGTTATATGGACATATGCATGCATAGTAGCTGGTCAACTATCTCCCTCTTGCTATCCCAAAAATTTAAAAATTCCAACAAGTAAAATCTTGTTTCCAACACTCCTTAGCCAAGTATTTCCAGTGAGTCCACCATATCTTCCCATTAGCTTCATTAATATTCCGAGTATGTTCACCATGTTATTGTGTTATTTATGTTCTAAATTAAGATATTCACTTCATTAATTTTCATGGGTTGAACTTGGGATAGGACTCTCACGAACTTTTGAAGGCACACTTTACTTTTTATGCATCTAATAAACATGACCCAATAATGGGAGCCACAAGTTTTGCGTTTGACAAGTGTGTGGTTGGGAGCTAGCTATAAATGTGTATCACCGGAAAGCTTTCAACATTGCACAAAAAATTTACATTTGGTTGATATCATGTACTTTTGTTTTTGGACTCCTGCCATGCCGAAATGAAATAGAGGAATAGTAAGTTTTGATGAGTAAGTATGTATATGACTAGAGAAACGCATTGGGCCACTAACCCAAGCCATGCTTTATCATGGTGGAAATTTACTTACAGCTTGAGTGACTCTACAACACATCCTATAATAAAATAAGAAGCTATGCATAATAGTGAATGAAAATAAAAAGGATGATGAGTCTACTCCGTTTGTTCATCTTGTCATTGTAACATGGGCTTGTTTCCATGTCATGGGGCAAGAGGTACCTATTTGCGGTTCTCTATGATGTCATTAATACTTATTATGATTGTACAAAGCTTATTAGGAATCTTAAGTTGAGTAATCATGGAGTAGGTTTTCACACTCATGGGGCATGAGGCTTTCAACCACCTTGTCATTCTCATTACTTCAATACTCACAATTTTAAGATGCTAGTGATAAAGGGGCAATGAGAGTCCTAGATCAATGGATAGCACATTTCAATTAGTAATTTTAGTTGAATAATTTAGAGGCTAAATAAGACTTGATCATGTTTTACCTCTACTCAATTTTCTCCAAAGTGTCCACTATATTTTCTATTCTCCATTATTCTATTCTTTGACCAATGTAGGATTTTATTTTTCATTTTGTGTATGCATTTGGTCCATAGTGCTTTTATTTCATTATACACTTTGTGAACTTTCATGAAGCATCTTTGCTTGCATATTTGATATTTCTTACAACATGAATTGTATATTGCTACTCATTTATAGTATTAATCATTTGATTATATGTAGCATGAATAATCCTCCTTGATATCCCATGATTGTTTCAATATGCAAAACCCATCTTAGTTTTCTCACCTTCATACTCGAGGACGAGCATGGGTTAAGCTTGGGGATGTTGATGCATGTAAAATGCATAGATGAATTTTGCATATTTCCACATGGTTTTCTATTACATATTGCATCATATAAGGGTATAATTCAATGTTTTATAGTATTTTGGGGTTAAATTACAAAGTCCCCCAACTTTTATGGAATTAACCCTGCCTGTCAGAAACCCCGTTTTCGAAATTTTTGACGTTTCAGGGGGCAAACTTCCGCGAAATCACCTGAAAATCTGCGGGGGTCATTTTCTTGGAAGGAGAAGACTTGCGGGCGAAGGATCCACGAGAATTGGGCAAGGAGGCCCAAAAGAGGACCCTCCACGCAGCCAGATTCCTTGGCCGCGTGAGAGGCCCCCTTTTGGCCCCTATGGCCCCAATTCCTTCCATCTTCGACTTACCGACTCCGTCTTGACCTAAAACCGACTATAAAAAAGGGTCCCCCATACGCTTACGGAGGAGAGCGCCGCCGAAACACCGAAACAACGAAACAGAGACCAGAAGTTCCAGATTGGAGGGGGAAAACTCCGGCGGGGCGCCGGCGGTGTGATCTCCTACCCCTCCAACGTCATCTCCATCGATATCTCCATGAAGAGGGAGTAGTCCACCCCAGGGCTATGGGTTTGTGGAAGTAGCACTTGTATCTCTCTCTCTATGTGCTTCACTAATTAGATCCGTATGAGCTGCCTCACATGATTACGGGCACCGTTGTAATTCCTATGTGGTGGATCTTTTCTATGAGTTATTGAATCTGAGATTGCAATTGTTTCTCTTGAGTTATTTGAGTAGATGTATCTTATGTACCCCGTTCTTATTTGCTAGCTTTGATCAATCTAGTTCTTGAGAGCGTGTGTGGGGTGATGGGTGCATTAGTTGGAGTAACGGGGGGTGGCTAGTGCTGTGAAACTTACAGAATTTCATCGATCCACTTAGGTTTTGTTAAACCTTTCTTAGTTACCTCACTAGGGATAAAAAGGAGTACCTTGTTACCGGGGATTTGAAGTGACACTAATCAATCTCCATGACTAGATCTAGCAAGTTCTTACTTCAACTTCATGTCACATTGCTTAAAGCTATACTCTGGTTTTTTCCTTAATTATCGAGGTGTTATGATTTATTTCACATCTTGGTGGAGTATAAGAGGGATCAATATGACCGTAGAGATCTCTAGGCTAGGACGTGATGCCCATATGAAAGTACTCAATGTTAAACATGTTATTGTAATCTCACATGTAATTCTTTATGTCCACCGTATACTTTATTTGAGAGAATGCAAGTGTGAAACCATGAACCCCGGTCCTATTTTAATTATAAGAAAACACTCTAGTTACTTTGCTGCAATTTACTTTACTTGCACTTTACTTTACTTGCATCTCCAATTCGAATTTACATTATCTCCATCACCACTTGCATCACAAAAATACAAAAAAAAAAATCCATTGCATATTAATTTTCTCATTTGCATTTAGTAGTAGATTTAATTATTGCACATTTACTTTCAGTTTTGCATTGCAATTTAGAAGTCTCACACCTTGTGCTTGACAACCAATTGGTGAGGTTGAGGGCACAAAATTCTCTACTTGTTTGCAGGATCCTGGAGGAAGCTTGGAAGACAACTGCTGAAATACTGGCTCCCCAAGAGTTCGATATAAACCCTCGAGTCACCCTCGTGGGGAAGAAGGCTTGCCACTATCTACACACTCTGCACTTGGAGTCTCAACCTAGCCATCAGTTGTTGGTGTCGAAGACAAAGACAAGGTCCTTTATGCCTCCCATTTTCTCGCTGGACCTGCAAGAACATGGTGGGAAACCACCCGGGCTTCACTGCCAGCTGATCATGTCACTACATGGGAGGAGTTTGTCCTCAAGTTTCGCAAGTATCATATCCCTGAAGGAGTCATGGGTATCATGAGAGACAAATTTCTGAAACTCAAGCAAGGTGGCATGACTGTGTCCAAGTATTGGGATGAGTTCACTACCCTGGCTAGGTATGCTCCCCATGATATTGACACTGAAGAGAAGAAGAAGGAGAGATTCCTCAATGGTTTACATGACGAGCTGCAGTGTACGCTCGTGGTAATTCCTTTCCAAGACCTTGAGTCTCTTGCCAATGCTGCTATCCTTATGGAACATAAGCGTCAGACAGCCTATGACAATCGCAAGCGGAAGAAGATGCAGCAAGGAGGCCCGAGTGTCAATAGGACTCGCAGATTCCCACCTGCGAGGCCTCCCTTCAACAAGACACCTGGTTATGCTCCTCGCCCAAGCTTTCCATCTTACCAGAAGCCTCAGAATTCTGGGAATGCTCCTTATGCACCTCACCCCGAAGGAGGAAATACTGGGAATACTTTCACCCGTGCTGCGCCAACTTCACCCAAGCCATCTGGAGCATGTTTCTCATGTGGCAAAGGAGGGCATTTCTTTCGGGAGTGTCCTAGTAAGAATCCTGCACCTACCCGCCCTAATGCGGCCAAGATGGCACTTGGACAATCTCACAAGAAGCCAGGGAATGTTGCTAAGGGACATCTGAATTGTGTCACCGCAGAAGAAGCTCAGGACACTCCAAGTATGGTGATTGGTACGTTTCCTGTCAACTCCGTACTAGTCCCTGTTTTGTTTGACTCTGGTGCTTCGCATTCATTTGTCACAAAACCTTGTGTGAAGAAAAGTGGTTTAAAGGTCAGCCCTATGGCTAGAGTCATTGTAACATCCCAAGTATGAAAACCTACCATTTAGAATGTTTGATTTCTTGTTATTAAAGTATTGCATCATGGCATCATATTTATTTTCCTTGTTTGCCTTGTTTACTATTTGTTTTGCATCTGTTCTTAATTGTTTTCACAATGAAACTCAAACAATTTCAAATGCTTTGTTTTCATACTTGCTCTGTTACAACCTTTTAAATAAAAATTTCAAATAAAAAACCCACCAATTGTTTCCAATTAATCCATAAGGTTCAAACCATTTAAAATTATGGACTTTAATAATTCACTTAATTCAATTGTTATTCAAATCCAATTGCAAATTGCAAAACAGCAACCAATTGAAATTTATGAAAACTACAAACAATCCTAAGCAATTTGTTTCAATTAAAATTGAGGGTTCAAACTAATTGAAATGGTTCTTTTCTTTAATTTTCACTTAATAATAAAAACTCATTCAAATTCAATCAAAATTCAAATAGCAACATAATTTAATTATTTTATTTTGTAAAACAAAAGTTGGTAATTGTTGTGGTTACCCTAAATAACCTATAACCAAATTTTCTAAATTTTTCTAACCTAAACAACTAACATTCTCTCTCCTATTCCAATCTGCAAAAATAAATAATAAGGAAGAAAAAATAAAAAGAAAGCCAAGGGAGAGAGAGGCAGGCAGCAGGCCCAGCCCACCATCCAACTCCCCAGGCCCAATACCCCTTCGCCCTTCTTCTTCCCTATACGGCTGCAATCTGGAGGTCTCCACGTCGATGGCAGAGGAGTAGGGACGGTTGAGCAGCGCCCCCTCCTCCTATTAAACCCTACCACGATGCTCTCCTCTCTGCCCTAAATTTTCTCCTCCTCCCTTCCTCTCTCACCGCCTCCATTTCCCTTCTTCCACCTCTTCTCTCTGTGCCCAGTCTCTGAACCTCCCTGTATTCTCTGTACCTCACAGAAACTCCCTTTTCCCCGCCGGTGATCGCCGCCTTAGACTCCTCCTCCGGCCGGGCAAGGCATGGGAATGGAAACGCCGCGGCACGGGCTCCCTTCTCCCCCCCTCGGCTTGGGCGGGGACGCACCGTGCCGCCGCCGCCATCGCCGACATGTCGCCGGCCTTCCCTGCGAGCTCCCTGTCCGCCCCAACGACTCCTCCTGCTTCGATGCCCCAAGGTGAGCCCGACCCCCTTCTTTCCCTCTCCATCTTCTTCCCCACCTTGCAGCAGCCCCCCACGGTGTCCCTCAGGCCGCAAGCACCGCACGCACAGCAGCGTCAAGCTGCAGCTCGCCGGCAGCGATCTGTTGTCCGCAGGAAAATTCAGCTAACCCGCACAACTGCAGCATATCCTCACCCCGACCCCTTTCTATCACAAGCCATCGCGCAGACCAACTGGTACTGCCTCTCCTCGCGCCCCCCAGAGATCCCGAGATCGAATCCCAGCTCCCCCCAATCTTTTTCTGCACCTTTTTTCGTTTTAATTCAGTTACAGCCGCACCAACAGCTTATCCCCCTCCGAGATGCCTTTCTGTCAACACAGCTTCAGCAGCCCAGCTGGTTCTGTCCCCAAACGCACAGCAGGAGGTGGGGGGTTCGAATCCCCCCACCCACAATAAAACCCAAATATTTTTTCCATTTGTTTTGATACTCAAACTTCCAGGAAATCACCAATAGGTCCCTTCTATTTCTTTCTAGCCCCTGTAAAAATATTTCCTAAGTCCCTAGATCATAAAAAATGGCAGATTTGCACTATATCTTGTAAATTGCATAAGAAAATCATTGTAACTCCAAATTTAACTTTTTAAGTATGTTTTCTGTCCCAAATTAAATGTTCTTTCCAAATATAAAATTTGTTTCCTGTTTTGAATATTTTAAATTGGTGAAACATTCGAATTCTTGTTTAAATCACTTAAACTTGCAAAAATCATAACTTGGGCATAAAAATTCCAAATTACACAAACTAAATATGTTTTCCAATCAACTTTTCATGTACTTTCCAAATATAAATTTTGTTTGCTGTTTTGAATAATTTAAATTGCTGAAACCAACTGTTTCTTGTTTATTGCATTTAAAATTGCCAAAATAATAACTTGCTCATTTTAAATCCAATTTCCACAAATGAAATATGTTTTCCATGCAAAATTAAACCACCTTTCCAAATATAAAATTTGTTTCATGTTTTGAATAATTAAAATTGGTTAAATAATTTAAACCTTGTTTAATTCATTTAAAATTGTTAATTTCATAACTTGATCAACTAAAATTCTTTTGGGACATATAAAATATGTTTTCGAACCACAAAAGTATAATCTTTTCAAATATGAATCTCACTTAATGTTTTGAACAAATAAAAATTCAAATAAGTTCATGTTTGAATTAAATTCATTTAATTCTTGCTTAAACTTGTTTAATTCGGAAATAATTTATTTGAAATCCTTTTTCAACAAGTGAAACATGCAATCCACCTAAAAATTGTGTGTTCTTATCAAATATAAACTTTGTTACCTATTTTGAACAATTAAACTTGATGAAAACAACAAATGCTTGTGTGACACCTTTAAGTAACCAAAATTCCAACACTTAATAAATGAATTTCTAAACTTGGTAAACCTTAATTTCTATTTGATTCTATTGCTGTTATTTTGTTGTTTTCCTCATCCATGCATCATGATAATTCACTTACACAATTTGATTAGTTGTAAAACAATTAATTCCACCATAATTCATGGGCTTTTCATGTGCAACTCAAATTGCATGTGGGTCCATTTAATCCTGTTTCTATCTTGTCAACTAGTTTATTTTGATGCAACCATTAACTTGTCATGCATCATCTTGATTGTGCACAATGCCATGATATTGATTGTCTACCTTTTCTGCATTGTCTGTTTGCTTCTTCCCGGATAAACGACGACGTTGAGACCGACGATCCTTACGACACCCCTTCTAAGGAGTTAGCTCAGTACCAGGCTACTGGGTTTGCAGGCAAGTTATCACTCACATGAACCACTGTGTTCCTTTCAACATTGGTTACCGATACTTTCCGTTGTTCTTTCTGCTAGCCTTAGTAGTAGTTGTTTCTGTTACGAACCTATCACATGAATCCCTTAACCCTGATATTGCCTCACCTCCATACCTATAACCATTGCTTGTTGCCCGTGTCTTACTAGCATGCTTAGGTTGTTTTGCTCGAGTCTGTCACCCGTTACTTTCTGTTACTATCTCTATTATGTTCTTGGGGCTCGTTGTTTAATCAATCAATCATGCTAAAGTTATTGTTAAATAATAATTTGATGATAAGGCACCGGCAGGAGGCCCTGTGTGGTTTTGAGGCCTGCTAGTGTCGACCCTAATAGGAAAAGGGTCTTGTCTACTGATCCATGATGAGCGCACTAACCGCATGTGGGAAGCGAGTATGGGCGCCCCCCTCAATTTGATTCGATTCGCATCTCGTCCAAATCACCTCATTTAGTTCGTGTTTTCCATTTGCCGCATGCATGTTTTTGCGAGCCCAGGCCAGGGTGGAACTTTTGTAGTCGGCATATAGGGGGACACGTTCTTAGAGTGCTATGAGGGTCCATTTTCTTCTGGGCTCGATTAGTCGTGCGCCCAAGGTTCTTTGGGCTTGCTGCGAAGAAGAGTCGAGTTGTGTAGAGTACCTCGCTTGGTGGGTTTGATTCCCGTCTGGCGGGATATTCTTGCGTGTACGGCCAAATTGGTGCAACCCTGCAGGGATAATCTTCTCGAGAAGCCGTGTTTTCCGCGGTTATGGATTACTTGGTGAAAGTACTGGCTAACAAGTACTCAGGACAACTTAAACATAATGATCAAACATGTTACACCCAATGATTAATAACTTGACTAGTAATAGGTTGTTGACACAATAACTTGATTCACCTTTAATACAACTGTGTGAGTTATCCTAGGATCGCTTCTTTGGATAAGGGGCGAGATCCAGGATGGGTTTGCTTGAAGTTATCTTTCAGTTGGTTACAATCCTCGATCTTATCTCCTTTCTGTTAGCCGGCAGTTGTAGTATGTTCCTGTAGTTGGTTAGCGCAGCCAGTGCAGCATCTTGTATATCCCCTCTCTTCCGTTGAACCCAAGGCATCTGTGCTTGGTGTTGACGGGTTACACTTTGGTGAACTGTGAGTCTTGCTTGCCAGTACGTTTATGTACTGACCCCTTTGGGGCTGTGGTTTCCGCAGACCTACGTTTCGAGGATCTACATGGTGGCACTACGTGGAGTATGACGAGACTGCTGACGAGTAGATAGCGGACCCCGGGCAGGATCCGAGACTTCGTGGATGGGCTCCGTCTGTTTGTTCCCGGCCTCTTAGGCCTATTTGGTTCTTGTCTGTACTAAGACATGTTGAATGCTTCCGCTGTATTGTAATGATGTATTGTTGGGGCAGGTGCCCTCTGAATGATTGTATTTGCTATCTCTGCTCTAATGAGAGCCATTTGCAACTTATTTCAATCTTTTGTGTCGTAGAGATCTGTTGTGATATCAGTTGTTCAACGCCGTTGACGTACCATGTGTGTATGGTTTGAAGTACGTCGACGGAAGTGCCTTTGATCTCTAGTGGATAGTTTATATCGACGATGGAATAGCAGGGCTTGTGTTGTCGCGCATAAGCGCAGGCCTACCAGGAAGCTGGGACGTGGGAGCAGTTATGCCCCATAATCCAAGCATCTGCTATCAAGTTCGTACGGTGAGTATCCCCTAGAAATCAGGGTGCGACAGTCATGCTAGTGCAAATCCCAGGCGAGATAACTAGAGCCACTCACTTCTGCAACAATGTGCCTATTCTTTTCAATGGGAAAACATTTCATGCTGATCTGATAGTGCTAGGCGAAAAAGGCAATGAGGTTGTACTTGGTATGAATTGGTTGACTAAGTACAAGGGAGTCATTGACTGCACCACAAAAACTATATCCTTGACCAGTAATACTGGGGAAGAGGTTAAGTACAAGGCAGCCAAAACCACCTCCAAAGCTCATTGTCATAAGAGTATATCCAACCCCTCACTTGAACAGATTCCTGTGGTATGTGAGTATCCGGATGTCTTTCCAGAAGAACTACCCGGTATGCCCCCTGACAGGGATATCGAGTTTATCATTGAGTTAGTTCCTGGAACCGGACCCATAGCTCAGAAACCTTACCGGATGAACCCGGAGGAATTAGAGGAGTTGAAGAAACAACTGGATGGTATTTTGCAAAAAGGATTGATTCTCCCAAGTGCTTCACCTTGGGGGTCTCCCGTCATCTTTGTGGACAAAAGGGACGGTACCTCACGCCTATGTGTGGACTACCGGAAGTTGAATGATGTTACCATCAAGAACAAATACCCTTTGCCCAAGATTGAAGATCTATTTGAACAGATGAATGGAGCCCGTGTCTTCTCCAAGATAGATCTCCGCACTGGTTATCCCCAATTGAAGGTGCGGTAATCGGATATTCCGAAGACTGCTTTCACTACTCGTTACGGCTGTATGAATATATCGTAATGTATTTTGGTCTAACCAATGCTCCTGCCTATTTCATGAATCTCATGAATAAGGTATTCATGGATTTCCTGGATAAATTTGTCGTGGTGTTCATCGACGACATCCTTGTCTATTCCAAAGATGAAGCCGAACACGAAGAACATCTGAGATTGGTACTCGGAACACTTCGGAAGCATCAATTGTATGCCAAGTTCAGCAAATGCCAATTCTGTCTTAGAGAAGTGGGTTTTCTTGGACATGTGGTATCTGAACGTGGAAAATCTGTTGATCCCACTCTAATTCAGTCCGTCATGAAGCGTAATGCCCCAACCAACCCAACTGAAGTGAGATCATTTCTTGGTTTGGCTGGTTATTACCGCAATTTTTTTCAAGGATTTTCCAGTATCGCCAGACCACTCACTCAATTGCTCAAGAAAGACAAGAAGTTTGAGTGGACTGACAAATGTGAGGAAAGTTTCCAAGAGTTGAAGAGAAGATTGGTGACCGCTCATGTTCTTACTATGCCGGATGTCACAAAAAGTTTTGATGTGTATTGTGATGCCTCAAAGCTTGGACTCGGCAGTGTTCTTATGCAAGACGGAAAGGTCATCTTTTATATCTCTCGTTAGTTGAAGCCTCATGAAAAAAATTACCCTACCCATGATCTGGAACTCGTAGCTGTTGTTCATGCTCTCAAGGCATGGCGACACTTCCTTATGGGTAATAGATGTGAGATCTATACTGACCACAAGAGCTTGAAGTATATCTTCTCTCAGCGTGAATTCAATATGAGGCGCAGGTGGATTGAACTCATCGAAGATTATGATCTGAGTATCCACTATCATCCTGGAAAGGAGAATGTTGTCGCTGATGCACTCAGTCGAGAACCCGCCTCTTTGAATGCTATCATCAAGGCCAGAAAACCTGAGTTATGGAAGGAACTTGATCAACTGGGTATCGAGGTAGTCAGCCATGGGACGTTGAATACCATTGAAATCAAACCTACTCTGATTGATCAAGTGAAACAATCCCAGAAAGGCCAGAAGAGTATTGAAGGAATTAAGAATCGAATGAAGAAGGAACTAGTGCCTGGTTTCTTTGTCGATTCTGAAGGAATACTCTGGTACAAAGGTCGCATTTGCGTTCCATTCGAGTCAGAGGTAAAGAAAGTTATACTAGCCGAGGCTCATGATACTCCTTATTCTATCCACCCCGGAGGAACAAAAATGTATCAAGACCAAAAATTCTGGTGGCATGGTATGAAGCGAGAGATTGCTTCTTACATAGCCAAGTGTGATATCTGTCAGCGTGTGAAGGCAGAACACCAACGTCCAGCTGGTTTATTGCAACCACTCCAAGTACCCAAGTGGAAATGGGATGAAGTTGGAATGGATTTCATCACTTGACTTCCCAAGTCAAACCGAGGGCATGATGCCATATGGGTTATTGTGGACAGGCTTACAAAAGTAGCTCACTTTATTCCTGTTCGCACAACTCATCGTGGACACCAATTGGCTGATATCTATATATCTCGGATTGTGATTTTGCATGGGGTACCCGATAAGATTGTTTCCGATCGAGGTACTCAATTCACATCTCGGTTCTGGAGGAAATTGCATGAAGCTCTTGGAACCAAACTATTTTTCAGCACTGCTTATCACCCACAAACCGGAGGACAAACCGAGCGTGTTAACCAAATCCTGGAAGACATGCTTCGTGCTTGTGTGTTGTCTTATGGTGCAAAGTGGGAAGATTGTCTACCATTTGCAGAGTTCTCTTACAACAATAGTTATCAAGCTAGTTTGCAAATGGCTCCTTTTGAAGCCTTGTATGGTCGCAAGTGCCGCACACCCTTAAACTGGTCTGAGTCTGGTGACAGTAAGATATTTGGTGTGAGCAAGTTCAACTTATCCGTGATCTCCTCAAAGCTGCTCAATCCCGTCAGAAGAGTTATGCAGACTCCAAGCGACGCGAAGTTTCCTTCCGTGTGGGATATTTCGTGTATCTTAGAGTCACACCTCTCTAAGGAATGCAGCGCTTTCACGTCAAAGGGAAGCTTGCACCATGTTATATTGGACCATTCAAAATCATAGCCCGACATGGTGAAGTTTCTTATCAACTTGAGCTTCCCGCTGATCTCTTAGAATTCCATGATGTTTTTCATGTGTCACTACTCCGAAAATGTCTCCAAGTGTCGGATAAGAATCATTCTTATAAGGACATCGATTACAAGACCATTGACATCAATCATGATTTGACTTATCATGATCGACCACTCCGTGTTCTTGCCAAGAATGTTCGTGTGACTAGGAGGCGTGCAATAAAATTCCTCAAAATTCAGTGGACAAACCACTCTGAGGAAGAAGCCACGTGGGAACGCGAAGATTATATCAACAAGGAGTTTCCTGACTTCCACTATGACTAAACCCCCGAATCTCGGGACGAGATTATTTTAAGGAGGCGAGGTCTATCACATCCTCATTTGGGAAACAAGGTTGTAAGGAGGAAAACATAAATTTAGGGACCAACAAAAACTTTTTAGTTGATCCTGTTGTTTTTCTGAAATTGTAACTCCTTATGTGAACCTGATGTTTCCTTTGAGAAATAAAGAGTGGAAGGTTGTTATTTTGATTTCTTGTCATCCTTACCATCTTGTTAAACTTGGTTATGGTTCACCAAGGAAGGAAAACAAGATTGTTTTTGAAAATCCTTAAGGAAAACATGATTTTTCCTTTTCTGTTTTCAGCTATCACCTTCACTTTTGAGCATCATTCCTACCTATGAACCCCAAATCATTTTTGTGTTTTCTTTGGATGTCATCCATGCTTATGGTATGGAGTTGCTCACCATGTCCAAAGAAATATTTTTGAGCCAGTGGAAAATATGTTTTCATGAGTGTTTTTCTGCCTAGTTGAAAATAAGGAAAAAGAAAAACAATGAAAACCGAAAACCACCCCTGTTTCAGCCCTGTTTTCAGCCACTTGTATATTTTCTAAAATCAAACAAAAATATGTTTCTGAAACTAGGTGTTGTGCTCTTCAAATCCATACTTCCGTCTTTCCAATTGGAAATTGTTTGCTATGTCAAACAAGCCCCTACTTTTTCTATCCTCTGTCTGTTTCACGACTTAGGAAAAATTCCAAAACCCTTATCTGAATTTTCTGAAACTGCACTCGAGTTCTGTCAGTTTTGCACCCGAATCAAAATTGGCTCGAATTCGTAGTTGTGGTCATCCTTGTGCAGTGCCCTGTTGCCAAACCACCTTACCTCACCCTCCTCGCTCGAAACCAGCCGCTGTTTTGGCCTAAGACGCAGTAGAGGAGGAGATCAACACCCGGACAAGGATGGTGGCCACCGGGCCGACCTGTCATCAGAGCACAGGGGAAACCCGTGCCTTGAACCCCTTCTTCTACGGCTTTGAGCCAGAGCGTGCATGCTCTTGACGCCACGAAGCTCCGCATGCATCTCCACGCGTTGTCTGTGGCCTAGGAGCGCGAGCTAGCTGGCATGGCCATTGCCGCGATGACAAGCGCCCGAGCTCAATCCCTCCCCGTGAACTCTCTGTATAAGACCCATCCAGTCTCACTGCTTTGACACCCATCTCCTCACACTTACAGCATCCACTCCACCTCGATGTTTCCTCTGTTGATCTCCCTGTGAGAGCCAGGGGGACGTGTTCTCGCTGTTCTGTCCGCGGAGACAACAGAGGCCCCTGCTCCCATCTCTCACTCTCCCCGATCCATTTTCGTTTCACATTCTTCTCCTTGCCAAGGCCTACGTGCCTGACATCCTTTCTTGCTCGTTGGCATGCAGGATCGCCGTCGCCGAGCTCGACGCTGCCGGGGACGCCTCGGTGCGAGCGGGCGCTGCGAGTGTACCTGGACCCTGCTGCTGCTCCTGAACGGCTCCATCGACCCCTCTCCATCACCTCTTCCCCAAACATCGCTTCCTATCAAGCCCAAGGTGAGATACTGCCCGTGCGTGTGTGCTAGTGCTCGCCGGCGGCCTGATCTAGGCGCGAGGAGGAAGAAAGGATGAGCGTCGTCCGTTTTTAGATCAATTGCCCTCTTTGAACTCCCTCGGAGTGTATCGTGGATGTTAGATCTGGATCGTGCGGCCATGTACCGGTTCGCTTGCGCGCGCAACCGAGCTGGGCCGGCCCAGCGCAACACGCTCTGGCGCGTAGAGGTCAGCGGCCCGCTGAGCCCGCGCTGGCAGTTTTATCCTTTTCTGTTTCCAGAAAACGGTCACATCACTTTAATCCAAACTAAAATTGCTAAACTTAAAATCTGGCAACCCCCTTTTTACCTAAGGTACCTGCATGTTTTCCTAACCACATGCAAGTGGCAGATCTACATTTGCAGCCCTGGTTCATCTGTGAAAAATCCCACAAGTCAACCTATCTGAAAGTTTAAACATGCAATAACTTTTGATTTGTGAATCCAATGGAAGTGAGGTTGATTTCTATGGATAGATCTTGATGAAACCTAACAAGAGCAGTTGGCCTCACATGCACTTGAATTTCTTATTCTAAATGACATGCAAAATGGTAAATAACCAGAGAGCCACTAAATGATTTTTATGAATTTTTCTAAAATGCTTTTTGAGATGAATCCTTTTGATGTGCTTATGTATGAGTAGATCTACCAAACCCTAGCTTGGTGTGATGTTTTGAGCTGTGTAATAGTTTTGGCATGCATTACAAGTTTTAGGGGTATTCTGCCATGTGTGAATCACATGTTTTATTATTTTGTTAAATGTGTAAATGCATGGTGTGATCTTACCAGCATGTGTAGGAGTTTTTTTCACTGCCATGTGATTATTATCTTGTAAATCCACTATGTTAGAATAAATCTTGTTCATGGAAATATCATGGTTTGTCATGCATGTTAAGATTTATGCTTGTTTTCTATTTTCTATAGTTACTAGATTTGTTTGCCATGTGTACCTTCATGCCATGATTGTTTTCATGCCTTGCATGTTATGATATATCTCTGTCATGTACATGTTTAGCTTCTGGTTGCATGCTTATTCATCTTTTACAACTATATTATGGCTTGCATGTCCATAGAAATACATGTTCTACTCCCTTATGCTTGTTTAGTTGCTTCTTAAAAAATTTGCCATGATGTTTAATCATTTTTATGAATTACCAGAGAGTCATTTCACTCTTGATGGCCTTATATGAGAGTGGTACACCCACTAGACTCAAGCCATATGCTTAGTGCATGGCTTATGGAAAACTATGCCATGTTGTGCATGTTATCTATGCATGTTTGAGTGTTGTAGCATAGTTTAGTGCTATTATTTTTGGGTGTTTCTTTTTGATTGAATGCTTGCTGTATGTGTGCTATATTAGCTTGTGCTTATTGAGTGTTTTTCTTTTTTACTTTTTATGATGTTAGAAAACGAAGAAGCAGTTGATCTTGAAGTGGTATTCTTCAACTCTTGTTTATTTCAAGAGTGTGACCAGGACCAGAGCCAAGGCAAGCCACTCTGAATTCTTGATGTTTTTTACTTATCATGCATGATTTCCTTCTGAAGTTCTTACTTATGTTGTTTTCGAACGATTCTTTCAAGTGAAATCTATCGTTATCGCTTTTATTGTATTGTCGTAGCCACTCCATAATCTTGGTGTTGCCAAGCCCTTAGGAAGTTTGGAGCCATCATTTAATTAACTTAAGTCCCTTAGTGGACATCTAAACTTTTTGTTTTTGGAGAAAAAAAAACTATGTCTTTGGGAAAAAACACGAGGAAAGGTGGGACCTTGTCCGAGGGATGGTTTCGTGAAGGAGGAAGTGTTTTCAACTTGTTTTCCAAAAATGACACATAACCTAGTCTTCGCCGGACAACCAAGCCATACTACCACATTACCTCAATATGGGAACGGGGCCTAGCTGATTGCGTGTCGGTGTTAGTCCGTGCCAACCTCATAGTGCTATAGGGGTTAGAGTCCCCCGAACCGAATTGTCGCCAGGAGGGAGAAACGGGACATTCATAGTGTGGGATTAAGTTCACTACCGACTGTAGGAATTGGGTCTCCTGCCATGGCGGTGTGTTGTCAGGGGAAACTGGATCGATACAGCTGACTCACTCGGTGCCGGGGAGAACAAACCTAGTTGAAGAGGTAGTCATTTACTAGCACTGACATAGTGGATGGTTAGGACCAGTTATCCGATGTTTGCATACTGTCTCGGACAGTACGTGGTTGTTCACGGCGGATGTACTGGATCTTGTGGAATGTGTACACCTCTGCAGAGTAAAACTATTCAGAATAGCCGCATCCTCGGATATGGACAGTTGAATGGCCATGTAGCTAGCATTGTGTCAAGGTTTTCAAAAGGTTCTTAGAAAAGTGTTTTATGATGTTGTACCTAGGAGGTACTGGAAAGGGAATGATTGTACCTTTGAGGTACCAGAGACATGATGGTCTCGAAGTGGTGTTTTTCCAAAAAGGGTTCTTTCAAATGATTTTTTTTTCTTTTATTGATAATGATTTATCAAAACCTTGTGGATATGCGATATCTACAAGAGAAACATTCTATCTTTTGAAGTATCTTCTTCAATAAAACAACTAAAATGTGCTCAACCATGGTGGGTCTTCTACTCATCATGGATAAACTAGCCTCAACTAAACAACCATCCTACCACCTATGGCATACTTGTTTTTGTTCGGCTTTCATTTAGGGTGTCTTGCGAGTATATTCAAATGTACTCATATGGTTTCGTCCCTGGCTATTGTCTTGGTCAGACTATGAAGAGCCGTCTCGAGAGGATACCTTTGAGGAGGAGTATTTTGACGATCCCGCGTACTAGCCACGTCTCCCGGTCAGCAGCATGTGGTGCTAAGGTGTTGACATGGGTTCTACTCCTTGTGTTTGCTTCCGCTGAATAAAGTAGTTGTGTTGTGTGTTTGCCACTGTCCTGCACGACAGCTGTCTCAGACTTGGTCGACACACCATTTGTGTAAGACTATGTTATTCGTGTAATGGATGTGAACTCTGATGTACCTTCTCTAAATATGTTGCTCATGACTGTCGATCTGGGATCATGAGTGTATGCATATTGGCGGTGGGGTGCGGCCAGCCATGGTGGTGCCCCCACCTCTTCCCTCTTCATGTGAGTGGAAGCTCCACTCACACCCACTCATGCTCCCTTAAAACTCCACTTAGAAAATCCAAAGGTTTTTCTTTAATAAATAAATAAAACATTTTTTATTTCTTTATTTAATATTTGTTAACTCCATTAACAAACATTTGCATATAGTACCTCGAATCATTTGTTAATTCTATTAACAACCATTCGACAAAAACCCCTTGAACTATTTCAATTTTCCCCGAAACAATTTCGGTGCTATCGAAAACATTTTTCGATATTCCGTATCCTCTCAAATGCGTCATCGAACCTTAACTGTGTCACCCTACGGTTCACGAATAATATAGACATGATCGAGACTCCTCTCCGATCAGTAATCAACAGCGGGATCTCGAGATCCGTGATGACTCCTATATATTCAACGATGAATCTCGTGATCGTGTGAACCATCAACGTCGTAACTAATTCCTTTTATCTCGCGATATTTTGCTTGTCCGAGATCCGATCATCGATATCAACCATACCTTGTTCGATCTCGTTACCGACAAGTAATCTTTTACTCGTTCCGTGACATGGCATCCTTGTGACCTAGTCACGTGCTTGCAATCAGTGTCGATGTGATATCACCGAGAGGGCCCAAAGTATATCTCTCCGTCATTTTAGATGGACAAATCCCACTCTTGATCCACGAGCCTCAACTAACACTTTCTGAATACCTAACGCCACCTTTATATTCACCCTTTTACGTTGTGATGTTTGATGTCATCAAAGTACTCTTTCGGTATTAGTGATTGACATGATCTCATGGTCTAAGGAATAAGGTTACTTCTAATGCAAGATATAACAATATAAACTAAATGACTTAAACGTATTGTTATACTTCGTTTGGGTCTATGTTCATCACATTATTCTCCTAATGACATGACCCCGTTATTAACAACATCCAATGTTCATGATCAGGAAACCTTGATCATCGGTTAATCAATGAGCTAGTTAAAAGAGAGGCTTTACTAGGAACGATTGTTTGTTTATTAATCACACATGTATCAACGTTTACGGTTAATATAATTCAAGCATGAGAAATAAACATCTATCATAAACAAGGAATAACATAATAAACACTTTATTATTGCCTCTCGGGCATATTCCCTTCACCTATAGTGTCGGCCATTATGGAGATCTCCTCCTTAGAAGACTCAGAGTCGTCTCCGTTGGCCATAATACTCTTATACGGTTAAGACCGTTATACGGGTTGAGGCTCTGATCCCAATTGAAAGTATGATATGGTAAACTACAGGGGGGATGAATAGGTCACTAACAATTTTTCTTCTTTTCCTTTTTAGATTGGGCTAAACAAGTAAAGAAAAGGTTATCTTGATTTGCAACTAGGTGAATGTAACACCTGGGGTGTTACCCTAATAGGAAGTTGTTTGTTTTCTTTTGCTTGCATCACATGCATCACATGAGCATTGCATTCTGTTTTCAAAACAACTCAAAAATTCAAAACCACTTTAAACTTTCACACATGTCCAAATTTTCCAATTCAAAAATTGCCAACTAAGCATCTCAAATTGTTTTCAATAGTTTAAAGTTATTTAAATTGCTTACTCACTAAAAAAAACTCCTTTTTATCAAACACCCTAATGGCAAATTAAATTTCAAATCATTTCAATCATAATGGGCATGATCCAATTGTGGTTTGGCAATTAAAATCTTGCAAACAAATTAAGTCAATAAGCTTTCATCATTGTTTGAGTTAGTGGAATAAAAATTGTTTAAAATTCAACTCCTTATGAAAGACTATGGAATTTCAAATACCAACTTAAAACTCCAATTAATAATTCAAATTTTTGGACTTAATGTGCACCATTGCTTTTACTCATTATTTTGCAAATTAATAAAATTCAGTTATAAAATTTAAAACCCCAAACCATTTTTGGAATCCAATTAACCATTTAAGATCAAACTAATATTTCCAATTTTGAAATCAATAACTAACCTTACATTCAATTGTTGTTTTGCAAATTAATAAAATTTAATTATAAAAACCCCCAAACCCTATTTGAAATTCAACTACCAATTTAAAAAATCCAAATAATAATTCCAAGTTTGAAACAATGCTAACATTTGCTTTTATTTTCTGTTTTGAAAATTAATAAAAAGATTTCATAAAACAAACCCCCCCAAAAACCCTAATTCCTATCTCTCTCTCTCTCTCTCTCCCTTTCATTCTTTACAAAAAAAACAGGAAAAGGAAAAAAATCCAAAGGAGAGGGGCAGCCCAGCTTTTCTCCCTCTTTTTCTCCCACAGCCCATTTCTTTTTTTGGCCCGATACCCCCTTCCTCGATCTTGTCTTCTTCCTCCCTGTGATGTCACTGTTGTACGACGACACCTCCACCACCCGATCATCTCCCTCCCCTCCTGGATGCTTGCCGTACTAGCTCCTCTTCCCCCCATAAAGCATCCACAGCCACCCCTCTGCCCTAGCCTCGCTAACCCTAGCCCCCTCTCCAGCTAGCGCCGCCGTCCCCCCTTCCTTTTCCCCCGAGCTCCACTCTGTTTCTGAAACTCTGCAGTCTGCACCGCACAGAACACCACCGCCTCCCCTTAGCCCGATCGCCACGTCCACCTCGAGGAGCAACTGGTTAGGGGAATGGAACCACGGCGTTTTCCTGTACCTCCCCGTCCCCTCGACGCCTGCTGGGAGCCACTGTGGTGGCCGCGCCGTCACCGGCAAGACCTCGCCGTGGCTGCACGTCGGCAGCAGCCGCTCCCTCGACCAACCGCGGTGAGCCTCTGCTCCTCCTCCCCTCTGCTTCCCTGGCGCACACGATCACGAGGTCGCACCATCAACCCACCTGCGCCTCGCTGCCCGCACCATCCCCACGTCCATGCCGCAACGCTGCGCTGACTCCGATCGCCGCCGTGCAGGTAACTGAAACTGTCGAGTTTCAGTTAACAGTCGCTGCGATTCCTTTTCCTCCGTCAGAACCGAATACAATAACAAAAGTAGCAGCAGCGTATTGGTTCTGTCCCTCTCGCGCGCGGTACAGGTCCTGGGTTCAATCCCCAGGGTGCACACCCCTTTTTGCGAATTATTCCGCGCGGGCGGCCCCACCCGTCATCGACACCTGCGGCCACCTCACAGCGCACCCGCCTCGTTGGCACGCCACAGGGGCACGGGCCCGCACGGCAGCGGCTCAGGCCAGGGGGCACTGGGTGCACAACGCCCCAGGGGCCCCTCTGTGATTCTAATTCTTTCTTTAGGCCCCTGTTTTTACAGATTAGCCCCCAAACTTAAAATGAACATAACTTTTATTTTCCAAACTCAAATAATAAAAATAAAATATGTTTTCTGCCCCAAATTTAATACTCTAACTAACTACATCATTTGTTTTCTGTTTTGCACAATTCAAATTGTTTCAAATTTCAAATTTAAACAATTCCTCTCAAATTTGGTTAATTCCATAAGTAATTCATAATTAATTCAAATAACCCAAATAAAATATGTTTTTCAGACCAAATTCAATGTACTTTCTGTTTATCAACTTTGTTTTGCATTTTGGGCAACTAAAATTAATGTTATTTAATAAATTCCTAAAAATGACAAATTAAATGGCATAATTAATAACTTGCAAATGGTTGCTCCAAATTAACTACTCAAAACATGATTTTCATCCAAAATCACATGCCACACTTGAATATCAAATTTGTTTTCTGGTTTGCAACAATTAATTTGAATAATCGTTCCATCTCTTATTTAATACAATTAAATTGGTAACATGCTTAATTAAATCATTTGAAATTGTTTTCCAGCAAATAAAATATGTTTTCCATGCCATTTTGAACCACCTTTTCAAATATAAATTTTGTTTCATGATTTGAATAATTTAAATTGCGTAAATAATTTAAACCTTGTTTAAATCATTTAAATTTGCTAAATTCATAACTTGCTCAAATTAAATTATTTTTGAACTTATAAAATATGTTTTTAAACTAGAAAAACATAACCTTTTCAAATATGAATTTGAATTTATGTTTTGAACAAATAAAATTCAAATAATATTCAAGCTTGAATTAAATCCAATTAAAACTTGTTTAATCTTGATTAATTCATAATTAAATCATTGCAATTCCTTTTTCAATAATTGAAACATGTAATCCACCTAAAATTTTGTGTTCTAATCAAATATGAACTTTGTTATCTGTTTTGAACAATTTAACTTGATGAAAATACCAAATGCTTGTGTGACCCCTTTAAGGAACCAAAATTTCTTAACTTAATAAACAAATTTCCAAACTTGGTAAACCTTATTTCTATTTGCTTCTATTGTTGTTATTTTGCTGTTCCCCTCATACATGCATCATGCTAATTCACTTACACAATTTGATTAGTTGTAAAAAAATTAATTCAACCTTAATTCATGGGCTTTCCCTATGCAATCCAATTGCATGTGGGTCCATTTAATCATGTTACGTTATCATGTCAACTAGTTTATTTCTATGCATCAATTAAATTGTCATGCATCCATATCTTGATCATGCTGGATCTTTTGCCGTAGTAGTAATTGTTGCATCCGGTGTTTGTTCGAGGTTCGTTGCTTCTTCCCGGATAGGACGTTGAGATGATGTGAGCAACGACAAGTGTTGTGGATGTACCTCTACTTGCTGGATTCCAGGCAAGTATACTCACTTGCTGCCAAATGGCTGCCTTTCATCACTTGTTACCGATTCTTTCCGTTGTTCTTATTCTAGCCTGTTGATACGATGCTTGTGTCTCGATCCTATTATATGTTTACCTTGCAGCCATGATATAGCCTTTTCCTTCCACTTCCTATTAACTGTTGTTTGTTTACCCTGTTGGCCCTCGTGTCGTAGTTGCATGCTTAGGTTTGGTTGTGCTCGAGTCTTGTTGTCCGTCTTATCACCTGTTTAGTTTGATAGTTGGGTTTCAATTCAATCAACAACATGTTAATGTTTTGGGTAATAATAATTTGATGATAAGGCACCGGCAGGAGGCCCGGCGTGGTTTTGAAGCCTGCTAGTGTCGACCCTAATTAGGAAAAGGGTCTTGTCTACTGATCCATGATGAGCGCACTAACCGCATGTGGGAAGCGAGTATGGGCGCCCCCCTCAACTTGATTCGATTCGCATCTCGTCCAAATCGCCACACTTAGTTCGGGTTTTCCATTTGCTGCACGCATATGCAGGTACGAACCCTTGGCGCCAGGGTGGAACTTTTGTAGTCGGCATTTAGGGCGGCGTGGTCTTCCAGTGCTATGAGGGTCCCCTTTTCTTCGTGGGGCTCGATTAGCCGCGCACGCACAGCACGTGGTTCTTTGGGCTTGATGCGAAGCAGAGTTGGGTTGTGTTGAGTACCTCGCTTGGTGGGTTGATCCCCTGTCTGGCGGGTTATTCTTACGTGTACGGCCAAATTGGTGCATCCCTGCAGGGTTAAATCTTCTCGAGAAGCCGTGTTTTCCGCGGTTATGGTTAACTTGGTGAAAGTACTGGCTAACAAGTACTCAGAACAACTTACACCTAACTAATGATAACTTGACTAGTAATAGTCTTATTGACACAATAAGTTGAACATCATTAATCCAACAGTGTGAGTTATCCTTGGGTTGCTTCCTTAGTAGGGGGTAACATTGGATGGGTTTGTTTGGTGGTTAGCTGTAGTTGGTTACGATACGCTATCTTATCCCCCTCCTTTTAGCCGGAAGTTGTAGTGTGTTTCTGTAGTCGTTTAGTGCAGCCCGCTGCCGCTTATTTGCAACAATCCCCTCCTTTCCGTTGATCCCAAAGTATTTGTATCTTGTGATGACTGGCTACGCCGGTATCTTGTGAGTATGGTTTATCCACTTGCCAGTACTTAACCGTACTGACCCACGAATCTTTTTTCGTGGCTGCATATTCAACATTGCAGTCAACAGGTTTGAAGTCTGACGACGTTAGCTTGGGAATCCCTCCGGCTTGGCCTGGGCAGGGATTGGACGCTCTCGGTTATCTTCAGGACTCTTAGTCCAATTTGTATCTTGTCCGTAGCCGGACGTTATGTTGTTTCTTCCGCTGTTATTTGGATCTTTGTATTGTATCAGTTGTATCCTTGACTCGTTTGAGTCCTCTTGTATATATCTTTTCTGTTGTTGTGGATTATTCGTGAACTGTTGTAATGTTATCACAAGTGGCAACCTGGAATCGGTTATTATGTGGATTTTGGCGGGAATGCTGAAATCTGCATAGTGCCCGATCTCGGGGCGTCACAAATGGTATCAGAGCCTTGGTTCCGATTCCCGATATTGTTTCGATAAGAATGGTTATCGAAGCAACGGGTCCGCAAAGCCTGTAGGTTAACCTAGCTAACGGTCGTTGTTTCTAGAATGTCAAAAACTAATTCTGCTAAACTATTTTGGAAAACATCTCAATAGGATTCTTGTTTTCTCCTTATCCCTGTTCTATTTCCCCTCCCATCTTATTTGTTTTGGAGTCTCCCCTCTTGTCTATCTTTCAAGTGTTAGGATCCTACGTGGGTGGACGTTTTCTGAGCCTTTAACCTAATAGGTTCGATCATCGGAAGATTCCTGGTGGAAGAACATCGTCATCACTCCGAGCAAGAATACCTTGTTAGTGGTGTCGAGGAGATCAACTGGAAGCATCGATAGTCGAACTTCTTTCCCCTCCCGGGTTAGCAGGTGGATTGCGAGGGCGCAATCCCTTGTTAGTGGTGTCGTCTGTAACACCTGGGGTGTTACCCTAATAGGAAGTTGTTTGTTTTATTTTTCTTGCATCACATGCATCACATGAGCATTGCATTCTGTTTTCAAAACAACTCAAAAATTCAAAACCACTTTAAACTTTCACACATGTCCAAATTTTCCAATTCAAAAATTGCCAACTAAGCATCTCAAATTGTTTTCAATAGTTTGAAGTTATTTAAATTGCTTACTCACTGAAAAAAACTCCTTTTTATCAAACACCCTAATGGCAAATTAAATTTCAAATCATTTCAATCATAATGGGCATGATCCAATTGTGGTTTGGCAATTAAAATCTTGCAAACAAATTAAGTCAATAAGCTTTCATCATTGTTTGAGTTAGTGGAATAAAAATTGTTTAAAATTCAACTCCTTATGAAAGACTATGGAATTTCAAATACCAACTTAAAACTCCAATTAATAATTCAAATTTTTGGACTTAATGTGCACCATTGCTTTTACTCATTATTTTGCAAATTAATAAAATTCAGTTATAAAATTTAAAACCCCAAACCATTTTTGGAATCCAATTAACCATTTAAGATCAAACTAATATTTCCAATTTTGAAATCAATAACTAACCTTACTTTCAATTATTGTTTTGCAAATTAATAAAATTTAATTATAAAAACCCCCAAACCCTATTTGAAATTCAACTACCAATTTAAAAAATCCAAATAATAATTCCAAGTTTGAAACAATGCTAACATTTGCTTTTATTTTCTGTTTTGAAAATTAATAAAAAGATTTCATAAAACAAACCCCCCCAAAAATCCTAATTCCTATCTCTCTCTCTCTCTCCCTTTCATTCTTTACAAAAAAAACAGGAAAAGGAAAAAAAATCCAAAGGAGAGGGGCAGCCCAGCTTTTCTCCCTCTTTTTCTCCCACGGCCCATTTCTTTTTTTGGCCCGATACCCCCTTCCTCGATCTTGTCTTCTTCCTCCCTGTGATGTCACTGCTGTACGACGACACCTCCACCACCCGATCATCTCCCTCCCCTCCTGGATGCTTGCCGTACTAGCTCCTCTTCCCCCCATAAAGCATCCACAGCCACCCCTCTGCCCTAGCCTCGCTAACCCTAGCCCCCTCTCCAGCTAGCGCCGTCGTCCCCCCTTCCTTTTCCCCCGAGCTCCACTCTGTTTCTGAAACTCTGCAGTCTGCACCGCACAGAACACCACCGCCTCCCCTTAGCCCGATCGCCACGGCCACCTCGAGGAGCAACTGGTTAGGGGAATGGAACCACGGCGTTTTCCTGTACCTCCCCGTCCCCTCGACGCCTGCTGGGAGCCACTATGGTGGCCGCGCCGTCGCCGGCAAGACCTCGATGTGGCTGCACGTCGGCAGCAGCCGCTCCCTCGACCAACCGCGGTGAGCCTCTGCTCCTCCTCCCCTCTGCTTCCCTGGCGCACACGATCACGAGGTCGCACCATCAACCCACCTGCGCCTCGCTGCCGGCACCATCCCCACGTCCATGCCGCAACGCTGCGCTGACTCCGATCGCCGCCGTGCAGGTAACTGAAACTGTCGAGTTTCAGTTAACAGTCGCTGCGATTCCTTTTCCTCCGTCAGAACCGAATACAATCACAACAGCAGCAGCAGCGTATTGGTTCTGTCCCTCTCGCGCGCGGTACAGGTCCTGGGTTCGATCCCCAGGGTGCACACCCCTTTTTGCGAATTATTCCGCGCGGGCGGCCCCACCCGTCATCGACACCTGCGGCCACCTCACAGCGCACCCGCCTTGTTGGCACGCCACAGGGGCACGGGCCCGCACGGCAGCGGCTCAGGCCAGGGGGCACTGGGTGCACAACGCCCCAGGGGCCCCTCTGTGATTCTAATTCTTTCTTTAGGCCCCTGTTTTTACAGATTAGCCCCCAAACTTAAAATGAACATAACTTTTATTTTCCAAACTCAAATAATAAAAATAAAATATGTTTTCTGCCCCAAATTTAATACTCTATCTAACTACATCATTTGTTTTCTGTTTTGCACAATTCAAATTGTTTCAAATTTCAAATTTAAACAATTCCTCTCAAATTTGGTTAATTCCATAATTAATTCATAATTAATTCAAATAACCCAAATAAAATATGTTTTTCAGACCAAATTCAATGTACTTTCTGTTTATCAACTTTGTTTTGCATTTTGGGCAACTAAAATTAATGTTATTTGATAAATTCCTAAAAATGACAAATTAAATGGCATAAATAATAACTTGCAAATGGTTGCTCCAAATTAAATACTCAAAACATGATTTTCATCCAAAATCACATGCCACACTTGAATATCAACTTTGTTTTCTAGTTTGCAACAATTAATTTGAATAATTGTTCCATCTCTTATTTAATACAATTAAATTGGTAACATGCTTAATTAAATCATTTGAAATTGTTTTCCAACAAATAAAATATGTTTTCCATGCCATTTTGAACCACCTTTTCAAATATAAATTTTGTTTCATGATTTGAATAATTTAAATTGCTTAAATAATTTAAACCTTGTTTAAATCATTTAAATTTGCTAAATTCATAACTTGCTCAAATTAAATTATTTTTGAACTTATAAAATATGTTTTTAAACCAGAAAAACATAACCTTTTCAAATATGAATTTGAATTTATGTTTTGAAAAAATAAAATTCAAATAATATTCAAGCTTGAATTAAATCCAATTAAAACTTGTTTAATCTTGATTAATTCATAATTAAATCATTGCAATTCCTTTTTCAATAATTGAAACATGTAATCTACCTAAAATTTTGTGTTCTAATCAAATATGAACTTTGTTATCTGTTTTGAACAATTTAACTTGATGAAAATACCAAATGCTTGTGTGACCCCTTTAAGGAACCAAAATTTCTTAACTTAATAAACAAATTTCCAAACTTGGTAAACCTTATTTCTATTTGCTTCTATTGTTGTTATTTTGCTGTTCCCCTCATCCATGCATCATGCTAATTCACTTACACAATTTGATTAGTTGTAAAACAATTAATTCAACCTTAATTCATGGGCTTTCCCTATGCAATCCAATTGCATGTGGGTCCATTTAATCATGTTATGTTATCATGTCAACTAGTTTATTTCTATGCATCAGTTAAATTGTCATGCATCCATATCTTGATCATGCTGGATCTTTTGCCGTAGTAGTAATTGTTGCATCCGGTGTTTGTTCGAGGTTTGTTGCTTCTTCCCGGATAGGACATTGAGATGATGTGAGCAACGACAAGTGCTGTGGATGTACCTCTACTTGCTGGATTCCAGGCAAGTATACTCACTTGCTGCCAAATGGCTGCCTTTCATCACTTGTTACCGATTCTTTCCGTTGTTCTTATTCTAGCCTGTTGATACGATGCTTGTGTCTCGATCCTATTATATGTTTACCTTGCAGCCATGATATAGCCTTTTCCTTCCACTTCCTATTAACTGTTGTTTGTTTACCCTGTTGGCCCTCGTGTCGTAGTTGCATGCTTAGGTTTGGTTGTGCTCGAGTCTTGTTGTCCGTCTTATCACCTGTTTAGTTTGATAGTTGGGTTTCAATTCAATCAACAACATGTTAATGTTTTGGGTAATAATAATTTGATGATAAGGCACCGGCAGGAGGCCCGGCGTGGTTTTGAAGCCTGCTAGTGTCGACCCTAATTAGGAAAAGGGTCTTGTCTACTGATCCATGATGAGCGCACTAACCGCATGTGGGAAGCGAGTATGGGCGCCCCCCTCAACTTGATCCGATTCGCATCTCGTCCAAATCGCCACACTTAGTTCGGGTTTTCCATTTGCTGCACGCATATGCAGGTACGAACCCTTGGCGCCAGGGTGCAACTTTTGTAGTCGGCATTTAGGGCGGCGTGGTCTTCCAGTGCTATGAGGGTCCCCTTTTCTTCGTGGGGCTCGATTAGCCGCGCACGCACAGCACGTGGTTCTTTGGGCTTGATGCGAAGAAGAGTTGGGTTGTGTTGAGTACCTCGCTTGGTGGGTTGATCCCCTGTCTGGCGGGTTATTCTTACGTGTACGGCCAAATTGGTGCATCCCTGCAGGGTTAAATCTTCTCGAGAAGCCGTGTTTTCCGCGGTTATGGTTAACTTGGTGAAAGTACTGGCTAACAAGTACTCAGAACAACTTACACCTAACTAATGATAACTTGACTAGTAATAGTCTTATTGACACAATAAGTTGAACATCATTAATCCAACAGTGTGAGTTATCCTTGGGTTGCTTCCTTAGTAGGGGGTAACATTGGATGGGTTTGTTTGGTGGTTAGCTGTAGTTGGTTACGATACGCTATCTTATCCCCCTCCTTTTAGCCGGAAGTTGTAGTGTGTTTCTGTAGTCGTTTAGTGCAGCCCGCTGCCGCTTATTTGCAACAATCCCCTCATTTCCGTTGATCCCAAAGTATTTGTATCTTGTGATGACTGGCTACGCCGGTATCTTGTGAGTATGGTTTATCCACTTGCCAGTACTTAACCGTACTGACCCACGAATCTTTTTTCGTGGCTGCATATTCAACATTGCAGTCAACAGGTTTGATGTCTGACGACGTTAGCTTGGGAATCCCTCCGGCTTGGCCTGGGCAGGGATTGGACGCTCTCGGTTATATTCAGGACTCTTAGTCCAATTTGTATCTTGTCCGTAGCCGGACGTTATGTTGTTTCTTCCGCTGTTATTTGGATCTTTGTATTGTATCAGTTGTATCCTTGACTCGTTTGAGTCCTCTTGTATATATCTTTTCTGTTGTTGTGGATTATTCGTGAACTGTTGTAATGTTATCACAAGTGGCAACCTGGAATCGGTTATTATGTGGATTTTGGCGGGAATGCTGAAATCTGCATAGTGCCCGATCTCGGGGCGTCACAGTGAACACCCTATGTGATACGATACAAAGTACGCAACGGAAACAATATGTAAGATACAAGATAAACCACAAGTTTAAAAAAAGGAGATAAGGATATGTTTCCCGTAGTTCATTCTCAAGAGAAGTACGTCTACGTTGGAGAGGTGTGGAGTCACCTAGGCCCTCCAATTGCACATATGTGCATACCTTATTTTTCTTGAGTTTCTCCGGTGAGGGAAATTCTCGTTTCCACTATGAGGTCGACTTGAAAGCGTTGACCAAATCTTTACACAAGGTCGAGGCTACTCCACAAGATGGTTGGAGGATCTCAACGATCCGAAGCATCTTTCAACAAGGTGGAAGCTCCAAGCACGAGGATTGACAAGGCAACCAAGAGATTTACAAGATCCCCAAGGGAGGTATGGGGGAATACGATTTTTGGCTCGGTAAATATGTAGATCTAGGTCTTCTCCACCAAATCTTAGAACAACATCAAGTTTGGTTGGTTGAGAAGGGAGATCTAGCCATTTAAATTTTTGTATTGATGGAGGAGAGAGAGAAGAATGGACGAGCTAACTGTTCCAAGGTAGGAGACACCTATTTACAGGTCTTTCCGAAATATGGCCGTTGCAGTCTTCCAGGGCCAGAAATTTCGGGGGTAAGTGCCGGAAATTTCCGGGCACACCGGCCGGATATTTCCAAATGTCCTGGGCCGGAAGTTTGAATAATCTGAATCTCTGGCCCAATATTCCGCCCCTGTTCAGAGAGCGGGAAAACGGGGTGCGTCATCTTTGCGTTGACCTTTACCGGCCGGATATTTCCGCCGAAATATTCCGGCCAAAATATCCGCCCAGTCCAAAGACGAGCAATCTTGACGTGCTGATTCTTTGAGGCTAGACTTCAACATGCAGGAAATTTCCGGGGGCCAGCTCGGAAATTCCGCCCTTTATCCACCGGAATATTCCGGCCTCCTGGCGGAAATTTTCGCCCCTGTTTATGCTGGTTATCTTTTCCAACAAAGAAGATTCTTCTATTTTGATCAATAAGATAACTCCAGCTGTGAACAGTTAAACAAACGTCATTGGGATTACCTGTGTTGTTATTACCACCAAAACTAGATTAGAAGAGACATGAGCTTTCACTGGGCGTGCCTCCCATCCGGCGGCGGCAGGGGGACAAGCCGTTAGGTTACGTCATCCCGCCGTTCACCGAAACGTCGGAACGGTTACATGCCCTCGTCTGAGAGCGCCGCCGCAACCTGACACCGGAGGAGCGGGACCCAAACTACAGAGAGGAAAACGATCTCTGGACCGCTATCCTCATGTAGGAGCGGGAGGCGGCTCTCAATGATACGCTAACCAGGTTTACCCCACTTGTAGAAAAAAGGTCTTCCATACGCCCCCTTCAGTCCCCAAAATGTCCGAACCGTGACTAAAGGGGTCTTTAGTCGCGGTTCGGGAGGCGACCCGCGACTGAAGGTCTTGAGTGGCGGTTGGGGTAGCGCGGAGGGATTTAGTCCCGGTTGGCCTGGCCACCCGGGACTAAAGGTCGGAACTGCTCGCCTCCCTGTCTTTAGTCCCGACTGGCCTGGCCACCCGCGACTAAAGCTCCAAACTGCTCGCCTCCCGCGCGGTTTTAGTTCGCGAGCGAGAGGCAGAAGGCCTCATTACTACAGTGCGCGCGCAGCTCTCTGTTCTTCTTCCTCTCTTCTCTTCTTCCTCTCTTCTTCTTCCTCCACCCATGGATTCTCCCATTTTCAAGATTCTCCATGTGGCCACACCATGCGGCAAGAATCTCCATGTCGCCTATACCAACAGATGTGAGAGGCTCCCCGAAGCTCTTGACCGTTTGAGCAATCTCTATGAAGCCGATGAACACCACAAGTTCTTCGGGCTGGATCTCGAGTACACGGCCAATCAAAAGGATGTGGCCGTCATCCAGATTGCTTTCAAGGAAACCGTTTTGGTCTTCCAATGGGCAAGGTACCCACACGTACAATCTCTTGTAGGATAGTTGTTGCATTTTCGATTTGTTGTTGCATTGGAAGAATACATGTGTTGCAACAATATCTAACACGTGTTCCATTTTTGTTGTTGCAGTAGTTCAAAGCAATGTCCAGAACTTGTGGATTTTCTTGTCAACAGAGGTTTCGACTTCTGTAGCGTCGACATCACAAATGACCGGCAGAAGATGATGCGCACATTGGGTATTGAGATACATGAAGATCACTACATTGATCTTCAGGACTTGATCCATTTTGATGAGCTGTACGGGCACAAGATCGGGATGGCTCAGATGGCAACTGTCTTCATCCACCACGACTACAGAACCATGAAGACTTGTTTCCCCTCGAGGAATCACAAGTATTGGGGGAAGAACCCACTTGACCGGATCAATCTCGAGTATGCAGCAATAGATGCATATGTTGCGTTCGAGTTGTTCCGCATCTACTCTTCGGAGCTCGAGTAGATGTTGTTTGTGTACCGCATCTATGTACTGCTATGTTGCGTTCGATGTATGTAATGGATATATTATGTAATGGATATATGTCTTTCTATTAATTCCTATATTATTTCTATATTAATTCAGATAGTATTTCTATATTATGTAATGATTATATGTACCGCTATGTTGCGTTCGATATATGTAATGGATATATATGCAGCAATAGACTAATGAGATGGCTCAAATAAAATCATGGGTTAAAAAGGACATGATGCATTCATAAGGCTGGAAAATAGAAGAGATTTAGGAAAGGGGAAAATGAATTAGTTTTATTTTTCTGAATATTTTGATATATTATTTGTATTTTTAAGATTTTAAAATGAATTAGTTCTATTTTTCTGAATATTTTGACATATTATTTGTATTTTTAAGATTTTAAAATGAATTAGTTCTATTTTCTGAATATTTTGATATATTATTTGTATTTTTAAGATTTTAAAATGAATTAGTTCTATTTTCTGAATATTTTGATATATTATTTGTATTTTTAAGATTTTAAAATGAATTAGTTTTATTTTTCTGAATATTTTGATATATTATTTGTATTTTTAAGATTTTAAAATGAATTAGTTTTATTTTTCTGAATATTTTTTAGAAATAATACAAATTAAAAAGTTAATGTTTATTTATTTATTCAAAATTATTAATTACATCATTACTTTTGTTTATTAAAAGATTTATTTGAAATTCAAACAATAAAGAAATATGGCATCGACCAACATGTTGATAGGATTGATATGATACTAGTATCACATACATGCGTGCGAAACACTTGGATGCGGGACGGGATGGAACTCGGAAGTTAAGCGATGGGTGACCGAGCACGAGTAAGTAATTTGACTAGAGATAATTGTAGTTAGACACTAAGCAAATAATAAAAATTCTGAAAAAAATGGGAGTGAAAAATTGGAGTGAAAAATTGGAGTGAAAAAAAGTGAGTGAAAAATTGGAGTGAAAAATAATTAGAAACCCAAATGAATTAAAGAAATAACGAAATAGCCTGTAGTCCCGGTTCGTGTCACAAACCGGGACTAAAGGTCCTCCCGCCTCCGGCGCATGCCAGCTGCCCACGTGACGGGTCTTTAGTTGCGGTTCATGAGAGGCGCGACTAAAGGGGGGGCCTTTAGTCGCGCATATTTAGTCCCGGTTGCACGGCCGGGATTAATGGCCTTTGCGAACCGGGACTAAATGCCTATTTTCTACCGGTGCCCCGGTCAACCATGACGCTCAGGCGTGGCGAAGATGGAGGAACGTCCGCACCATCGAAGGCATCCTCAACGAGTACGTGTACAACCCGCCGCCGACCCCAACGCAGCCGGTGCCGTGGGTCGCCCCTGTCTCGCAGATCATGGTCTCACGCTCGTCTTCCTCACGGGGCTCCTCCTCCATCTTCGGGAGCGTCAAGAAGGAGTTCACGGCGCCGCCAGCACCGCCCCCATTGCGCGTCAAAAGGGAGGCGGTGCCGTCGCGGGGCATCGTCATTAGTGAGCCCTCGTCCTCGTAGCAGCGAGCGCCACCCCACGGAGGAGAAGGGTGTGATGCCACCACCATGAAGGAGGAGCGGGGTACGCCGCCTCCACCACGCGCCCAGGCGAAGCTCGACGCCTAGTACGAGATTGACTTGGCGACGACCATGTCCATCTCCTTCACAACGTCCTCGCGGCGCCGGACGGCGAGGCGGAGGTATAATCCGCGCGCGAGCACGCCGAGATGAACGACATCATCTACATCCCGCCGCCGCCGCCAAGAACAAGGCTGCCGTAGTCAAGGTCGAGGCGAAGGACGAGCCGGAAGAGCAGCGGCACGACAACAAAGACGGCGACGATAGGGACGTCGAACTGGCGCAGAGAGCACGACGAGCTGGTGGCGATGTTCCGGGATGCTTTCCTTTAGTTTTTTTTAATATATTTTTAGTTTAAATTTTGACCCTTCGTTTTTACAAAAAATCGCAAGTATGAATGAAATCCGTCATTTTCTATCAAATTTCAGTTGATTTTTTATTTAATAACTATTAAGACGTGACGCCCCCAATAGTACGGCAACGGCTCCAAATAGCATGGGAAGACCGCTCTTACCGTGGAGAATGATTGGAGCGGGCCGGTGGCAGCGATGAAACTGGGGAATTCCCGGAATTGAGGATGGACGAACAGTTACTCAGCTCATGAGCACCGGGAGAAAGTAAACGTTCAGGACTTGGACTTTCCGGGGAAGCGTACGCATTTCGGTGTCTACGCACTGCACTGCGGCAGACATTCCAGACAACCAAGTGCGCATTTTGTTCAAGCTCAGCACGGATTCTGTAAAACAGTAAATTTATTCAGCATCACACTTGCCGTTGGTACAACATATGACACGTGTACAGTACATTTATTTAGCACACACTTGATGGACTCGGACACACAGGAACACACGTGTCAGGAACTGGCGATGTCAGAAGAATTCACTTGGATTTGGAGGCGATCCAGGCGAGCAGGGTGGGCAAGAACTGGAGCATCTTGTCGGCGTCGTCTGGCACCACGCCCTTGGCCGCCTCCGCCGCGCGGAACCGCTCCTCCCACTTGGCCAACAGCGGCGTCCTTGCCGGGTCGATGAGCCTGCGCCCAATCATCTTGTCGACCGCCCCGAACCACCCGAGGTAGCCGCCGAGGACGACGTCCACGAACCCGATGCCGTCGCCGCCGAAGAAGGCCTTCCCTTTGGAGCACTCCGCGAGGGCGCCCTCCAGCGTCTCCAGCGCCGCCACGGCGCGGGACACCGCCTCCGCCCTCTCCTCCTCCGTCTTGCACGTGAAGAGCATCACCTGCCACGCCGACCCGACCTTGTCGTCGACGTAGGCCGCCCAGAAGCGGGCCACGGCGCGCTCGTAGGGGTCGGCCGGGAGCACGGACGGGCCGGTCCCGGCCCAGACCTCGTCGATGTACTGCACGATGACCTGGGACTCGTTCACGGGGCGCCCGTCGTGGAGGAGGACGGGCACGCTCTTGTGCACCGGGTTGGATCCCAGGAGGAGCGCGCTCTTGCTGCCCAGGTTCTCCTCCACGTACTCGTACGGCAGCGACTTGAGGTTGAGCACGACGCGCACCCTGATCACGAAAGGGCTCGTCCACACGCCCAGCAGCTTCAGCTCGCCGCCTCCTGCCATGGCCAAGTCTTGCTTTTTCTTAGCTGATGATGGGCAACTCTTGCTAGATCTGAGGAAATTGAAAGGAGATGGATATGCTCCTGCTGTGGCGTGGACGAAAATGTTCGTAGAACGCTCGGGTTGTGGTCTGGTTATACGAGCCTGGCTGCGTGGGAGTTATATAGAGGCACAGGGCAAGGGAATTTGGAAGCTTGGGAGTTGTTTGACTAGCACCTGGACGTGTTTGATAAGCAGGTACGTACATTCCTACTGTTACTGTATGTTTGAAGGTTGGTGACTTGATGTCGTCAGCATCGACGTAGTAGTCGGATGCTAAAATCAATCATACTATCACATTTTGCTTTGTCCTATGAGATAAGTAGCGCAGCCACCATTAAAAAATAGAAAAAAAAAGGTGCCAATAAAAGTTTCCACATTTTTTCGGACATCTTTCTGTTGGCCCTTTCGTCCAACACGTAGCGCCACTTAGCCATTTCACTAGCATGCATCGAATTAGTGCGTGATTCGTGTTAAGCTTCTGATTAGGCCTATTAGCTCGTGACTCAGTTAAAACCTTCGCGTGTTCAATGACATTACCATTGGCTCGTGGCTAGTATCTAGGTGTTGCTCAATGGCGAGCCGGAACCTCCCATCCGGCACCGGAGACCCACTATCGCCGCAGTTGTTCGTTTTAGTAACCAAAACTCTGAACAAGCTTCTAGCAAAGGCTGCAGAACTGGAAATTCTCTGAAAGATAGCGCGCCAAGGCCTGGTCACAACGGTTTCGCTCTACGCAAACGATGTTGTCATCTTTTGCCATCCGGGTGTGAGGGAGAGGCAAGTGATCCGAGCTATTCTTGCGCTTTTTGGGGACGCATCAGCCCTACAAACTAACTTCTCAAAACGCTCGGTTTGTCCCATTGGACGTGGTGAGAAGGTCTCAATTTCCGGTCACATATTTAGGGATCCCCTAAGTCTACATTGGCTCTCAGGAGAATCACTTCAACATCTCGTGGATAGAGTGGAAGATTAACTACCTACATGAAAGGCGGCAATGATGCCTAAACCAGGGAGGCTTGCGCTGATTAAGGGTGTGTTTGATTCAGAGTATATGGTTTAGGGGATGAAGGCATCCCAACCACCTGGTTAGGGATAGCCATTTTTGTTGTTTGGTTGAGTGTGGAGATGAGCCACTTTTATGTTTGGTTGAGAGAATGAGACGGTGCTTGGGGATATTGTTTGGCCTAGTGAACATCTGCTATTGTGCAGTTAAAAATGAGATTAGATGAGAACTTGAGAGGCAAGGCTAGACTGACAAAAATCCATATAATGTTGGACTAGTACTAGTCGCTCCAAAGTTTCCAAACACACACATCAGGCTACCGCCAGCATGCTTGTGCATCAGCTACATAGCAGAGACGAGAGAGATCGAGGGGGTGAGGAACCGTGACAGAAGGGGATGCAACTATGCGAGACAGGAGAGACCGGTGGCACGAAGGATTGAGCACTGAGCATGCTTGCGTCGATCCGGCGCTGCTCCGCGCCCCCGCCCCTCTTACCCAGACTGAGATCAGAACTGGGCAGCCCCGCAACCGATCGGGATGGAGAGAGAGGAGAGATAGCTGGGTCGCCGCAGCCACTGCCCGGCGTCGATCCGCCGCCGTTCAAGGTTCAGCCGCCATGCTTGTGTCACCCGATTTGGCGTCGTCGTATGGTTATTCCAGGAGAGTAGAGAGACACGGGAAAAACTGGAGACAAAAATAACTTTTGCGGGCAAGTTTAGCGCTCGGGTAAAATGTGGTTGGCCATATCCGGCACTTTTGGCAGGATGAGCTCAACCGGTGTTTTGGAGCATATTAGTAGAATCTGGTTATCCCTATCCCCTCTAGCCCTCTAAACCAAACAGTGGATAGCCACTGAACCAAACACACCCTAAGGCGGTGCTGGCGATGACCCCCTCCCCCCCCCCCCCCCGCACCAGTTAATGGTCCAGAGCGTGAACAAGAAAAGCCTGAGGAAGATGAACAAGATCTTTCAAGGTATCCATTCGGTGGGAAGGGCGGAGGCCAAGGCGTGAACTCCCATATAAATTGGGTGAAGATGTGTCGACCACTACGCTTGGGCGGCCTGGGCATCCCGGACCTTGCTCGCACATTGTCGGCGTCCCGCCTTTGCGGGTTGCCCGGACGACCGGTTGCGTGGGCCACACCCACGACAGGCGACTACAACGAGCGGATTGGTGGACCACCTGGCGCCCCATCACGAACCACAACAAGGCCCGATCCTAGGGAAGGCGGCCCCCGGGTCCGGGAGCTACCGGGGCTCGGAGCCTCCCCCCCCCCCCCCCCGCGCCCCTGATCTAGACTTTCGTTGGGGATACCCGTTAGGGTTCTATCCCGAGGAGGCAAAGAGATCTCGCAACCTCCATCATTAATGGGCAAGGAATGTGCCGAGTGGCGCCTCACTCGGCAGGCGGGGTTGTGGACGTGAATGGCAGTTTCCCCCACATTGTTGGATATATGCCAAATAGGGGGTATATCCGGCATTGGCCCCGGGCCGAATTACCAGGGTGGCCCAGAGGCAATGGAAAGGAGTCCATTGGGCGGCCCAGTAAGCTGACGCGCAGGAAGCCGGATTCTAAAAGAATCCGAACCACGGCTCAGGCGTGGTGCGACTTGGAGAAGAAGCCGGATTCCTTACTTTCCAAGTCTTCTAGGTTTCTCCCTCTAAGCCCTAGTCCGGCTATCTATATAAAGCCGGACGGGAGCGAGAGGAAGACAATAGATCTCAAGTTAGCTAGAAGCCAACTCACCGAGAAGTCCATCCTCGTCGAGTTAGCGAAACCATACTCACAATTGTACTCTGTATACTTCAGGCTTCAGCCCTAATTTTAGTGAGATTGCAGGAGTAGGAACGCTGCCTAGTCGCGACGTACCGAACCTGGGTAAAACCCGTGTTCTCGTTTCCAGTTGAAAGTTGTCATCCAGACAATTATAGCATATGCTATGTCTGTCTTCAAGCTACCCAAACAGATCATTAAAGGGATTATAACCGCAATGTCCCGATTCTGTTGGGGAGATGATGATAACCAGAAACATATGCTTTGGTTCGCTTGGTGGAAGATGTGTGTACCAAAGCGACAGGGTGGTACGGGTTTTAGGGACCTACACTGTTTCAATCTTCCAATGCTTGCCAAGCAATGTTGGAGGCTTATTTCGGAACCAAATTCCCTTTGTGCTTTTGTTCTATGAGCTAAGTATTATCCGTTAGGTGATCTACTAAACTGTCAACTTAAAAAAGAAGCTCTTGCACGTGGCAAAGTATTTGGACTGGATTGCAAAACTTCAAGAGAGGACATGTGTGGAAATTGGGAGATGTCTCAAGCATACACATTTGGGATGATCCTTGGATCCCAAACAACACTAATCGGAGGATTTTTGACAAGGAGAGGAAATATAGGGTACTCTAGAGTGCCTCAATTGATCGATGTGATGTGGAGACTGGCAAATGGGATGAGAAAAGTATCAAAGAATTATTTTGGCCGGTAGACGTACAACAAATTCCGAACATCCCTTTGGCTCATGGAATGATGGAAGATTTTATTGGGTGCCATCACACTAGAAACGGAATTTTTTTTTGTCCGCTCGTGCTACCACTTGGAATGGGAACACCAACACGGTAATAAACTTCGGAGAAACGGTCCCTTTGGCACCTCTTCAACACTTCCCATTCGGAAAATTCTTTGGTCTCTCCACGTTCCAGCAAAAATCAAAATCCATTGTTGGAAGTCACTACTAGGTGCTATACCATGCAACGGTGTCTTAGTGAATAGACATATGATCGCTAGCGGGCAATGCACACTCTGTAACATGGATTTTGAAAGCATCTGTCACGCTTTCTTCGCTTGCCCAAGAGTGAAGGAACTATGGAAGCTATTGGGGATGGAATCAATAATCACACAAGCTTGCAATGTCGGTCTTAGAGGTTTTGCTCCGAGATAATACAGCCAAAGCACCTCTCCTGGATCATATCCACCGCAACGATTTGGTGGAGGTGCCGGTGTGGTACATCTGGTGGGAGCGTCGTAAGGTGACACATGGCGATACGGTACAATCTACAGCTAGAACGTCACATGCGATCTTAACCTTAACCCTAAACTACACGAGAGCTAAGAAGAGGACAGCGGGCATGCAACACCACAGATGGATCAAACCTAAAACTGATTTTGTGAAGCTTAACGTTGATGCTGTTTTTTTTTATTGATTCAGGGACAGGGAGTACGGGGGCAATCATTAGAGACGACTGAGGCAATTTCCTGGCGGCAAGTAACCGGGTCATTCATTACATCTCTGGTGTAGGTAGGGCAGAGGCTGAAGCTCTTCGAGATGGAATCCTTTTAGCAGGCAAGATTGGGTGTAACAAAGCGGAAGTGAATTCTGACAACATGGAAGTCACAGAGGTGATGATTAATGGCGGGAATTCACTGGGCCAAGCTGCGGTTACTTTTGAGGAATGTGCTTTGCTTTCTCGCAAATTCTGTCAAGTTATCTATGCTCATTGTCCTAGGGAAGCCAATATGGCGGATCATCTTTTAGCTAGAAAGGTTGAGGGCCTCTTGTGTGTAGTTTGGCATGAGGAACCCCCTGATTTTCTTGTAACCAGCTTAGCTGACGATGTAACAATTTTGTAAACGTTGGGCCAGCAAGTTTCTTACGCACTCTTTTTCTTACCAGGTAACTAAGCGGACTGGAAAGTTTTTAATGAGGCGGCTTGCTTGATCGGTTATAGTAATTGTTTTAAACTTCAAAAAAAAACTTTCATGCCATCACACATATGTTACTATCCACCATATATACGGTAGTAAGTTAGGTTGGTCACGGTGAGAGTAACTTAGCTAGTAACATAGATGCCACGTAGAAAAGAAACCTGTCGTGGCAAGTATTTAATGAGGTGAGAGATGATTATGATAATATAGGTAGTTACCATAACATCACATATCTCAAGATAATATAAGTCTATAACCTAATAAATAGTATTTTGCACGACACTACATATTAAGCCTTTCGTAATGCATTATATCTTAACGCGTTATCCTATCCTAGGTAGGAGTACAATAAGAAACAACTACCCTAATGCATTGTTTCTTATATGTTGTTTATATATTGTATCTAACATAAGTTGCATTCAATGATTTTTGCTCAATACTTATTTTTTATTGGCCTAGCAATCTTTTTTGCCTACGATGCAAGAGTTGAATTTTATATAAGATACTCCCCCCGTCCTAATTTATAGGGCACAATTTCAAA
Source organism: Alopecurus myosuroides (assembly GCA_028641055.1). NCBI lineage: Eukaryota > Viridiplantae > Streptophyta > Magnoliopsida > Poales > Poaceae > Alopecurus > Alopecurus myosuroides. The sequence continues at coordinate 191,232,465 of CM054061.1, forward strand.
AACTTGCAGTCCAACCTCTTCGATACATTTGCATTAATTGTCTTCTAAATAGTGGGTGGTTGCCTCTCTTCACCCCTCTCCACCAATGCCTGTAGTATTTGAGCCCAATGAATGAACACTTAGGGCCTAGAGAATTTCCATATGTGACTTATAAACCAGGACAAAGGGAGTACAACTACAACCTCTTTCGTCATTAAACATGGTGCCACATAAGAAAATTGTTTATGATACCGTGCTAAGATACCCCCATTGCAAAAGGTTTTAGTTACTATCCATTATGAAGGTAGTAACATAGCCTAGATTCTCGTGTATGTTACTTTACATTGTGACTAGCCTTTAAGGTACTAGCATGTGTTGAATATGTTAGCAATTTAGCATATAATTTAATCCGAAATAGCACCAAATAAATCATGACAATAGCAATTAAACCGAGCATGCAAATATCAAGTACAGACAGATCCAATCTACGGTATGAACTAGACATAGGAATTGCAGTAAAATCTCATACAAATGAGAGAGAGATACGCACGGTGCAACGGCAGTGGCACCAGCTGCGGTGTTGTCTAAGTTGTCGCCCATGTCGTCGATGAAGAGGTTGCCGAGATCGGGGAAGTTGTCACCGTTAGCAGTCGCGCGAGTGCGCTCACCAAAAACCAGATCCCCCTCTCCCGTACAAAATCACAAGAGGCGGGGTTCCGGAGGCCTACTGTACCTTCTCGCGGTGTACACCGGAAGGAAGCATGTAGATGACTTGGTTCGCGGCGCAGTGATTTGGAACGGTGCGAAACCATAAGACGAAGTGGCGGCTAGGGTTGGCTTATATGTGTATAATTTTCCCAACTAGCAAAATAAAAGTTCTCGGCTCATTCCCGCAACCCGTGTCGTGCTGAGGTGTGGCGAGGCGGGCGATGGAGGAGGAGGAGGAGCACGCGTGTGGCACACCTCTCCTCTTATCTCACAAACTCATACATGAGATAGAATGGATCATCTTATAAGGTGGTGTCATTCTCTCAAAGTAGCAATATGGGACTAAACTAGTTCTACTCTCCACTTGATTTATTCATGAGTGGGCATTGACAATTTCAGGATTTTAGTTGGACTTTTGGGCTGAGCCCAATATAAATGATTTGAGGCTAAGCCCAATATAATTCCAACAACATGTAGTACATGTTAGAGATCCTCATATAGTTTGTTTGTTAACTTGTTGGTAAAAATAACTTGTCATCAGCAACCAAGTTCTCATACAACCTCTACAATCAGTGGCGGACCTACCGTAGAGGCAAGCAGGGGCGGTCATCCCAGGTCTTCCCGCGTGGAGCAACGTACCTCCAGCTACTGCCCTCTTCGTTTCCTGTCGATCTGAGCATCACCATTGGGGAAAGCTTCAGTTTCGTGTCCAACCGTTGAAGGGGTACGGGGGACGAGGAAGAAAGGCAATCCATGCTCTAATATTGGGCTTAAGTGAGCATTCAATGGCTCGTTTCAGTTTTTTTAGTAGCCTGAACACCACCACGGACGTAGCAGTCGAATCAATTCATCAATCGTGCCATAATGCAATATTCCCCACACGGGTCCCGCCCCAGCCCATTCCTAGCTTGCTCAGTTCGACACCCCGACCATGGCCACCGTAGCGCTTAATTTTGCTACGAAATTCAATGTTTTGGGGGCATTCTACAAGCTGTTGCATTTTAACCTAGGTGATGTGTTTGCCCATCCTATACCCGGAGACAAACTGAAGAGTATGCTAACCTTGAAACTGGAGATGAAATAAGAATTGTCGTATTTTTTGAAAGATCCAAATAGTTTACTTTGTCATGATTTTTCTCGCACACAATTTGGAAAAGATTGACAGATTAGGATACGTTTTCATGCCTTGAAAAATCGTCGGGGCCATTTACCTCGACCACCTTGTGATATACCCTTTTTGTTTAACATGTTTTAAGTCTTGCATGGAGTTTTAAAAAATGATTTTTCACGTTTTTAATAGTTGTTTCTTCATCCATATTGAAAACTAAATCTTTTGAGAACCGTTTATTTTGTTGAATTTGCACTTCGAAAAAAAATCTTGAAATGTTCCCCCGATAAAGCTAAATTTCTGGGTCTGCCACTATCTACAATGGATTGTATCTAAGTTATCCAATAGAACGTGAATAGACAAATGTGACTGCTCTCCTTATTTATACAACTTTACTCTCTCCTTATTCATTGCATGACACATCTTGTATCCTAAATTCCTAATTGACCAATTTTACCAACATGTATCTTATGGATGTTGAAGAGGTCCTTACTAGTCAAACTTACTTTTCATTATGAGATCAGCCTTATTTGGCAAAACTACCATCTTAATTGGCAAAAAGTGAGTGATAACGCAGGATGCATGCGCGATGTCGGTCGCGTGGAAAACAGGACGACACGCGTCATGCGCTCGTCGCTGCCTGCCTAGCCAGACCTTTTGGAAGGTCGACCTTCGGCTAGAAACGATATCCAGATTTATTGATCTTGTTTATTAGGCCTGAAATATGTGATGGACCGTTTACAACGTAATAATGGGATAGATGAAAGAAAACGGTCCAAATCGCTCAAAGCACTTCCAGGGTCCACGCAGCCACGCTCTAATCAAGGAACGTCTGCAAAAAGTCGAGCACCTTATCAACATCCTCAGGCAAGACACCCTTCACCGCATCCGCCATCCTCAACCGCTCGGCCCACGCGGCAAGGCCTGGAGTCCTCGCCGCGTCCATGAGCTTCACGCCTATCATCGTCTCGATCACCACGAACCACCCCAGGTAGCTGCCGAGCACGACGTCGACGAACCCGATGCCGTCGCCGCCGAAGAACGGTTTCCCGCCGGAGCAGTCCCTGAACGCGCCGTCCAGCGTCTTCAACGCCGAGATGGCCCGCAACGCCGCCTCCATCTTCTCCTCGATCTTGCGCGCGAACAGGGTCGTGAACCACGGCTTTCCAACCTGCAGTACAGGCGTTGCTCACAGAAGAACAGAGAGCCGCGCGCGGTCACGAGAAGGGGATGCATACGTCGTGTACTTTTACCTTGTCGTCGACGAAGGCGGCCCAGAACCGGGCGGTGGCGCGCTCGAGCGGGTCGGCTGGGAGGACGCTCGGGCCAGTGCTCGACCAGGCCTCGTCGATGTACTGCAGGATGACCTGCGACTCGGGGATGGCCTTGCCGTTGTGGATGAGGACGGGTACCTTCTTGTGCACGGGGTTGCAGGCGAGGAGGACCTCACCCTTGTTGTGGAGGTCTTCCTCGACGTACTCGTAGCTGATCCCCTTCAGGTTGAGCACGATCTGCACCCTGTTCACGAACGGGCTGTCCCACACGCCCAACAACTTCACCTCCTCTCCTCCTCCCCCTGCTCCTGCCCCTGCCATTGACAAACTTTGGCTAGATCGACGCTTTGGGTCTTTGAGTTCTTGGGACGTCCTAGCTAGTGATGGGATTTGGATGTTGAAGCCTTGAATACGAGTTTCAGGGGTTCAACGATGCAGTTGGAGAGTGGCGGGAGCTAAACTGGTGATTTTCCTTTAAGTACCGTTGGGAAGTGAAGCTTTTAAGAAGGACTTTTTGCATGCAAGAACTGATGAGCTAGCATGTTTCATCCACCGACAGCTAGTGATGGGATTTGGATGCTGAAGTCTTGAATACGAGTGGTTAGGGGTGGAGGTTTCAGAGTTTCACGGGTCCAACGCTGCAGTTTTAGATTTGTTTTAGAGATGTTTTACAGTAAATCAAGAGCCGTTCAAGTGAGGCGATCCGACGGTGCAGATCCAAAATACTAGGCGAATTTTTTGGTAGTATATTTGACTCCGAGGGATATTTCAGTCATTGCACCGAGAAAAACGAGAAAGGGGATCAGAATATAGCCCCCGTTGTATGACGCTACAGCTCCTTTTTCTCCTGTCGGAAATCACAGCCACAGCTGAGCATGGTGGCGGAGGATGAATCTTCACCGAGCGCGATGTCCTCCGTCGCCCCGTTGCTCTTGGCCAAACATCACACTCCATCCGTGACGTAAACGATGACGAATTCACTGATGTTGTGGTCGTAATGTGCAATGAAGTGCACAGCCATGCTCACTCTCACCGGCAAGCTAGCTCGCGTACCGGACGTCCTCCGGCGACTGCACCCGTCCGCCGTCTTCGTGGAGGCTGAATTCTCCAATGATGCCGACGCCATGCGAATACAATACAGATATTGTCTTCGAGTAGGACTAGAGTATAACGACAGTGTAGGACATCCGGATGGTTATGTTTACCAGTTGAAGGGGTGAACGACTCTTACAAATGGAATTGGGAGCAGAGCAATTCTCTGCTCGCTCGGCGTATTTAGCCTGGTTTGAGGGCACTACGTCCCTAGGTGGTGCGGACCAGGTGCGGAAATCCCACGCACCGGCGAAATGCAAATTTTTGCTCTGGCCGGCCCTGCGAGACAGGTGTTGGACGGCCGACCGCCTTGAGAGGAGGGGTCTGCCTAGCTCGGCGACGTGCTCCCTCTGTTACACGCAATAGCAAAACAACGATGAAATTAAGCAAAATCGAACCAACGGGGGCACGAGATTTTAACGTGGAAAACCCTTCCAACAAGTAAGAGAAAAAACCACGGGCGCCAGCCAGCAATACTTCACTATTTCGGGGTGAGATTACAAACGCGCCGGGATTTACAATATGTGACTTATCCCATGCGGCGGCTTACAAGAGGTAAATAAAATTTTGTTTCACCACGAATTTACTATCACATAGTATTTGTGTATGTATGCCACTAATTTTTTTCGGAATTTTTAAATATTTAGAAAATGCATTTCCTAGACAGGATCACCAACACCTAGGTTCAACTCGCTACTTTCCTACTTCTTCATGACTATCACGGGACGCTGTCGGCACCATGGTTAGCCGTGCTGACTAAGCATGGTGGTCTAAGGGCATAAAACGTTCCACGTCACATCTGTAGACTGTCATAAAAACATATGCACCCTTCTATAGCTATCCGTAGGCACCGGAAAGTTAGCTAACCGTTTTGATCAAGAGCATCTCATCCAGATCAAATGGACCAGGATAGAGCGGTTCGGCCGGAAACAACATATTAGTAGGCAACGGGCTGTACAACGGGAAAAGGCCTGTCGGTAGCTAGCTATTTATTTGGGATACCGACCGTCTGCAGAATGACCGACACCCTTCTTCTCTCTCCTTATTCTTTTTCATCCACATCATAAAAACTACCTATAACTTATCTTTACAGACATCCAAGTCATCACCATTGTACATGCCCTAAAACTTGGAGAAAAGTCAATTTGGTCCGTGGGACTAAAAGGCCAATTAATTTTAGCCATCGGATGTGGCATATATTACATGCAAAAATGTGTAGTATGATGCACGGTAAAGTATCCCTTATTTAGTTTCAAGGTTATTGTACTCTATATATGTTTGATGACCAGGTCGGTGAATGATCTAAACGGTGCGTTTTAAAATAATTGTCAATGAGATGGATGTATCTAGATTTATTTAAGTCTAGATATATCTATTTTAAACCATTTTAATGATAATTATTTTGAGATAGAGGATACTACTTGGAAAAGAGAAGAAAAGTATCGGTAGGTGCCACCATCCGAATTCTACATTGGGACATTGGTTATGTTCACACCTGAACTTTGGCGTGATTACTCTGATCCCATGTTGGCGTGAGCTTTAGATATTCGTCAGTTTAGACCGATCACGGCGATATTGTCATTCAACGTATCTTCGCTAAAGTGTGTGCGATTCGGTTAGCGCTGATGGTGCAACGGTTAACTCACCCCTAGCAATTCGTTTTTACCAAAGGACGATATATTCATGATGGGATCCTGACGCTTCATGAGACCGTACATGAAGTGAAGGTTCGACACCTTAAGGATGTTTTCCTGAAGCTGGATTTTCACAAAGCGTATGATCGTCTGGACTGGGCGTTTTTACGCCAAGTTCTCAAACATCGGGGGTTTTATAATCATGTCATCTGCTGGATTATGCAGATCGTTATGAGCGGTAACACGAAGACTAATATAAATGGGGAGATATGATCATACTTCAGATCCTCCTGCGGGGTGAGACAGGGGGATCCTATATCCCCCATCGTGTTCAACCTCACAGTAGACTCTCTTGCTACTATCCTAGAATTAGCTAAGAAGGGCGGCCACATCTCAGGTGTGGTCGTTCACCTTATCCCGGGAGTAGGGGTGACCCACCTCCAATATGTGGATGCCACGATGATTATGGTGGAAGGCTCGGAGATGGATATCTACAATCTCAAGTTCCTCCTCCTCTGCTTTGAGGCTATGTCCCCAAAATAAACTTTGGCAATAGTGAGGTGGTGGTCCTAGGATTCCCCGCGGATGAGTAACAATGGATTGCGGATAACTTCAACTGTAAGTTCTTCATCTTCCCGGTTGAATATCTGGGGGTTCCGCTTGGGGCTTCCAGGATCCTGATTAGGGACCTCGAACCTCTGGTGGGGCGGGTAAGGTCGAAGGCTGATCTATGGCTCGTTAGGTTCACCTCTAAGGGGAGAAAATCCGTGCTTATTGACTCATGCCTCTCCAGCATGCCCATGTATATGATGGGCCTTTGCCTTCTTCCTGAAGGGACTCATAAGGATATTGATAAGGAACTCTCGCGCTTCATATGGTCGGCGTCCAATGGCCAGCAAAAGTATCACATGGTCAAATGGGCCCATGTTTGCGCCCCCAATGACTTTGGAGGCTTAGGGATTTTGGCGTCCCGTCAGATGAACACCGCTTTAATTCTTATATGGGTATGGCGTATCCTGCAGAATGATGGAGGGCTTTGGCTCCAGCTTATCAAGGCGAAATACCTTAGAGGCTTCCCTCCGGTGTCCAGCGATCGCCGGGAGGAGTTCCAATTTTAGCGATCCATCCAATCCATTAAGTATGAGATCCGAAAAGGTGTGTGGTTTATCGTTGGGAATGGTAGGTCTACCCTCTTTTGGGTGGATGCGTGGCTTGGAGATAGACCGCTCCATCTTGTCTATCCGAGTATTTTTTGCTATATGCTCAGATCCCCTTCTATTTGTTGCGGACGCCGCGCCAGATGGAATTTGGAACATCTCGTTCCGAAAAGACATTTGGTGCGACACAAGCGACATCATGGAATGAGCTTAGAGAGGCGTTACCGGGCTCCTTAGATGGAGCTCCGGATAGCGTTACTTGGCGGTTAGCGTCGTCTAGATCTTTCTCGGTTAAGTCGGCCTAACGCAGGCCCTTCCACGGGCAGGTGCAGGCGTGGTATTCTAAACTATGGAAAGCCCCCTCCCTCTGAAGATTAAGATTTTTGTTTTGCAGTTACTATGTGACCGCCTCCCGTCGGGGGTGGAAGTGCGGAAGCGCCAAAGGCCTAGTGATGGCATGTGTCCACTTTGTGGGGTTCCAGAGACGGATATCCATATTTTGTTCACATGCCCCGCAACCCGGTTCTTATGGAAGTTCATCTATGAAGGTTTGGGCCCCGAGTGGCGGGCCTCAAACCTCGGCGAATTCCTAGAACTTCAAGCGAGAAGGACCTGGAGGGGGCGTCGCCACTTCTGGGTTGTTTTTGCCGGGATGACATGGACACTGTGGACGATTTGGAATAAGATGGTGATAAAACGGATCTTTTATCTAGGTAGATGGCTACCTGTTATGTCCTGGGAAATGGTGTATCTACGCTTTTCTAAACAGACAGCTGGTTGTACAAAGGGAGGATAAAGGACATTTCCCAAACCTCTTTGCAATGGTTTCTAAGTGTGCCATCAAGAGTCTGCATGTAAGAGAGGTCCTCACAGGAATATGGCTCAATGACGTCTCCCTTGACCTAGACACCACCTCGCTAGAAGAGCTTCTTTTTGTGGCGGAGCTGATTGCAGTTGTAATACTCACTTAGGGAGTAGAGGACACTATCTCGGGGAGCCGGGAGGCTAACAAAGCTTACTCAGCATGCTCGGCTTACTTGGATCTATTCGAGGGCAAGACCTCTTTGGAGGGGCAAGGTAGGTGTGGCGATCGCGTGCACCTGCCAAATACAAGTTCTTTCTCTGGTTCGCTTTACCCCGGAGATACTGGGCGGCGGATAGGCTTAGCCGTCATGGACGGCCACATCCTACAGCTTGCCCCTTCTGTGACCAACAGGAGGAGACCATATACCACTTGTTGTTGGGATGCGTGCTTGCCAGACAGGCGTGGACTAACCTACTGAGAGAGTGGTCCTTCTGGACTTGATCCCACCGCGAGTAGCAGATTGGCTCCTGAGGCCGAGCGTGGGAGGAGCTTAGGCGAGAGAAGTGTGGACGACCATCTCGTCTCCTAGTGTCGGGGGGTTACCCCCGAGTAGGGGTAAGGCAAGTGCTAAAGGCAAGGTCAAAGGTGCTGGTTGACCGGATAGACGGCTACCCAGTACTTGCGACCCGGTAGGTTTCTATCCGGCCGTACCCACCAATGGCCAAGAGGAGAAATCAAGCAAGTTATGTTCATCCGAGTAAAGAAGTTGGTACGAGTAGAGGGAGTGAGTTCCTACTCGGGCCATAAGTCAATGGAGCCGTTCTGACAAGGGATCCCGCGTATCCTGCGTCCGTACCGGCGTGCGGTTCAACTTACGGAGCGGGTGATTATCCGCGCTACGGCGTGGCAACAGTGCGGTAGGCGCATGTCAAGTCCTGTCACTGACAGAGGGGACAGGACAGGGCTAGGGGCCTACCCTATCTCACTGACAAGGGTGGACAGGTCCCATCTCCGAACGGCGCGACGACTTACGGCGCCCGCGTCAGCGAGAAGCCGGAAGCGTGCTCTGTTCTGCAGTGCTCCTGTCACATCAGTCGTATCTTTTAGTCTTATTCTATTCGGCTGGGCACCAGTATATAAGGTGCTCTGCCCCCTCCTGTGGGAGGGTCGACACTCTGGGTTGCTTCACTTCACATAGAGAGAACTAGAGAGCTAGAGTGGCTACTCGGCTGAAGGCCTGATTTGTATTGTGGCTACTCGGTTACACACATATAGAGAGAAAGGCAGGAGTAGGGGTGTTACCTCCACACGAGGGCCCTGAACCTAGGTAAGATCTTGTTGTTTGCAGTGCTTGAGACATCCTACACGCGGCTACTCGCCGTGTGATCCCTCCCCGAGCACCTCCAGCGTCCATCGGCCCCAACACTTTAGCCATCCCATGGCATCTGTTGTGATACCACCACGAGAGTTGGCGCCCACCGTGGGGCTACCAGCGGCGCTGGCTGGAGTCCATGTTCAGACGGGACTCATTTCTGCTACTGGGGAGCGCGTGGTCTGTGGCCTTGCCCACAGATTCGGCTCCTTCGACTTCGTCACCGACAATGCCGGAGATTTCGGCGGTAGGCCCATGTCGGCAGGCGGCTCGGTGCTCTCCTTCGGCTCGCACCTCGTCTACGTCACCACCACCGTCATTCGCGAGTTCCCAAAGGAGGTGCTCGTCGCGGAAGATCCTCCTGCTGTGCTCGCTGCCCGCAGAAAGCCAACTGGCTGCTATGCGGACAGCGTGGAGGTGATGATGACCGGCTCGGCTACTGATGCCGGGAAGGGCGTGGCCGCTGCCGCAGGAGTCATCGAGGAACCTGCCGGCCCGAGTGCTGGCCAGAGGGTCCACAAACCCTACGAGAAGGACTCGAACATACCTCTTTCCACAACACCGACGATACCGGCATCCGCCGTGCGGATGGGCATGCCGCCTCCCACCGAGCTTGAGCTCATGACCATGAGGGCGCAGCTCGACCAGCAGCGTCAAGCGCTGCTCGCTAAGCACCTGGAGCTGGAGAAGGTTAGGCTTGAGCTTAGCCTAGACCAAAATGAGTACAACAAGGCCCACGATTTTCCTCCTGTTGTTAGGAAGCCTGTCAAGCTAGGCGCTACTCGTCGCAACTTAGGCGCCGAGATGGCAGTAGTTGGTGAGGCTCCTACCCAGTACTGTAAACACCGCTACTAGGTCCAGATACAGTACCCCCGCCAAAACACTTAGAGCTACAGAGGCTGTAGCTGCTGAGTTGCCAAACCTTGCCGGCGACGCGCGCGCTAGGCAGCAGGAGAGGCTCAATGAGCTAGTGCTAGAGGCTGCTAGGCAGAATGAGGAGTTCCGGAAAGCCAATCCGGGTGCTGGTGCTTCTCAGATTGTGCACTCGCGTGCAGCGAGATCTCATGACCAGGCATCATCGCCGCTTCCCAACCGCGAGAGGGACCAGAGTGTACACTATGGGAAGAGTAGACAGATGCAGGTGTACGACCCGGCTCTCGCTGCAAAACAGCACGCTGTGCCGCGAGAGTCCGGTCAGAAACACAACTCTGCAGGAGCGGGCTATCAAGCCCATAAAGCTCACAGTAAGAGGCAAGATGGAGATCGTGCAGGCCCTTCTCGGCATCCTGCTGCTCAGCCTACTCGGCAGAGGACGCAGCAGCCCGCTGCAGCACAGCCGCGTGCGGCCGCGCCAGCAGCCAACCCGGTGGTGCAACCCGCGGTTGTGCAGGAGAACATATATGATGATGGCTACTCGGAGATGGGGCTAGCCGGCTATGCTGACCCAAGAAATGTTGCTGACCGTCTTGGTGACCGCATGTTGGAGCCCAGTGATGCAAGGTACAAGCTGGACCGGATTAATCTATCTGCGCAACTCGAGAACAAGGGGCCGCCTAGCCCAGAATGCTTTGGTCCTCGTATCATGAATGAGCCATTCGTGAACCACTTTCAGCTGGCCAGGGGAACCAAGTGCTACAATGGCAGCACCAAGCCAGAGGATTGGTTGAGTGACTATGTCACAGTCGTGCACATCGCAGGTGGCAACCGGAGATGGGCTGTGCGGTATGTTCCGCAAATGCTAGAGGGTCTAGCTCGGACTTGGCTCAACAACCTGTCTAAGGACAGTATCAATTGCTGGCTGGACTTCTCGGAAGCCTTCATCAGCAACTTCACCAGCACCTACAAGAGGCCGAATAGGCCGCAGCAGCTGTCCGCTTGCAAGCAGCGGGAAGAGGAGACCGACCGCGAGTATCTTACTCGGTGGAGCACTTTTAGGAACACCTGTGAAGGTGTGAATGAGGCCCAGGCCATTACCTGGTTTGCTCAGGGCTGCAAGCATGGCAGCATGTTGTGGCAGAAGCTGCAGCGCGAGATGCCGAGTACTCTTGCTGAGACCATCAAGATCGCAGATATGTATGCACTCGGCGACCCAACTCAGCCTCTGATGGACTCTCTTGAGCCGAGAAGGAACTACAGCAGCAACAAGCGCAATAATTTCCGCAACAAGCGCAGAGGTGACCGGATTGATACTCGGTATGATCCCGAGGAGGTGAATGCTGTGACCATGGCTGCTGGGAGTAGCCAAAGGCAAAAAACTGCTGGAGCCCAATACGGGCAAAACCAGAATCAGGGCGAAGGCATCAAGAAGCCATACAATGCTCCCCAGCAGGGTAGCGGCAACTCGGATCCGGCTCCGAACTTTGTCTTTGGGAGCATGAGGGATGGGCCTTGCAGCTTCCATACTCGGCACCCGGCTAGGACAGCCAACCACACCACTCGGCAGTGCAGCTGGTGGGAACAGATCAAGAATGAGGGCCTGCCCCCTCCTCCTCCTCCTCTGCCAGCTGCGAATGCCAATGTGCAGCCTATTCGGGCAGCTGCTCCCAGGCCTGCAGTGTTCTCGAGAAGAGAGAATGTGAACCAGGTGGCTTTAGGAGCTAACCGCAACTTCAACAACAACGGCAACCGCAACTACAACTACAACAACAACGACCGCAACCGCAACTTCTACACCCGCAACAGAGGCAACACCAACAACAACAACCAAGGCAACAACAACAACAACAACAATGGTGGTGGAGACCGCAACCAGTACCAGGAACACCATGAGAGCTACATGATCTTCACCTCCGAGCCCGCCGACAAGCAGTCTCTGCACAGGCGTGCGATGGAGGTCAATGATGTGATCCATGTTGTGCCTCATTACCTGCACTGGTGCAACCAAGACATCACATGGTCCAGAGCTGATCATCCTAGGGTGATGCCCAACCCGGATAGCTATGCTTTGGTGGTGGATCCCACCTTCTTGGGTACTCAGAAGAACGTCCGGTTCAACAAGGTCCTGATCGACAACGGCAGCAACATCAACATTGTGTACAGAGACACACTCGAGAAGCTCGGGATGGCCGAGAACATGTTGCTACCCTGCAGGACCATGTTCCAAGACATTGTGCCGGGAGTGTCTTGCTCTCCAATCGGCCGCGTCTGGATAGACGTCCTATTCGGTACCAGGGAGAACTGCCGCACTCAGAGCCTGTCGTTCGAGGTGGTTGATCATCAGAGCCCCTACCATGCCCTACTCGGTAGGCCTGCTCTCAGCAAGTTCATGGCTTCTACCCATGCTGCGTACCTGAAGATGAAGATCCCTGGTCCCAATGGAGTCATCACCATCTCGGGTGATTACAAGAGGTCTTTGGAGTGTGCCTCTGCTGGTTCTCAACTGGCGGAATCCATGGTCATTGCTGCCGAGAAGAAGAAGATGTATGAGGTGGTGGCTATGGCGCAAGCAGCGCAAGGTGGTGCGCCTGGCATGCCGGGTTCCCAGTACGGGAATGCGTTCCAGGCGTCCCAGGAGACAAAGAATGTCCAGGTTGATCCTGAGTTCCCAGACCGTGTTGCCATCATTGGCGCCGGGTTGGGAGAGAAATAGGAAAGCGAGCTCATCCACTTCCTCCGTGAGAATCGGGACGTCTTTGCCTGGTCCAATGAGGATTTGCCGGGTGTCCCGAGGGAGTTGGTTGAGCACTCGCTACATGTGCGGCCTGATGCCAAGCCGGTTAAGCAGGCTATGCGCCGCTTTGGTGACGAGAGGAGGAAAGCTATTAGTGATCAGATCACCAAGTTGCTGATAAGCAACTTTATCATGGAGGTATTGCATCCGGACTGGCTAGCCAACCCGGTTATGGTTGAGAAGAAGAAGGAGGACCCCAAGGCTGATACTGCGTGGCGTATGTGCGTGGACTACACCGACTTGAACAAGGCCTGCCCCAAGGATCCCTTTCCGCTACCCCGCATAGATCAGGTGATCGATTCCACTGCTGGTTGTGAGCTTTTGTCTTTCATAGATGCCTACTCTGGTTTTCATCAGATAGCTCTCAACCCTGCTGATCAAATAAAGACTGCTTTTATTACCCCGTACGGGGCTTGTTGCTATCGTGTCATGTGCTTTGGGTTGCGGAATGTTGGGGCTACCTATCATAGATGCATGCAGAAATGCTTGCATGATCAAATTGGCAAAAATGTGCAGGTGTACGTAGATGACATTGTCATCAAAACGAATAAAACACATACTCTGCTTAGTGACATTGAGGAAACATTTGCCAACTTGCGCAAGTACAAAATGAAGATGAATCCGACTAAATGCACCTTTGGCGTCCCGGCTGGCAAGCTACTCGGCTTCTTGGTATCCAGTCGGGGCATTGAGGCCAATCCTTCAAAGATAAAAGCTATAGAGAGCATGTCTTTGCCGAGATCATTGAAGGATGTGCAAAAGTTCACTGGTTGTTTGGCCTCTCTGAGCCGCTTCCTGGGCAGAATGGGCAAGAAGTCCTTGCCTCTGTATCAATTGATGAAGAAGAGTGACAAGTTTGTCTTGACACCGCAAGCTGATGTAGCATTCAAGGAGTTGAAAGCCATGCTGGGTAGCGCTCCCATCTTGGCTAGTCCGCTACCCAAAGAGCCAATGTTGTTGTACATTGCTGCGACTAACCGAGTGGTCAGTGTTGTGATTGTGGTGGAGAGAGAAGAGGAAGGCAAGACTGTGCATCGGCCAGTATACTATCTCAGTGAGGTGCTGTCCAGCTCCAAGCAGAACTACCCGCATTACCAGAAGATACCTTACGGCGTGTACCTGGGCGCCAAGAAGCTGAAGCACTATTTCCAAGAGCATCCCATCACAGTGGTGAGTTCTGCTCCCATCTCGGACATCATGGGAAACAAGGAGGCAAGTGGCAGAGTAGCCAAGTGGGCGATCGATCTGGCCGCGTACGCTCCTTCGTACGCAAGACGAGAAGCCATCAAGTCTCAGATCCTAGCAGATTTTCTGGTGGATTGGGCTGAGGTGCAGTATGAGCCTCCTTCTCCAGTGGCCAACTACTGGAAGATGCATTTTGATGGCTCCAAAGTGAAGGAAGGCCTTGGTGCTGGCGTGGTGCTCACGTCACCCAAGCGAGATCAACTCAAGTATGTGCTGCAGATCCATTTCAAGGCATCCAACAATGTAGCAGAGTACGAGGCCGTGGTACACGGCTTGAAGGTAGCCAAGGAGGTTGGCGTGCAGCGCATCATATGCTATGGTGACTCGGATCTGGTAGTGCAGCAAGTATCAGGCACCTGGGATGCTCTGGATGCCAACATGTCATCATATCGGTTTCTGGTGCAAACCATGACTGGTTTCTTTGAAGGGTGCGAGTTCAAACACATACACCGAGCAGAGAATGAGGCAGCTGATGAGCTATCCAAGTTGGGGTCTTCTCAGCAGTACATCCCGGCTGGGATTGCCTTGGAGCATTTGAGAAAGCCATCTATCAAGCCATCCCCCAACTCGGAATCCATATTCGTTCCTTCTCTGCCCGGCGAGGAAGCTGTTCCCATGGATATTGACTGGGAGGTTGCAAAAGAGAACCCGGGGACTGCCGTCTCCATCCCGGGGACTGTCCCTTCTTACTCGGGGACTGCCCCTCCTAACTCGGGGACTGTCGCATTCATTGAGGGGGTCCTTGCCGAGTTCTCGAGGACTCGGGGACTCGTCTCCAACTCAGAAGAAGAGGTGGTGGCTGATCCAATGGAACTGGACGAACCAGTGTTTCCCATCCGGGAGACACCGAGTTGGGCTCTGCCCATATTATCCTTTCTAAAGGACGGCACCTTGCCGAGTGATGAGGTTACCTCGAGGCAAATCTAGAGAAGATCCAAAGGCTATACTATCTTCAGAGATGTGCTGCATGGAAGAAGTCCTACTGGTGTTTTGCAGCGCTGTGTAGAGCCAGAAGAAGGAGAAGAAATTCTGGTGGAGATACATCAGGGAGAATGCGGGCATCACGCCTCTTCTCGGGCTCTGGTCAACAAGGCATTTCCGCATGGCTTCTTTTGGCTCACTGCCTTGAAGCAAGCTGAAGATATTGTGAGAAAGTGCAACGACTGCCAAAGTTTTGCAAGTAAGATTCATATGCCAGCTTCCGAGTTGAAGACCATTCCCGTTACTTGGCCATTTGCTGTTTGGTGCTTGGATATGGTGGGTCCTTTCAAGCCGGCTAGAGGCAACATGACTCACATCTTGGTCATGGTTGACAAGTTCATCAAGTGGATTGAGGTGAAGCCTATTCGGAAGTGTGATGGAGCCACTGCTGTGAGTTTCCTGAAGGATATGATCCTGAGATATGGCTACCCACACAGCATTATCACTGACAATGGCACAAACTTTGCTGAGGGTGCTTTTGCAAGGTTCTGCCGACATAAGCGCATTCGGCTAGATGTTGCATCTGTTGCGCATCCCGCCTCCAATGGGCAAGTTGAAAGAGCAAATGGCATGGTGCTATCAGGCATAAAGCCAAGGCTGATTGAGCCACTGCTGAAAACACCTGGGTGTTGGCTAGACGAGTTGCCAGCGGTGTTGTGGAGTCTAAGGACTACCCCTAACCGGTCAACCGGCTACACACCATTCTTCCTGGTATATGGAGCTGAGGCCATGTTGCCCACTGACCTAGAGCATGACTCGCCCCGAGTAACCCTCTACACTGAGGCAGAGGCGAGAGAAGCTCGAGAAAATGACGTTGACCTGCTAGAAGAAGCAAGAGAGCTAACTCTGTCACGTTCAGCTGTTTTCCAGCAAAACTTGAGGCGTTATCATAGCCGAAAAGTGAACCCAAGGGTTTTCTGAGAAGGAGACATGGTGCTTAGGCTCGTGCAGCGCACGGCCGGGATGCACAAGCTTTCCCCTCCGTGGGAAGGGCCTTTCATTGTGAGCAAGGCTTTGCACAATGATGCCTACTATTTAGTTGACGCACAGCCACCCCAGAAGAACAGGCCGGATAGGGCTGGAGAGGAATCCAAGCGCCCTTGGAATGTAGCTCTACTCCGACGTTTTCACTCATGAGCAAACTGTGTATGTATTTTTCTTATCCGAGTTAAACTCCTATTCGGCAAACTGAAATTAAACTCGGGAACTGCCCTCGTCCAAATTGCTCCTTGTGTCTATTATTGTTCTTACTTTGTCTATTCGGTTGAACCACTTAGAATTTCAAAAGCATACAAAGTAGTGTATTTAAACCCACCGGACACTCTGCGACTCTGCTGTTGTCTGCAACCGGCTTCATGGCAAGCCAGAGAACAAGCCAAAGGGTCAATGAACACATGAAAAATTGCAAAGGAAAGGAAACGTGTGGACACCGAATAGAGTGTTTTTTACTGTTTTTTCTTTTCGGCTAAGTGGTGGGCAGCGTTACTATGATTTTTCTAAGTGGCTAAGTATTTGAAACTCCAACTTTGAAATCTTGTGACTCGACTACCAAAAAAGCAAAAAGTTGCAGGTAAGAGCTGAGACAAAAAGAAAGAGTGGATAAAAAATGCAACTCGGCGACTTGCATATTAACGCAACCCGGCATTGAGCCAGAGTTGCTAAGAACTTCAACTAAGTTAAAACTGAGTAGCAACAAAGACTTAATAGTTGGATACATTTGCACCCGGCATCCCGGGGATCTGATAAAAGTTCTAGAGAATAAGTTTTTCAGGATTCACTTGGAGGTAGCATCGGTGTTGTCCGCAGCAGTGTTATCAGCTTCAGCTTTCTCGGCATCAACATCAGCCTTGGCGCTGTCAGCATCAGCTTCAGTGTTGGCGTTGGCGGCTGGCTCTGAGGTTGCAGTAGCAACGGAGATGGGATCTGTGGCCGAGGTGGACGCAGCAGACTGGAAGCTGGGCATCGGGAAGACGCCAGTCGCGCCCAGCTCGGGAGCCGCTTGCTGGATCACCATCTCGGTGGTGATGGTGGCCTCCTGGGCGTTGGGTTGCGGCTTCTCGGCTTCTGCGTCAACCTGGGCTTTCCCCTTCTCGGCGGCTCCCTTCGCTGCGTCCTGCTCAAACACGCTCAAATCCTCCGACTCGGTGTCCTCTTCATCGTCCTCGTCCTCAGGCTCGGTGTCGGGCTCGGGGAGGCCGTCGATGTAGTTGGCGGTGTCAGCGTAAGAAGCTATCTCGTAGGCCACTGCCTTCCAGCGAGCGACGCAGTCGGGATTGTTGGTCCATTTGGAGTCTTCGCGCAATTTAAGGATCCTGTCAAGATTGAGGTTTTCGTACCAGCTCATGATGAAATGGAGCAGCTCGTCAGCTCCTGCCCGAGCTGCAGAGGCGCGCCACTTCTTCAACTCGGCCTTCACGCCGTCCAGCTTCTCGGAGAGCGCGCTGAAGCTGTCTGGCGCAGATTGATCCGGCCAGAACAGATCTTGAAGCTTGTATGCAGTGGACACCATGGAGGTGCCCAAGCCCTTGAGTTGGCGGAGTTGAGTCTTGATACTCAGGAGATTATCATTGACAGTGGATTTGGTATTGATGGGCATCCCGGAGGCAGCTCGGAGTTGCTTGGCCTTCTCCAGAGCAGGCGTGCTAGCGGCGCGGAGATCAGGGAAGATATCTGAAAGAGAAACCGATAAGAGTTGGAAAGGGAGGCAGAGAAGAGAAACAACCAGGTGCAGAGAAGGGAAGACTTACGTTTGAGATCCACCAGCAGCGCGTCCAGTTTGATCTTCCAGTCCTCCTCGTCAGCAATATGCATGTCTTCAATACGGCGTGCGTAGGAGATCTGGAGGATGAGTTCATCGTTGTGCTTCTTCAGCATCGAGATCTCCATCTCAAGCGCCTTCTCTTTGGCCTTGGCTGCTGCCTTGACCTCCTCCTTCTCGGCAGCCTGGTCGAGGGCATCCTGGAGAGCAGATTTCAGCTTAACCTGCATCTCTTCAAACTCCGCCATCTCGGCGAGGCGCTCTTTCTTGACCTCAGCTTCTCGGGATTCCAGCTGCTGCTGCACCTCGGCAGGCATCCGGCAGTTCAAGTGCTGCTCCCGGAATGTTTTATTCTCTTCTGCGAGAAGAGCAATACTGTCAGCAGAGTAACCAGATAAGTAAAGAGGCACGAGTGCAGAGTAGCTAGTAACTCACCTTCCAGTCTTTTAATCATGCTCTCGACGGAGGAAGCGAAGACGTGGCAGTGTTGGTGCTGCTCCTTAAGTTCGTTGAGTTTGCCTGCAGAGTAAAACAAGGTTAGAGCAAAAAGCGAAACACGGGCGTAAACACAAAACGCACAAACCGAATAGCTAGAGGCTTACCTTCCATTTCAGAAAGCTGGAGAGCGCGGTCCAGTGACGCCTGCTCCATCGCTGCATCACTTTTCCTCTCGGCTTCAAGAGCCTCGAGGCGGTCCTTGGCAATACGGTGGTTCCAGAGCAGCCGGCGGAACACAGTTGTCCTCTTCAGGACACTATTCTGAAAAAGAGAGGAGAAAAAGTATAAGTATTTTGCAAGATTTGGCCCGGGTAGATGGCAACTCGGATGAGCTTTTCGTCTACCCGGCCCGAATCTCGGGGACTGGGGGAATGGCTGAGAGGTAAAGAGGTAAAGAGGTAAAGAGGTAAAGAGGCAAAGAAGAGAAGAGAAGAAGAAAAGAGAAATTGCAACTTGGAAAAAGCAAAGAAAGGAAGAAAACACTTACGACGTAAGATTGCTCGGTGTCCTCGGCGGCTTTGCGGAGGCTGAACAGCTTCCCGGCCAGAGTGCAGGTGGGGCTAGCGATCGTCATTGGAACAGAGCCGACATCGGCCTTGTTCCAGTCGACGCGGTAGTGATCAAGTGGGCCCAGCTGAAGACCTTCCCATTTAGGGTTTCCGTGCATCTTGCTATTCCAAGCTTGGTCCACAAACCCTACTCGGACCATGATCGCTGCCAAGCTTTCTGTTTCGCACTCGTTGTCTCCTGCCTCGCGAGACAAGAGTTCTGGAACGGATGCTGCTTCCTTGCCCTTGGACTTGGACGCGGTCGCCACAACTGGGCCATCTTTCAGCATAGAGAGCTTTTTCTCACCCTTGGACAATATGATCTCGTAGCGCTTGGATGCCTCCAGCATGTAGTGTGGCCAACTGGCTTGGGCACGAGCAACAGTTCCTTCAGCAGGGCCAGCAGATCCAGCAGCAGCTGGGTTGCTGCTGGAGGTGGGCCCGCCGATTGTCAACTGCTTGCTCCTCGGCGGCTTCCCGGATGGCACATCTTGAGGCTTGGGAGGCGGCATCATCTGTCCGGCTTGCGACACAGCGCGTTTTGGCTGCTGCCGGACACCCTTGGTCTCAGGCTTGATGGTCTTCTTGGGGCTGGGAGCAGTGTCCGCCCGAGAAGCGGACGGAGGCGCTTGGCGTGAAGCGGATGGAGGCATTTGCTGAGAAGTGGTCTTGGATGTACTCTGCTTTGGTGGAGGGCTTGGCGCAGTCGGTAGAGTCGCCAGCTGGGTTGGCGGCACAGGGGGCCGGCTACCCTGCGCAGCGTCTGGCTGCGCTTGGCTCTGAAGGGCTGGCTCCACCACTGTCTTCTCTACCCGCTGCTCGGCAGCGGGATCAGGTGTTGTGTCTATCACTTCTTCTACCCGCGGCCTGGCCGCGGGGTCATCTTGAGCGTCAGCTTCAGTGTCCTGCTGCTCGGCGGTGTCATCTTGCCGCTCCAGCACGACACTATCTTGTTGCTGCTGGAGATCTCCTTCAGTGTTCTCCCCAGCCGTTGCAGCTGGGGAGACGGTGGCGTCTCGTCGTGAGCAGCGTCTTGCTGCTCTTGGAGGTTGGGGTCAACATCTTCACCAGCGCATGTGTTCTCGGCGCCGGTGTCTTCTTCTAACTTAACAGGATAGGACGCACGCGTCCTTTCCTGCTGGGCTGGTTCATCTTCCTCGTCTGAGAGATCGACGAGCTTCTCGAGGTCCACAACGGCTTTCCTCTTGGAGCGAGTGGGAGCTGCTGCAGCATCAGCGTCCAGAGGGGCGCTGGAAGAGGGAATGGTTCAGAAATGGAGAAGGAGAAAAGCATAGTGAGGAACAGCAACAGAGTAGTACTCGGATGAAGTGACTTACCCTTTGGCGGTGGGAGGTTGTCTTCTGGCGGTGGTGGTTTTCTTCTTCTCCGTCTTCTTGGCTTTCTTGGTAGCAGGTTCTTGGGCACCACTGCCCACCCTCTTCCGAGTTGTGGGAGCAGCAACAGATAGAGGCTTGACATCAATGGGCTCCTCGTCATCATCGTTCAGCTCAGGATCCTCTGCAGAGTAGAAGAGAAAAGGAATTGAGAAACAGAAAAGGAAATCAGAGTGCGCTACTCGCGATCAGAGAGGTGAACTTGGTCACCTTCGTCATCCTCGGACCAGTCCCGGATAGACGCGTCAACTTGGTGCTTACCAGGCTGGTTGGCGTGAGGGATGCAAAGGGTGTCCTGAGTGTCGTAGGCGGTCTCATCATCCTCTTCTCGGTCATCCGACCAGTTGCCCTCGAAGACTTCAACGTCTTTTTCTCCTTGGCGGTCGATGTGCTGTAGAGGCAAACAGATAGCACAAGTGAGTTAAGTTCTCAGCTAAGGAGTTCTACTCGGAATAGCATGCAAACACAAAGCATATTCAGCTAAGGATTTCTATTCGGCATGGCGTGCAAACACAAAGCAATAAAGCCAACAAGATATTTGTGATACTCTACTCTGTGCAGCATGCAAAGACTAAGCATATAAAGCTGAGAAGCCATTTACTCGGTATCAGAGTGCAGAAACAAAGCATAGAGGGCTAACCTGTTCGATTCGCTTGAAGCGGCTATACGGCTCAAAGCCATACAGCCCAGGTGTCGGAGAGCGTTGTGTGCATGATGGATCTCGCCCAAATGGCCACCTCGGCTTTGCTGAGCTCGAAGGTGGTGGTCCTTGTGCAGTCTCGGCTTCCTCCCATATAGCACATCTTGTGGGAGCGACGCTGGAGCGGGAGCACTCGGCGCGAAATCCAGCACGTGATGGGATCATCTCGGCGGAATCCCTCATCCCGCAACTCGGCCAGGCGCCGCTCAATCTGGACAACATCCTCGATGTTGCTCTTGGGATTGTAGCCCCACTTCTGTTGGGTTAGCCTTGCGTTCTTCCACTTCGCAAAGCCCTATCCGGTCCTGGATCGGCTTCCCCTCTTCGGTGGCGACGTTCTTCACGTACAGGAAACTGCGCTGCCACTTGCGCACAGTTTCCAGTCCCTTGACGCGCGGGTGATGGCCAGTCGTGCGCTGCAGCATCATGGCGCATCCCGTCTGCGTCATCGCGTGGGCGCTCTCGGTGTTTCCCGGATTGGGGATGCTCAGTTTGCGAAAGAGGAAGTATCTGGCCCAAGAGTGGATAGTTGGGTAGACGCCAAGAAAGGCTTCACAGACCACGGCGTGGATAGAAAGCATGACCATGGCATTGGGTGGAAGATGGTGTGGCTGGAGGCCGAAGTTCTTGAGGATCTCGGAGAAAAATTCAGAGATTGGAAGGCCGAAGCCACGTTTGAAATGAGCGAGGAAGACGAATAATTCATCCTTCTCAGGCGTGGGGATGATTTCGTTACCTGGCTGCCTGCACATCACGCCGGGAGGGACGCGGCGGGTGTTGACGAGCCACTGGCAGTCCTCCGCCGTGACCTCCGATCCCTCCAAGCCGGCGTGGGCTGCCGCATCGTCTTCTCCACAAGCCATGGAGGCGGAAGAAATTGTGAGAAGGTGGAGGCGAGAAGTGGAGGAATTGCTCTTTGTCTCTCTCGCGGCGCGTGGAGCGGCGGCGCAACAGATGGTTGCGGTGGCGGTGTGCTCGACGGCGGCGGAGAGGCGAGGGGGCGCGAGATTGGAAAGGGCTGGAAAGAGGAGAAGAGAGCGTCGAGGGGGTATTTATCTCTCCCCCCTCGAGTTGCCGTTACCAGCGGATTATTTGCGGATCGATCGTGCGCAGAGATCGTGTGGCGTGGGTTGCGCAACCGTTAGAAACGCACACAGCGCATATCGCGCGCGCAACGGGCGCAGTTAATCCCACGTCGAGATCGTGGGCACTTGAGTGCGGTTGAAGTGACTTAACAGGCTAGTGGGCCAGGGGTGCAGTTATTGGCGCGTGGCCTGCCGCATCCCAGACACCGAAGCGTCGGGGGCACAGGGGTGTGACACGTGTACCGTAGCAACACGCAGAGGTGGATTCAGTCCGTTTGAGCGGGATTGTGTTTCGAGTTTTCGCTAAGTAATTTTACTCGGCATCACAGAGGAAAGATATTGCTATTCGGAGAAGCACAGGTGCAAGCAAGAATTGAAGGGCCGGGTAGAGGTGCTACTCGGCCCCTTTCAGTTATGAAGAGAAGGTTGGTTTTAAGCTGGCAGGGCCGAGTGAACAAGTTCGCAGGACTCTACCAGCTTCGGGGACTAATGTCGGGGGGTTACCCCCGAGTAGGGGTAAGGCAAGTGCTAAAGGCAAGGTCAAAGGTGCTGGTTAATCGGGTAGACGGCTACCCGGTACTTGCTACCCGGTAGGTTTCTATCCGGTCGTACCCACCAATGGGCAAGAGGAGAAATCAAGCAAGTTATGTTCATCCGAGTAAATAAGTTGGTCCGAGTAGAGGGAGTGAGTTCCTACTCGGACCAGAAATCAATGGAGCCGTTCTGACAAGAGATCCCGCGTATCCTGCGTCCGTACCGGCGTGCGGTTCAACTTAAGGAGCGCGTGATTATCCGCGCTACGGCGTGGCAACAGTGCGGTAGGCGCCTGTCAAGTCCTGTCACTGACAGAGGGGACAGGACAGGGCTAGGGGCCTACCCTATCTCACTGATAAGGGTGGACATGTCCCATCTCCGAACGGCGCGACGACTTACGGCGCCCGCGTCAGCGAGAAGCCGGAAGCGTGCTCTGTTCTGCAGTGCTCCTGTCACATCAGTCGTACCTTTTAGTCTTATTCTATTCGGCTGGGCACCAGTATATAAGGTGCTCTGCCCCCTCCTGTGCGAGGGTCGACACTCTGGGTTGCTTCACTTCACATAGAGAGAACTAGAGAGCTAGAGTGGCTACTCGTCTGAAGGCCTGATTTGTACTGTGGCTACTCGGTTACACACATATAGAGAGAAAGGCAGGAGTAGGTGTGTTACCTCCACACGAGAGCCCTGAACCTGGGTAAGATCTTGTTGTTTGCAGTGCTTGAGACATCCTACACGCGGCTACTCGCCGTGTGATCCCTCCCCGAGCACCTCCAGCGTCCATCGGCCCCAACACTTTAGCCATCCCATGGCATCTGCCGTGATACCACCACGACAGTTGGCGCCCACCGTGGGGCTACCAGCGGCGCTGGCTGGAGTCCATGTTTGGACGGGACTCATTTATGCTACTGGGGAGCGCGTGGTCTGTGGCCTTGTCCACAGATTCGGCTCCTTCGACTTCGTCACCGACAACGCCGGAGATTTCGGCGGTAGGCCCATGCCGGCAGGCGGCTTGGTGCTCTCCTTCGGCTCGCACCTCGTCTACGTCGCCACCACCGTCATTCTCGAGTTCCCAGAGGAGGTGCTCGTCGCGGAAGATCCTCCTGTTGTGCTCGCTGCCCGCGGAAAGCCAACTGGCTGCTCTGCGGACAGCGTGGAGGTGATGATGACCGGCCCGGCTACCGATGCCGGGAAGGGCGTGGCCGCTGCCGCAGGAGTCATCGAGGAACCTGCTGGCCCGAGTGCTGGCCAGAGGGTCCACAAACCCTACGAGAAGGACTCGAACATACCTCTTTCCACAACACCGATGATACCGGCATCCGCCGTGCGGATGGGCATGGTGCCTCCCATCGAGCTTGAGCTCATGACCATGAGGGCGCAGCTCGACCAGCTTCGTCAAGCGCTGCTCGCTAAGCACCTGGAGCTGGAGAAGGTTAGGCTTGAGCTTAGCCTAGAACAAAATGAGTACAACAAGGCCCACGGCTTTACTCCTGTTGTTAGGAAGCCTGTCAAGCTAGGCGCTACTCGTCGCAACTTAGGCGCCGAGATGGCAGTAGTTGGTGAGGCTCCTAGCCAGTCTGCCACTGTAAACACCGCTACTAGGTCCAGATACAGTACCCCCGCCAAAACACTTAGAGCTGCAGAGGCTGTAGCTGCTGAGTTGCCAAACCTTGCCGGCGACGCGCGCGCTAGGCCGCAGGAGAGGCTCAATGAGCTAGTGCTAGACGCTGCTAGGCAGAATGAGGAGTTCCGGAAAGCCAATCCGGGTGCTGGTGCTTCTCAGATTGTGCACTCGCGTGCAGCGAGATCTCATGACCAGGCATCATCGCCGCTTCCCAACCGCGAGAGGGACCAGAGTGTACACTCTGGGAAGAGTAGACAGATGGTGTACGACCCGGCTCTCGCCGCAAAAAAGCATGCTGTGCCGCGAGAGTCCGGTCAGAAACACAACTCTGCAGGAGCGGGTTATCAAGCCCATAAAGCTCACAGTAAGAGGCAAGATGGAGATCGTGCATGTCGCACCCGGACTTCTAGAGGATACTCGCAGTTCCGTTGAACAGTAGTTGATTGGATTACGGGGCTTACCGGCACCCGCATCTCTTACGAGTAGGCCAACACACGTATGTGTGACAACCAACCCCTACGGTTCATCTTCTACGTAAACCATCCCATAGAAATCAGGATACTACCATTGACGTACTTCATACCATACACACATGGTACGTCAACGGCGTTTAACAAAATGATAACACAACATATCTCTAAGACACAAAAGGTGGAAATAAGGTGCAAATAGCTCTCACTAGAGCAGAGATAGCAAATACAATCATCCAGAGGACACATGTCCCAACATATCATCATTACATCACAGCGGAAGCATTCAAAAGGTCTGAGTACAGACAAATCCAAATAGGCTTAAGAAGCCGGGAATGAAAGGAACACGGAGCCCATCCACGTAGTCTCGGATCCTGCCCGGGTCCGCTATCTACTCGTCAGTAGCCTCGTCAAACTCCACGTAGTAGCCATCACGGGGATCCTCGTAAGCGTAGTCTGCGGAAACCACAGCCCCAAAGGGGTCAGTACATAAACGTACTGGCAAGCAAGACTCACAATTCACCAAAGTGTAACCCGTCAACACCAAGCACAGATGCTTTGGGTTCAACGGAAGGAAGGGGATATAAAAGATGCTGCAACTGGCTGCTCTAACCAACTATAGAACATGATATAACTTCCGGCTAACAGAAAGGAGATAAGATAGCGTATCGTAACCAACTATAACTAACTCCAAACAAACCCATCCTGGATCTCGCCCCTTATCCAAAGAAGCAACCCGAGGATAAACTCACACAGTTGGATTAATGATGGTTCAAGTTATTGTGTCAATAATACTATTACTAGTCAAGTTATCATTAGTTAGGTGTAAGTTGTTCTGAGTACTTGTTCGCCAGTACTTTCACCAAGTTAACCATAACCGCGGAAAACACGGCTTCTCGAGAAGATTTATCCCTGCAGGGGTGCACCAATTTGGCCGTACACGTAAGAATAACCCGCCAGACGGGAATCAAACCCACCAAGCGAGGCACTCAACACAACTCAACTCTTCTTCGCATCAAGCCCAAAGCACCACGTGCTGTGCGTGCGCGGCTAATCGAGCCCCACGAATAAAAGGGGACCCTCATAGCACTCTAAGACCACGCCGCCCTAAATGCCGACTACAAAAGTTCCACCCTGGCCTCGGGTTCGTACCTGCATATGAGTGCATCAAATGGAAAGCCCGAACTAAATGTGGCGATTTGGACGAGATGCGAATCGAATCAAATTGAGGGGGGCGTCCATACACGCTTCCCACATGCGGTTAGTGCGCTCATCATGGATCAGTAGACAAGACCCTTTTCCTAATTAGGGTCGACACTAGCAGGCCTCAAAACCACGCCGGGCCTCCTGCCGGTGCCTTATCAGCAAATTATTATTACCTCAAAATTAACAGGTTGTGGTTTAAAATCGAGCCCCAGAACATAATAGAAATATAGTAACAGAAAGTAACGGGTAACAGACTCGAGCAGAAACAACCCTAAGCATGCTAGTAAGACACGGGCAACAAACAAAGGGTTATAGGTGTGGAGGTGAGGCTATATCAGGGTTAAGGATAACATGTGATAGGTTCGTAACAGAAGCAACGATCCAAAAGGCTAGCAGAAATAGACAACGGTAAGTATCGGTATCCAATGTTGAAAGGAACACAACGGTTCATGTGAGTGAATACTTGCCTGCAAACTCAGCAGCCTGGTACTGAGCTAGATCCTCAGAAGGGTTGATGTAAGTATCGTCTGTCTCAACGTCGTCGTCTATCCGAGAAGAAGCAAACAAACAACGCAGAGAGATAAATAATCAATAACATGGCATAGTGCACAATCATGGGATGATGCATGACCATTTAATTGATGCATAGAAATAACCTAGTTGACATGGTAACATCACATGTTTAAATGGACCCATATGCAATTTGAGTTGCATATGAAAAGCCCATGAATTATGGTTGAAACAATTGTTTTACAACTAACCAACAGGTGAAAGTGGATTAGTATGATGCATGGATGAGGAAAACAGAAAAATAACAACAATAGAAACAATTTAAAATAAGGTTTACCAAGTTTAGAAATTTATTTATTAAGTTAGGGAATTTTGGTTACTTAAAGGTGTTACACAAGCATTTGTTTTTTCAGCAAGTTAAATTGTTCAAAACAGATAACAAAGTTCATATTTGGAAAGAACATAAAATTTTGGGTGGATTACATGTTTCACTTGTTGAAAAATGATTTGGGATGAATTTATTATGAATTAAACAAGATTAAACAAGTTTTAATTGAATTTAATTCAAGTATGATTATTATTTGAATTTTATTTGTTCAAAACATGAATTCAAATTCATATTTGAAAAGTTTATACTTTTCTGGTTTGAAAACATATTTTATAAGTTAAAAAATAATTTAATTTGAGCAAGTTATGAATTTAGCAAATTTAAATGATTTAAACAAGGTTTAAATTATTTAAGCAATTTTAATTATTCAAAACATGAAACAAAATTTATATTTGGAAAGGTGGTTCAAAATAGCATGGAAAACATATTTTATTTGTGTGATTTGAATTAAGTTTGAATTAGTTATGCAATTAATCAAATTTTAAATGAATTGTTTGAATTTGAAATTTGAATGCATTTGAATTATTCAAAACAGAATACAAATGGTTTAAATAGATAGATAATTAAATTTGGTTCAACAAACATATTTTATTTATATTATTTGGAGTTGTAATTTAAAAGTTATTAGCAATTTAAATTCAGGGACCAATCTGTGAAGGAAAAGGACTTAAACTGAAAAAGAAAAAGGCTGAAAATGTTTTCTACCTCGCAGTGGCTAGCCCTAGCCACTGACGAGGGGGCCCAGGGCACTGTGGCCCGCGTGTGTGCACGCGTGGCAGCACAGGCCACTGGCAGGTGGGGCCTGCCTGTCAGCTGCTCGCGCACAAGATTGGGTTTAATCGCGCGGGGCAGGGCTCGAACCCGCGCTGCGGAAGGGCGAGCAGTGGTGCGTTACCACTACGGTGTGCGAATCGTTCTTGTCAGTATACGCTACGCAGCTAAGATTAGGTTCAGTTTCGAATCTGAACTTTTAACTGAAGAACGTTTTCTGAACTTTGACAGAACGGAGCGGTGGCCGGCGGCGATCAACGCGGCTGTTGTCGTGCTGGCTCGCTGTTGTGGTGTGCGTGGATGAGTGCGTGTGCTGCTGTGTGTGCACGCGCTGCAGAGAGGGGAACAGAGGGAGGTGAGAGGCGTGCTCACCCTCGCCGTTGAGGTAGCAGAGGCTCGGGGAAGAACTCCGGCGGCGACAGCGACGAGGTTGGCGGCGGCGATCCAGGCTCCTCCCGTGCTCGCAGAGATGTCCAAGTGGTCGAGGGGGCTACGGGGATCTCGTTCCCGGAACTAGCTCGCGCTGAGAGCCATTGGATGCGGTGCTCGCCGGAGAGATTCAGAGAGGTGGCGCCGGTGGATGGTTGCAGCGAGGTGGAGGGTGGCAGAGATGGAGGAAACGGAGGGGAAAACGGCGGCGAGAGGGAGATAGGGTGGAGCAGGTGGTCTAGGGCTCGAGGGGGGAACCCTAGGGGGTTTTATAGGGGCGTAGGGGCGACGGTGGCCGTCCCTGTGCCACCGCGGCGACGTGGCCTCGCCGGATGGCTGCCGTATCGCGAGAAGAACATCGAAGGGGTACGGGCCGTGGGGAGCTGGGCTGGGCCGCGCTGCTCCCCTCCGCTGCGTTTGTTTGCTTTTTATTTATTTTTTTTCCTCTGTTTTTTTTGCTGCAAGGGATTAGGGAGAAAAAGGCTAGATTTTTGGGGTTAGAAAATTTAGGTAAAATTTTTATATTGCTTATTTATGTAATAGCAACAACTAGCAAGTTCTGTTTTTTCAAAATGATCAAAATAAAAATGTTGTTTGTAATTTAATGGAATTTGAATTAATTTTGAGATTAAGTGATGTATTAAAAACAAACATTTCAAATAGATTGAACTCTCAATTTTATTTGCAACAAATTGCTTAGAATTGTTTTGTGAATTTCATTAATTCCAGAGGGGTTGCTGTTTGGAATTTTTATTTGAATTTTGAGTGCAATTTGAATTAAATGGATTATTAAAGAACAAATTAATAGTTGAGCTTTTTTATTTTTCATGGAAACAATTGGATGTTTTATTTGAACCTTTTATTTGGAAAGTTGTAACATAACAAGTATGAACAAGCATTTGAAATATTGTTTGAATTTGAATTGTGAAAACAAAGAAAAACAGATGCAAACAAAAGGAAAACAAATGCAATGAGTATGATGACATGATGCAAAACTTTAATTAACAAGAATCAAACCATGCTAGGGATGTTTTCATACTTCGGATGTTACAGTGCAGGCCCCTCTCGGCATCCTGCTGCTCAGCCTACTCGGCAGAGGACGCAGCAGCCCGCTGCAGCACAGCCGCGTGCGGCTGCGCCAGCAGCCAACCCGGTTGTGCAACCCGCGGTTGTGCAGAAAAACAGATATGATGATGGCTACTCGGCGATGGGGATAGCCGGCTATGCTGACCCAAGAAATGTTGCTGACCGTCTGGGTGACCGCATGTTGGAGCCTAGCAAGGTACAAGCTGGACTGGATTAATCTGTCCGCGCAACTCGAGAACAAGGATACCACCACGACACCTAGTGCATGTGGCGCCACTGGAATGACGTAGTTTTCAATGGAGCTAGACTATCCGTATTGGCGGTATCCAGAGGATTGCAGAAGAAGTGGTAATTTGGTGTGAGGCCGGATTATTCAGATATAGCTTAGCATAGGTGGATAGAGCTCTGGCGAGTAGTCCCGTATGTACTTTAGTGAGTGGAATCTGGGCGTTAGACATGTATGTCGAGACAAAACGCGTCATAATGTAGCATCTTTTTTATTTTTCCTACGAAACCGATACATCTTTCCTTGAAAAAAAAAATACAAATTCTGACAAACCTGAAATTTGCAGTGTTCACCTCCTCAGATCGAACTTTGTCATTTTTGCACTGCTCAAAATACAATATATATTGCATTGATTTTTTGCACAGTGGTAGAAGTAATAATTAACGACATCTAGGATTATTTTCAGGGTTTTTTGAAATTTTGAAATGTCATTTTTTAAATTTTCAAAAACAAAAAGGCTACAGGTAGCTCGTCCTACGAAAACGCCGCTCGTCCGACCTGATGTTGCCCCCAAATGGCCTGACAAGTTAGGGCATCTCCAGCCGTTGCACCCCCCCAGGACGCGAAAACCCTCGCTTTTTTTGCGCCGCGGCGCTAAACGGCGCTATTCTGGGAACTGGGGGGGCGCGTTTCCCAGTCGTGAACCCAGGCCGCCCCCCCAGCGGCGACTCGGCCCAATTTGGGCAATAGAAAAATTGCACACCAAATAAATAGAGTTTTGACATACAAATAAATAGAGTTTTGCCACACAAATAAATTATTCAACAAATTAAAGGGAAAAAAAATAGACTAGTCATCCTCCTCAACATTGCCATTTCCCTTTCGCGCCCACAAATGCTGCACCAGGTCATCCTGCAGAGCATGGTGTGTTGCAGCGTGTCGAATCTCCTGTCGCTTGGTGAGGAAGTCTGCCCATGATGCCGACACCTGGTGATCAACATCTGCAAGAGTGCCCTGCCGGTAGTATGGTGTGTTTGCCTCACTGTCAGGCACCGGGTCATCCCGCTCACTCTCAATGATCATGTTGTGCAAGATCACACAACACTGCATCACCTCCCACATGTTGGACTTCGACCAAGTCATAGCTGGGTACCGGACAACAGCGAATCGAGATTGCAGCGCACCAAATGCCCTCTCAACATCCTTCCTGCAAGCCTCCTGGCATTTGGAAAACCAAGCTTTTGCGCTTCCTGGGATAGGGTTGGAGATGCTCTTCACAAATGTTGCCCACTTGGGGTAGATACCATCTGCAAGATAGTATCCCTTTGTATACTGGTGTCCATTGATCTCATAGTTCATAGGGGGGGCATGGCCTTCGACAAGATCGGCAAAGACATTCGAGCACTGCAAGACATTGATGTCGTTGTGACTTCCAGGCATACCAAAGAATGAATGCCAAATCCATAGATCGTACGAAGCCACGGCCTCGAGAACCACAGAGCACTCTCCTTCGTTTCCCTTGTACATCCCCTGCCAGTCAAATGGGCAGTTCTTCCATGCCCAGTGCATACAGTCGATGCTGCCAAGCATCCCAGGAAACCCTCTTGCTTCATTCTCTGCGAGGAGACGAGCAGTGTCTTGCGCATTGGGTGATCGCAGGTATATTGGGCCAAAAACTGCAACCACTGCCCGGCAGAACTTGTTCAAGCACTCGATGGCCGTGGACTCGCTTATGCGCAGGTAGTCATCTTGTGCATCTGCGGGAGCACCATATGCAAGCAACCTCATGGCCATCGTGCACTTCTGGATAGAGGTAAACCCTACCGTGCCGGTGCAGTCCTTCTTCAACTTGAAGTAGGTGTCGAACTCCCGGATGGCATGCATGATCTTGAGGAAGAGCGTGTGTTTCATCCTGAAACGACGCCGGAACACCTTCTCGTCGTTGGTAGGATCCTCGGCGAACTAGTCCGAGTAGAGGATGCAGTAGCCCTCGTACCGCTGCCTCGGACTGCTCTTCCGGCGACCGAGCTTCGATCCAGCGCGGCGTGGCGCGGCGTCCTGGGCCAGCAACGCGGCCAGGCAGCTCAGGACGACCAGGTGATCCTCGTCGTCGATGGCGGCCTGGTCTTCCTCGTCGAATAGCTCGGCGAGCATTTCCTCGGCGTCGGAGTCCATGGCTCGGACAGAGCGTCGAACACCTTGCGGGCGGTGGACGCGGCTCACTGGGGCGCAGCCTCCTCCGCGACGGAGACGTGCTCGAACGGCGGCGACGACGTGGTGGACCAGCCGGCGGTGGTTTGTCTCTTCGCTGTCGTACGATGGTGGCGACGGTGGTTGCGTGGGGTGCGGGGGCGGGGCGGCGACGGCGAGGGCCAGCGAGTGGGAAAGACGATTCGGGGGGGGGGAGAAAGTGGGAAAAGAGCTCTTCCTCGCCGACAGCGCTGGCCCACGCGCGCTTTTCCTCTCGCCGCCCCCCAGGCCGAACCCAACAGGCTGGGTTCCGCCTGGGGGCGGCGGCGCTAATTTCCGCCGAAACGGCGCTTTTTCAGGTCCTGGGGGGTCGACTGGTGGAAAAACGGCGCTTTTCGCCAAAAACGGCGCTAATTTGCGTCCTGGGGGGCTCGGGGGACGACTGGAGATGGCCTTACTACTAGCTTTCTCCTGCCGTGGTGGCGGCACCAGCAGCCTGCGCCTGCTTCATCTTGGCGAACTCGACCAACTTGTCGACGTCCGGCAGGACAGCCTTGACCGCGTCCAGTGCGCCGAAGCGCTCCATCCAGGCCGCCAGGAGAGGGCTCTTGGCGTCGTCCAGGAGGCGCATGCCGTACAGCGCGGCGGCGGCGTGCACCCAAGCGACCAAAGCTCCGAGCGCCACGTCCAGATATCCAACGCTGTCGCCACCGAAGAAAGGCTTTCCCTTGGAGCATGTCTTGAAGGCCGCCTCCATGGCCTCGACCGCCACGAATGTCTGCTTCAGCCCCTCCGTCTTCTCCTCCTCCGTCTTGCCCCTCGCCGCCTGCAGCCACGACGCCAAGAGCTGCGCGCGCACACACACATCGGGATGGGGGTCAACTAATAACAAGCTTCTGATGCAAATACAGGGCATGACGCTGGTAGCTAATTAAGGCCATACCTTGTCGTCGATGTAGGCTGCCCAAAAGCGAGCGACGGCGCGCCCGTAGGAGTCGGCCGGGAGCAGGGAAGGGCCCGTGCCGCTGAACACCTCGTCGATGTACTGCACGATCACCTGCGAGTCGCAGACGGACTTGCCGTTGTGGATGAGCACGGGTACTTTCTTCAACGCCGGGTTGGACGCGAGGAGGAGCTCGCTCTTGTTGGCGAGATCTTCCTCGACGTCCTCGAAGCTCAGGCCCTTGATGCTGAGCGCGAGCTTCACTCGCAGAACGAACGGGCTCCCGAAGGTGCCGAGCAGCCTCAGCTGGTCTCCCCCGCCGGCCATTCTCCTACAAGCACAGTGTTGGACTCTGTTTAGCTTTGTGTTTTGCTCTGTTTTGCTGTTGATAGGAGCAATGAGAACTGCGATATATTGCTCGGCTCGCTACAGGCCCAAGAAATCCTCCGGCAAGTCCGATGCCAAAATGTTTGACCGGATTGGTTGATTCCAGAATGAGCTTTCGGAGTAAACAACACTCCTGTCGAGATGCCGTATATCTTGGAGAAAAAGCCTTGGGAGTCAATCTGTCGTTGATGAATG
Organism: Alopecurus myosuroides; assembly: GCA_028641055.1. Taxonomy (NCBI): domain Eukaryota; kingdom Viridiplantae; phylum Streptophyta; class Magnoliopsida; order Poales; family Poaceae; genus Alopecurus; species Alopecurus myosuroides. The sequence goes on from CM054061.1 coordinate 191,265,429, forward strand.
CGTTGTCTGAGGGCGCCGGTCCCTGAAGGCGGCTTTCGGAGAAGGTGCGCTTGCCAAAGAAAATATAAATTGTGCAATCAAACTTCAGTTTGACTGGATCTGGGGAATGAAGGAGCCCACTGTTCGTGAGCAAACAAAATGTAGACTACTGTATTTGACACGGCACCAAGAGCTTGTGCTTGTCAGCTACTACTTGGTACCAATTACCAGCTCATACAAATTTAATCACTGTACGATATACAAGAAGGAAAATGTTACCAAGAGTCAAAGACTGAAAAATTACAAACCAAACGAGGTGAATAGAATTACATATATTCTGTATTCCCTTCCTGTCCTTATTTTCTGTCCGTATTGGTGGTTTAAACCCCAAAGGTAGCCACGCTGCGCGCGCTCTGGGATTAGTTATCTCCGGCTGCGCCTGCGGCCACGACCTCTGCATGCTTCACCTTGGCCAGCTCGACCAGCCTCTCAACGTCGGGCATGACCGCCTTGGCCGCGCTCAGCGCTCCGAAGCACTCCAGCCAGGCTGCGAGGAGCGGAACCCTGCTAGCATCGAAGAGCCTTGCGCCGGAGAGCACCTCAGTCGCGTGCACCCAGCCACCCACGGGACAGCGCCGCCCAGCACGATGTCGACGTACCCAACGGTGTCGCCACCGAAGAAGCTCCCACCCTTCGAGCACTCCTCGAGGCCTCCCTCTAGAACATCCACCACTGCCGACGTCTGCTTCATCCTCTCGGCCTTCTCCTCCTCGGTCTTGGCCCTGAACACATTTTGCCATGACGCCACCAGCTGCACACATTAACATATATATCTCTCTCCTCAATGGACTCTTCATCGTAGAAAATGTAATTAGACGACAGCGAAAACAACTAGTACTAGTAAGCACCTTGTCCTCGATGAAAGCTGCCCAGAAGCGAGCGATGGCGCGTTCGTAGGGGTCCGCTGGGAGGAGGGGCGGGACGGCAGCGCCGAAGGCCTCGTCAAGGTACTCCAGGATGATCAGCGACTCGCAGACAGGCCTGCCGTTGTGGAGGAGCACCGGCACGGCCATGTGCACGGGGTTGGAGGCCCGGAGGAGGTCGCTCTTGTTGCTGAGATCCTCCTCGACATTCTCGAAGCTCAGACCCTTGAAGCTGAGCGCGAGCTGCGCTCGCAGGACGTACGGGCTCGCCCACGTGCCCACCAGCTTCAGCTCTTCGAGGCCAGCCATTTTCTAGTACTGTACTACTTCCTCTGTGTATAATCGAAGGCCTGCTGTCAATTGTGTTATGTGTTCGTGCTGAAGAAGAGCTGTGTGTATTAGAGGTTATGAATCAGAAAAACGATTTTGCCTTTCGGTCGAACCTACCGAGTCCAAGCGTGTATCGCTTTCGGTTGGTGCATCGTGCAGGCTTCCTTTTCCTAGCATCGATCGTTACCGTTTATCAAATTGACTTGGCCGGTGTCTATGTTGCGGAGCGCAAATTGCGAGGAGACTAGTAGTGGTAAACAATTCTGCATCTTATTTCAAAAAAAAAAGCAATTCTGCATCTTTGAAAAAAAATGTGATACTCGCTCCGTCCACTTTTATAAGGCACACGAATACCATTTTAATTTTAACCACCTAGATAGTAAAATTAGTGAATCTGTATAAAGTGAGTCTAGATTCACTCATTTTAGAACTTACATGGCTAAAATTAAAATGTCTTATAAAAATGGACGGAGGGAGTAAAAGAAATTCTAGAAGTCATCTCATATTGGGGCGCAAGTTATGAGCAGACAAGGAGTGGTAGATTATTCCTAATGATATCGTGTGAACTCAGAGTAGGGGATATTGTTTAAGCGAGTACAACTTTGCGAGCAGAGGACTACTTTTTTAGTTAAAGACTATAATGCTTGAGTTTGAATCAATAAAGCAGAACAGTTGGTCAAATCGCGAGAAAAATCTCTTATAATGCCCCCCCCCCCCCCCACACCACCACCACCACCACCACCACACACACACCCCAACATAGAACATTGATTTTGGCTTCTCAGGCGACCCTAGGAGCTGAAAGAGCACAATGTGGGCAATGGACGAGGAGGGACCTTACGCGGCGCAGTGTGGTCTCGACATGAGAGCCCTTGATCTTAGATGGTAGGAGGGAGAGAGCCTTGGTGGTGTCACGGACTAGCGGCGACGCTGTATCGCCTCGGTGAAAATAGTACCAGGGGAGATGCTATAGTATCCCTCTAACATTCATTGAATCAAGTCTATGCATGATCTAGGCGTGCGACTTACGAGACTCGCATTAACAGATACATAGATCGGGCTGAGGACTAACCTGTGGTTGTACCCACGGCCTACTAGGTATGTCTGGAAAAGATAACATATTTTTTCAGTGGAAAACAACATCCCCATCAATGACGAGGCATCTGTCCCGACTTCGTTAATCTTAAAACCCAATCCACCGGTCCAGTTTTTCGAGAGTTCACTTAGGATTAGGATATACTTGCATACATTGATAGGGGTGAATAAACCTAGTGTTGCGTTTGTAGGGTGTTTCCGACAGAATGATATGCGGAAGGGCGTGATACATCCTCCATAAAACAAGTAAAAAAAAAACATAGAAAATAGAGGACATCTCTGAATTTTCGGCAAACGATCGAGGAGGTGGTGCATACGAACTAGAGGTATGCATCTTTAGTTCTTTGCAGTGGCGGCGGCTGCCGCGGCCGCTACATGAGCATGTATCTCCATGGAAAAGTCAACTAGCTTGCCTACGTCTGACATGACCGCCCCGACGACGTCCAACGAGCCAAAGTCGTCTGACCACGCAGCTTAGAGTGGAGTTATCGCTGGGTTGAAGGTCTTGTCTCCCTTCATCGTGTCGCCCATGTGAGCCCATGCGAGGAAGCCTCCAAGCACGAGTCCACATACCCAACACTGTCTCCTCCGAAGAATTGTTTTCCCTTGGATCACTCCTATCGCAGTTGTTGGATACCGTGTATCTCGATCGCGGCTTCAGTGAGACACTGCCACTTGGGTCCACCTGGCAGGCAGCCAGGCCAAGGACTTTACCAAGGTTCATGGGTAAAGGTGTCACCCTCGAAGGACCATCAAGGCCAAGCATAGAAGACAAGTCTCTACCCTGCGTCACTCGGCTACACCTTCCCCGGGCAACACAACACACGGTGGGATAGCAGCGCCCGCCAACGTAGCCAGATACTCGGAAGACATAGAGGATGACTCTGGTTCCTGATAAAGGGCTAGACTTGGCCATGGAGGGACACACTCATCAGACCCACAACTTGAAGGGCAAGCCTTCTCCCAGGGCCGGCCTTGAGATTTCGGGGACCCGGGGCGAAACAACAATTTAGGGCCCCTTACGAACAAGTAGTGTGTTCACGAAATAAAGAACAAATAAGAAAAAACAAGACACAAATTTTTACGTGGAAAACCCTTATGGGGAAAAAACACGGACGCACAAGGCGTAATTTCACTGTGAGATGAATTAAATGCGTGGTCATGATCACTCACATTGTTATTGTCCGCGTTGATATCAACATTGTCTTTTGTGTGGATATCATCTTTTAGATTCACATCACTTGGTTCCACCACAAGAACTAGCGCAAACTCGTCTGAATTTTTTGAAGTATTTGGATTACTTTTCATAAACTTATGAAGAAAGCGCTCGTACGTGATGTGCGGCGTGTTGAGTTAAGCGCGTACGGCGAGTCGGCGATAGATGCCGAGATGCGTTCCGCCTTTGCTTCTAGCGATCGAGCAAACCCCTAAATAGCTAGCAGTACCGATGGTGGAAAATAGGTGGAGATTTTCACAGCCCACTTGGCCCAAGCAGCAGAGAGGTAACGGGCCAAGGAAAATGAGCGGGCTCTGCTTTACTTTTTTCTATTACACATGTTTACTATACGATCTAACCTCTGTATCTGCCTTACTGCCTAGTATACGTATATCTGAGGGGCCCCCAAAATTTTTGGGCCCCGTGCGGCTGCCCCTGCGGAACCCCCCCAGGGCCGGCCCTGCCTTCTCCACGCCACGCCAAGTCACGGTGACCTCGGCAGGGAACAACCTATACAGTGTAGAGACCGCATGTCTGCTCCTTCCCACCAAAAGCAGGTGTGCTTTTGACCCTCACCTACCCGACGGGCGTGGAGACAATCAGAGGATGCTAGCTGACTCTCGCCCGCCGAGGAGATCACCCGCTAAGACCTCAAGACTAGCTCTCCTTAGTGACCACCTGTGGCATCCCCTTGGCTAAAAAATGAGGACCAGGTCACCATGATACAATGGGAGGAGAATAAAAGCAACAAAGGGATAACCATAGAGTATATCGATAGACTAGAAGCAAGGGAGTTTTCTGGTGGAGAAGGTAGAGAGGTGATCATCCCCCGAGAGGGATCTGATCTGCTTCTTCTTCCTCCGGTCGTGGCTGGATAGAACCAAGGAACCACTTTGTAGCCATACTATACCGCCATGAATACCACCAATGCAGGATGTAGGGTTGTTAGCCTTCGGGCAGCCTTATAAAAGACAATTGTGTCCCTGATTCTCATGATACACATGGTTGTTGGGAGACCCCAAGAGGAGGGTATGATGAGCACAATGGTAGGTATTTCCCCTTAGTTAGGAACCAAGGTTATCAATCCAGTAGGAGAAAGAGGACCTTCGGAAGGTTGATGACACTGACGGTGGTGCTGGCGCTTCACCGGTGTCAACAACAACGTGGAACCTGCACACAACACAACCAAAATACTTTGCCCCAACGGTACAGTGAGGTTGTCAATCTCACCGGTCTTGCTGAAAACAAAGATTAGACGTATAGTGTGGAAAACAGTGTATGCTTGCAGAAAGTAAAAAAAAGCAGGAAATTGTTGTGGTTTGTTTAACAGTGTGGAAAAATGGAACAGGGTTCATAGTTTCACTAGTGGTGTCTCTCCATAAAAGATAGCATGCTGGATGAACAAATTACAGCTGGACAATTGACAAATAGATGTTGCACCGTAGTGCACAATATGACATGAAGATTACTATGCTATTTAGTGCCGACATTACAACAAGATACATAGACCGACATCCATCTGCATCTATGAATAATAATCCACCCTCAGGTTATCATCCGAACCCCTCAGGTATTAAGTTGCAAGCAACAGATAATTGCATTAAACAAAGTGTGTAATGTAAGCAATGATTATGCACGCGGGCACTCTCGCCGTTGTTTTCTCCCTAATGGCAACATCACATCCTCCCCCTTCACGTTTCTGTCACTCGAGCAAGGTAACAAGGAGGCATGAACCCACTATCGAGCATAAATACTCCCTCTTGGAGTCACTAACAACTACTTGGCCAGAATAACCACTAGCAATGGAGAGCATGCAAGATCACAAATAACATATGCAAATAAAGACTATAATCAACTTGGCATAAGGTCAATATTCATCGGATCCCAGCAAACACAGCATAGAGAATTACATAAGATCGATCTCGATCATGATAGGCAGCTCACGAGATCTAAACATGGAGGCATATGAGGAGAAGACAACCATCTAGCTACAGCTGTGAACCCGTACTCCAAGGATGAACTACTCACTCATCACTTCGGAGGCATGCATGGTGATGAAGAGGCCTCCGGTGATGATCTCCTCTCCGGCAGGTTGCCGGAAACAGCTTCAGAACCCCCTAATCTAGGGTTGACGGTGACGGCAGCTGCGGAACTTTTTTGGGGATTTTGATCATGTGTCTAGGGTTTTCCATCCGAGGGGCTTAAATAGGCGAAAGGGCAAAGGCGATGGAGGCAGGAGGCCCACACCCATAGCTTGCGCGGCCAGGTGGGAGGGGGCGCGCCACCCTATGGTGTGGCCCCCCTGCTGCCCCTCTCCGGCTCCTCTTCGGTCTTCTGGATGCTTCCGGGGAAAATAGGAATTCTGGGCTTCGAATTTTCCAATTCCGAGAATATTTCCAGAACAACTTTTCTGAAACTAAAAAACAGCAGAAAACAGGGAACTGGCTCTGTGGCATCTTGTTAATAGGTTAGTCCGAAAAATCGATAAAAATGACATAAAGAAGGGAGAAAACGTGTAGCAATTGGCAATATGATCATGGAGCATCAGAAATTAGGGATACGTTTATGACGTATCAGTCCCTATGGCTAGGGCGTTGCGGAATGAGCTCGGCCACGATGTTACTTACTCGGTCATGATCGATGACCAGATCGAAAACATCAAGACCCGGGTTTTCACCTCCTAAAGGGCCTGGGTACCACTCTTGTTTCTACCGGCATGCGCCTGTACAAGGTCTTCTGGCCTGACGTCGAGCCCCCGACCACCATCAACAAGCTGGCCTCCAATCTGGACTACGTGAAGGAGGAACTGAAGAAATGGCGCGCCTCAGCTGCCCGAGCTGGCGCAGATGAGGCCCTCCACTTCGTGTTGTTCTGGTATGAGAATCTGGATCTCAACAGGCTCAAGACACTCCGGAACAACTCCAAGTGGACCGAGCGAGAGGAATTTATCCAGCATCGCCAGGAGACGGCATACCGGCTAGCCTCCTATGCAGACACTAAGGAGTTCATTGACGGCCCCACGGAACCAGACACTGACGTCGAGGACGGTAAAGATGAAGATGATGTTGAGGACGGCGATGAAGGTGACGAAGCTGACGAGGAGGCCGAGCAAGATGAGGCAGGCGGCGAGGAGTCCGAGCAGGAGGAAACCGCGGCTGAGGAAACCAAGGAGGGCGACGACCAGGCGGCAGCCGAGCCAAAGGATGGCTTCGAAGAGGTGGACGAGGAAATCCAAGCCGATCCGCAGCCCACAGCCTCGCCCGGAGTCGTCACCACCGAGATGGTGATCTCCACGCCGGCCCCCGAGTTGACCGCCATAGAGACTCCTGCCGAGAACACCGCATCCGGGCCCGCTGCCCTGACTGGTGACTCCGCGAACCCTGCATCTACTACTGTCTCCGTGCTTGTCAGCGAGTCTTCCGACCTGTCAATCCTTGAATCGAGCTCTGCCCCTTCGATAGCGGCCTAAGTTCCTGCTCTATTTCAACTTCAAACTTTTTATCAGATCCCCGGTATGCCGGGTGCAGATGTATGCCACAATTTATTGTTTCGTGCGCTACTCAGTTTTATTCAGCTCTTAGCAAGACTGGCTCAATGTCGGATTGCGCTAATTGCGTGTCCCCGAGTTTCTTTTCTTATCCGCCCGGCTCTTTTGTCTTTGCTCTTACCTGCCACCTGTGGCTTTTTGGTAGTCGAGTCACAAGATTTCAAAAACCGGGTTTCTAATACTTAACACCTTTGAGATTTGAAATTAACACTGCCCAACACTTAGGCAAAAACACAGAAGGAGAAAACACGCTACTCGGTTTATACACTCCTTCTTTCCTGTAACATCCCAAGTATGAAAAAACAACCTTTAGAATGTTTGCTCTTTGTTATTTTATGTTTTGCATCATGGCATCTTAAGCATTGCATTTCTTTCATTTGATTTCATTTGTTTTCCTTTTGTTTTCCCTTGTTTTCTATTTGAATTTTCAAATCAAATTTCAAATCTTTGTTTCATACTTGTTCTGTTACAATTTTTCAAATGAAAATTTCAAACCAAAACATCAATTTGTTTCCAATAAACATGGAAAGTTCAAACTAGTTTAAATTGTTTCTTTCAATAAGTTAATTAATATCAATTTCATTCAAATTCAAATAAAATACAGACAGCAACCATTTTGAAATTTTTTAAAAACAGAAAGTTGCACATCTGTGCTTTCACAATAACTAAACTATAAAAATTATACCCTAATTTTTCTAAACCCAAAAACCCACTCTTTTCTTCCTTTTTCTTTTTTTGCAAAAAAAAAACAGAACAGAAAAATAGTAAAACAAAAAAAATAGCAGAAGGGAGAGGGCAGGCCAGTGGGCTGAGCCCAGCCCACCAGCACGGCCTGCTTACCCCTTCGCCCCTCTCCTCTGTACGGAAGCTCATCGGAGCTGCCCACGTCGGCGTACAGAGGAGGGAACGGCCATCAGTCCCTCCTCCTCCTCCTTAAGAACCTGCCCGAGCTCCTCCCCTAGCCCTAGTTCACCTCCACCTCCCTTTCTCCTCGCAGCGCCGCCGTTCTTCCCCTTCTCCTCCATCTGCATCTCTCTCTGAACCACCTCCACCTCTGAACACCACCGCCACCGCACTGAACACCGGCGATCGCCGTCGACATGGCTAGCCTCTGCGCAGGGTAGCCACGGGAATCGGCTCCCCGCTCCGTCCGCTTCCTCCTCGACCACGCCGCGGTGACGGAGAGCCACTGCATCGCCGCCGCCGTCTCCGACCCTGTCGCCGTCGTCCACCTTCACCGAACACGATCATCCCCTCCTCCTTTCCCTCACGGTGAGCACGTCCCTCTGTCTCCTTCCCCTCTCCCTCCTCGATGCAAGCACACGCACGCACCAGGCACTCGTGCACTCACAGCAGCAGCAGCAGGTTCTTGCCGCCGGTGACCACCGTCCCCTCGTCGGATTCAGTTAACTGAATCTGAATTTTATTCAGTTATCTGTCACGAACACCACCTCATACCCCCGCGTGCTCCTGTACTGACAAGAAACGATTCAGTACTGCAGTGGCACAGCGCACTGCTCGCGCATCCGCGGTCGCGGGTTCGATCCCTGCCCCCCGCGGGATTAATCCCACACTTTTGCGCCGTTCGCTGACAGGTGGGGCCTCCCTGTCAGCGACACGTGCATCCACGTGCACAAACACACGCCACTGTGGCCCAGGGCCCCCTCGTCAGTGGCCTAGGCTGGGCCACTGCGAGGTAAATTTAGTTCTGGCCCCTTTCGTTTTAATTCCAGTCCATATTATTTACAAAATATTCCCTGGATTCAAAATACAAATAACTTTTGAATTTCAAATCCAAATAATATAAATAAAATATGTATTCTGAACCAAATTTAATTCTCTACCTGTTTAAATCATTTGTTTTCTGTTTTGAACATTTCAAATGTTTTCAAAATTCAAATTCAAACAACTCCTTACAAATTTGGTTAATTTCATAACTAATTCAAACTTAATTCAAATGGCACATATAAAATATGTTTTCCATGCCAAATTGAACCACCTTTTCAAATATAAACTTTGTTTCATGTTTTGAATAATTAAAATTGGTTAAATAATTTAAACCTTGTTTAAATCATTTAAAATTGCTAAATTCATAACTTGCTCAACTTAAATTCTTTTTGAACAAATAAAATATGTTTTCAAACCAGAAGAGTATAATCTTTTCAAATATGAATTTTATTAAATGTTTTGAACAAATAAAAATTCAAATAAATTCAAACTTGAATTAAATTCATTAAATCTTGTTTAAACTTGTTTAATTCATAATTAATTCATCTTAATTCCTTTTTCAATAATTGAAACATGTATTCCACCTAAAATTTTGTGTTATTTTCAATTATGAACTTTGTTATCTATTTTGAACAATTAAAATTGGTGAAAACAACAAATGCTTGTGTAACTCCTTTAAGAAGCAAATTTTCATAACTTAATAAATAAAATTCCAAACGTGGTAAACTTCATTTCAAATTGAAGCTATTGTTGTTTTCTTTCTGTTTTCCTCATCCATGCATCATGCCAATCCACTTTCACATGTTGATTAGTTGTAGATCATCTAAACCAACCTTAATTCATGGACTTTCCCTATGCAATCCAAATTGCATATGGGTCCATTTAATTATGTTACCATGTCAGCTATCTTATCCTTGATGCATCAATTAAATTGTCATGCATCATCCCATGATTGTGCATTATTCCATGTTATTGATTGTTTGTCTCTGCGTTGTTTGCTTGCTTCTTCTCGAATAGACGACGACGCTGAGACAGACGAGGTTTGCGACACTACTTCTGAGGAGTTAGCCCAGTACCAGGCTACTGAGCTTGCAGGCAAGTATTCACTCACATGAACCATTGTGTTCCTTTCCACATTGGATACCGATACTTTCCGTTGTCTATTCTGCTAGCCTTATGAATCGTTGCTTGTGTTCCGATCCTATCCCATGTTATCCTTTAACCCTGATATATTCTCACCTCCACACCTATAACCCCGTTGCTTGTTGCCCGTGTCTTACTAGCATGCTTAGGGTTGTTTATGCTCGAGTCTGCTGTCCGTTATTTTTGTTACCTTATTTTTTTTATGTTCTGGGGGCTCGATGTTAAACAACAACCTGTTAATGTTTGAGGTAATGCTAATTTGATGATAAGGCACCGACAGGAGGCCCGACGTGGTTTTGAGGCCTGCTAGTGTCGACCCTAATTAGGAAAAGGGTCTTGTCTACTGATCCATGATGAGCGCACTATCCGCATGTGGGAAGCGTGTATGGGCGCCCCCCTCAATTTGATTCGATTCGCATCTCGTCCAAATCGCCTCATTTAGTTCGGGTTTTCCATTTGCCGCACGCATATGCAGGTACGAACCCGAGGCCAGGGTGGAAACTTTTGTAGTCGGCATTTAGGGAGACACGTTCTTAGAGTGCTATGAGGGTCCCTTTTCTTCGTGGGGCTTGATTAGCCATGCGCTCAATTGCACGGGGTTCTTTGGGCTTGATGCGAGGAAGAGTTGAGTTGTGTTGAGTGCCCCGCTTGGTGGAAGGGCCATTCCATCTGGCGGGTTATTCTTACGTGTACGGCCAAATTGGTGCATCCCTGCAGGGTTAAATCTTCTCGAGAAGCCGTGTTGTCCGCGGTTATGGATGACTTGGTGAAAGTACTGGCTAACAAGTACTCAGACAACTTACACCTAACTATAATAAATTGACTAGTAATAGAGATTACTTCCACCATAAGAATGTTGTCACCTTAATCCAACTGTGTGAGTTATCCTCGGATTGCTTCTTTGGATAAGGGGCGAGATCCAGGATGGGTTTGTTTGAGGATAGTGGTAGTTGGTTACGATACGCTATCTTATCCCCTTCTTTTAGCCGGAAGTTGTAGCGTGTTTCTGTAGTTGGTTAGAGCAGCCTACTGCCGCACTTTTGTATCACCTATTCTTCCGTTGAACCCAAAGCATCTGTACTTTGTGTTGCCGGGTACACTTTGGTATCTTGTGAGTCTTGCTTGCCAGTACTTGTCTGTACTGACCCCTTTGGGGCTGTGGTTTCCGCAGACTACGTTTCCGAGGATCCCCATGGTGGCTACTACGTGGAGTATGACGAGGCTGCTGACGAGTAGATAGCGGACCCAGGCAGGATCCGAGACATCGTGGATGGGCTCCGTCTTTTCGTTTCCGGCCTCTTAGGCCTATTTGGATCTTGTCTGTACTCAGACACTTTGGATGTTTCCGCTGTGATGTAATGATGAATTGTTGGGACATGTGTCCTCTGGATGATTGTATTTGCTATCTCTGCTCTAGTGAGAGCTATTTGCAACTTATTTCAATCTTTTGTGTCTTAGAGATATGTGGTGATATCACTTGTTCAAATGCCATTGACGTACCATGTGTGTATGTTATGAAGTACGTCAACGGAAGTAGTCGGATTTCTATGGGATGGTTTACGCAGACGATGGATAGTAGAGAATGGTTGTCACACGTTTACGTGTTGGCCTGCTCATATTGAGATGCGGGTGCCTGTATGCCCCGTAAGCCATTTACCTACTGTTTAGCGGGCTGTGAGTATCCTCTAGAAGTCCGGGTGCGACAAATGGTATCAGAGCCTGTCTGCCTGTAGGATCCCTTTTACTGGTCGCAGTTGAGTCTAGAAACTATTTTGTAGCTATATAGGAAAAATGAAACGCGAGAGTAGGAATTCTGTTCTTTTATTTCTTTCCCCACCCACCCTCCCTTTTTCTGGTAAGGAAGTGCAACGTTTTTTTCTCTTCTCATCTAAACTTTCAAGTTAGGATTTCACGTATCCTGGTTTCTCTAGGATGGTTATATCTACTAGACCATAGGAATGGAGGTGGTCGTGACATGATTTATCATGTTGCCTACTCATGATTGAGAACGGAGGCGTGTAAGCCCCGGAAGCAGATCCTCTATTCCTTAAGCAGTAGATATTGATCCTTTAGAAGCCCGGATGGGTTTTTCCGTAGTACCTCAGGAGTTTTGGTCTCGTGTTTCCCCAATGTTGCTTCGATATCCTGTTCTTCTCAACATCCTTTTCGTCTGTTGAAACTTTGTTGTTGCTTGCCACTTCAGTTCTTCTACCGGCGTCTAATCAAAACTTCCCCGATCATCTGCAGATGGATCTCAGGTTCTACCCGCAGGTGGTTCGTATGACTCGTTGCGAGAGCACTGCCGGTTATCCGGAGATGCTGAGGGACATGGTCACTTTTCTGGGGTTCCGTTGGGCACCAGAGTACCAGGTCTACGAGCAGCAGCGAGAGTTTGACCAGACCTACTACCAGGCTATCGTCTACATTCTGTCAGATGATGGCATGAGCGTAGTCCACCGCTACGAGGCAGTAGGTTCCATAGTGGATATGGCTGTGCAGCAGGCAGCTTATGTGAGTCTCACCGTCCTTCGTGCTGACTACTGGGGATTTGACGATTCTATCTATCGCCATATTCCCCGTGGTTACATCACTTCGGAGGGAGCTCACTTCACTCTCTACGACAACTTGGATGTCTACGAGCATGATAACTCCAGGCTGCACACCACCGCTCAGTTTGTGAGGCACAGTGACGCAGTTTCCAGCACACTATCTCAGGAGTTGGCTTCAGCCAGAGAGCATCTCTACCTTGCTTTGACTCGTCTGGCGACTTACACCACAGACTTTGTTGGAGATGAGCGCTTTGCACGTTTCGATCAGCCAGTTGGTCGTCGTCTGCCAGATGCTGGAGGTTACGAGCCGATCAGAGGTCCACTCCTTAACCTCAGTGCTGGTTACACTGGGATTCCCCGCTTTGGAGCACAGGGAGTCGACGCTATGTACTTCACCACACCTAGAGTCGCTCTCAGACCACGTCAGATCTACGTGGATCGTCGTTCCACCTACTTTCGTGGGCGTTCTCCTCACCGTACCTCTCGCCGTACTCCTAGCCGCCGTCCTGCGTGATGAGCATGGGAGTACCGATGTATCCATTCTTAGCTATGTTTAGTTATCCTTTGGCATTTGAACCATTTATGGTGTGTTGGATATTCTGATGTATTTGAACATGTGATGATGTACCTGTTGGTTATCTATTCATGCGTCGGAATAATCTCTCTTTCGGTTTCCAAGTCTATCCTTTTCTATTGTTGTGCTAAAATGCATTTCCATTCAGGATGCCGCCAACAAGGAACAACCCGCCTGAGCCATCGCCAATCACGGAGCTGTTGACTCAGATGACCCAAGTCATGGCACAGATGGCCCAGTTTCAGACTAATCAGCACAACAACCAGACGGCTCAACGAGTCAGCATCAAGGAGTTCCTCAGTCTGGGTCCGAGAGCTTTCGTGGCCACACGCGAGCCTCTAGACGCTGATGACTGGATCCGTGAGATAGCTAAGGCTCTGGAGATTGCTCACGTTGCTGAGGAAGACAAGGTCAAGTATGCCTCCTATCTGCTGAAGGGTCAGGCAGCTACTTGGTGGGAAAACTACCAGGCCATGAGAGCTGGCTTTCCAATCACGTGGAATTGTTTCAAGGAAGCCTTCCTGAAGCACCACATTCCAGATGGTCTCATGGAAAGGATGCGTGAAGAGTTTTGCTCACTCAAGCAGGGCAAGTTGGACGTCATCGGCTATCATAGTGAGTTCAATCGCCTCGCTCGTTACGCTGGTGATGAGGTGTCCACTGAAGCTAAGAAGATGGCAAGGTTCTGCAGAGGTTTTAACCCGGAACTCAAGTATGCCCTCACCAACGTCAAGGCCAACAACTTCGAGGATCTCGTTAACACCACGCTCAATGAAGAAAATGGGCGCAAGGCGTTCGAGGAGTCTCGCAAGCACTCGCGTGAGGGTGGTTCCTCCTCCAACATGACCACCCCTCCGCAGAAGCGCCGCATCTGGGTACCAAATGGTGCTGTCAATAGGGCTCCATATGCCCAAGCTTCCCCATGCTTTGCTACCCGCCCACCCAACCCTGCTCAGATGCATGATCAAAGGGCTTCGATGGGGCAGCCAAGGCCAGGGCCTCCTCGTGTCGTCACTTGCTACAAGTGCAAGCAGACGGGGCACTACGCTGACAAGTGCACACAGAGGCAGCTACCTCCACCACCACCTCGTCCTAACACCAACCAGGCAATGGTGCGCGCTCCCCCGCCTAAGGCCTTCAACCCCAACAACAGGCCTGTCGGGAGGACCGCAAGGGTGAATCATGTCAAGATCGACAAAGCTGAGGAAGCTCCTGACGTCGTTCTCGGTATATTACCCGTAAACTCTTTTCCAGCTAAAGTGTTGTTTGATACCGGAGCATCACATTCGTTTGTGTCAAAAACCTTTGCCACAACAAACAAACTAATTGTGGTTCCACTAAGCAATCGAATCACTGTTCACTCCCCGGGATCTCAAATTTTGACTTCCAAGATAAGTAAGGATAATCAAATCCTAATTGGAGGCCACATATTCCTTGCTTCACTCATGTTGCTGGGAAGTTCTGACATTGATGTCATTCTTGGTATGGATTGGCTGAAAGCCAATAAAGCTAGAATTGACTGTGCTCAGAAGTCAATAACTCTGTTCCACCCCTCTGGCCAGATAGTCTATTCTCCAAATGAATCAAGTTCCATTCAGCTATGCAACCTCGATGCAAAACCTCTACCTTCACTTGAAAATGTTCCGGTGGTTTGCGAATTCCCTGACGTCTTTCCAGAAGAGTTGCCAGGGATGCCTCCGGACAGAGCAGTTGAGTTCGTGATCGAGCTTGAGCCAGGTACTGCTCCAATCTCTAAGCATCCCTACAAGATAGGAACTCCCGAGCTGAAGTTGTTAAAGGAACAAATTGATATGTACATGGAAAAAGGTTACATTCAACCTAGTTCCTCGGCTTGGGGTTGCCCAACTCTGTTCGTTGCGAAGAAGGATCACACAAAGAGACTCGTTGTTGATTATCGTCCTCTTAACGAGAAAACCATCAAAAACAAGTATCCAATTCCTCGTATCGATGATCTTTTTGATCAACTTGCTGGAGCCTCAATATTCTCAAAGTTGGACTTGAGAATGGGTTACCATCAGATAAAGATCAGAAAAGAGGATATTCCAAAGACAGCCTTCACCACTCGCTACGGTCTATATGAATTCACCGTCATGTCCTTTGGTCTCACCAATGCACCGGCGACATTCTCTCGACTCATGAATTCTGTCTTCCACGAATACCTCGACAAGTTCGTTGTGGTATATCTTGATGACATTCTTGTCTACTCAAAATCCGAGGAAGAGCATGAAGAACACCTTCGTCTCACTCTCATGAAACTTCGCGAGCATCGTCTTTATGCCAAGTTCTCCAAATGTGAGTTCTGGATTTCAGAAGTTGCTTAACTTGGTCATGTCATCTCAGCCAAGGTCATAGCCATTGATCCAGAAAAGGTTAAAGCAATTGTTGATTGGAAACCTCCAAAGACGGTGAAGCAAGTAAGAAGTTTTCTTGGCTTGGCTAGCTATTGCCGTCGTTTCGTCCAAAACTTCTCCAAGATTGCTAAACCTCTCACTGATCTCACAAAGAAGGACAAGAAGTTTGTTTGGTCTCCACAATGTGATGAAAGTTTCAATCTCCTGAAGACTAAACTCACTTCTACACCAGTTCTGGTTGGCCCAGATCCTTCCAAACCTTTCCAGATATTCTGTGATGCTTCTCTCCAAGGTCTAGGTGCAGTTCTTATGCAAGAACGTCAAGTTGTGGCTTATGCTTCACGTCAGTTGAACGCACATGAGCTCAATTATCCCACTCATGACCTTGAACTGGCAGCAGTTGTGTTTGCCCTCAAGAAATGGAGACAATACTTGTTGGGTAATCGCACTGAAATCTTTTCCGATCATAAGAGTCTGAAATACATATTCACTCAACCAGATCTAAACCTCAGGCAAAGGAGATGGATTGAGAAGATTAAAGACTTTGCTCTTACCATTTCTTACACTCCAGGCAAGGCTAATGTTATGGCTGATGCTCTCAGTCGCAAGTCATATTGCAATAATCTCATGATCATGGAAAGCCAACCTCCTCTTCATGAAGAATTCCAGAAGCTCAACCTTGGTCTTGTTCCTCAAGGCTATCTTGCAAACTTGAAAGCCAGTCCAACTCTCGAGGACAAGATTCGTTCTGAACAACTTCGTGATGCTGAAATCAAGAAGATGGTAGAGCACATCAAAGAAGGCAAGGAGAAATTTAAGTCCTTCTCAGTTGATGACAAGGGAACTGTGTTCTTCGAAGGACGCATTGCAGTTCCTCAAGTTCAAAGTCTCAAAGATGTCATTCTCAAGGAGGCTCATGAAACTCCTCTCTCCATACACCCTGGAAGTACAAAGATGTACCAGGATCTCAAGACACTGTATTGGTGGCCTGGCATGAAACGTGAAATTGCTCAATACGTTTCTGAATGCGACGTTTGTCAATGTGTTAAGGCAGTTCATCAGAAAACAGCCGGTCTTCTCCAACCTCTGAAAATCCCTGAGTGGAAGTGGGACATGATTGAAATGGACTTCGTCACTGGTTTTCCAAAGTCCAAGAGGGGCAACGATGCAATCTTCGTTTTCATTGATCGTCTCACTAAAGTAGCTCACTTCTTTCCTGTCAAAGAAACAATCTCAGCTAGTCAGTTAGCAGAGCTCTACACAGCAAAGATTGTTCCTCTTCATGGTGTTCCATTGGAAATAAGCTCAGACCGTGGAAGCATATTCACTTCTCATTTCTGGAAAAGCTTCCAAGAAGCTTTGGGCACCAAACTTCTGTTCAGCACAGCTTATCACCCTCAGTCTCAAGGGAAAGTCGAAAGAGTCAATCAGATTCTCGAGGATATGCTCAGAGCATGTGGTCTCTCCTTTGGAATGAAATGGGAGGAATGTCTTCCATATGCTGAATTCTCCTACAACAATAGCTTCCAGGCAAGCCTAGGCATGGCACCATTTGAGGCTCTCTATGGCCGCAGATGCAGGAGTCCAATCAATTGGTCTGGAGCTGGTGAACGTTCACTCTTAGGCCCTGACATTGTTAAGGAAGCCGAAGAGAAAGTTCACATCATTCGTGACAATCTCAAGACTGCTCAGTCTCGTCAGAAAAGCTACTATGACAGCAAGCACAGGGATATGGGTTATGCACCTGGTGACAAAGCATATCTCCGTGTAACTCCCCTCAGAGGCACTCATCGTTTTGGTGTCAAAGAAAAGCTTGCACCAAGATATATCGGTCCTTTCAACATTCTCTCAAGGCGTGCAGAAAATGCCTATCGTCTTGAACTTCCAGAAAAGCTATTCAAGGTGCACGATGTGTTTCACGTGTCACAACTCAAGAGGTGTTTCAAAGATCCAGATCATGCAGTTGATCATGATTCCATTGAACTGCAAGAAGATCTGTCTTATGAGGAGCACCCTGTTCGAATTCTCGATGAGACCGAGCATAAGACTCGCAACAAGAGCACCAAGTTCTTGAAAGTGCAGTGGTCTCATCATTCCGATAAAGAGGCAACGTGGGAGACCGAAGAGGATCTTCGCAAGAAGTATCCAGACCTTTTCTCTTCTCAGTAGGAATCTCGGGGCGCGATTCCTTCAAGGGGGGCGTTTTGTAACATCCCAAGTATGAAAAAACAACCTTTAGAATGTTTGCTCTTTGTTATTTTATGTTTTGCATCATGGCATCTTAAGCATTGCATTTGTTTTGCATTTGTTTCATTTGATTTCATTTGTTTTCCTTTTGTTTTCCCTTGTTTTCTATTTGAATTTTCAAATCAAATTTCAAATCTTTGTTTCATACTTGTTCTGTTACAATTTTTCAAATGAAAATTTCAAACCAAAACATCAATTTGTTTCCAATAAACATGGAAAGTTCAAACTAGTTTAAATTGTTTCTTTCAATAAGTTAATTAATATCAATTTCATTCAAATTCAAATAAAATACAAACAGCAACCATTTTGAAATTTTTGAAAAACAGAAAGTTGCACATCTGTGCTTTCATAATAACTAAACTATAAAAATTATACCCTAATTTTTCTAAACCCAAAAACCCACTCTTTTCTTCCTTTTTCTTTTTCTGCAAAAAAAACAGAACAAAAAAATAGTAAAACAAAAAAAATAGCAGAGAAGGGAGAGGGCAGGCCAGTGGGCTGAGCCCAGCCCACCAGCACGGCCTGCTTACCCCTTCGCCCCTCTCCTCTGTACGGCAGCTCATCGGAGCTGCCCACGTCGGCGTACAGAGGAGGGAACGGCCATCAGTCCCTCCTCCTCCTCCTTAAGAACCTGCCCGAGCTCCTCCCCTAGCCCTAGTTCACCTCCACCTCCCTTTCTCCTCGCAGCGCCGCCGTTCTTCCCCTTCTCCTCCATCTGCATCTCTCTCTGAACCACCTCCACCTCTGAAAACCACCGCCACCGCACTGAACACCGGCGATCGCCGTTGACATGGCTAGCCTCTACGCAGGGTAGCCACGGGAATCGGCTCCCCGCTCCGTCCGCTTCCTCCTCGACCACGCCGCGGTGACGGAGAGCCACTGCATCGCCGCCGCCATCTCCGACCCTGTCGCCATCGTCCATCTTCACCGAACACGGTCATCCCCTCCTCCTTTCCCTCACGGTGAGCACGCCCCTCTGTCTCCTTCCCCTCTCCCTCCTCGCTGCAAGCACACGCACGCACCAGGCACCCGTGCACTCACAGCAGCAGCAGGTTCTTGCCGCCGGTGACCACCGTCTCCTCGTCGGATTCAGTTAACTGAATCTGAATTTTATTCAGTTATCTGTCACGAACACCACCTCATACCCCGCGCGCTCCTGTACTGACAAGAAACGATTCAGTACTGCAGTGGCACAGCGCACTGCTCGCGCATCCGCGGTCGCGGGCTCGATCCCTGCCCCCCGCGGGATTAATCCAACACTTTTGCGCCGTTCGCTGACAGGTGGGGTGTAACATCCCAAGTATGAAAACACCCCTAGAATGTTTGTTTCTTGTTTAATTAGAGTTTTGCATCATGTCATCATACTCATTGAATTGTTTGCATTTGTTTTGCATCTGTTTTCCTTTTGGTTGCATCTGTTTTCAATTGTTTTCTTTTTCAAATTCAAACAATATTCAAATGCTTTGTTTCATACTTGTTATGTTACAACCTTTTAAATAAAAAGTTCAAATAAAAACAACCAATTGTTTCCATTTATTTCCATAAGGTTCAACTATTAAAAATGGTGGCTTTTAATCAATCACTTAATTCAAATGATTATTCAAATTCAAATACATTTTTTTTTCAAACAGCAACCTTTTGGAATTAATGATAATTACACAACAATTATAATCATTTTGCTTCCAATTAAAACTATATGTTCACCCCATTTAAATTTTCTTTGCAATAATCACTTTATCTCAAAATCTTTTAAATTGGAATCAAATTTCAAACAGCACCCAATTTGAAAGTTATGAAATTACCAAAACATTCTAATCTTTTGTTTCCATTTATTTTTTAAAACTAAAGGTTCATGCCATTTAAATTTTGTTTCAAATATTTCAATCAATAATCAAATTAATCCAAATTTGAACAAATTTACAAACAGCAAGTTAATTTTGAACTTTTTGAAAACAGAATTTGGCAAGTGTTTGATGATGACCTAAATAACTCACCCAAATTTTTCTAAAATTTTCCTAACTCTAAAACCCTCATTTTTCTTCCTATTCCATTTTCTGCAAAAAAAAAACAGAGGAGAAAAATCAAAAAAATAAAAAGAAAACGCTCACAGGCCAGGTTCGCGCACCTCCCCTCCTTTCTTCTATCTGTACGGCGAGGCATCGGGCTATGCCACGTCGCCGCCGCCGCGAGCAGACGGCCGTGGGCGCCCTGCAACCTCCTATATCTACCCCCTAGGCCCCGCGCCGCTGCCATAACCCTAGTCCCACCTTCCTCCCTCTCTTCCGCCGTCGCTCACCCTCTCGCTGCCACCTCTCTCCCCTCTGCAACCTCACCGGAGACCCGCCGTGTCTGAACCTCCGATGGCCACCGCCGCTGCCGTGCGCCACCATCCGTCCTAGCCACGGGAATCGGTCCGCCTCACCTTCCTCGACAGCATCGACACCTCCACGACGCGCGCGACTGCCTGTAGCCACGCCGCCGTCCTCGACGTCGACGACGCTGTTCTGCACACCGCGCCGCTGCTTCCCCTACCTCGACGGTGAGCACGCCACCGTGCCCTTCTCCTCCTCCCTGTTCTCCCTCTGCACGAACGCCTCCGCGTCCACCACACGCCCGCAAGCACACGCACACACCAGCACGCGCGAGCAGCACGGCTGCAGAGCTCGCCGCCGGCCAGCCCGTCGTTTCTCTGTCAGGTTCAGACAACCGCGCGCAGCGAAGAATTCAGTTAACCGCGGCACTGAACCTTAACCTGTACGCGTCGCTTATACTGACAGAAACGTTCGCACACCACAGTGGTTGCACGCTGCTGCGCGCGTGCCCAGGGGGCAGGATCGAGTCCTGCCCCGCGCGATTAAAACCAATTTTTGCGCTGGGCCACTGACAGGCAGGGACCACCTGTCTGTGGCAGTGATGCCACGCGTGCATCCACGCTGGCCCTGGACCCCTCTGCCAGTGGCATTGGCTGGCCACTGCGGAGTAACAAAAGAATTTCAGCCTTTTTCTTTTTTCAGTTTAACTCCTTTTCAATTACAGATTGGTCCCTGAAACTAAATTGCTAATAACTTTTATTTTATAAACCCAAATAATAAAAGTAAAATATGTACACTGCCCCAAATTTAATTATCTATCTTTTCAAACCATTTGTTTTATGTTTTGAATAATTCAAATGCATTCAAATTTCAAATTCAAACAATTCATTTGTAATTTGAATAATTGCATAACTAATTCATACTTAATCCAAATAATGCAAATAAAATATGTTTTCCATGCCATTTTGAACCATCTTTTCAAATATAATTTTTGTTTCATGATTTGAATAATTAAAATTGTTTAAATAATTTAAACCTTGTTTAAATCATTTAAATTTGCTAAATTCATAACTTGCTCAAATTAAATTATTTTTGAACATATGAAATATGTTTTCAAACTAGAAAAGTATAAACTTTCCAAATATGAATTTGAATTTATGTTTTGAACAAATAAAATTCAATTAATATTCAAACTTGTTTTAAATTCATTTAAAACTTGTTTAATTCATAATAAATTCATCCTAACTCCTTTTTCAATATTTGAAACATGTAATCCACCTAAAATTGTGTGTTCTTTTCAAATATGAATTTTGTTATTTGTTTTGAACAATTTAAATTGCTGAAAACAACAAATGCTTGTGTAACACCTTTAAGGAACCAAAAATTCCCTAACTTAATAAACACATTTCTAAACTTGATAAACCTTATTTTAAATTGTTTCTATTGTTGTTATTTTTCTGTTTTCCTCATCCATGCATCATACTAAACCACTTTCACCTATTGGTTAGTTGAAAAACAAATATTCCAACCTTATTTGATGGGCTTTTCATATGCAACCCCAAATTGCATGTGGGTCCATTTAATCATGTTGTTACCATGTCAACTAGTTTATTTTGATGCATCAATTAAATTGTCATGCATCATCCCATGATTGTGAATTATGCCATGTTATTGATTGTTTGTTCTCTGCGCTGTTTGTTTGCTTCTTCTCGGATAGACGACGACGTTGCGACAGACGATACTTACGACACCCCTTCTGAGGATCTAGCTCAGTACCAGGCTGCTGAGTTTGCAGGCAAGTTATCACTCACATGAACCATTGTGTTCCTTTCAACATTGGTTACCGATACTTTCCGTTGTCTATTTTTGCTAGCCCTATGAATAGTTGTTTCTGTTACGAACCTATCACATGATACCCTGAACCCTGATATTGCCTCACCTCCACACCTATAACCCCTTTGCTTGTTGCACGTGTCTTACTAGCATGCTTAGGGTTGTTTTTGCTCGAGTCTGTTACCCGTTACTTTCTGTTACTATATTTCTATTATGTTCTGGGGCTCGATGTTAAACAACAACCTGTTAATCTTGGGTAATAATAATTTGCTGATAAGGCACCGGCAGGAGGCCCGGCGTGGTTTTGAGGCCTGCTAGTGTCGACCCTAATAGGAAAAGGGTCTTGTCTACTGATCCATGATGAGCGCACTATCCGCATGTGGGAAGCGTGTATGGGCGCCCCCCTCAATTTGATTCGATTCGCATCTCGTCCAATTCGCCACACTTATTTCAGGCTTTCCATTTGATGCACGCATATGCAGGTACGAACCCGAGGCCAGGGTGGAACTTTTGTAGTCGGCATTTAGGGCGGCGTGGTCTTCCAGCGCTATGAGGGTCCCCTTTTCTTCGTGGGGCTCGATTAGCCGCGCACGCACAGCACGTGGTTCTTTGGGCTTGATGCGAAGAAGAGTTGAGTTGTGTAGAGTGCCTCGCTTGGTGGGTTTGATTCCCGTCTGGCGGGATATTCTTACGTGTACGGCCAAATTGGTGCACCCCTGCAGGGATAAATCTTCTCGAGAAGCCGTGTTTTCCGCGGTTATGGTTGACTTGGTGAAAGTACTGGCTAACAAGTACTCAGAACAACTTACACCTAACTAATGATAACTTGACTAGTAATAGGCTTATTGACACAACAACTTGATCCATCATTAACCCAACTGTGTGAGTTATCCTCGGATTGCTTCTTTGGATAAGGGGCGATATCCAGGATGGGTTTTGTTTGGTGGTTAGTTATAGTTGGTTACGATACGCTATCTTTTCCCCTTTCTGTTAGTCGGAAGTTGTAGTATGTTCTGTAGTTGGTTAGTGCAGCCAGTTGCCGCATCTTTTGTATCCCCTTTTCTTCCGTTGAACCCAAAGCATCTGTGCTTGGTGTTGACGGGTTACACTTTGGTGAACTGTGAGTCTTGCTTGCCAGTACGTTTATGTACTGACCCCTTTGGGGCTGTGGTTTCCGCAGACTACGCTTACGAGGATCCCCGTGACGGCTACTACGTGGAGTTTGACGAGGCTGCTGATGAGTAGATAGCGGACCTGGGCAGGATCCGAGACATCGTGGATGGGCTCCGTTTTCCTTTTCATTCCCGGCTTCTTAAGCCTATTTGGATTTGTCTGTACTCAGACCCTTTGAATGCTTCCGCTGAGATGTAATGATGTTATGTTGGGACATATGTCCTCTGGATGATTGTATTTGCTATCTCTGCTCTAGTGAGAGCTATTTGCAACTTATTTCCATCTTTTGTTTCTTAGAGATATGTTGTGTTATCATTCTGTTAAACGCCGTTGACGTACCATGTGTGTATGGTATGAAGTACGTCAATGGTAGTGTCCTGATTTCTATGGGATGGTTTACGTAGACGATGAACAATAGGGGTTGGTTGTCACACCTACGTGTGTTGGCCTACTCGTAAGAGATGCGGGTGCCGGTAAGCCCCGTAATCCAATCAACTACTGTTCAACGGAACTGCGAGTATCCTCTAGAAGTCCGGGTGCGACATGGGGCCTCCCTGTCAGCGACGCGTGCATCCACGTGCACACACACACGCCACCGTGGCCCAGGGCCCCCTCGTCAGTGGCCTAGGCTGGGCCACTGCGAGGTAAATTTAGTTCTGGTCCCTTTCTTTTTAATTCCAGTCCATATTATTTACAGAATAGTCCCTGGATTCAAAATACAAATAACTTTTGAATTTTTGAAATAATATAAATAAAATATGTATTCTGAACCAAATTTAATTCTCCACCTGTTTAAATCATTTGTTTTCTGTTTTGAACATTTCAAATGTTTTCAAAATTCAAATTCAAACAACTCCTTACAAATTTGGTTAATTTCATAACTAATTCAAACTTAATTCAAATGGCACATATAAAATATGTTTTCCATGCCAAATTGAACCACCTTTTCAAATATAAACTTTGTTTCATGTTTTGAATAATTAAAATTTGTTAAATAATTTAAACCTTGTTTAAATCATTTAAAATTGCTAAATTCATAACTTGCTCAACTTAAATTCTTTTTGAACAAATAAAATATGTTTTCAAACCAGAAGAGTATAATCTTTTCAAATATGAATTTTATTAAATGTTTTGAACAAATAAAAATTCAAATAAATTCAAACCTTGAATTAAATTCATTAAATCTTGTTTAAACTTGTTTAATTCATAATTAATTCATCTTAATTCCTTTTTCAATAATTGAAACATGTATTCCACCTAAAATTTTGTGTTATTTTCAATTATGAACTTTGTTATCTATTTTGAACAATTAAAATTGGTGAAAACAACAAATGCTTGTGTAACTCCTTTAAGAAGCAAATTTTCATAACTTAATAAATAAAATTCCAAACGTGGTAAACTTGATTTCAAATTGAAGCTATTGTTGTTTTCTTTCTGTTTTCCTCATCCATGCATCATGCCAATCCACTTTCACATGTTGATTAGTTGTAGATCATCTAAACCAACCTTAATTCATGGACTTTCCCTATGCAATCCAAATTGCATATGGGTCCATTTAATTATGTTACCATGTCAGCTATCTTATCCTTGATGCATCAATTAAATTGTCATGCATCATCCCATGATTGTGCATTATGCCATGTTATTGATTGTTTGTCTCTCTGCGTTGTTTGCTTGCTTCTTCTCGAATAGACGACGACGCTGAGACAGACGAGGTTTGCGACACTACTTCTGAGGAGTTAGCCCAGTACCAGGCTACTGAGCTTGCAGGCAAGTATTCACTCACATGAACCATTGTGTTCCTTTCCACATTGGATACCGATACTTTCCGTTGTCTATTCTGCTAGCCTTATGAATCGTTGCTTGTGTTCCGATCCTATCCCATGTTATCCTTTAACCCTGATATATTCTCACCTCCACACCTATAACCCCGTTGCTTGTTGCCCGTGTCTTACTAGCATGCTTAGGGTTGTTTATGCTCGAGTCTGCTGTCCGTTATTTTTGTTACCTTATTTTTTTATGTTCTGGGGGCTCGATGTTAAACAACAACCTGTTAATGTTTGAGGTAATGCTAATTTGATGATAAGGCACCGGCAGGAGGCCCGGCGTGGTTTTGAGGCCTGCTAGTGTCGACCCTAATTAGGAAAAGGGTCTTGTCTACTGATCCATGATGAGCGCACTATCCGCATGTGGGAAGCGTGTATGGGCGCCCCCCTCAATTTGATTCGATTCGCATCTCGTCCAAATCGCCTCATTTAGTTCGGGTTTTCCATTTGCCGCACGCATATGCAGGTACGAACCCGAGGCCAGGGTGGAAACTTTTGTAGTCGGCATTTAGGGAGACACGTTCTTAGAGTGCTATGAGGGTCCCCTTTTCTTCGTGGGGCTTGATTAGCCATGCGCTCAATTGCACATGGTTCTTTGGGCTTGATGCGAGGAAGAGTTGAGTTGTGTTGAGTGCCCCGCTTGGTGGAAGGGCCATTCCATCTGGCGGGTTATTCTTACGTGTACGGCCAAATTGGTGCATCCCTGCAGGGTTAAATCTTCTCGAGAAGCCGTGTTGTCTGCGGTTATGGATGACTTGGTGAAAGTACTGGCTAACAAGTATTCAGACAACTTACACCTAACTATAATAAATTGACTAGTAATAGAGATTACTTCCACCATAAGAATGTTGTCACCTTAATCCAACTGTGTGAGTTATCCTCGGATTGCTTCTTTGGATAAGGGGCGAGATCCAGGATGGGTTTGTTTGAGGATAGTGGTAGTTGGTTACGATACGCTATCTTATCCCCTTCTTTTAGCCGGAAGTTGTAGCGTGTTTCTGTAGTTGGTTAGAGCAGCCTACTGCCGCACTTTTGTATCACCTATTCTTCCGTTGAACCCAAAGCATCTGTACTTGGTGTTGCCGGGTACACTTTGGTATCTTGTGAGTCTTGCTTGCCAGTACTTGTCTGTACTGACCCCTTTGGGGCTGTGGTTTCCGCAGACTACGTTTCCGAGGATCCCCATGGTGGCTACTACGTGGAGTATGACGAGGCTGCTGACGAGTAGATAGCGGACCCGGGCAGGATCCAAGACATCGTGGATGGGCTCCGTCTTTTCGTTTCCGGCCTCTTAGGCCTATTTGGATCTTGTCTGTACTCAGACACTTTGGATGCTTCCGCTGTGATGTAATGATGAATTGTTGGGACATGTGTCCTCTGGATGATTGTATTTGCTATCTCTGCTCTAGTGAGAGCTATTTGCAACTTATTTCAATCTTTTGTGTCTTAGAGATATGTTGTGATATCATTTGTTCAAATGCCATTGACGTACCATGTGTGTATGTTATGAAGTACGTCAACGGAAGTAGTCGGATTTCTATGGGATGGTTTACGCAGACGATGGATAGTAGAGAATGGTTGTCACACGTTTACGTGTTGGCCTGCTCATATTGAGATGCGGGTGCCGGTATGCCCCGTAAGCCATTTACCTACTGTTTAGCGGGCTGTGAGTATCCTCTAGAAGTCCGGGTGCGACATTTCCTTAGCAGTTTTTCGTGTGTTCATTGACCTTTGGCTTGTTCTATTGCTTCCCATGAAGCCGGATTGCGGACAACAGCAAAGTCGAAGAGTTGGCCCTTAGGTTTAAACATATTACTATACATGCGCACGAAATTTTGAGCAGACTAACCGAGTAGACAAAGTAAAGAAAGTAAATGACACAGAGCATGTTTGGCACAGGCAGTCCCCGAGTTCGAATTCGGAGCGCCAATTTGAAATTTAACTCGGTTAAGGAGATACATACAATGTTTGTTCAGGAATGAAAACGACGGAGTAGAGCTACATTCTAGGGACGCTTGGATTCCTCTCCGGATTTATCCGCCCTGTTCTTCTGTGGTGCTTATGCGTCGATGAGGTAATACACATCATTGTGCAAAGCCTTGCTCACAATTAAAGGACCTTCCCATGGAGGGGAAAGTTTGTGCATCCCGGCTGTGCGTTGCACAAGCCTAAGCACCATGTCTCCTTCTCGGAAAACCCTTGGGTTTACTTTCCGGCTATGATAGCGTCTCAGATTCTGTTGATATACAGCTGAGCGCGATAGAGTTAATTCTCTTGCTTCTTCGAGCAGATCGACATCATCTTCTGGGTCTTCTCTTGCCTCTGCCTCAGTATAGAGGGTTATTCTTGGTGAGTCATGCTCAAGGTCAGTGGGCAACACGGCCTCTGCTCCATATACCAGGAGGAATGGTGTGTATCTGGTTGATCGGTTAGGGGTAGTCCTTAGACTCCACAACACCGCCGACAAGTCGTCTATCCAACACCTAGGTATTTTCAGCAACAACTCAACCATCCTTGGCTTTACTCCGGATAGGACCATGCCATTTTATCTTTCAACTTGTCCATTTGAAGCTGGATGGGCGACTGATGCAATGTCTAGCCGAATCCGCTTCTCCTTACAGAACCGAGCAAAAACTCCCTCAGAAAAGTTTGTCCCATTATCTGAGATGATCCCATGCGGGTAGCCATACCTCAGAATGATATCCTTCAAGAAGCTTAATGTTGTGTTTCCATCACATTTCCGGATTGGCTTCACTTCAATCCACTTGGTGAACTTATCAACCATGACCAAGATGTGTATCATGTTGCCCCGAGCTGTCTTGAAAGGACCCACCATATCCAAGCACCAGACAACAAATGGCCAAGTAATGGGGATTGTCTTCAACTCGAAAGCTGGCATATGAATCTTGCTTGCATACCTCTGGCACCCATTGCACTTCCTCACCAGATCTTCTGCTTGTTGCAAGACAGTGAGCGAATAGAATCCATGCCGGAATGCTTTCTTGACTAGGGCCCGATATGAGGCATGGTGCCCACACTCTCCTTGGTGTACTCTCTAAGAATCTCTTCTCCTTCTTCTGGCTCAACACAGCGTTGGAGTATGCCAGTGGCACTTCTCTTGTACAGCTCTTTGTTGATGATGGTGTAGCCCTTAGATCTTCTTTGTATCTGCCTGGCTGTGACCTCTTCACTCGGCAAAGTACCATCCTTTAGAAAGGATAATATGGGCAAAGCCCAACTCGGTGTCTCTCGAATAGGAAACACTAGTTCATCCACTTCCATTGGATCAGTTGTCATGACTTGCTCCGGGTTGGAGACGAGTCCCCTAGTCCCCGAGTACCGAGAAATAATCCCCTCGATGAATGTGACAGTCCCCGGGTTTACTGAGGCAGTCCCCGGGTTGGATGGAGCAGTCCCCGGGTTCTCCTTTGAGCTCTCCTAGTCAATCTCCATGGGAACAACTTCTGAGTCCGGCAGAGCCGGGATGAATATATACTCCGAGTTGGGGGATGGCTTGATAGAGGGCTTCCTCAAATGCTCCACAGCAATCCCAGGCGGGATGAATTGCCGAGAAGAACCCAACTTGGATAAAGCATCCGCTGCATCATTTTCAGCTTGGTGGATGTGATGGAACTCACACCCATCGAAGAATCCGGTCATATTCTGGACGAGGAACTGATAAGATGCCATGTTGTCATCCAACGCGTCCCAAGTCCTCGAGACCCGTTGAACCACCAGGTCTGAGTCACCATAGCATACAATCCGCCGGATTCCAATCTCCTTGGACACTTTCAAGCCATGGACCAGGGCTTCATACTCGGCTATATTATTGGATGCCGGAAAATGAATCTGAAGCACATACTTGAGTTGGTCCCGTTTGGGTGAGGTGAGTACAACACCGGCACCGAGTCCCTATTTTACCTTAGAGCCATCGAAATGCATCCTCCAGAAATTTGTCTCCGGCAAGGGAGGTTCATACTGCATTTCGGCCCATTCAACAAAGAAATCCGCCAGGGCCTGGGACTTGATGGCTTGTTTTCTCGCATACAACGGGGTGTAAGCGGCTAGCTCAATTGCCCACTTGGCCACCCGGCCACTTGCATCTTTGTTGCCCATGATCTCCGAGATGGGAGTAGTGCTCACCACTGTAATTGGATGCTCCTGGAAATAGTGCTTGAGCTTCTTGGCACCCAGGTAAACTTCATAAGTCATCTTCTGATAATGCGGGTAGTTTTGCTTGGAGCTGGATAGCACTTCAGTCAGATAATAAACCGGCCTCTGCATGGATTTTCCTTCTTCTTCTCGCTCCACTACCACCACCACACTCACTACCCGATTTGTAGCCGCAATATAGAGAAGCATTGGCTCCTTAGACAGTGGAGACGCTAGAACTAGAGCGGTAGCCAACATGCTCTTGAGCTCTTTGAACGCCACATCAGCTTGTGGGGTCCAGACAAATTTGTCATTTTTCTTCATGAGCTGACAGAGAGGCAAAGCCTTCTCACCCGTTCTTCCCAGAAAACGGCTAAGAGAAGCCAGGCACCCGGTGAACTTCTGCACATCCTTCAGTGATCTCGGCAAAGACATGCTCTCTATATTTTTTATCTTTGAAGGATTGGCCTCAATGCCCCCGATTAGACACCAAGAAGCCGAGTAGCTTCCCAGCCGGGACACCAAATGTGCAATTGGTTGGATTCAATTTCATCCGGTACTTGCGCAAGCTTGCAAATGTTTCTTCAATATCGCTAAGCAGTGTGTGTTTTTCTTTGGTTTTGATGACAATGTCATCCACATACACCAGCACATTTCTTCCCGATATGCTCATGCAGGCATTTCTGCATGCACCTCTGGTACGTGGCCCCAACATTACTCAAGCCAAAACACATAACACGATAGCAATAAGCCCCGTACGGGGTAATAAAGGCATTCTTTATTTGATCAGCCGGATTTAAAGGTATCTGGTGAAAACCAGAGTAGGCATCAATGAAAGACAAAAGCTCGCACCCGGCAGTGGAATCAATCACCTGATCTATCCGGGGCGGTGGGAATGGGTCCTTGGGGCAGGCCTTGGTCAAGTCGGTGTAGTCAACGCACATGCGCCACACCATAGCGACCATGGGGTCATCCTTCTTCTTTTCCACTATGACCGGATTGGCCAGCCAATCCGGATGCAACACCTCTAGGATAAATCCACTTGCTAGCAGCCTTGTGATCTCGTCACCAATGGATTTCCTCCTTTCTGCCGCAAAGCGGCGCATAGCCTGCTTGACTGGCTTGGCGTCTGGCCGCACATGCAAAGAGTGCTCAACCAACTCCCTCGGGACACCCGGCAGATCCCGTTTGGACCATGCAAAGACATCCCGATTCTCACGGAGGAAATGGATGAGCTCGCTTTCCTATTTCTCTGTCGCCAATGATGGCAACACGCTCCGGGAACTCCGGGTCAATCTGCACCTTCTTTGTCTCTTGGGAGGCCTGGAATGTGGCTCCATGCTGAGAGCTCGGCATGCCAGGCATACCGAGTTGAGCTGCATGTGCCAAGGCCACCACCTCATGTATCTTCTTCTTCTCGGCCGCAATGACCATGGACTCGGCAAGCCGAGATCCCACAGATGCACACTCCAGGGAGCGCTTGTAGTCACCCGAGATGGTGATGATGCCATTGGGACCGGGGAGCTTCATCTTCAGGTACGCCGCATGAGTTGAAGCCATGAACTTGGTCAGAGCAGGCCTGCCGAGAAAAGCATGATAGGGGCTCTGAAGATCAACCACCTCAAACTGCAGACATTCAGTCCGGCAGTTGTCCCTCGTGCCGAAAAGCACATCAATCCAGATTCGGCCAATGGGAGCACATGACACCCCCGGCACAATGCCATGGAATGTAGTCCGGCTGGTTAGCAGCATATTCTCGGCAATGCCGAGCTTCTCCATAGTATCCCGGTACATGATGTTGATGCTGCTCCCATTGTCAATCAGCATCTTGCTGAACTTACCATTCTTCTTGGTCCCCAGGAAAGTTGGGTCCACCACTAGAGCATAAGTACCCGGGTTCGACATGATCTTGGGATGATCAGCTCTGGACCAGACTATGTCCTGGTCGCACCAATGCATGTCATCCGGCACCGCCGGCATCACATCGTTCACCTCCATCGCGCGCCTGCGCTGGCTCTGCTTGTCATCCGGCTTAGTGGTGAACACCATGTAGCTCTCACGATGCTCCTGGTACTCGTTCCGGTCTCCACCACCACCATTGTTGTTGTTGTTGTTGTTGTTCTGGTTGACGTTGTTGTTGTTACGGTTGTTGTTGTGGGTGTAGTAGTTGTTGTTGCGGTTGTTGTTGTTGTAGTTGCGGTTGTAGTTGTTGGCCCCCTGCGCCACTTAGTTCACATTCTCCCTCCTCTGGTTCTCGGCTGGCCTAGGAGCAGCTTCCCGGATAGGCTGCACATTCGAGCCCAAGAGCGGAAGAGGAGGAGGAGGAGGAAGTTCGCCAAAGCCCTCGCTCTTGATCCGGTCCCACCAGCTGCACTGCCGAGTAGTGTGGTTAGCTGGCCTGCTCGGATGCCGAGTATGGAAGCTGCACAACCCCTCCTTCATGGTCTCAAAGATGAACCTCAGAGGATCTCCGGATTCCTGGGGAGCATTGTACTGCTGAGGAGCATTATACTGCTTCTTGAAGTTCTGGCCCTGATTCTGGTTTTGCCCATACTGGGCTCCAGCAGTTTTTTGTCTCAGGCTGCTCCCCGCAGCAGGTTGATCCTGGTTGACTGCAGCCACATGGTCTGATCCATATCGGATATCAGGACGTTCATCTCTTCTCTTGTTGCGGAAGTCTTGGTGGTCATTGCGCCGGGCTCCATCATGATGTCTTCTTTTTGGCTCGAACGAGTCGAGCAGAGGCTGAGTAGGGTCACCGAGAGCATACATATCTGCAATCTTGATTGTCTCGGCGAGCGTACTCGGCATCTCTCTCTGCAGTTTCTGCCACAGCATGCTGCCATGTCGGCAGCCTTGAGCGAACCAGGAAATTGCCTGTGACTCATTCACACCCTCACAGGTGTTCCTCAGTGTACTCCACTGAGTAAGATACTCGCGGTCAGTCTCTTCTTCCCCCTGCTTGCATGCCGAGAGCTGCTGTGGCCGGTTTGGCCTCTTGTAGGTGCTGGTAAAATTGCTGATCAAGGCTTCCGAGAAGTCAAGCCAGCAGTTGATGCTATCCTTCGGCAGATTGTTGAGCCAGATCCGGGCAGCTACGCGGCACCGATACGGATACGAGTATCGGTATCGGGCGATACGGATATGGAAATACGACATTCTGAAAATGCGCCAATACAAGGATACGGTTTAATACCTTTAAAATAATCAACAAATACATTTTGGTAGGTAGAAACAAGCAATATAGTAAATACCAGACCTTATTTCAATCAACTAGTTAAAATCTTAAAGAGAGATACAGAGAGGGGAGGAAGGTGAATGCACCGGAGGGAGAGCCAGAGAGAAGGAGGAACCAAGGAGTGTACATGCCAGCGTGGGCTTGGTTGGGTCGCCGGAGAGTGCGGGTGGCAGCCTGGCGGGTTTGGCATGGCTGGGTTGCTGGCTTGCTACCGTGTCTATTGTTGGTTGTTGCTGGCAAGGGGGAGCAGGGGGAAACGAGGCAGGGAGCTGGCAAAGGGGAGTCGGAGAGGCAGAGAGCTACTCGCCATCGGCTGCAGTTGCTGGCGAGGGGGAGGCAGGGAGCCGGCGAGGGAGAAGCCGGAGACAGCGAGTGGCTCGATTTGACCGACCACCATGAGGAGCGAGGATGAGGCGGCTATGTTTGGGAGAATAGAGATTCGATATGTATATGCATGTGCGAGATGGAAGATTACGTGGGCTGGGCTGTATCCAGTTTAGGTCCGATACGTATCCAAATGGTATCCTTAATTATTTTAAATGCTTTATTTACCGATACTCCCGCGATACGTATCGAAGAGGTATCAAACATGAATCGGTATCGGGTACGGTATCGGACACGGACACGGCCTCTAGACCTTGTATCCGTGCAGCGTAGCCGGGCAGGGCCCTCCAACATGTGAGGCCCATACCTCACATCCCATCTCCGGTTGCCGCCGGCAATGTACACAGCGGTAACATAGTCGTTCATCCAGTTATCTGGCTTGGTGCTTCCATCATAAGTCTTGGTCCCTCTAGCCAGCTGAAACTTGGGCACGGCCGGCTCCCCCATGATCCTGGGACCAAAACAACTTGGCCCGGGTGGGCCCCTTGCTTCTATCTCCTCGGACAGGTAGATCATGTCCATCTTGTACCTTGCATCACTTGGCTGCAACATCCTTGCTCCCAACCGAGCTGCGAGATCTCTTGGGTCGGCGTACCCGGCTTGCTCCATTGCCGAGTACCCGTCATTGTAGCGGTCTTGGTGCACAGGACCGGGCTGAACAACCGGGTTGACCACCGCAGCAACTGCTGTGGCTGAACAACATGCTGAACCAGGTTGACAACATGATGCCGAGATGGGCCATCTCGGTTGCCTCCTTGCCCCTCTTAGTGAACTCGGGCGGCCTGATGGCCAGTACCTGCAGCAACGTGTTTTTGACCGGGCTTCCGCTCTATAGCGTGCTGTTTTCCAGCGACAGCCGAATCGTACACCTGCATCTGCTTGCTCTTCCCGGAGTTTACACTCGGAGCCCTCTCACCACCGGGAAGCGGTGATGAGGCCTGTTTTTTGGATCTTGCCCCATGCGACTGAACAACATGAGATGCACCAGCTCCCGGATTCGCTTTCCGGAAAGCCTCATTCTGCGTACCAGCTTCCAGAACAAGCTCATTGAGCCGGTCCTGCTGCCTAATGCGAGCTTCACCAGATAAGTTTGGCAGCTCGGCAGCAACTGCCTCTGCAGCTCTAAGTGTTTTGGCAGGAGAGCTATATTTAGGCCTACCAGCTGAGGTCCTACTATCAGATTTGCTAGCAGCTCTACCATCTCTAGCCAGTTCAGCACCTAAGTTGTGACGAATGATTCCTATCTTGCTAGGATTTCTAGAAACAGAAGTAAAACCATGGGCTCTATTGTACTCATTCTGGTCAAGGGTGAGCTCCAGCCTAACCTTTTCCAGCTCCTGGGCCTCCTCGAGCAAGTCCTGGTGCTGCTACTCGAGCTACGCCCTCAACTCCGCCGGGTCCGCATCCGTGGCGAGAGGCATGCCCAAGTTCTCGACGACACCGACACGAGCCGCCGGTATTGCAGTCGATGTAGAAGGATCCTTGTAACCCGGTTGGTTCTGTGGCCTGTGGTAGGGCTTGTGGCTCGGATGAGCAGCCAGCTCGTCGACGACTTCGGGCAAAGTGGGCGCGCCTTTCCCGGCATCGATAGCTGGCCCAGTCATCAACACCTCCACGCTGCCCGCAGAGTGGCCGGATGGCTGCCCGCGGACGGCGAGAACTGTAGGAGGGTCCGCAGCAACGAGCACCACCTCCGGGTACTCGCGGATGACGGTGGTGGCGACGTGCACCAAATGCGCGCCGAAGGAGACGACGAAGCTGCCTGCAGGCATGGGCCTACCGCCGAAGTCGCCCGTGTTGTCGGTGATGAAGTCGAGGGAGCCGAATCTGTGGACGAGGCCACAAACCACGCGCTCCCCCGAACGAGAAACAGGTCCCGTCCGGATAAGAACCCATGCCAGCGCCGCTGCTGGCCCCATGGTGGGCGCCAACTGTCGTTGATGTGTAAAGACAGATGCCATAGGATGAATAAAGTTGTGGCCGATGGACGCTGTAGGTATCCGGGGAGGGATCGCACGCCTAACCGGTACGCTCAGAACACTGCAAACAACACAATCTATCCAGGTTCGGGGCCCTCGTGTGGAGCTTACACCCCTACTCCTGCCTTTCTCTCTGTATTATGGTATGCCGAGTACACGGGTTCCTCTCTCTCTCTGTATCTTTCTCTCTGTGAGTAGCTAAGCCAAGCCTCGTAATAAATGATCCAGTGATCGACCCTCGCGCAGGAGGCAGTAGGCCACCTTATATACTGGTGGCCAACTATTATTCTACGAATAGAAGTACTGACAGGACAACTCTACTGTGCAGCAGCGCACACCTCCGTGTCTTAGCTGAAAGCGTCACCGAAAGTCTCTGATGGAGGGATGATAACCCGGTAGGCTAATGCCAAGGTGTAACCCGGCCCAAAGGGAACCGCGCAAGACCCGGCTCAAGGAAGAGGAGTTTCTAGAAGGCCCAAGAAGTAGTGTAGGCCTCGCAGCCCGGTTTTTGGGGTTACTATTAGGAAACTTAGGGTTTGTATGCGGTTACTGGGTAGGATTCCGGGTGTGCCTTGGATAGGAAGCCAGGGGGCCGGGTAAGATACAAACCGTCTCCTAGGCTTAGGAAGAGAGAACTTCACCAGATATTCGAGTATCCTTGTAATACGAGAGCTGATATTGTAACCCTAGATCGGAGACTCGGCGACTTGATTGCCAGAGCTTCCAGATCGATTGATAGCATGATTTACCCTGAGCTAAACCCTCTCCCAAACACCAGAGTCGAATTACCCCAAGATAAGTTACCCCTGGTAACGTCTGCCGTGATTATCCCACGACAGTTGGCGCCCACCGTGGGGCCTACGTCCAAAGGTGTTTACATCACGGGAGAAGCTCGGGAAAGCATGAAGAACCTCGTCATCGGCGAGATCTACACCAACCCCGAAGGAGAGAAGATGGTAGATGACTTTGGTTGGGGACCAGAGTCGGATCTGCTAGAAGCCGGATCTGTCGTCACAATCGGCCGGGTCAACGTCTTCGTCGGCATGGTACGTACGTCCGGTTCAATTCCTGACGATATTGAGTATGATTCTGTGTCAGGGGAAGCGACATGCGTTCAGTCGGACGGAGAAGAATCGATCGGAACGGCAGACCCGGCAGAAGAGCCCACCACGAAGAGGGAACAACTGGAGGAGCCGGTATGGACCCCGCGTGGCCGGGTCATGAGAGAAGATGACACCGAGTCTATCCTGCACTTGCTGGAGGACCGGTAGGAGGAGGATAGTTGTGATGAGGAAGAATACGAATCTTAGCCAGGCATCACACGCCAGGTCGCGGTCTACACGGCCCCTGCAATCAATCTCAATCAAGGGGACATGACTACGGCCGCGGTCGGAGCGGCGCGAGCGCTGGCCCAACAGCAAAATCCGGTTGATGGAAACACGGTTGTAGCCCGGGTCGACGGAGAATCGGCTTCAGTTACCAGTCGTACTACCGAGAGCGAGCTGCGGAGAAACATGTTTGGGTTTATGGCGAACAGAACGCCGGGAGCGGGACCCTCAAATCCACGAAATCCGGCTTTGTTCAACAATAACTTGATCTTGGATCCTACAGTACTAGCAACGGTGATAACCCCAGAAAACGCGGCAGCACGCGGCGCGGATCTGGATGTGGCCCGCCGCGCATTGGATCAGCAAAGAAGAGATGTGGAAGCTGAAAAACAAGGGATAGCCGCACGACAGCGCGAGCTGGAAGAGATGGAGAACCGGCTCCAAGTTCAGTCGACCAGTATGCACAATCAGAGATACCAGTCGAGATTACCGGCCACGGGAGGAACTATACACCCGGCCGCGCTATTCATTACACCTCAGGATCAACCAATTCCGGCTGTGAATCGGGAAACCGGACATCAGCCTGCAACCTTGAGAGGACAACCGGCAAACATACAAGCCGGGTTACCCACGTTGCAAACAGGAATCGTAACTGGCAATGCAGCGCCACCACCACCACCGCCACGATTTCATACTCCACCAGGTCACTTCAATAACCCAATGGATAACGTGTATGCAGCAACATTGGCACTTGATCGCATCCCCGTAGGAGAGTCACCCCACGCAGCGGAGACCCGACGGGCA
The DNA here is from genome assembly GCA_028641055.1 of Alopecurus myosuroides. Classification (NCBI taxonomy): domain Eukaryota; kingdom Viridiplantae; phylum Streptophyta; class Magnoliopsida; order Poales; family Poaceae; genus Alopecurus; species Alopecurus myosuroides. The sequence continues at coordinate 191,302,161 of CM054061.1, forward strand.
ATAGATTTGCTGCGCACAGCAATAGTTCAGCAGGCCAATTACCCGGATAACAGGAGTGGAATGCACGGAACACCATACGTGAGCCGGCAGAACGGAAACACCGGCAATATCCAGTCGAGTTCGGCACGGCGGAGGGCAGAGCAGCAGTAAATGCCGCCTCCTCCCCGTAGGCCGGCAATGCCCGCTGTATCAGCGACGCAAGCCATTGTGGACAGTTCCCGAGCCAGGCGAGCAGCGGCCGGGTCTGCGGTACGGGGACCGGTAGCGGTTGCACCTCCCGCCGTACCCGCTGCGACGTCACACGTTTCTCGAGTGATGCCAGTACCGACAAACCTTGCCGGGCCCGGATACCATCCGGGCTGAGCCTTACCCGGATAAGTTCAAGGAGCCGGGTAAGGTGGTTAATTATGAGCCAACCATGGATCCAGAAACCTGGTTGAGCAACTATGAGATGGCCATGTCGATCCGCAACGCATCTGAGAATCTTCAAGCCCAATTCATGTACCTGATGATGTCAGAAGGAGCAGCCAAGTTGTGGTTCAATAATCTTCCCGAGAAATCCGTCAATTCATGGGGCGAGTTGAAACCGCCTTTATCAAGCACTTTCATGGAACATTTAGGAAATTGTTTACGATTGATGATTTAGAGCGATGTGTTCAGAAGAAAGGAGAATCGGCACGCAGTTGGGTGCGTCGGGTTATGGAAATTCTCCTCTCATCCACTGATATCCAGCCAAAGGATGCGTTACAAGCTATGGCAAAAACATGCAAATACACACCCTTGGTGCAAAAATTGACACGCATGAAGTCTAACCGTCACGCTTCAGAGGTTACAATGGGAGAGTTGATGGACGCATGCAACAAGCACGCCGCCACAGATACTACAGAAGAGGATGTCGATGATAAGAAAGCAAAAGCCAACGCGGGTAATAGTGAAAGACCCGGCAATGGAGCCTCGCCGGGTAACAACGGAGGAAACAACGGAAACAACCAGCATAAGCGCCCATATGAAGGAAATTCCGAGTTTGTCGCCAATACAGAAGCCGGGTTTGCGAGACCCAGAGCTGAAGGAAATTTCAACGGAGGAAACTTCAATGGAGGAAATTACCAAGGACCACCAAGGCCGGCTAACCATATAGAGGCCTTCAGGATGCCTTGTCCGCGTCATAGCAGGAACGGTAGGCCGGCTAATCATTCACTAGAGCTGTGTGTAGATTTACAGAGATGGAAGAACGAAGAAATACAGAAAGCAATGCGAGGTGCAGGCCGGGGAGCAGGACAGGGTCCGGGTGGAAACCCGGGCAATGGCCCACCCCGGCTGGCAACCCAGGAGGTGGTAACCCGGGTAACAACCAAGGAGGCGTTGGAGGTTTCCAAGCCAACCCCAAGCAGCTGGGGAAGTATCATGTTCATACCACGGGGATTTCCAATAAAGATAGAAAGATACTCAAAAAGGCAGTAAACTCGGTCTCTTCGGCTGTTCCGAGATACTTGAGATGGTCAGACCAAGAGGTTACATGGAGCAGGAGGGATCACCCGGAAACAATAGAACATCCGGGTGTGCTGGCATTGGTAGTTGCACCACAGGTTAATGGTTACGAGCTGAAAAAGGTTCTCATGGACGGTGGAAGTAGCATCAATATCTTGTATTGGGAAACTTTCCTACGCATGGGGCTCAAGGAGTCCCAGTTGCAGAAGAGTTCTACAGTTTTTCATGGGATTGTGCCGGGTCATTCAGCATGCCGTGAAGGAAAAATCACTCTAGAAGTTGCTTTTGGAGAATCGAAGGATAATTTCCGAGTGGAGTGGCTCACGTTCGAGGTGGTAAAATTGCGCAGTCCTTATCACGCGCTGTTCGGAAGACCGGCTTACGCCAAGTTCATGGCCAGGCCGTGTTATGTGTACCTACAGCTAAAAATCCCGGGTCCCAAGCGAACCATTACTATACATGGCAACCGGGTTATAGCAGCCGAGTGTGATGAGGGAGACGCGGCAATGGCAGAACAGGCATGCAGAAAGGAAGAGATCAAGTATTACCGGTCTCAGGTAGACCCGGATGACAGAACAGCGTTGAAAAGACCGAATATGGAAGATGAGAGAGCAAAATTCAAAGCAGCACAGGACACAAAGATGGTGGCTTTCGTTGAGGGCGATCCCTCCAAGCAATTTGCTATAGGATCTAACTTGGATAGTAAGAAGGAAGAAGCACTTATCGAGTTTATTCGTGGTAATCAGGATGTTTTTGCTTGGACGCCCAGTGACATGCTAGGTATCCCAACCGAGTTAGCTGAGCACAGTTTGCATGTTGACCCCAAGTCCCGGCCTGTGAAGCAGGGCCTGAGAAAAATGAACGAGGAAAGAAGAAAGGCTATAGGAGCAGAGATAGCTCGGCTCCTTGCGGCCGGCTTTATCATGGAAGTTTTTCACCTGGATTGGTTGGCAAACCCGGTTCTGGTGATGAAGAAAAACAACGAGTGGAGGATGTGCATAGATTACACGAGTCTCAACAAGCATTGCCCAAAGGACCCGTTTGCCCTTCCAAGGATAGATCAGATTATAGATGCAGCGGCTGGAAGTGACCTATTGTGTTTCCTGGATGCTTATTCCGGGTATCACCAGATCAAGCTCAAAAAGGAGGATTGGGAGAAAACGTCGTTCATAACCCCCTTTGGAGCTTTCTGTTACAAAACCATGACTTTTGGGCTAAAGAACGCTGGCGCAACATACCAAAGGTGCATTCAAAAGTGTTTCGAGGATCAGATTGGACGCAACGTCCACGCTTATGTTGACGACGTGGTGATTAAAACCAGGAGGGCAGAAACATTCATTGAGGATCTAAGGGAAACGTTCAAGAATTTGAGAAGGTATCAGATGAAGCTTAACCCCACAAAGTGTGTGTTTGGAGTACCAGCAGGAAAGTTACTCGGTTTCATTGTTTCTGAGAGAGGAATTGAGGCAAACCCGGATAAGATCAAAACTATTCAGAATCTGAAAAAGCCGGAAGGCCTGAAGCATGTTCAAAAGCTTACAGGGTGTGTAGCAGCGTTAAGCCGATTTATATCCAGGCTTGGAGAAAAGGCAATACCTTTATACCGGCTCTTGAGAAAAACCGACAAATTTGTTTGGGACCAAGAGGCGGACGAGGCGTTCGAAGCACTGAAAAAGCAATTATCTGAGGCACCAATCCTGGCGGCACCGGGTCCTAAAGAGCCCATGCTGTTATACGTTGCGGCCGGGCCCCGGGCGGTTAGTGCCGTGGTTGTTGTCGAGCGCAAAGAGGATGGAAAAGATCACCCGGTCCAAAGGCCGGTTTACTATGTGAGTGAAGTACCATCAAAAGCAAAGCAACGTTATCCACATTGGCAAAAACTAGTTTTCGGGGTCTTCATGGCCAGCCGGAAATTGAAGCCATATTTTCAGGAACACCCCATAACAGTGGTTAGCTCTATACCAATGGCATATATTATCAGAAATTCAGATGCGACAGGCAGAATAGCCAAGTGGGCCATCGAGATGGGAGATTATCACATTAGCTACGAGCCCAGGTCTGCAATCAAATCTCAAGCTTTAGCCGATTTTATCAATGATTGGACTCACACAAGCATTCCCACAACGATGCCAAGTTCCGAGTCTTGGGTGATGCACTTTGACGATTCTAAGAAGTATGAGGGATCAGGAGCTGGGGTGGTACTCACCTCACGCAAAGGAGACAAATTGAGCTACGTGTTGCAGATTCACTTTGATTGCTCCAACAATGTGGCCGAGTATGAGGCATTGTTACATGGATTGAGAATAGCAAAGGAGATAAACATTAGGCGAATACGGTGCTACGGAGATTTGGACCTTGTGGTACAGCAGGTCTCAGGAACTTGGGACATAAAGGATGCAACAATGGCAGCATATCGCAGAGAGGTGGACAGGGTTGCCGGGTGCTTTTTCGGGTGACAGGCGAAAGAACGAGGCAGCAGATGCACTCGCAAGACTCGGCTCGCGCAGAGAAACGGCTCCACCTAATGTTTTCCTGGACGAGTTATGGCGGCCATCTGTTAAAACCGAGTCTGAGGAAGAGGTGGCTAACCAAGACCCGGATTTGGAGCTAGTGGCCACAGTATGTGCTATTCCCGAGTGGACAGAACCGTTTTTGGCCTACTTATCACGAGGCGTGTTACCACCACAGGAAGTTTTAGCAAGGCAAATTCTGAGACGAGCAAAGGGCTATTCTATTATCAATGGAGAGCTGTATAAAAGGAGTGCAGCAGGAGTCTTTTTGCGCTGTGTAGCACCAGAAGAAGGCCGGCAGATTTTGAAGGAGATCCACGAAGGTGATTGTGGGCATCATGCCTCCACAAGATCCCTTGTGGCCAAAGCATATCGACACAGTTTCTTTTGGCTCACAACCTTAGCAGACGCGGAGCGCTTGGTAGCAAGGTGTGATGGATGTCACAGGTACGCTCGCCAAATCCATGTGCCGGCTATGGAGTTGCAAACAATCCCACTAACCTGTCCATTTGCTGTTTGGGGCATGGATATGGTGGGCCCCTTCCACATGTCACCGTGCAAAAAGACTCATCTTTTGGTAGCTATCGATAAGTTTACAAAGTGGGTTGAAGTTATGCTAGTTACCAATTGCGAAGCAATCACAGCAGTCAAGTTCCTGAAAAGGATCATCTACAGGTTTGGATACCCTCACAACATAATAACAGACAATGGAACCAACATGTCCTTAGGTGAGATGAAGAAATTCTGCGGGAACAATGGTTTCCGGCTTGACATAGCCTCGGTAGCCCATCCCAAGCTAATGGACAGGTGGAGAGGGCAAACCAGGAGTTACTTCGTGGGTTAAAACCACAGCTGCGAGTCCCGTGCATCAGAGCTGCTGGAGCATGGGTTGAAGAGCTACCATCAGTAGTTTGGGGAATTAATACTACACCTAACAGATCTACTCAGATGAACCTGTTTTTCATGGTTTATGGTGCAGAGGCGGTATTGCCGAGTGACATTATTCACGACTCGCCCCGAGTGTCGGCTTACGTTGAGGTGGAGAACGAGAAGACCCGGCAGGATGCTGTGGATATGCTAGAAGAACACAGAGAGCAAGCCTTGGAGAGATCAGCCATATATCAGTAGGATTTGAGGAGGTACTGTCGTGGTGGTATCACGGCAGATGCCATGGGATGGCTAAAGTTGGGGCCGATGGACGCTGGAGGTGCTCGAGGAGGGATCACACGGAGAGTAGCCGCGTGTGGTAGATCACGAACAATGCAAACACCAAGATTTTACCTAGGTTCAGGGCCCTCGTGTGGAGGTAACACCCCTACTCCTGCCTCTCTCTCTATATGTGTATTACCGAGTAGCCACATTACAATCAGGCCTTCAGCCGAGTAGCCACTCTTGCTCTCTCTAGTTCTCTCTAAGTGTTCCCAATGAGTTAGTCGACCCTCGCACAGGAGGAGGCAGGGCACCTTATATACTGGTGCCCAGCCGAATAGAAAACAAGTATAAAATACGACGGGATGTGACAGGAGCCTGCAGAACCGCGCACGCCTCCGGGTTCCCGCTGACACTCGCCCCGTAAGTCGTTGCGCCGTTCGGAGATGGGACCTTTCCACCCTTGTCAGTGAGATAGGGTAGGCCCCTAGCCCTGTCCTGTCCCCTCTGTCAGTGACAGGGCTAGACAGGCGCCTACCGCACTGTAGCCACGCCGTGGTGCGGATAGTCACGCACTCCGTAAGTTGAACCGCACGCCGTACGGACGCAGGATACGCGGGATCCTTTGTCAGAATGGCTCCATTGACTTCTGGCCCGAGTAGGAACTCACTCCCTCTACTCGGACCACTTCCTCTACTCGGAAGAAAGTAACTTCCTTGATTCTTCCTTCTGGCCATTAGCAGGTAAGGCTGGATAGCAGTCTACCGGGTAGCGAGTACCGGGTAGCCAGCTATTCAGCCAAAAGTCTCTCTTGATCTTTCCTTTAGCACTTGCTTTACTCCTACTCGGGGGTAACCCCCCGACATTAGTCCCCGAAGCTGGTAGAGTCCTGCGAACTTGTTCACTGGGCTCTTCCAGCTTAAAAACAAACCTTGTCTTCGTACTGTAAGAAGCCGAGTTGCATCTCCGAGTAGCCATTAATTCTTGCTTGAATCTCTTCTTCTCCGAGTAGCACTATCTTTCTTCTGTGATGCCGAGTAAAATGACTTAGCGAAATCTCAAAACACAATCCCGCTCAACGGTGTGAATCCACCTCTGCGTGTCGCTACGGGGCACGTGTCACACCACCGTACCCCCGACGCCTCGGTGCCTGGGATACTGCAGGCCACGCGCCAATAACTGCACCTCGGGCCCACTAGCTTGTTAAGTCACTTCAACCGCAGTAAATCATCCACGATCTCGACGTGGGATTAACTGCGCCGGTTACGCGCGCAATATGCGCTGTGTGCGTTTCTAACCGGTTCGCTTCCCACGCCGCACGATCTCAGTGCACGACCGATCCCACTAACTCCGTTGGTAACGGCAACCCGAGGGGAGAGATAAATACCCCCTCGGTACCTCCTCCTTCTCTTTCCTGCTCACTTTCTTCTTCCGCCCCTTCGCCTCTCCGCCGCCGCTGAACACGCCGCCAACGCAAATCCTTGCCACGCCGCTGCTCTACGCGCCGTCGGAAAGAGAGCAATTCCTCCACACACCTTGCCAGTCCAATCTTCCACAAACCTCCTTATCTCCATTGCTCGCGAAGACGATGATGGCCGCGCCGGTTGGGAGGGGTCCGATGTCACGGCGGAAGACTGCCAATGGCTAGTCAATACCCGCCGTGTCCCTCCCGGCGTGCGGTGCAGGCAGCCGGGCAACGAGATCGTCCCCACGCCGGAGAAGGGCGAGTTCGTCGTCTTCCTCGCGCACTTCAAGCGGGGATTCGGCCTCCTGGTGTCGGATTTCTTCAAGGAGTTCCTCAGGAACTTCGGGCTGCAGCCGCATCACCTTCCCCCAAACGCCATGGTGATGCTCGCCTTCCACGCCGTGGTCTGCGAGGCGTTTCTCGACGTGTACCCAACTATCCATAGTTGGGCAGGTTATTTCTTCTTCCGGAAGCAGAGCGTCCCCAAGCCCGGAAGCACGGAGAGAGCCCGCGCGATGACGAAGACGGGGGGCGCCATGATGCTGCAGCGCAGCGTTGGCAGCCACCCGCGCGTCAAGGGAATCGACACGGTACGCAAGTGGCAGCGCTCCTTTCTTTATGTCAAGAATGTCCCCACCGAAGAAGGAGCGCCCATCCAGGACCGGATAGGGCTTCCTACGTGGAAGAACGCGCCGCCAACCCAGCAAAATTGGGGTTACAACCCGAAGAGCCTCGATGATATCAATCAGATCGAGAAGCGCCTCGCCGAGTTGACGGAGTTGGGATTCAAGCGCGATGATCCAATCGCGTGCTGGATCTCGCGGCGAGTGCTCCCTCTCCAGCGTCGCTCCCACAAGATGTGCTACATGGGAGGCACGTGGGACATCACAAGGACTACTACTTTCGAGCTCAGCACTGCCGATGTGGCCGTCTGGGCGAGATCCATCATGAAGACATCACTTACTGACACCTGGCAGTATGGCTTCGTGTCGTACAGCCGCGCTAAGCCAATTGAACAGGTTAGTCCTTTATGCTCTGTCTCTGCACTTAGATACCGAGTAGGTGACTTTCCAGCTTAGTATGCTTAGTGTCTGCATGCTGCGCCGAGGAGAACGCCACAAACATTTCGTTGGCTTTATGTGCTTTTTGTTTGCACGCCGTGTCGAGTAGAGAACCTCAGCCGAATATGCTTTGTGTTTGCATGCTACTCTGAATAGAAATTCCCGGGCCTGTATGCTTTGTGTTTGCATGCCGTATCGAGTAGAACTTCTCAGCCTTGTACTCAATTGATTTGTATCACCTTCTTGTCTTTCCAGCATATTGATCGCCTAGCAGAAGAAGATGAGGAACGCTTCGAGGCCAACTGGCACAGCGACCGAGAGGAGGACGACGAGACCGCCTACGATACCCAGGACACCCTCTGCATCCCCCACGCCGAGCAGCCGGGTAAGCATCAAGTTGATGCGTCCATTTGGGATTGGTCCGAGGACGACGAAGGTGACCAAGCTCGCCTCTCTGACCGCGAGTAGCGCAATCCAACTTCCCTTTCTGTTTCTCAAACCCTTTTTCTCTTCTACTCTGCAGATGACCCTGAGGTGGACGAGGAAGACGAAGATGCCATCAACGTCGATCCTCTCTCTGTCGCAGCTCCCACCACTCGGAAGAGGGTAGGCAGTGGTGCCCAAGAGCCTGCCGCCAAGAAACCCAAGAAGACTGAGAAGAAGAAGAAGATCACCACCGCCAGAAGGCAACTCCCCACCCGCAAGGGGTAAGTAATTTTCATCCAAGTTGCATTCTGCTGCTGCTTCTCGGTGTTCTCTTCCCCTTCTCTGTTTCTGAACTTCCTTTCTCTTCCAGCGACCCCCTGGACGCTGACACTGCCGCAGCTCCCACTAGCTCCAAGAGGCAACCTGTCATCGACCTCGAGAAGCTCGTTGAGCTCTCCGAGGACGAGGAAGAGCCAGCACCACGGGATAGGACGTGTGCGCCCTCTCCCGTGAAGTCAGAAGAAGAAGACGCCAACGCCGAGAACACGGGCGCTGGTGACCAAGACATGGACCTGGAGCAGCAGGCCCGCACGGACCAAAATGCGCAGGATGCTGCTCACGATGAAACACCCCCTTCTCCCCCAGCTGCCTCGGCTGGGGAGAATATTGAACAAGAAGCCGAGCATCAAGACCATGCCGCCCTTGAGCGGCAAGACGAGAACATGGAGCAGCAGGAAGACGAAGCTGCCGTTCAGGATGACCCCGCGGCCACGCCGCGGGTAGAAGAAACAGGAGGCACAAGACCTGATCGCGCTGCCGAGCAGCGGGTTGAGGAGACTGAGGTGCAGCCAGTCCTACAGGACCAAGCGCAGTCAGATGCTGCGCCGGATAGCCGGCCTCCTGTGCCGCCTACCCAGCAGGTTACTCCACCCACTGCACCAAGCTCTCCACCAACACAGAAGAAAGCCAAGACTGCACCGAGCCCTCCACCAAAGCAAAGCACGCACAAGACCGCGCCGAGCCCTCCTCCTAAACAAGGCACCCAGAAGACTGCATCTCAGCAGGCTCCTCTCGCTTCACGCCAAGCGCCTCCGTCTGCTTCTCAGACGGATGTTGACACCAAGAAAGCCGCCAAACCTGAAGCCGCAGCTGTCCGCAGGAATCCATCGCGCCAGGCTGCTCAGGACTCTGCTCTGATGCCGCCGCCCAAGTCAAGCGGAAAGGCAGCTGCGAAGAGTACGCAGCTTACAATTGGGCGCTGCTGTTGGGTCTGCTGGCGCAGGCGAGGGGTCGAGTGCTGCTCAGGCGCAACCTAGCTTCCTGCCATACATGCTGCAAATGTCCAAGCAGCACAAAATTGAGTTGAGCAAGGGCGAGCAGCGGGTCGCCGTTACGAAGGGCGGCCAGACCAAGGCAGTGGACGCCAAGCTGAAGGAGAAGAAGCCCCTTGAGTTCTACTCGCGTGAGGCCGGCGAGACTGAGATCCAATCCGAGGGCCTGATGCAGATCGTGGACCGAGTAGGCTTCATCGACCAGGTGTGGGAAAGCGCTGCCCATGGCAACAAGACATGGGATGGCAGCACTGTGGGCACGCTGGATCACTGGCGTATTGACTGGAACAAGGCTGATATGGGCCACAATCCCATGACCATCTCCTCCAGTACAAGCACGCTGGCCGCGAAGCTATTCGTTCTCCGCAAAGCCGCCGAGGACGTCGAGCAGACATACGCTGTAAGTTCCTTTTGCTTGTTCTGAGTTACGGTTTCTCTTCTCCTCTGTTCTCCTTTTTCTCCTTAGCCACTACCCAGTCCCCGAGATTCGGGCCGAGTAGACGGGTACTCAACCGAGTTGCCGTCTTTTCGGGCCAAATCTTCCAAAAATTGTCTAACTCCTTTTCTTTCTTCTTCACAGAATAGCCTCTTGAAGAGGACCAACTTGTTCCGGCGGCTGCTCTGGAACCATAGCATTGCCACAAAACGCCTCGCGGCCCTGGAAAAAGAGCGCAAGGATGACACCAAGATGGAGCAGGCGGCAGTGGATCGTGCCCTTCAACTCTCTGCAATCGAAAGTAAGCCTTTAGCTATTCGGTTAGTGCGTTTTGTGTTTACGCCCGGATTTGCTCTTTGCTCTAACTCTGTTTACTCTGCAGACAAACTCAAAGAATTGCAAGAGCAGCACGAGCACTTCCATGTCTTCACCGCTTCCGCTGAGAGCAAGATCAAGGAGCTGGAAGGTGAGTTGCCAGCTATTCTGCTGTCTGTATCTTCTCCTCTACTTGATTACTCTGCTAACATTGCCCTCCTTCTCACAGAAGAATACAAGAAGTTCCGGGAAGAGCACCTCCATTGCTTGATGCCTGCCGCGGTGCAGCAGCAGCTGGCCGCCTGAGATGCAGCACTTAAGAAGGAACGCGACGCCGAGCGCGCGGAGTTCGAAGCGATGCAGGTGAAGCTGAAGACCACTCTCGAGGACGCCTTGACGACCGAAACCACGGCGAAAGCCAGGGAAAGGACGCTCGAGGCGGAAATCGAAGTTCTAAAGCAGCACAACGTGCAGCTCGCGCAGCAGCTTACCAATGCGCGTAGCATCGAAGACAGGCACATTGCCGATGAGGAGGCCTGGAAGAGAAAGCTGGACGCGCTAATCGTCGACCTCAATAGTAAGTTTTGCGCTTCTCTGCACTTGGCTGTTTCCTTCCTCTTCCGCTTGGCTTGGTTCATTTTTCCTCTTTTCTACTTGATTTCATCTCTGCTCTGCTTCCATTTCTAACTCTTTCTGGTTTCACTCTCAGATATCTTCCCTGATCTCTGCGCGGCTAGAACGCTTGCTTTGGCTAAGGCGCAAGAAGTCCGAGCTGAAAAAGGGTTGCCCATGAACACCAAATCCACGATTGAGGACAACCTCACCAGTATCAAGTCGTAGCTCCATTCAATCAAAGGCCTGGGCACCAGCCTGGTGTCCACGGCCTTGCAGCTGCACCAGCTGTTCTGGCCTGGTGAAACTGCGCCTTGGACTATTCGTGAAATCTCCCAGAAGTTGAACGGCGCAAAGGCCGAGCTGAAGAAATGGCGTGCGTCCGTAGCTCGGGCAGGGGCCGATCTGCTGCTTCGCTTCATATGCAGCTGGTACGAGAACCTGAACCTCGACACCATCCTCGAGTTGCGCCAAGGCTCCAAGTGGTCAGATGATACCGACTGCGTTGCACACCGCAAGGCAGTTGCGTACGAGATCGCATCCTACGCGGATACCGCCCACTTCATCGACGACCCCACCGAGCCTGACACCGAGGCGGAAAGCGAAGGCAAGGACGAAGACGAGGACACCGAGTCGGATGACTTGAGTGTCTTCAAAAACACTGGTGCCGAGGAGGGATCCGGGAAGGGGAAGGGCAAGGTTGCTGCAGATAGCGACAAGGAGCCGGAAGACGAGGGCCAGGATGCCACCATCACCACCGAGATGGTGATCCAGCAAGCTGCTCCCGAGTTGGGCTCCTCGTCTAGCGCGGCACTTGACGATGCAGCGCTACTCCGCACCCAGTCTGCTGCTTCCACTTCAGCCACCGACCCCATCTCGGTGGCCACTGCCACTTCTGAGCAAGCCACCGCCATGGACGTTGATGCTGGAGCTGATGCCGAGGAGGCCAACACCGAGACGACTGCTGCAGACAACACCGCCACCACTGATGATGCTACTGCCTGAAACTCTACCTTAAAACTTTCATGAGATCCCCGGGATGCCGGGTGCAAATGTATCAAAACAATTAAGTCTTTGTTGCTACTCCTTTTTTATTCAGTTTGAAGTTTGCTACTTAATATTTGGGCAACTTTGGCTCGATGCCGGGTTGCGTTATCATGCAAGTCCCCGAGTTGCATTTTTCATCCACTCTTCTCTTTTCGTCTCAGCTCTTTCCTGCCACTTGTGGCTTTGTTGGTAGTCGAGTCACAAGATGTCAAAGATCAAGTTTCAAATACTTAGCCACTTAGAAACATTCATAGTAACGCTACCCACCACTTGGCCGAAAAAAGTTAACAAAACAGTAAATAACGCTCTACTCGGTTCCTGCACTCCTCTTTTCCTTAGTCATTTTTCGTGTGCTCATTGACCTCTAGCTTGTTCTCTTGCTTGCCATGGAGCCGGGTTTCGGACAGCAGCAGAGTCGAAGAGTTGGCTTTTAGGTTTAAACACAGTACTAAATGTACTTATGAAATTCTAAGCAGAGCAACCGAGTAGACAAAGGTAAAACAGGATAGAACAACACGGAGCAAGTTGGACGAGGGCAGTCCCCGAGTTCAATTTCAGATTGCCGAATAGAGGTTTAACTCAGATAAGAGAGTACATACATAATTTGCTCACGAATGAAAACAGCGGAGTAGCGCTACATTCCAAGGGCGCTTGGATTCTTCCCCTGCTCTATCCGGCCTGTTCTTCTGGGATGGCTGTGCGTCAACAAGATAATAGGCGTCATTGTGTAGAGCCTTGCTCACAATAAAAGGCCCTTCCCACGGAGGAGATAGCTTGTGCATCCCGGTTGTGCACTGCACGAGCCTAAGCACCATGTCTCCTTCTCGGAAAACCCTTGGGTTCACTTTCCGGCTAAGATAACGCCTCAAGTTTTGCTGATAAACAGCTGAACGTGACAGAGTTAACTCTCTTGCTTCTTCTATCAGGTCAACGTCATTTTCTCGAGCTTCTCTAGCCTCTGCCTCCGTGTAGAGGGTTACACGGGGCGAGTCATGCTCTAGGTCAGTGGGCAACACAGCGTCAGCTCCATAAACCAGGAAGAATGGCGTGTAGCCGGTTGACCGGTTAGGGGTAGTCCTTAGACTCCACAACACCGCTGGCAACTCGTCTAACCAACACCTAGGTGTTTTCAGCAGCGGCTCAATCAGCCTTGGCTTTATGCCTGATAGCACCATGCCATTTGCTCTTTCCACTTCCCCATTGGAGGCGGGATGCGCAACAGATGCAACATCTAGCCGAATGCGCTTATCTCTGCAGAACTTCGCAAACCTGCCTTCACCAAAGTTTGTGCCATTATCCGTGATAATGCTGTGCGGGTAGCCATACCTCAAGATCACATCCTTCAAGAAACTCACGGCAGTGGCTCCATCACATTTCCGAATAGGCTTCACCTCAACCCAGTTCGTGAACTTGTCCACCATGAACAGAATGTGAGTCATGTTGCCTCTAGCCGGCTTGAAAGGGCCTACCATATCCAAGCACCAAACAGCAAATGGCCAAGTAATGGGAATGGTTTTCAACTCGGAAGCTGGCATATGAATCTTACTTGCGAATCTCTGGCAGCCATTGCACTTTCTCACGATATCTTCAGCTTGCTTCAAGGCAGTGAGCCAAAAGAAGCCATGCCAAAAAGCCTTGTTGACCAGAGCCCGAGAAGAGGCGTGATGCCCGCATTCTCCTGGGTGTATCTCCACCAATATTTCTTCTCCCTCTTCTGGCTCTACACAGCGTTGTAGCACACCAGTTGGACTTCTTCTATGTAGCACATCTCTGAAGATTGTATAGCCCTTGGATCTTCTCTGAATCTGCCTCGAGGTAACCTCATCACTCGGCAAGGTGCCGTCCTTGAGAAAGGATAATATGGGCAAAGCCCAACTCGGTGTTCCCCGGATGGGAAACACTGGTTCGTCCACTTCCATTAGATCAGCCACCAGTTCTTCTTCTTCTGGGTTGGGGGCGAGTCCCCGAGACCTTGTGCATGCGGCAAGAACCCCTCAATGAATGTGACAGTCCCCGGGTTAAGAGGGCCAGTCCCCAAGTAAGAAGGGTCAGTCCCCGGGTTGCAGGCGCCAGTCCCCGGGTTGGAGACGGCAGTCCCCGGGTTCCCTTTTGCACCCTCCCAGTCAATCTCCATGGGAACAGCTTCCTCACCAGGCAGAGAAGGAACAAATATGGATTCCGAGTTGGGGGATGGCTTGATAGATGGCTTCCTCAAATGCTCCAAGGCCACCCCAGCCGGGATGTATTGCCGAGAAGACCCCAACTTGGACAACTCATCAGCTGCCTCATTCTATGCTCGGTGTATGTGTTGGAACTCGCATCCTTCAAAGAATCCAGTCATGGTTTGCACCAGGAACCGATATGAAGCCATGTTGGCATCCAGAGCATCCCAAGTGCCTGAAACTTGCTGCACAACAAGATCCGAGTCGCCATAGCATATAATGCGCTGCACTCCAACCTCCTTGGCCACCTTCAAGCCGTGTACTACAGCCTCGTATTCTGCTACATTGTTGGATGCCTTGAAGTGGATTTGCAGTACGTACTTGAGTTGATCTCGCTTGGGTGACGTGAGCACCACGCCAGCTCCCAAGCCTTCCTTCACCTTGGAGCCATCAAAATGCATCTTCCAGTAGTTGGCTACCGGAGTAGGAGGCTCATACTGCACCTCGGCCCAATCCACCAGAAAATCCGCAAGGATCTGAGACTTGATGGCTTCTCTTCTTACATACGCAGAAGCGTACACGGCCAGCTCAATCGCCCACTTGGCTACTCTGCCACTTGCCTCCTTGTTACCCATGATATCCGAGATGGGAGCAGAACTCACCATAGTGATGGGATGCTCTTGGAAATAGTGCTTCAGCTTCTTGGCGCCCAGGTACACGCCGTAGGTCATCTTCTGGTAATGCGGGTAGTTCTGCTTGGAACTGGACAGCACTTCGCTGAGATAGTATACATGCCGTTGCACAGTCTTGCCTTCCTCTTCTCGCTCCACCACAATCACCACACTGACCACTCGGTTAGTCGCAGCAATGTACAACAGCATTGGCTCTTTGGGTAGCGGACTAGCCAAGATGGGAGCGCTACCCAGCATGTCTTTCAACTCCTTGAATGCCACATCAGCTTGCGGTGTCCAGACGAACTTGTCGCTCTTCTTCATCAACTGATACAGAGGCAGGGCCTTCTCGCCCATTCGGCCCAAAAAACGGCTCAGAGATGCCAAGCAACCAGTGATTTTTTGCACATCCTTCAGTGATCTCGGCAAAGACATGCTTTCAATAGCTTTTATCTTTGAAGGATTGGCCTCAATGCCCCGACTGGATACCAAGAAGCCGAGCAGCTTGCCAGCCGGGATGCCAAAGGTGCATTTACTCGGGTTCAGCTTCATCTTGTACTTGCGCAAGTTGGCAAAAGTTTCCTCAAGGTCACTAAGCAGAGTATGTGTTTTATTCGTTTTGATGACAATGTCATCTACGTACACCTGCACATTTTTGCCAATTTGATCATGCAAGCATTTCTGCATGCATCTCTGGTAGGTAGCCCCCGCATTCCGCAACCCAAAGCACATGACACGATAGCAATAAGCCCCGTACGGGGTAATGAAAGCAGTCTTTATTTGATCAGCAGGGTTGAGAGCTGTCTGATGAAAACCAGAGTAGGCATCTATGAAAGACAAAAGCTCACAACCAGCAGTGGAATCGATCACCTGATCTATGCGGGGTAGCGGAAAGGGATCTTTGGGGCAGGCCTTGTTCAGCTCGGTGTAGTCCACGCACATGCGCCATGCAGTATCCGCTTTGGGGTCCTCCTTCTTCTTTTCAACCATTACCGGGTTGGCTAGCCAGTCCGGATGCAAAACCTCCATGAT
This sequence comes from Alopecurus myosuroides, assembly GCA_028641055.1. Classification (NCBI taxonomy): domain Eukaryota; kingdom Viridiplantae; phylum Streptophyta; class Magnoliopsida; order Poales; family Poaceae; genus Alopecurus; species Alopecurus myosuroides. Next base: position 191,317,866 of record CM054061.1, read on the forward strand.
AAAGTTGCTTATCAGCAACTTGGTGATCTGGTCACCAATGGCCTTCCTTCTCTCATCGCCAAAGCGGCGCATCGCCTGCTTCACTGGCTTGGCATCAAGCCGCACATGTAGCGAGTGCTCAACCAACTCCCTCGGGACACCTGGTAAATCCTCATTGGACCAGGCGAACACATCCCGATTCTCACGGAGGAAGTGGATGAGCTCGCTTTCCTATTTCTCTCCCAACCCGTCGCCAATGATGGCAACGCGGTCTGGGAACTCAGGGTCGACCTGGACCTTCTTTGTCTCCTGAGACGCCTGGAATGCAGTCCCGTACTGGGAACTAGGCATGCCGGGCGCACCACCTTGCGCTGCTTGTGCCATAGCCACCACATCGTACATCTTCTTCTTCTCGGCAGCAATGACCATGGATTCCGCCAGCTGGGAACCAGCAGAGGCACACTCCATGGACTTCTTGTAGTTAACCGAGATGGTGATCACTCCATTAGGACCAGGAATCTTCATCTTCAGATAGGCAGCATGAGTAGAAGCCATGAACTTGGTGAGTGCAGTCCTACCCAGAAGGGCATGGTAGGGGCTCTGAAGATCAACCACCTCAAACTGGACGCACTCGGTGCGACAGTTCTCCCTGGTGCCGAATAGGACATCCATCCAGATGCGGCCGATTGGAGCACAAGACACCCCCGGCACAATTCCGTGGAATGTGGTCTTGCTGGGTAGCAGCATGTTCTCGGCAAGGCCGAGCTTCTTCAGTGTATCCAGATACATGATGTTGATGCTGCTGCCATTGTCAATCAGCACCTTGCTGAAGCGGACGTTCTTCTCGGGTCCGAGGAAAGTGGGATCCAGCACCAAAGCATAGCTACCCGGGTTGGGCATCACCTTGCGGTGATCAGCCTTGGACCAAGTCACCTCTTGGTCGCACCAGCGCAGATAGTGAGGCACCACCGGGATGACAGCATTTACCTCCAATGCACGCCTATGCTGCGACTGCTTGTCGACTGGCTCGGTGACGAAGATCATGTAGCTCTCGTGGTGCTCCTGGTACTGGTTGCGGTCTCCACCGCCATTGTTGCCGTTGTTGTTGTTGTTACCTTGGCTGCTGTTGTTGTTGTTGTTGTTGTTGTTGTTGTTGTTCCTGTTGTTGTTGCGGGTGTAGTAGTTGTTGTTGTAGTTGCGGTTGCGGTCGTTGTTGCTGTTGTTGCGGTAGCGGTCGTTGTTGAAGTTGCGGTTGGCTCCTAAAGCCACCTGGTTCACATTCTCTCTTCTCGGGAAGACTGCAGGCCGAGGAGCGGGTGCCCGAGCTGGCTGCACATTGGCATTCGCTGCTGGCAGAGGAGGAGGAGGAGGCAAGCCCTCGTTCTTGATTTGTTCCCACCAACTGCACTGCCGAGTAGTGTGGTTGGCTGGCCTGGCTGGATGCCGAGTATGGAAGCTGCATGGGCCATCCTTCATATCCGTGAAGATGAAGTTCGGTGCAGGACCCGAGTTGCCGCTACCCTGCTGGGGAGCATTGTACGGCTTCTTGATGCCTTGGCCCTGATTCTGGTTTTGCCCGTACTGGGCTCCAGCAGTTTTTTGCCTCTGGCTACTCCCAGCAGTCGTGGTCACAGCATTCACCTCCTCGGGATCATACCGAGTATCAATCCGGTCACCCCTGCGCTTGTTGCGGAAATCATTGCGCTTGCTGCTGTTGCTGTTGTAGTTCCTTCTCGGCTCGGGGGAGTCCATCAGAGGCTGGGTTGGGTCGCCAAGTGCATACATGTCCGCGATCTTGATAGTCTCCGCGAGTGTACTCGGCATCTCGCGCTGCAGCTTCTGCCACAGCATGCTACCATGTCTGCAACCCTGCGCAAACCAAGTGATGGCCTGGGCCTCATTCACACCTTCACAGGTGTTCCTCAAAGTGCTCCACCGAGTAAGATACTCGCGGTCGGTCTCGTCTTCCCGCTGCTTGCAGGCGGACAACTGTTGCGGCCTATTCGGCCTCTTGTAAGTGCTGGTGAAGTTGCTGATGAAGGCCTCCGAGAAGTCCAGCCAGCAATTGATGTTGTCCTTGGGCAGGTTGTTGAGCCAAGTCCGAGCTGGACCCTCAAGCATTTGCGGAACATACCGCACAACCCATCTCCGGTTGCCGCCTGCAATGTGCACGGCTCTGACATAATCGCTCAACCAGTCCTCCGGCTTGGTGCTGCCATTGTAACACTTGGTCCCTCTTGCCAGCTGGAAGTGGTTCACTGATGGCTCGTTCATGATGCGAGGGCCAAAGCACTCTGGGCCAGGCGGCCCCCTGTTCTCGAGTTGCGCGGACAGATTGATCCTGTCCAGCTTGAACCTGGCATCACTGGGCTCCAACATGCGCTCACCAAGGCGATCAGCAACATTCCTGGGGTCAGCATAACCGGCTAGTCCCATCGCCGAGTATCCATCATCATACCTGTTCTCCTGCACCACAACGGGTTGCACCACAGGGTTGGCTGCTGGCGCAGCCGCACACGGCTGTGCTGCAGCAGGCTGCTGCGTCCTCTGCCGGGTAGGCTGAGCAGTAGGATGCCGAGAAGGCCCCGCGTTGTCTCCGCTTTGTGCCTTGCTCTGAGCTTTATGGGCTTGATAGCCTGCTCCTGCAGTAGTGTGTTTCTGACCGGATTCTCGCGGCACAGCGCGCTGTTTCGCGGCGAGAACCGGGTCGTACACCTGCATTTCTCTACCCTTTCCAGAGCGTACACTCTGGTCCCTCTCGCGACAGGGATGCGGGGATGAGGCCTGATCGTTAGATCTGACCGCATGCGAATGCACCACCTGAGAAGCTCCAGCACCCGGATTGGCTTTCCGGAACTCCTCGTTCTGCCTAGCAGCCTCTAGCACTAGCTCATTGAGCCTCTCCTGCTGTCTAGCGCGCGCGTCGCCAGCTAGGTTTGGCAACTCTGCGGCTACAGCCTCAGCAGCTCTAAGTGTTTTGGCGGGGGTGCTGTATCTAGGCCTGGTGGACGTGTTTGCGGTGGAAGATTGGCTAGGAGCCTCTACAACTGTCGCCATCTCGGCGCCTAAGTTGCGATGCGTAGCGCCTACTTTGCTAGATTTCCTAGCAACAGGAGTAAAGCCGTGGGCCTTATTGTACTCGTTCTGGTCTAGGCTAAGCTCGAGCCTAACCTTTTCCAGCTCCAGCTGCTCGGAGAGCAACTCCTGGCGCTGCCGGTCGAGCTGCGCCCTCATGGTCAAGAGCTCAAGCTCGGTGGGAGGCGGCATGCCCATCCGCACCGCGGATACCGGTATCGTTGTTGTAGTGGAGAGAGGGATGTTGGAATCCTTCTCGTAGGGCTTGTCGGTCCTCCCGCCAACGCTCGGGCCAGCAAGATCCTCGATGACGCCCACGTCCGCAGCAGCGCCCTTCCCGGCATCGGTAGCCACGCCGGCCACCATTACCTCCACGCTGTCCGCAGAACGGGCAATCGGCCTTCCGCGGGCAGCGATCACAGCAGGAGGATCTTCCGCGATCAGCACCTCCTCTGGGAACTCGCGGACGATGGCGGTGGCGACGTAGACGAGGTGCGACCCGAAGGAGAGCACCGAGCCGCCTGCCGGCATGGGCCTCCCGCCGAAATCTCCGGCGTTGTCGGTGACGAAGTAGAAGGAGCCGAATCTGTGGACAAGGCCACAGACCACGTGCTCCCCAGTAGCATAAATGAGTCCCGTCCGAACATGGACTCCAGCCAGCGCCTCTGTCTGCCCCACGGTGGGCGCCAACTGTCGTGGTGGTATCACGGCAGATGCCATGGGATGGCTAAAGTTGGGGTCGATGGACGCTGGAGGTGCTCGGGGAGGGATCACACGGCGAGTAGCCGCGTTTGGTAGATCACGAACAATGCAAACACCAAGATCTTACCCAGGTTCAGGGCCCTCGTGTGGAGGTAACACCCCTACTCCTGCCTCTCTCTCTATATGTGTATTACCGAGTAGCCACAGTACAATCAGGCCTTCAGCCGAGTAGCCACTCTTGCTCTCTCTAGTTCTCTCTAACTGTTCCCAATGAGTTAGTCGACCCTTGCACAGGAGGAGGCAGGGCACCTTATATACTGGTGCCCAGCCGAATAGAAAACAAGTATAAAGTACGACGGGATGCGACAGGAGCCCTGCAGAACCGCGCACGCCTCCGGGTTCCCGCTGACACTCGCCCCGTAAGTCGTTGCGCCATTCGGAGATGGGACCTGTCCACCCTTGTCAGTGAGATAGGGTAGGCCCCTAGCCCTGTCCTGTCCCCTCTGTCAGTGACAGGGCTAGACAGGCGCCTACCGCACTGTAGCCACGCCGTGGTGCGGATAGTCACGCACCCCATAAGTTGAACCGCACGCCGTACGGACGCAAGATACGCGGGATCCTTTGTCAGAATGGCTCCATTGACTTCTGGCCCGAGTAGGAACTCACTCCCTCTACTCGGACCACTTCCTCTACTCGGAAGAAAGTAACTTCCTTGATTCTTCCTTCTGGCCATTAGTAGGTAAGGCCGGATAGCAGTCTACCGGGTAGCGAGTACCGGGTAGCCAGCTATTCAGCCAAAACTCTCTCTTGATCTTGCCTTTAGCACTTGCTTTACTCCTACTTGGGGGTAACCCTCCGACAGGTACCACAGTCGGTGAGTCAAAAACCGGGTCTTCTAGGAAGGGGACATGGTATTGCGCTTGGTACAATCAAAGGAGGGAAAGCACAAGTTATCTCCACCATGGGAAGGACCATTTGTCATAAGCCGGAACCTGCATAATGGATCATATTACTTGGTAGATGCAAGGGAACAACCGGATACCGTCAATGACACAGCCCACACCACTTCATCTATGCAAGCGAGGGAAAGACCATGGAACGTGGCTCAACTACGTCCCTACTACACTTAGCATAGGCTAGGTTTACAAAGTTGGATTACACGATGTAACAGGCAGCAAGTTTCAGACACACTCTTTTCCTATCCAGGGTACCTAAGGGGACTGGAGGGTTTTTAATGAGGCGACCTGCTGACCTAACTTTTCTCATATCAATAAAGAGATGGTTAAACTATGATATTACTTCTTTCTTATTTATTTCTGTTAAGCTTTGATTTCTTCTATTTTACTTTTTGTTTTCTATCTTATCAGGTAAGTATTACTTATTTGTTTTAAAGTATACCAGTTCTATATGTTTCCTAAGATTGCATATATATAGGTCTTGGGGGCTGATTGCTTGAATAGCACAGTTGCAAACTCAAAGACCCGGCCACGATGCCATTAAAGTTATAAGGACCGATTACTTGTAATAAGTACGGTTACGATCTTATAACCGGACAACAGAGCCAAATTTTCTTGATTTCTCTTGTTTAAGCTTGATGTGACTCGCAGTATTGTGGCATGCTTTGCTAACGTGTAATCACAATCAGTCATGATGCCCAATGGGACTTGCCTGACCATGTCTTTACAAAGTTATAGCATCATTGAATACCCACGCGAAAGCCGGCTTACAACAAAGAGGATCAAAAGGGTCATCCAAACCACAAGTTATGCAGAGTACAAGGTTAACAGCCGGAAACTCACAAGTATTAAGCATAACCTCAAATCCACGTGAGCAACTCTATGTTTGAGCCTAAGCTAAAACAAATTGCCTTTCTAAAAACTACAAATCCCTAGACTCGGAAATGCGGGCCTTGGGGACTTGGGAATTTGAAGAAAAGAAACAAATTGTTCAGCTATTAAGCTTAAAAACCCAAAAATCCGAGTCTTGGGGACTTGGGGACTTAAGAAATAAAGTCCACTTGTCGAAATCCCTGAGACCCGGAAACCGAGTCTCACAAAAGGAAAAGTAGCGAAAATCGGAAAACCAGCAACACAAAGTTCAAGACTAGAAAATAACATATCTATGCGAGAGGCCAGAAGGGCCACAAAAGCTATTAAAGTTTTAAGGTATTACAAACCAAGGGAATCGTATCGAAAAGTGCACAGGCGCACTATTAAAAGAATAATTGTATTAGGCACGTTACAAAATGCCCATTGGCCGAATGAGTGTTTGAGGCGGTAAACAGTGAAACCTTACTCGGCATCCTCGGCCGAGTCATCGACATTGTCCTTGGCGGCCGGGTCTTTGACTTGCTCGTCGGTGGTCGTCCCAGCTCCTGCGTCCGGGTCAGCAGCAGTACCGGCGCGATCCGGAGGAGGGACAGCCGGCGTAGAGGTGGAAGGCACAGTATCGGCCTCAGCTTTCTTCTTGGCAGCTTCCTCTTTCCTCTTTGACGCTTCTGCCTTCCACCGCTCCAGCATGTCAAAGGGCTTGGGCAGATCAGATTGGATTGGCTTGTCTTCGGCGTCGTAAGGTGGGGTGATCTTGCTCAAGTCCAGACTGTCAGCGATCAAACTCGCCGAGTGACGCACATCAGTATGAATGGCCTTGTAATTCTTACCAGTGAACTTGGAGGCATCGTTGTTGAACTCGGGAAATCCGCCCACGAGCTTTGCCGTCTCAAGCCTAGGAAAATAGGACTTGGCCAGAGCAAGCCCACGGGTCACCCCAACTCGGCACGATGAGCGCTTCCAGTGCTCGATCCACTCGGGGATGGTAGAACATGCGTCAAGCAAAGTGTCCAAGCCGCAATAGCCCTTACCCGGCCACTTCACAGCCTCCAAGATCCACTTGGTGCCGACAGTAAGTTGCCGGATCACGGCCTTCAAGGTCTTCAGCTTTTCAATATCATCTTCATCCAGGGCCTTTTCACCCGGACCTGCACAGTAACAGCAAAAGTTAAGGCACTAAAATCCGGATGATAAACGTTACGGAATGAGAAATCCGGGTTATAATTAGAAAGTCGGAAATTCGTACCAAGCAGAGTGCGGTAAGTATCGGCAATCTAGGCCGAAATCTTCTTCAGCTCACCCTCAGCAGTGTGGGACCTTTTCTTGTACCTTTTCACATCTTTCTCAAGGCTCTTCACATCAGACTCTAGATCTTCACGTAACTTGGTCTCGACCTCGAGGAGCTCATTGGTCTTTGCCAACACCTCCTCAGAATGGGTCACATAGGCCTGTGAGAGAAATAAAGGACAAGTTAGTTGGACAAAAGATGTATCCGGGTAAGGTAAATCATAGAGTTATAAAGTACCAAGTAAACTAAGCATAGTTCACTCGGAACTTGGGGACTATGTGAATATACAAGCAATATTGGTCAATTTACCTAATGCTTAGCATCCATGGCTTCCAGAATGCCCTTTTCATTAGTCTTCAAAGTGAAGAGAGCACCTAGCATTTCTTCAAAGCTCAGATCATCGAGTCTCGACCTGGAGGAGCTGGGGCCCTGAGTACCCGGAGGTGGAGTTCTTTCCTGCTTGGGGGAGGCTACCTGGGTCGCCTGGTTGTTAGGATTGGGATCACCCCTCCGTGTCCCCAGGACCTCAACATCCTCATCCCCGGGTGTGTGAGTTGGCAGGGGAAACTCGGCTTCCTGATCAGTCGGGTTTACCAAAAAGTCTTCTTCTTCTTCGCCGCCAGCCGCGGCCTTCACAGTATCTTCCAGGTCCCCCATAGCCGGGTTGTCCATGTCCATGTCCTCTGGGTCACTGCTCGTGACCTTGGCTCTGGGAAAGGGAAAAAGAAGCAGTCAGTATATGGTAAACGAGAGGTATGGAAAAAGTTAGTGTATTGAGTAGCAAGAAAAGTGACTTACCCGGTGTTCACGACGAAATCCGGTGGGAGATCGTTGCTAGACCCGGAAGAAACTGATAAAGAGTGTGAAAGTGAGACCGGGATTTGTCGGGCCAGTGGATGATTTGGAGAGGGAAATCTCTGAGGAAGGCGAGAAGAATGAGTTTGGGGAATATCGGCTTTGTGAGCAGGGGACGAAGGGATGCCCGGGTTAAGAGGATCATCACCCGGGGAGTTCCGGGTTACCCTACGTTTGACTGGGGCGGGTTCCTTCAAGCGTGATGAATTGATCAAATGTTGGTTAAGTTCGCACATGTTAGCGTACGAATATGGTTTGGAGGTCATAGAGGAGTAAGGCACCTTGAACACAACGCCCCGGGTCTTCCTCTTTACCCCAACCTCAACTTCCGGCTCAACTTCACTCTTGTCCGACTGGGTGTCCTCCTTATCTTCTAGCCCTGGTAAACATGGCGTATTGTCGGAAAAAGGGAAAAAGTTGGTCAGAACAAGTTAACAGAAGAAGGAATAAGTGAGACTCGGATATTACCCTCATCAGTATCAACCGGCTCCTCGTCCTCTTCCGAGTTTTCAGAAGGAGGAGGGGTCTCAATATTCCAGAAAGCGCTATCTTCCTGAGATAAAAATACAGTGATACAAGTTAGTGACCGTACCAGAAAAGTGTCAGTCGGATAAAGAGTAATGGCCGGATCTTACTGCTGGAGCCGGGTTATCCCGCGTGTAGGGGTCCAGGCCGGCTATGTTCCGGATCACCTCCAGTTTCTCGGCCAAAAAGTTTTTCATGATCTTGTTTGCGTCCGCGGCCGGGTAATTTCTCATCGAATAGCGAAGAGAATCGGTGACGTGCCCAGAATAGTTGCACATGAGTTTGGGCCGTACACTATTGGGTTGAATCCGGAAAGTTACCCAGGTTTTAATTAGATTGAGCCCTAGGAGACCGTGGGCCGACAGTACGGCTAGTTTGTGCAGGAGGGGCTGGATAGATTCCCTCTCGGCCTCAGTAGCAAAGGAGCTGAAACTATCAGATAGATTAAGGAGGTTTTTGGTGAAACCCGGAAGTTGTTTCTCGCCGGCTGAGGAGGTATCCTGGCAGTAGAAATATGTTTTTTGCCAGTGTTTGACGTGAGAGCTAAGACCCAGAGTCGGCATGAGGGAATTTTTCCTCCTCTGGATGGAAACCCCTCTGCAAACTAAGAGAGCCCCATCGCCGCTCTCTTGGCACGGCTTGCATTGGACTAATTCGAGGAAAATGGCAAGATTCGAAGGAATGCATAGATACGACTCGCACAGGACGATAAAATGAGTGATATTGAGCATAGAGTTGGGGCCAATGTCAAACATCCGGAGCTTGTAGTGGTCTAGCAGCTCGCGGAAGAAAGGGTGACCCGGGGGGCGGAAACCCCGGATCACATGCTCAACGAAGACTATTACCTCATCGAGACCCGGAGAAGGCCGAGTCTCCTCCCCAGGCACCCTCCAGTGGATATCCTCCCGGGCGGGAAGAGCACCCGACTCTACGAGTTCATCTAGCTTGGCCTTGGTCACGGTCAATCTCGCCCAGTTGGCGGAGATCGATTGACTCGGCTTCGCCTTGCCGGCCGGCTGTTTTCCCTCCAGTTTTGCACTGGCCTTAGGTGCCATGTGCGTGATCTAAAAAGAAGACAAAGTGCAGAGTATAAATAACTTGAGACCCGGAAATGACCGTTATCCGACTTAGTAAAGACTACTAGCAAGAAATTTCAGATGATTGGATCTAGGCGGAAAAATTTATGGGAAAAATTGTGACTACAAGTGATGGAAATGCGCTGTGAGGTGTGCTATTGAATCTAAACCAAGCATTGGTTATGGAAGTGCAAGGTATGGAGTGTGCGATCAATGAGGAATAAAAAGAGCATCTGGAGGCGAAGCTAGATCCAATCTACCCGCGAGAAATCAAAGGTTAAAATTCAAGGAGTTGAAGGAGCTTACCGGAGGGATCTAGGTGGAAACGCGGCGGCGGCGGATGGCTTGACGGCGGCAGACCTAGCGTTCTCCGGTGGGCTGTTTGAGGGCGCGGCGGACGGACGGCGGCGGCTCGATCCGGTGACGTGCGCACGGACGGATGACGGCGGCTTGATTCCAGTGACGCGCTCGTGGGCGGCGCGGTGGTGTGAGCTCGAGCTCGAAGGTGAGGACACCGAGAGGAAGTGGAGACAAAGAGGCAAAGGGGAAATGATGAGTGGATCTGAAAAATGAAGTTTGGGTGCTTATTTATAGGCGCAGAGCGGGAAAGTGCCCTAGAGTTGGGCGGCAAGGGCCAAAAATTTCGGAAAAATATGTTCAGCCGGATTTTTTGGGATAAGCATTGAAGGCGCCCGTTACGAGATATCCGGAAGAGATTGAAACAGATTGCAAGCGCGATATTCGGACTAACTAGCGAACGGTGCGAGTTTGGGTCTTACATGTTTTCTCGGAGTGTTGACCCGGGAAAACAATGTTTGACTTTGGAAAAACCGGGTTATTATATGGACCGCCCACAGAGATAGGCCTAGCTATTATCAAAGCGCTCTAACCCAGTATTTTATGGACTTGTATGTTTATTATTTTACAGGGAATAGCGTGCGCTTCATGGTTGATCCCGCGAAGCCCAAGCTATTCTGGGGACTACTGATGGAGGGATGATAACCCGGTAGGCTAATGCCAAGGTGTAACCCGGCCCAAAGGGAACCGCGCAAGACCCGGCTCAAGGAAGAGGAGTTTCTAGAAGGCCTGGTTGAGTATGCTCGGGATCTGGCTCGCCACGCGGGATGCTAGGAGGTTATGGTTCTGTCCGGCTTGTGGCTCCATCTAATCATTCCGGCCGCCTCTTGTGGAAGACTCGCGGTGACGTTTGCCCGGGTAGCCGAAGTTGACGCTTCCTTCGCGATGTCCTCCTATCCCCTTTACATTGTACGAGCTAGAGTTCGGGGAGAACGCCTGTTGATCGCGATTGGACCCCCGGCCCCCGAGGATTAAGGGGAAGTTCCTTATGTGGCTGACGCTGCCGGCTGGGATAACCGAGACAGACGGGTGCTGCCAGTTTTCAACAACTAATACGCTCTGAACGCACCACTGCTGGCGCAGTTCTTCGCCCTCCACATTGAACATTTAGGCTATGCCGGCCTCCATCGCCCTTATGTTCTTCACCGTAGAGTTGTATCCGGGTCGGGTGGTGGGCGGCTGGGCAGTCGTCTCGCTGTCGTGACATAGCTCGCCATCAAGGATGCCTCCTCAATGTTGAACCTCGTCCAACTGGCTTGGCTGGTTACCAACTGGAGTAAACCCGTAACATAGTTGTATTCATGCACCGTGGTATCGAGTCGGCGTTGCATGGCAGCGATGTTCGCGACCTCCAGAAGGATGCATATGCGCGCCGTATCCACCTCGGCAGCTGCCACCGCGGGTCTACGCTGGGAGCAATGGGCATGGAGAGGCCCTACAGTGTCGCCTCGAGAGAGCCATCTACGGGCACATGATGGTCGTCGTTCTGACCACCGCTGATGTCGGAGAAAGGCATCAAGACTTCCACAAAGGTACCGAATTTGGTGATGCTACCGCGGCTGTCTTCCTCGACGAGCAAGGGCTCCGAGAAGGTGAATATCTCGGCGGGATACTCAGAGATAGCGACGACGAAGATGCTCTGGTCGCCGAAGTGTACGATCGAGCCACTCTTGGGGAGAGCAGCATCCGCGAAACACGTGGCATTGTCGATGACGCAGGAGAGATTTCCGAAGGTGAGGACGAGGCTTGAGGCGATGCGCTCGCCTAAACTAGTGTAGGGTCCCATACAGAACGTGGCTCCGATCGTCGATCTTTGCCCCTACTGGGCACCAACTGTCATGGTTTATTGCATGGCAGTGCCATACGAAATGACGAGAGATGTGTAGGCGACGGCATATGTCGGCGAGATTGAGTACAAACGCCATCTCCTGCAAGACCTAGGGCCCTCAATGAGGTAAAGCTCCATCTCCTGCAAGATCTATGGTGTATCGGGTGAGCATAAGTTACAAATTGCTCCTGGAGCCGTGTGGTGTTTATTCCTAGGAGAGAGTGGCCCGCCCGAGCCAAAGCTTCCATTCCACCTTATATAGGTGTTAGTGTACTGGTTAAAGTGACGAGCCGACTGTCGTACATATAGGTGTGGCCCACCGACAGCTCATCTACAATGTGGAGCCGATGGTGACTTTGTACAGAGTGCCGAGCTGGCGTACCTGGCACCACTATGCATGACGAAGGTGCAAATTTTTCGGTATAGTCTCCTCCTTTACGTCATGTCGGCGTAGTTGACATCGTACGAGCACTGTGGTGAGCGTCACACCATGCCGCTGGTACATAGCCTATGAAGTCCTATCGCCCGACCAGCGCAGCCGCTTGTGTCGTCTCCTCCAGTCGGCGGATAAAGGCAGCTGCCAGAATTCGGCCTACCGGCTCGCCTAGTCGGTACATATCGATATGAGAGGTTTGCTCCTAGTCTTGAGAACACCCGGTGGTGATCCCACTGACAAACAGTTACCAGGATGTCTAAAAAAATAGTTACCATCATAGTATGTATGGAGTTACCACAGTTGTATCGATAGTTACCCCGTGCAGTATGATAGGGTTATTAATGTGTTCATGATAGAGTGATCATCCGAAAATCGATGTAATTATCATACTCTGTAGCTAATAGTTACGCACCAAGTGTTGATAAAGTTATCCATGTGTTCATGACATAGTTATCACGGAATCAATATAATTATCATAATCTCTAGGTAATAGTTATCCACCCAATACCGATGCAGTTATCAATGTGTTCATTATACAATTATCATTACAAAATCAACGCAGTTAATTACTCTCTACGTGGTAGTTACCTGGCAAGTACTGATGGAGTTACTCATGTGTTCATAATATTGTTATCGCCACACAATACAACTAGTTACCCTAATCTACAGGTAATAGTTACCAATCAAGTATTTATGGAGTTACCCAAATGTTTAAGCTATTGTTATCACCATGAAATAGGTATAGTTACCATACTCTCTAGATAATAGTTACCAACATAATACTTATGTAGTTTCTGAGGTGTCTACTATACAATTATCACGATAAATATTATATATTTATCACTCTAATAGCTACACAGTTATTGAGGTATTTTAGGGCATATATTTATCCACTTGTCCATGATATAGTCATGCTACTCAAAAAGGCAATTCATGATGAAAGTATATTCTAATTCTAAACTAAAAAAATCATCAAAAACAACCCAAAAGTGAGATATAGATTTCAAGTCAAAACTGATTGTCAATACGTTGATAACTCATATATTACAACCATATAACTTGTGTTATGGGACCGATAACTTTTGGATCCAAAACAAAGTCATCAAAACAACCAAAACATATTCATATGATGTAGTTTCTAAACGGATTACGTCAGGGAGACCCGATATCTCCCATCCTTTTTAATCTAGTTGCTGATATGCTAGCGGTGCTCACAGCGAGGGCCAAGAATGACGGCCAGGTAGGGGTTTTGTACTACAACTTGTTGACGCACAAGGGGGAGGGTCTATCCTTCAGTACACGGACGATACCATATTGTTTCTAGAGCACGACCTCGAGAAGGCCGTGAATATGAAACTAATACTGACGTTCTTTGAACAGCTATCTGGGCTAAAAATCGATTTTCATAAGAGCGAGATATTTTGTTTTGGGAAGGCTAAATATTGTCAGGATCATTACCGACATGTTTTTGGATGTGAGCTTGGTACTCTACATTTTAAATATTTAGATATCCTAATTCACTATAGGAAACTTGTGAATAAGGAATGAAAACCAGTGGAAGACAGATTTGAACATAAACTGAGTTCTTGGATAGGAAAGTTTCTCTGGTATGGAATTCGCCTCGTTTAATTCATTTTTGTCTAGCTTGCCTATGTTTTTTATGTCCTTCTTTGAGATACCGGCGGGAATCAAGAAGAGACTAGATTTTTATAGATCTTGTTTCTTCTGGCAAAGTGATGGCAAAGTGATGAAACAAAAAGAAATATCGTCTTACTAAGTGGAATATAGTGTGCCATCCGACTTTATATAACATTGTGCGGCAGATTTTTTTTTTGGTTGCACAGGTTCTTAATCATGATTATCCCAACGTTCACGTTAGACGGTCTAACCGGATCTAAATGGGAGGTTTTGCTGAATCTGGTAGAGAAACTGATGACAATTTCTCTATCTAATGAGTCTGATTCTTTTTCTTGGAAGCTGACACAAATGTGTGTTTTCTCTGTTAAATCTCTTTATGGTTAAATCTCTTTACGGTGAACTTATGAATGGAGATACGGTGTGTCTCCAAAAATATTTATGTAAACTGAAGGTACCATTGAAGATTAAGATCTTTATGTGGTTCTTGTATCGCAAAGAATTATTGAACAAGGACAACTTAGAAAAACGAAATTGGAGAGAATGCAAAAAAGTGTGTCTTTTGCGGAATGGATGAAACGATGGGTCACTTATTCATCTCTTGTTTGTTTGCCCGCAAAATTTGGAGACTTGTGCACTTTACTTTTAGTATATTTCCACCATCTAGTGTTACTAATATGTTTGGTAATTGGCTAAATGGAATAGATAAGACCACTAAAGATAGCATACGTATTGGGGTTTGTGATTTTCTGTGGGCTATCTCGAATTGTAGGAATGATGTTATTTTTAACAATTTGGAAGCGGGACATTTCTTGCAGGTTATTCATCAGGCCACACACTGAATTCATATGTGGTCTCTGCTACTTTCCGAACACCAACATGGACGTTTGGATGCCGGATGTTCTCGGTTGACGGCGGTCGTTCAGACTATTTTCAGCAAGGCTGGATGGTACATGCTAGACGGTTACAATGAGTAAGTGTCGTTCTGTGTTGGTGTTTAGGTGGTTGATCTATGTGGCCACTATTGCATATGGTTGAGCTGTAATATCTGTATATGTTGCACTTGGTACTTTTTCCGTTAATTTAAAAGTCGTGTGCATCACTCTAATGCAGAGGTTGGGGTTTTCCCATTTCAAAAAAAAAAATGATGTAGTTTCGAAAATCTTGTCACCACTAGTCTAATGGCAATCATCAATCCTAGAATCAAATAACCAGTTTACACTACAAAATGTTTTTGATTTCAAATTCTCAATTAAATACTCATGACATCAAAAGTATTATTTTGTATTACATGCATGGGCGTTAGGAAACCAGGGCCCGGAGTGCGGTGGATAAGACAAAAGTTTTGTCCTACGGTTATATGGTTGGGTTAATTTTTTTAGAAACGAGACCAAGAGGCTCAACGTTTAATTAATAACGCCAAAACAACGACAAAGATACAAAGTGTTGAATCCAACTTAAAACATAGATCTGCACACACAAATAAAAAAGGGATTATTACTCATGTGCTCCCGATTCCTTAGTCTTGCTCGTTCTTCCCCACGCTCTAAACTTTTGCTCACTTTTCCCCACTCTCTTAGCTGAAACACTTGCAAAAGTTGATAACTGGCGTTTGCCGTCCAGTCAATGCATTGACCGTCAACTTCTGAGTTTGTGCTGACAAGTGGGGCCGGGTTCTCCTTTGACCGTTGCGTGCCAGTGGGACCGAAAGGAGACACGTAAGCGAGGTTGTCTGAAGCTGAAACAGATCGACATCGCCGCATCGCGCTGCCTCGCCCCCTCCACCGACGCCCCATCGCCTCCGCCGCCATTGTGCTGCGTTCGCCGCCGCCCCATCCCCTCCGCCGCGTTATCCGGCTCATCTACCCCACCTCACCATCAACCCCACCTCACCATCTCTGAAGCCATGTTGATCCAGGACCCCCAGAATTCCCTCAGCCGTGGAGAGGATTGGGTCGAATCAACGGCAGATACTTCATGGATTAGACCCGGGTAAGCAACGTTTCCCCTTGAATTGGTGTTCTAGCTTGTAACTAAGGCCGTATTTGACATTTTTAGCTTGAATCGTTCCAATTTCTCTCCTCTGTCCCGTGCCTAACTGCAGCCGTATGTTTGAACTAAATAGGATTGATCCTGCGTTGGCTTTCCGGCTGGCGGTTAGAATGGAAACTAGTATGCTGCATGGTACTAAACCGCATTTTCTTGATTCGTTTTTCTATCCGGCCGTGATAGAAACAAACATTCGCTTCAGAGATTTTCTCACTACCCTCCGTTC
This sequence comes from Alopecurus myosuroides, assembly GCA_028641055.1. NCBI lineage: Eukaryota > Viridiplantae > Streptophyta > Magnoliopsida > Poales > Poaceae > Alopecurus > Alopecurus myosuroides. The sequence goes on from CM054061.1 coordinate 191,333,726, forward strand.
AGCCTATCCGTGGAGCGATGCCGGTGCTGTTGAATTGAGTTACTTTAGCAGTACCGAGCAAAGATTTCTCCCACTAACTTGCGACGAGCATCTCGGGTTGTTTTTTACTCTGAATGCTGGCAGTTGTTTCGGTAAACTTCATATCGACGTGCTTTAGCCACGCGCAGAACCAGTCAAGGGGAAGGGTGTTTGGAATCATCTGTCTCTGCTAATAGCCAGCACCAAGGGAATCCTTATAAGTCGAGACCAAATAAAGCGAGTGGTTCGTGGAGCCACAACATGTCTGCTGCTGAATCTGCTGCCGGTAGTGCTGCTGCTTCTCATGTGCCTGCTATGGTCGTTGTAGAAGAAGATGCAGAACCTGACGAGGAAGTGCCTCGAAATGATGATGACTACGATATGATGTACCCTGAACTGGTAGATAGAGCCAGTCAGCAAGCAGTGGATGATGAATATCCGGGGGAGCCCATGAGCCGAGCTAGGTTTGATGACACTGCCGATGAAGAGGATGCGCAGAACAATGACAGCTTAATTTTGGATGAATACGATGGTGACGACGTGCCAACAATTGAGTGGAACAGGGATAATCCCGAGCTTACTGAAGGCACCATATTCCAATCGATGGTGGACTGTCGGAATGCAGTAACTACATGTTGCATTCTTCTTGAAAAATCGTATAAGATTAAAAGGGGTGAGCCAAGAAGGTTCACAGTTTATTGTCCATATGATAGGTGTATGTGGAGGTTGCATTCATCCCGTATGCTAAAGAGCAAACTGATTCAGGTACTCCAAGTTGATTGATTATTTTATTTCAGATTATTGAGTAATGTTTCTTATCCATTATTTTTTACCCTTTCTTTTCTTTCAGATAAAGAAAACCCCACACAAGCACACATGTCCACCTGGAGGCGGAGGGGGGAAGGAAAAATCCAAACTAGCAAAATCTCGATGGGTGGCAGATGCAATATTTGATTGGCTAAGAGAAAAACTCGGTCTTGGTCCAACAGCACTCCAAGGGAAGCTTTTTGAGAAGTATAAGATTGTAATTCCTTACATGAGGATTTTCAAAGCTAAAGAAATGGCTCTTGACAGGATTAATGGTCAATGGAATGAAATTTTTCAGTTGCTTTACACCTTCAAGGCTGAAGTGGATATGGCTAGTCCAGGTAGTGTTGTAGAAATTGACAAGCATACAGTTTCATTCAAAATAAAAGGGAAGATATTTGAGAAGGAGTGCTTCAGAAGGGGTTTTGTATGTTTCAAGGCTTGTTGGCAGGGGTTTCTTGATGGATGCATGCCTTATTTGGCTATAGATGCTACCCATTTGACTGGAAGATGGAGAGGACAGCTAGTAGCAGCTTCTGCAGTTGATGAACTCAACTGGCTATTTCCAGTTGCCTTTGGTGTTTTGGAGGCAGAGTCCGAGGAAAGTTGGGTCTGGTTTATGCATGAGTTGCGCAACATTATAGGCACACCCCCAGGTTTAGCTATACATACAGATGCTTACAAAGGTCTAGAGAGTGCAGTAGAATTTTTATTCCCTGGAGTGGAGCATAGGGAATGTATGCGAAACCTAGCGCAAAATTTTAAAAAGAAGTTCAAAGGAATTTTTTTGATGAGAACTTATGGCCAGCATCATACACATGCTGCGAAAGGAAGCATGAGCACCATTTGATAGTGTTGTATGCGAAAAAACACCCAGAGGTGAAGGAGTATATGGATGCACATCATGGAAAGGTGTGGTCAAGAAGCAAATTCAACACCATATGCAAAGTAGACTATGTGACCAGTAATCTTGCAGAATGCTTCAATGCAAAGTTCAAGTCAGTGAAGGGTTATTTGGTTTGGCAAGCATTTGACAAGATGAGGCAGATGATCATGATAAATATGGCTCTTCGCAAAAGAATTGCTGAAACACAATATGTTGGCCATGTTATACTCCCATCACTGATTAAGGCATTGCATCACAAGGCAAGAGGACTGAAGATGATATGCATTCGATCGTCGACATACGAGGTTGAGGTAGCGTACACTGACAGTAAAAATTGGGAATGGAGGTATCCAGTGAACCTAGCCACTAGGGAATGTAGTTGTAGGCAATGGCAGATTTGTGGGAAGCCGTGCATACATGCTCTACATCTGGTGACTCTGATTGGGGGTGAAGATGGTGAAGTTGATCAGTATTGCTCTGAGTATTTCTCTGTTGCTAAATTTAAGGCTGCTTATGCTCACAATGTGTCTGCACTCGTGGGAAATGACCAATGGAACATAGTAGATCCAGGGTTCAAACTCCACTCTCCTTTACTGACTAGACCACCAGGAAGACCAAGAAAAAACAGGTACATAGCAGGTGAAGAGGGTCGTGTACCAAAAAAGAGGGCGTGCAAAAATGTGGAATTCTGGGGCACTTTGGTAGGCTTTGTTCCAATCTAGTGGATGCACCATTTGGAGAAAAGGACCGATGGACAACAGCAAATGCAGAGGAGAATGCATCACCAATGGAGATTGAAGATGGAGGGGACCATGCAGCAGCAATTGAGTCTAAAGATGCACTCCTCGTTGAAGCAGCACCTTGGTATGTGTGTGCATTCCTTTTTTTATGCATTTTGTTCTCTTTTCTCCATATGTCTTATAATTTTATTTCTCGGCACTAGGATAAATGGACGCAGAGGGAAGAAAAGGTGTAGAGAGGAAGCTATAAGAGAAGAAGAGGATAGAGCCCAAGAAAATGAAGTTCAGTCATCATCGGATGGCTTAGAATTTGAATCCATGACTCTTGATGGTTTTGAAGCTATAAGAGAAGAAGAGGACAGAGTAATTGTACCAGTTTTTCCTTTAAGGATTACTGAACAGACATATGACCGTCAACTTGTCGTCGAGTGCTCGCCGAGTGGAATTACTCCGTCACCACATCCACGGCCACAACCCCAAGGGAAGGTCAGAAGGAACAAGATGATTCCAAAGAGTACTCCAGCTAGGAAAACCCGGAGCAAGACGGTGAAGCCATCTGCTCACACAAGGAGCAGGTCAAAGATTTGAATTCGAACTATGAATTTGAATTTGAACTATGAATTTGAATTTGATGGATTTGTAGTTAGGTGTTTGTGTTGTCAATTTTAGATCTTGTGATAACTTATAAGTATTAATAATATTGTTTGTGCTTTGGTATCATAAGTGAGGCAGAATGCATATTTGAATTTGAAGCAATATTTAAATTTGGAACAAAATTATAATTTAAGCCAAAGTTGAAGTTGTACAAAAATTCAAGTATGTTGCTCTTTAGTACTTGTTTGAGCTAAAGTTGAACTTTCACCAACATTTGAACCCCAATATTTGAAGGTGATCAATCCGAAGGAGAAACATGCTACAAATGAGCTTTGAATCTTGGGTAAACAGCCCCATTTGTAATCAAGTTTTTTTTCGACCTTCTCTAAATGAGCCAATATTTTTTAGGTGACACTTATTCCAATCTAAATAGTGTCCAGTCGAAGTCTCACTATTTATTGAATTGTCTTCCATATTATTTATTTATTTATTTTGAAAATCCTTTTAATTGAAACCACCAAAACACACGATTGAGATATGAAAATGTAAAAGTAATTTCAGAACCGTCTTATTCACTCCAAGAGGAGGCATTGGTGATTTTTTCGATTTATTTGAATTTTTTTGAAACCAAAACCCTCCTTCACTCTCCATCGAACTCTGAACAGGTCTATACACGGTTGCTCATGTGTGAGAAGCCTTTTTCATGAAAATGTCTTGATACCGAGTTTATATTTTTTTACTCATAACCATGTCACATATGACGGCTATGTGAGCTTGACGTGCATTTTTTTGATTTTTTTAATTAGTTATGGTCATTTGAACCTGATTTTGATGGCTCGTTTGTGAAAATGATTTTTCTTGAAAATGTTCCTATAGCATGTTTATATTTTTTTCTAGTAACTATATCTTATAGGCTGACAAACTACGCTTCGTTTCCATTTTTTGATTTTTTTTTGAATTAGTTACGGTCATTTGAAGTTTTGTCATACCCTAATAACCTCAAAACCCCAAAACCCCGATAACCTCGTAACCGCAAAACCCTAATGCCGAACGTCAGCCATCCGATCATACCCTACCGCCAATGCCAGCTGTAAGATCTGACCTTCTAGAAGGAATTCTGGGGACAGGCCCGCGCGTCGTCTCCGCGCCGTTGGATGGCGTCGACGGTTGAGATCAGAGTTCAGTGTTCTAGAAGGGCAGACTATCTGTAGGAGGCTGGTTCTAAATCCTGATTGGCCGCACCGTTGTATTCCACTTAAACATCAACACAGTCACACAGCAGCCTGTGCCCTCCTCCACCCATCGACGCAGTCACATAGCAGCCTGTGCTGGCCTCCCCTTTGGATCTCGGCGACAGAGCAGTTCTTCTTCCTCTCCGGCGAAATGTCGACCTCTACTTCATCCTCCCGCCCCTCGTGGCCTACGTATGGTCCAGTGCCGTTGCAACGGTGTCTGGACTGCCCACGCACCGCGCCACTGAAGCGGTGGACTTCAAAGGAGGAGAAAAATGGCAACTTTGGGCGCGAGTTTGCCAGATGCGAGAGCAGGACGGAGGGGCAGGTAGATCTTGGTTCCTCTCGCATCCTTTATCTCTAATTTTTTTGTTTCTAGATCTGGGTTCTCTTCTTGCATCCACGGAGTTGGGATTTATGCTTCATTATTTCGTTTTCAGATCGTGAAAAAATGCAATCATTTTGAGTGAATGGATGAGTATGTGGAGAGGCTTCAAAGGGAGAGCTTGATTGATTTAAAGGGGGCTCCAACCCTCGAGCTCAATTTGCCTCCATCCGTGAAAAAGATGGGGAATGCAGAGTTGAAGGGTGCTCCAACAGTGGGAGATGCAGATCTGAAGGGTGAATTGAAAAAGATGAACAAGAACTTGAAGCAGATGATTCAAGTGATGCAGCAAGCAAATATGATAGCTTTAGGCTTTTATTTTTGCATTGTTGCTATAGGATTTTATTACGTGATGGTCAACCCTCGTTATAGATGTTGTGTACTGTTAACTGTATATTAAGTCCATGTCACGAAACTTTAATGCGATGGATTTCAATGCGTATCTCTCGAGATCATCTAAGTTTGTTTGTTACTGTACCTAGTTTTTTTAGTTGATCAGATGACAGTTAGCACTACTTACGCAGCACAAATACCTCTATATCATCTCTTCTTCAGAGGAACACTCTCTTCAGTTCAGTTTAGCTTCAGTTTGGTTACACCGAGTTCTAGGGAAAATCCACAGACACGCGATGCTCTGATTCTTTTTTCTTTCAACGATTCAAAGAGATTTCATTTATTTGAGGTTTGATTGCCCACCCTCTTCTATTTGCTGGAGGTGATAGTAAAATACAAAGTGTTCACAAAATGCAAAGGGTTTTAATAATGCCAAAAAAAGAAGGGGAAAGAATACTATTTTTCTTTTTTTCCACAAGTTAGTTTCCATGCACGTGCAAAAAAAGGAGTTATTTTTCGACTAGTTTGATATCTTATCTTATTTATTTCACAAATATGTTTTGATTTTCTTTCCTTATCTCAGCATACACAGAACTACTCACTTTGTTCCTAAATGTAAGATGTTTTAGCCCTTTTCCATATTCACATATGTCTACATGTATCTAGACAACTTTTAGTATATATATATGTCCACTCATATTATTATGTATCTAGACAACATGAGCAATAGCTACAACATCTTATATTTAGGAACGGAGGGAGTAGTTCATAAATTTATCTTACTTACCTTTTAGTTTGGGTTCTTTTCTTTTTCACAAACTAGTGTAACTACTAGTTCAAATATAGGAAAGAAAGGATAAAAAAAGGATGCATCTACTCTAATAGGTTGCATTGTATGTGTCTTAGTCGTGCCTTAATTAACTTGGGAAACCACTTGGAAATAATATGAATACAGATAAAAAAACACATCACGCACCAACGATAAATAACTTAGATATGGGGTTCTTAGATCCCTACATAGTACGGTACATAGTAGGGGAACACATGATATACGGTACATAGCACGGTACACTAGTTAGGGCCGGCAACAATACGGGTGCGCAACACCAACACCGTCTGGACTTCACCATCTTCGTCTTCACTCCTCGTTGCCGCCGTACTCGTCGTCTTCACTGCTCCTCGACGCCGTCATCACCGAGATAGTAGGGGAGGGTGTGCATGTGGTTTTCCTCGGGGAAGATGCTCTCGAAGTCTGTGTACATGTTGTAGGTCGTGAATGCGATGAACTCGCATCCACACCAGAACACATGGCCGAGCAGGTAGTACGCATCAAACATGTTTGTGAAGTAGGCGGCGAGGCCTACCACTGGAGCATTGTTGTGGACGCGTTGTTCCTCCATACGGAACATGACTAGAGAACCCGCCGGGAGGTGGTTAAAGCCCGCACGGAGGAAGAGACGGGCCAACTCCGTATTGTTCCTCCATCGTGAGAACGACCAGACGTGCAGCGCGGTCTCAACAACCCTACCGGGGGGTAGCATACCTTCTGCACGGTGAGTGGGAAGCAGAAGGTGGGTGCGTTGAACTGCATCTTCACGTACGTCGAGTCGTCGGTTGTGCTTTGGCTCTGGCTGGAGAGAAGAGAATTGGGAGGATGCGGATATTGAAGATGTGGAGGAGGAGGTTACGAGACGCGGTTTAAGTAGCCAAGGGAGAGGAGGGGGTGGATGCAACCGCCGTTTTTTCAAACTGCATCGAGGCGTCGTCGTTTTGTCACAATGCATCGAGGCGTCGCGGTTGTACTGTGGAGAGGCGGGGGTGGAGGAACCGCCGTTTTTTCATCACTCAGTCCGGCCATGCCCCGATGTGTGGCTCGACGCGTGAAACGATTCAACAAATTAATCGAGCGTGCGACTGAATCAAGCTGCGTGCGTGGCTAGGTGTCTAGGTGGCGAACGAATCACACCCGCGTGCGTGGCTTGGTGGCTAGGTGGCTGCGTGCATGGCAGCGTTGCCATTGAATCGCAACCGTGCATGGCTAGGTGGCAGATGAATCGCAGCCTTTTAATCACGTAAACTAGTCAACACTGCGCTCATCAATGCCAACGTCGGGAGCATGCATAGCAGGCTGAAACGATGGCATGCATAAAAGGCTGACCGCGCGCGTGGGTATGCTAGCAGGCTGAATTTAATTATCAAGAAACTCGGCCCGTTCTACGACGTATGAAGCATACAATGACCCAACGGACAATGCCACAGAAACGCAGCCGCACTTGTCCCACTTGTCAGGTCCAACGAGCGACACAGTCCCACACGACACCACTAGTCAGAGTTAACGGAAGACACAACAACGTCAGGTGTGAGCATTCGTGAGAGTTTCACCTAACGAGATGGGTAAAAGTAAGTAAAACTTTCAACCGTGGGGAAAAGTGAGCAGAGCTAAGGAATCGGGGGCACAGGAGTAATAATCCCAATAAAAAATAATAACGCCAGAACGACGACAAAGGTACAAAGTGTTGAATCCAGCTTACAACATAGATCTGCACACACAAATAAAAAAGGCGAAGCATCCAAGAGAAAGGCTAGAAGCCTGCGTAGAACAACCAACTACCAAAGAGGAGAAGGAACGGGCCAATACCGGAGGTAGCAAATCGTCGAGCGCCAGACCCCTGCATAGAACGGCCAGCCGCCAGATGGGGTAGGATCGGACCACCAAACGAAGGCACCATGAGGCTCACCAGAAAGCTTCACACAACGAGACCCTGAGGTGCAGAAGAGGATCCAAACCTTGCCAGAGAAAGCCTGATGTTGAGGGACCCGAAGCGCCAACACCGACAACACGCCAACTCCGGGGAGCCACACGCCATGACCTCCAAGACGACGTCTTCAAGAAGAGCACGACACCCGAGCGTTGCCGCCCGATTAGAGGATCTAGGATTTTCATCCGGAGCATAGAGGACTGAGAAGAGTCGTCGCGACGCCTTCAAGAAGGGGACGGCGTCCATGGACGTCGTCGCTACGGCCCAGTTAGGCCCCGGGCTAGGGTTTCCCTTAGGCCACCCCTGACCGTTTTCTAAATGGTGCAGCGAGCGTCACAGAAGCCAAAACCACCGTTGCAACACGCCGCTCGCCAACCACCACGCTGCCCTCACGGCCGTTTTCACCGGCCAGCACCAGAGTCTCTGGCACACCCGCCAACCAAGAAGACTCCCACCATCCAGGGCCGCTGCCCCGACATCCTCGCTCGGAGCATCGAAGGGAAGAAGAACAACCACACAAAGAGAGATCCACCACCAAATCAGCTACCAGCAGCCCCCATGGCTACCGGGATGACCGATCTGGGGTGACCACGCAGAGGGATCGAGCAGGGCCCGGGGACCCTTCCCCGCCCCGATCGCAAGGCGACCAGAATAGCTACACCACCCAACCGGAGTCGCTGGAGAACTACACGCGGGGCCATCGGGCTGAAGTGCCGCCGCCGACCATGCCCGCGCCGACCAGCCTACCTCAGCTGCGCTCTTGGCATCCCTCGTCCAGCAGAACCACTGAGCCAACAACACCCACAACGACGGCCACGCCCGGAGGTCCGGCCGCCACAGCAAGGCCGCCAAGACCGTGCAGCCACCGTGCCGCCGCGAAACGGCCGCGTTGCCACGCCCTGCACACAGCTTCGCCCCCACCAACGGTCGCGCCCGCGCCGCCACCGTCACGCATGGGAGAGAGGGGGGTCGTCGCCGCCGACGTCGCGCGGGATTCTCCCGGTGAAGCCCTCCTGCGGCGGCAAGGAGGGAGGAGAGGGGGAGTGGCGGCGCGATCTAGGGTTCTTCCCGGTCGTTCGCGGGAGCAACACGGGAGGGGAACAGGGGGGTGCTTTGGTATGCCGTTTCTAGTGCAAGTCCAAACATCTATGAGGAAGAATGGATGTTCCCTTACCATTTGGAGGACCAACTCCTGCAGATCTACTGCGCGGAATAGGAGTATTGGCACCAGAGAGGTAGGGTGCATTGGGCTTTGCAGGGGGATGCAAACAGAGCCTATTTCCATGCGGTGGTCAATGGTAGGCGTCGGAAATGAATTATCACCTCTCTGCAGACCCCCTCGGGACCGGTCTTGGACCAATTACAAATACAGTAACACATCTATGACTTCTACCGGGAGCTACTGGAGGCAGTAGCACCGAGACACCTTGCTCTTGCGACCGGTATGTGGCGCCATGCGGTTCAGGTCTCCCATGCGGAGAACGAAGCCCTGATGATCACTTTCACCGAGGGAGAGCTGGAGGAAGTCCTCAATGACATGAAAACAAACACGGCACCGGGGCCCGATGGCTTTCCGGTTACTTTCTTCAAGAGATTCTGGGCAAGCTTTAAGCTAGGGGTCCTCCACCTGCTCAATGACTTTGTGCTGGTACGCATTAATATTGCACGGTTGAATTTCGGAGTGCTCACCCTTATTCCTAAGGTCCCGGGGGCAGATCTGGTCTCTCAATTCCGTCTGATTTCCCTGATCGACGTGATTTTCAAAATTATTTCCAAGGCCTATGCTTCTAGACTAGATAAGGTGGCAAACGGAATCCTCAGCCCGACTCAAACGGCTTTCATCAAGGGCAGAAACATTCTGGACGGGCCGCTGGACCTCTTGGAAATTCTGCATGAAGTCAGGGTGAAGAAGCTAGGCGGGGTGCTCTTGAAGCTTGATTTCGAAAAGGCTTACGACAAGGTTAACTGGTCATTTTTACTGGAGGTCCTGCGTCGGAAGGGATTCGATGTGTGATACGTCCACAGGATTGAACAACTTATTTCTTGGGGCCAGACGGCAATCTCCATCAATGGGGAGATTGGCCCCTATTTTAGAAACTGCAGGGGGGTCCGCCAAGGTGACCCACTCTCCCCCCTGCTTTTTAATTTTGTGGTGGAAGCGCTGGATGCGATGCTTTCGGCCACGGATGCGGCGGGCCACATAGCTGCGGTAGTGCCACACTTGATCCCAGGGGGGATCACTCACCTTCAGTACGCCGACGACACACTCATCTTGATCCAGAATGATGACAAAGCGATAGCCAACCTCAAGTTCCTATTGCGCTGCTTTGAAAATATGTCTGGGCTAAAAATAAACTTCCACAAGAGTGAAGCGTTTGTGTTAGACCCCCCCCCCCCCCCGAGGAGCAGAACCACATTGCAAACATGTTGAACTGCAAGTTGGGAGTGTTTTCGTTCACATATCTGGGGCTGCCCATGCTCGGACCGGAAACTGTCAGTTGAACAATGGAACTTCCTAGTCAATAAGTTGGCCGCCAGAGTGGAAGTGTGGATGGGCAGATTACTGTCTTTAGGGGGAAGACTGATCTTGTCCAATGCGTGCCTGGAGGCGTTACCGATGTTCGCGATGGGTCTCTTCCTCCTCCCGGACGGGGTTCACGCGAAATTCGACTCCGTGAGTGCTCGTTTCTTCTGGGAAGGAACCTGCCCTAAACGTAAATACCATATGGTCAACTGGCCAGCAGTCTGCCGCCCAAAAGAGCTAGGGGGCTTGGGGCTCACGTGTACTTAAACCATGAACAAAGCGCTTTTGCTGAAGTGGATCTGGCAGCTTTACCAAGGTGGGGACTCACTGTGGAAGAAATCGTTGCGGGCTAAGTATGGGGACGTGGCTAACATCTTCGGAACTCCGACCCAACGGGGGTCACTGTTCTGGAGAAGCCTGCAGAAGGTGAAACTCTTGTTTAAACTAGGGGCGAGACATGTGGTGAGGAATGGTGGCATCACGGCTTTTTGGTCGGACTGGTGGACCGGGGAGGCCCCGTTGAAAGTTCGTTTTCCAAGGCTTTTTGCGATTTGTGATAACCCCTACTTGATGGTGTCCGATGCTCTCGACGGGGCAGGGACAGGTATTGGCTTTCGCCGGGCGTTTGACCAGGACTGTCGAGTGGAGTGGGACCGCATGGTTGCCGAGACGGGGCAAATCCCGTTCTCGGAGGGACGTGACGAGCTGTGGTGGGCCCTTGAGCCCTCCGGGAAGTTCTCGGTTGCTTCAGCTTATAAGATGTTGTGCAAAGGGGCCTCGGTGGCGTTCTGTGCAGAGATCTGGGGCACGAGGCTGCCCCTCAAGGTCAAAAATTTCACATGGAAGCTCGCGCTGGACCGCCTACCCTCCAGCAATCAGATTGCGTCCAAGCATGGCCCGTCGGATGGGTGCTGTGCGGTTTGTGGGGCTCAGGAGGAGGCCACATACATTTTCTTCCTGTGTGCCCTCCCGAAGCTGGGTTGGAGTGTGGTGCGGGGCGTTCTGGGATGTGCCTGGAGCGCGGCCAACTTCTCCCAGTTTTTTGCTTCTTTCCATGTGCTTTCGGGCCAACTTCGTCGCAATAGCTGGGTGCTCTTTGCGGCGTTGTGCTGGGCCATTTGGCTAATTCGCAACAAGTGCTCGTTCGACAAGATCATCCCAAACAAGCCGGCTGACCTCATTTTTAAAATTCTTATGTTTGTGGAGTGGTGGACAAAACTCGCAAAGACGGAAGATAGGAGCTCTCTCCTCGAGTTGGCGAAGGAGCTTAGATCGAGATTCTGGCTGCTCTCCCACCCTCATGCCCAGGCGGGGCCGCTGGGTGCGTAGGGTTTGTTGGTGTCCTGCTACCAGCTTGGTCCATGGGGTGCTGGCCCCCTATCTTAGTGTGCCTTTTTTTTCATTTTGGCGAAGCTGTAACGCCCAGCTGGTCTTATTCTGTACTGGATGTTGGAACTCTCTTGCCTTATTAAGTTAATGCAGGTCACATGATGCCTTTTTTCTAAAAAAAATGGTTGGGTTAATTATAGAACTCGGTTCGATTCTTGTTGTATACATCCTTAAATAAGACTTTTGTAGGTACAACCATACATAAGCAGTTCGGGACCAGTAACGGTAATCACTAGTAGTAGCAACAGAAATTGTATACCTGAGAATATAAGTTCAACCAGAAACACTAAATTAATCAAATAGAGAGAACAATAGGCATCTATTTTCGGCACATGGCCGAACATCAACCAGCGGCACATTTCTTTAGTTAGCTGCTGGGGGCGGCCTCGGCCGCAGCAGCAGGAGGCTGCATCTTCATGGCCTGCTCGACCAGCTTGCCCACGTCCGGCATGACCGCCTCCACCGCGGGCAATGCGCCGAAGTCGTCTGCCCATGCTGCCAGGAGCGGCGTTCTGACAGGGTCGAAGGTCTTAACGCCTAGAATCACCTCCATGGTGCGCGCCCCTGCGAGCATGCCACCGAGCACCACGTCCACATACCCGGGGTTGTCCCCGCCGAAGAACCTCTTCCCCTTGGAGCACTCCCTCAGGGCTCCCTCCAGGGTTTCCATCGCCACGAGCCCCTGCTTCACGCCCTCTGCCTTCTCCTCGTCGGTCTTTGTCAGGGTACCTGCCAAGAAGGACGGCAGCGACACTGAACCTGACGAAGCAGATGAAGCAAGCATTGCTGATCAAGGAGTTGGGCCGAGCAAGCGCAACGGACCCCGTCGAGCCAAGAGGAGCAACCCAAAGTACTTCGGCCCACTCTGGGCCCGTTAAGCCTCTACATAAACGCTACGCGTGTACTGGGAGAGGCATCCAGTTGGATCAGAACGGCCGGCTCTTACCTGTATCCCCTTTTCTCTCTTCCCTGTCTAGTGCTGCTCCTTCCTCCCTTCCTCCTCCTCGAACCAGATTCGTTCCTGGCTGTGATCGCTTGTGTTGAATTGAGTGAAACCCTAGCTGTGCCTTACACCTGGTACCAGAGCCAAACCACCACCACCGCTACCAACCACTTCGAATCTGGAGTCCATCATCGAGACACGCCATCAGCGTCAAGCCCGCGAGCAACGGGAGGCGGCCATGGGGGAACACGAGTTCACCAACAAGGAGCTCTTCGACAAGCTCCAGAAGCTGCTCGTGGCGACGGAGGACCGGCAGATCCGTCGCTCCGAGAACGTGGAGGCGCGGCTGGACAACATCGCCAGCGACATCGGTACGTGGCGGCCCCTCCTTGAAGGCCGAGTCGACGCGATCCAGTCGGCGGTCGTCGCGCTCCAAACTCAGGCGCAGGGCAAGGCCACGCTCGTCGACCCATCACCGACGAAACCAGTGGATCCGGCAGCAACTACGGTTGCTGGCGCCCAATCATCGGCGAGCACCTCCGTACTCGGCAAACCGCCGATGGGGACCGATCCAGGGCAAGGCCACGGCGAGCTTCACATTCACCGGGGGTCGACAGCTGGAATCCGTGCGATTCCAGCGTCCACCCCGGTCACAGGTGCGATCAATTTTCAAACCCCGGCTCACCTTCGTGGTAGTTTTTCTGAGCTTGAGTGCACGGCCAACCAGTTGTTCACGCAGTTAGGCCAAGCTAATCCTGCCCTGCAATTCCCTGTGTTTGATGGTGAGAATCCGCAGCTGTGGCAAACGCTAGCGGAGCAGTATTTTGGCATGTTCGCGATCCACGAGTCCTATTGGGTGGCGATGTCCACCCTGAATTTTGCAGGATCACCTAAGATTTGGCTTCACTCTGTTAGGAAGAAATTAGCTCATCTAGATTGGGAGGCGTTCTGTTTACTTCTTTGCACGAGATTTGGGAGGGACAAACACCAATCTCTCATTCGTCAGTTTTACACATTACGACAGAATACTACAGTTGCTGATTACATAGAAAAATTCGAACACATTATGAACAATCTTATAGCTTATTCTGATTCAATTCATCCTTTGTATTTTTTGACACGATTTATCGAGGGCCTGAGGAACGACATCAGGGCCGTGGTGTTGGTACAGCGTCCACCAGATTTGGATGCTGCGTGTGCTTTGGCCCTTTTGCAAGAGGAAGTGCTGGATAGTGTGAAGAGCAGCAGTTATCAATCCTACAGAAGCAGGCCACTGCCATTGCCTCCACCACCAGCAAGACCAGTATCATCTGCACCAAATCAGGGGGCTTCTGACAAACGCATGCAGGAGTCTGATAACAGCGGTATGGTCTCTAAATTGGCCACTCTCAAGGCGTACAGACGCGCGCGGGGGCTGTGTTTCAGGTGTGGAGAGAAGTGGGGCAAGGAACACGTCTGTCCAGCTACGATTCAGTTGCATGTGATGGAAGAGCTGCTCGAGATGATGGGCGTGGAGGTTCTGAATGAGGATGAGGAACAGCCACCAGTGGCGACAATCTCTGAAAATCTATACACCATCTCGTTGCAGGCTTTGGCAACTCAAGCAGACGCAGTGGAAGGATCACCTTCCGTTCTACAGCTATATGGTTTGGTACAGAATCAACCTGTAACTATGTTAATTGATTCGGGTAGCACAGTGTCATTCATCAACACCAAACTCAGGAATTCTCTCAGCAACATCAGTGACATACAGTCTCCAGTGAGAGTGAAAGTAGCAGACAACAGACAGCTGTCCTGTACTGAGGAGATACGGGATTGCGGTTGGTCGACACAGGGGCAGTCCTTCAGCACTTGCTTCAAGCTACTTCCATTGGGAGTTTTTGATGTCATCCTAGGGCAAGACTGGTTGTGTCAGCATAGTCCTATGTTCATCGATTGGCCAACGAAACGATTGGAGATATCAGACAACGGGAAACCAGTGTTCTTGCAAGGGATTGGGGCAACAAAAGTCATTTGCCATGAGATCACTGTAGACCAACTGGCTGGATTAAGCAGAAAAAAGGATATTGAGCAGATTCTTGTTATTAGCACTGTGCAGGAGAATGAAGATAACAACGAGTTGATGCCAGAAGTGCAAGCAATTTTGGATCAGTTTGAGGATGTGTTTGCTGAGCCAGGAGGGCTTCCACCACGGCGTGCTTGCGATCATACTATCCAACTCATTGAGGGCGCGCAACCGGTGCAGATCAGACCTTATAGGCATTCACCAGCAGTGAAGGATGAGATCGAGCGTCAGGTTACTGAATTACTGAAATCTGGAGTCATTCAGAATAGCACCAGCGCGTTTGCATCCCCAGCGATCTTAGTGCAGAAGAAGGACTTGACATGGCGTCTCTGTATCGATTATCGACGCCTGAATGCCTTGACTGTACCAAAGAAATATCCTGTTCCCGTAATAGATGAACTCATTGATGAATTGACAGGAGCACAGTGGTTCTCTAAGTTGGATTTGCGCGCAGGGTATCATCAGATTAGGCTATCTCCAGGAGAGGAACACAAAACAGCGTTCTATACCCACTCTGGCCACTATGAGTACCGAGTCATGTCGTTTGGCTTGTCAGGGGCCCCAGCTACATTCCAAGGAGCCATGAATGCAACGTTGGAGACAGTATTGCGCAAATGTGCATTGGTTTTTTTCGATGATATCCTCATTTACAGTGGAGACCTGGAACAGCACCTCAAGGATCTTGCTCTAGTGCTATCTTTACTCAGGAGGGATAAGTGGCAGGTTAAGCGTTCCAAATGTTCTTTTGCTCAGCAGAGCCTGGCATATTTGGGGCATGTCATCAGTAACAATGGGGTGGCCACTGATCCATTTAAAGTCCAAGAGGTATTAAACTGGAAAATCCCTGCCAATGTGAAGGAGTTGAGGGGATTTCTGGGCTTAGCAGGTTACTACAGGAAATTTGTGAAGCACTTTGGTATAATTGCCAAGCCATTGACACAATTGTTGAAGAAGAATGTGGTTTTTAAATGGTCTAGCATAGCCGACAAGGCTTTCTCTGTTCTGAAACAAGCCCTAGTTACAGCTCCAGTTCTAGCTATTCCAGATTTCAACAAGTTGTTTGTGGTGGAAACGGATGCTAGTGATTTGGGCATTGGAGCTGTGTTGCAACAGCAAGGCCATCCTATAGCTTATCTCAGTAGGCCTTTGAGTCCTAAAAATAGTGGATTATCAACATATGAGAAGGAGTACTTGGCTATTTTGTTGGCAGTGGATAATTGGAGGTCTTATCTGCAACATGCTGAATTCATTATCAAAACGGACCAGCGCAGTCTTGTCCATTTGGAGGAACAGAGGCTCAGCACCCAGTGGCAGAAAAAAGCCTTCTCTAAGCTTTTGGGCTTGCGGTATCAGATTGTGTACAAGAAAGGTAGTGAGAACAGAGCTGCTGATGCTTTATCACGAAAAGTCCATCCACAACAAGAGTTGGTCGCAGCAATATCCACCTGCCAACCAGTTTGGATTGAAGAAATAGCTGCAGGCTATACAGACGACCCTGCTGCTCAGAAATTACTCACTCAGTTGGCTGTTGCTGATACTGGGTCGTCATTGTACTCACTGGATAATGGACTTATTAGACACAAAGGAAGGCTTTGGGTGGGCAACAATAATCAGATGCAAGAGAAATTGTTTCTAGCATTCCACAGCAGTTCTTTGGGTGGCCACTCGGGAGCTCCTGTCACATACAAAAGAATGAAGCAACTATTTATGTGGCCTGGCATGAAGAAACAGGTCAAGAAGTGGGTGCAGTCCTGTCAAGTATGCCAGCAAGCGAAGCCAGAAAGGATCAAGTACCCAGGTTTGCTGGAACCTTTGCTCGTACCGAAAAGGCCCTGGCAACATATTGCTCTCGATTTCGTGGAAGGCTTACCACAATCTAGGCAATTCAATTGTCTGCTAGTTGTGGTGGACAGATTCTCGAAGTATGGCCATTTTATACCACTCACCCATCCTTACACAGCGGCAAAAGTGGCATCTCTGTTCGTGGATAACATCTACAGACTGCACAGTCTACCAGAGTCCATTGTTTCTGACCGTGACCCCATTTTTACGAGCAAGTTCTGGAAGGAATTGTTCCAGGCGATCGGGACGCAACTGAAAATGAGCTCTTCGTATCACCCGGCTACTGACGGCCAGACAGAGAGAGTTAATCAGTGTGTGGAGACATATCTGAGATGTTTTGTTCATGCGTGTCCTCGCAGTTGGAGCAAGTGGATTTCGTTGGCAGAGTACTGGTACAACACCAGTTACCACTCCACGCTGGATTCATCTCCGTTTGTGACGCTGTATGGTTATGAGCCCAGGCATTGGGGGATCGAGGCGCCTGGCAACCCAGTGGTATCCAATCTACAGGAATGGCTCTCAGAGCGTCAGGTGGTGCAAGATTTGCTGCGTCAGCATCTGCTACGTGCTCAACAGATTATGAAGAAACAAGCTGACAAGAATAGAACATTCAGACAATTTGCAGTGGGCGACAGGGTCTTCCTCAAATTGCAGCCTTACATCCAGGCGTCGATCGCGCCGCGAGCTAATCACAAATTGTTGTTCAAGTACTATGGACCTTTCACAGTCATCAGTCGAGTCAGCGAGACGGCGTACAAGCTGGAGTTACCACAGGGCACGACGGTGCATCCGGTGTTCCATGTTTCGCTACTGCGGCCTGCGTTGCGCGATGGTATGACAGCTTCACCTGATTTGCCTGCTATTACTAACCAATTTGCGGTTCCTTCTCAAGTGCTGTCGCAACGGTGGCGCAAAAAGGCGAACAAGGTGATCGAGCAAGTGTTGATCCAGTGGGCACCAGGGGATGCAGCAGCCGCGACGTGGGAGGATAAGGAAGAACTGAGGTCCAGGTTTCCTCAGGCACCAGCTTGGGGGCAAGCTGGTTTTCAAGATGGGAGGGGTGTCAGGGTACCTGCCAAGAAGGACGGCAGCGACACTGAACCTGACGAAGCAGATGAAGCAAGCATTGCTGATCAAGGAGTTGGGCCGAGCAAGCGCAACGGACCCCGTCGAGCCAAGAGGAGCAACCCAAAGTACTTCGGCCCACTCTGGGCCCGTTAAGCCTCTACATAAACGCTACGCGTGTACTGGGAGAGGCATCCAGTTGGATCAGAACGGCCGGCTCTTACCTGTATCCCCTTTTCTCTCTTCCCTGTCTAGTGCTGCTCCTTCCTCCCTTCCTCCTCCTCGAACCAGATTCGTTCCTGGCTGTGATCGCTTGTGTTGAATTGAGTGAAACCCTAGCTGTGCCTTACAGTCTTGCCTAAATACGCCATGGACATCGCTTTCATGACCTGCTCGTACACACACAAATGTTATCGGTGGCGGCGAGACAATCGTCCCAAAACTCAAAGTACCACATATAATTAACACGATCGTAAGAAAGTACTGTATGTATATATTACTTTGTCGTCAATGAAGGCAACCCAGAAGCGAGCTACGGCGCGCTCATAAGGGTCGGCCGGGAGGAGAGGGCAGACTCCGGCGAAAACCTCGTCGATGTACTGAATGATGATCGACGACTCGCATATGGGCTTGCCGCCGTGGATCAGAACGGGGACCTTCTTGTGGACGGGGTTGGACTGGAGGAGCAGCTCGCTCTTGTTCCCGAGGTCCTCCTCCACGTACTCGTATCCAACGCCCTTGATGCTGAGCGCGAGGCGCACTCGCAGAACCGGCGGGCTCGCCCAGAAGCCCAGCAGCTTCAGATCTTCTCCTCCTCCGGCCATTGTTGGTGCCTATATCAAGTATCAATTCAAAGATCTCAACTTAGCAGGTAGCTTGTGTGTGTGTTCTTCCTTTCTTGGTGTTTCGTCTCGAGGTTAGAACAGAGGAGGTATATAAAGACTAGACGGGAGGAAGAGTACAACCAAGACTCTTCCGCTAAAACAAATTGTGTGGTTCAGAACCCTGAAGACTTTTCCGACATGGGCAAAAGTAATCACGTATCAGCATGTGCCTGCTGGCAATCCATCTAGAAATATTTGACTCTGACTTTGACGAGTATGAGCGAATCTCTACTGACAAACTTCACCATACATTATTTTTTTCTTTTGACGTATTCACCATACTTTTTCTTTTTTTTGTGAATACCGAGTAGGCTATTCCATCGTATTCATATTCGCTACATTTCGTACAACAGTTATACTTGTTGACGCATACAGATGTACGTCAGTTTTGTTCACAACTCGGTACGCCGTAGTATATCATATTAACTATTTTCATTTTTTTCACGGCAATACGTGTCTCATTAATAAAATAAAGATGCAGTTACAGGTGACCTAGACACCGATATTATATGACTGAAAAGATAAGATAATTCTATGGAAAAAAAATCGGCTCATGTTCCTCTCCATCAAGCGAAAGAAGATATATCACCTCTTCATCCAATCTCGATGCGGCCTCCAAAATAGTTTACCGGGTCCCGGGACGCAAAAGCGATCTCTAGAACTGACACCTCCGCACGACTACAACGACGAAGGAGGAAACCGGGACTGTCAGGCTCCAACCACAAACTCAGCACAAGATGCACCGTCTTCCAGATGTCACATGTGTAGACAACCATCTGCGCGTACTCCCGGACAACAAAATCTCCCTACTCCACCATGACGCCGAAGACAACGCCGCAGTGATGGGGACAGAGCAGAAAGAGAGACACACCTGAAGGGGTCGTTACCTCCGCCTTGCCGACACCATCCATGAATCCTAACGTCGTCGATCTGAAGGATCGCCAAACACACATGCAATCGACTCCGAGACGTCGACATGAAGGACAACGCTAGTGTGGGAGTGGAGCCGAGGCATATTTATTCGTCCGTGTGCCGCTCCCACCAGTCCAACGGCGCATCACGACCTACAAAACCAAACCGTAACTACGAAGAGGAGGAACGGGGCCCCCATGCCTCATGCCACCAGCAGCAGTCGGAGAGAGAAGGGACCAGCCCTGGCCGATGGAGATCGGAGATAGAGGATCGCCTCCCTAGTCGCCCTCACGTGATGGCTAGGTTAGGGAAAAAGAAAAAAAAAAGACACGTGGGTGTGGAGATATTATTTTATTGTCCGGCCAATGGCAATTCGAAGGGTATGCTTAGTTTGCATCCACACTTGGACATATTGTACGCACGTATTTGGTATATCACAGTAGTGATGTGGCGCTTGGTTGATAGGTACATTTTTATTATGTGGTCTCTCATCGAAGCGATATACATAGCTGGAATACTATTGCAGAGTTTTTTTAAAAATACAAAGGAAACAAATCTGAGGACTCATGACTCGCGATAGTACCTCCAAACGTTTACCACTAATCTTATGGTAAGAACAAAAACAAAAATAAAATACACATATTCTCGAAGAACTCTTCAAGAAGGAACCGATGATAACGAGTTCAACCATAGGTCAAGCTCGGGATTTTCTTGCCCCAAGATGAGTTTCGAGCCACTACTTCCGGCAAAACCACGATGCAAGCACGCACCGACATTTCTGAAAGGAAATTTCTATTCCTAAGTAATTGTGTGTGTGTTTGTTAACAACATAAGAGATATTTAATTGGGCGCTAAGCGTTTCAAGTAAAATCCAAGATTATTCAATGTTTAGCACAATACGATGGCAATCCCCTAAAAAAGAATAAACGATAGAAGTTCGATGCCCTAGTGATTTGATTATTCATGTTATAGTCTAGGGCTCATAGTTCTTCTAAGGGTTGCTCAATGGAAGGTATAGGGAAATCATCTACCTAGTAGAATGCCAAATACACATTCCATACCCCTTCCATGAACATTGTGAATTGATAGAGTGCAAATTATAGTGGTTGTTCTAAACAGCCCATAGACTCCGGGGCGCTAGACCGGGGACTCAGGTGTGAAAATCACCGGAGACTCCAGACTCAGGACATCCGATGACTCGGGCCCCTTTTCTCTTGGACTTTGGCGAATGGCTATGCATTTGGCGTAATGCTCACATGCCCTCTCTAGAGTATGGCCGGCGTTTGCCCAGAGAATTATGGTGAATGATATATGCCCTGGAGGCAATTAATAAAGATGTTTTTATTATTATGTCTCATATGTGAATGGAAAGTAAGGGCACCTAGAGGAGGGGTGAATAGGTGCTACGACCAATTTAAATTTTTCTTCAAGATTATGCTTGACATAAAGGTAAAATCTCTAGATAATGCAACTACGGTGAATTTACCTATATGACAACAACAAGCACAAACACAATACAAGCAGAAGTAAAGGAGAAGGGAACGAGGTAACTGATATAAAGCACGCGGAGACACGATGTAATCCCGAGCTTCTCCTTGTTAAGGGAGTATGTCTCGTTGGAGGGGTGTGAACTTCGCCACTAAGGCCTACTCTGAAGCAAATATGCCCGAGAGGCAATAATAAAGTGTTTATTATGTTATTCCTTATTTATGATAGATGTTTATTTCTCATGCTAGAATTGTATTAACCGGAAACGTTAATACATGTATGATTAATAAACAAACAAACGTTCCTAGTAAATTCTCTCTTTTAACTAGCTCGTTGATTAACAGATGATCAAGGTTTCCTGATCATAGACATTGGATGTTGTTAATAACGGGGTCATGTCATTAGGAGAATGACGTGATGAACTTAGACCCTAACTAAGTATAACAATACGATCAGGTCATTTACTTTTGTTGTTATGTCTTACATTCGGAGTAACCTTATTCCTTAGACCATGAGATCATGCTAATCACTGATACCGAAAGAGTACTTTGATGACATCAAACGTCACACCGTAACAGAGTGACTATAAAGGTGGAGTTAGGTATTCGAAAAGTGTTAGTTGAATCTCATGGATCAAGAGTGGGATTTGTCCATCCAAAATGACGGAGAGATATACTCTGGGCCCTCTCGGTGATATCACATCGACACCGCTTGCAAGCACGTGACTAGGTCACAAGGATGTCATATCACGGGAATGAGAAAAGAGTACTTGTCGGGTAACGGGATCGAACAAGGTATGGTTGATACCGATGATCGGATCTCGGACAAGTAAAATATCGCGAGACAAAGAGAAATTGTTACGACGTTGAAGGTTCACACGATCACGAGAGTCATCGTTGAATATATAGGAGTCATCACGGATCTCCAGATCCCGCTGTTGATTATTGATCGGAGAGGAGTCTCAATCATGTCTATATTATTCACGAACCATAGGGTTACACACTTAAGGTTCGATGAAGCGTTTGAGAGGATACGGAATACCGAAGAATGTTTTTGGGCAGCACCGAAATTGTTTCGGGGAAAATTGAAATAGTTCAAGGGCTTTTTCGTCGAATGGTTGTTAATAGAGTTAACAAATGATTCGAAGTGCTATGTGAAAATATTTGTTAATGGAATTAACAAATATAAATAAAGAAATAAAAATGTTTTATTTATTTATTAAAGAAAAACCTTCGGATTTTATAAGTGGAAAATTAAGGGAGCATGAGTTGGTGTGAGTGGGGCTTCCACTCACATGATGAGGGAAGAGGTGGGGGCACCACCATGCTTGGCCGCATGGAGCCTTTAGGCTGCCCCCTCCTATAAATAGAGGGCATGAGCTCCCTCTCTCACACACACTTGCCCACCTCCATTTTCCTCCACCCGCTGCTCCATTCCATGGTCTCCGGCCTGGCGAAGCCCTGACCGTGGGATTCTTCACCACCACCACCATGCTGTCGTGCTGCTGGAGTTCCAGGGATCCTCTACTTCCGCTGCCCCGTTGGATCGAGGGAACGGAGGTCTTCATCGAGCTGAATGTGTGACCGATTATGGAGGCACCGCCGGATTGCAGTGCACATCTTCTCGCTCGGGATCGGCGTGAGTAGGACTACGCCAACAACGAGATTTTGTCTCGTACCACTTAGAATCTTCGACGGTATGTTATCCTAATACTATTTCTCCCCGTTACCTTTCATCTCCTAGATTAGATCTATGCCATTCGGGTTTATCGTGCGTAGGAATTTTTTTGTGTTCTATGCAACGTACCCTTGAGTGGTATCAGAGCCGGATCTATGCGTAGATGATTTATACGGGTAGAACACACAGGAGTATGTGGGTGTTGATGATCATGTTTTTGCCTCCTTAAGTATTTTATGATCTTAGTGGCATAGTAGGATGAAGCTGCACTAGACTAAGTTTACGTGTACTATGTACGCGAGAACTGTCTCACTTGTGACTGAGGGGGTGTCCGTTTCTCCTACTATAGTTAAGATCTAATCTACAAAGGGTTGTTAAAAATATGTTTTATCAACGTTGTGAATTTTGTACGTAGGTATGAACGGTTCTATCCTGGTAAGCCCAAGCCACGTAAAATATGCAAAAAATAAATTAGAGGCGTCTAACTTGTTTTTGCAGGGCATGTGATGTGATATGGTCAATGTTACAAACGTTATGTATGAGATGATATCTTTTGTAAATTATTGACATACCGGCTGGAGCCATATGGTTGTCTTATTTTTATGTCCCGCGTGTTGTATATCATATCCATGTGATATGTTGTAATGGAAAATCAAGATGGAGGTGTCACGAACCTTGGTGCCACGCCAGTGGAATGATGGATATCATACCATGATGCACAAGATGGAGATAAAGTGCAAGAAGGACCATATCATATAGAATTATCCATGCATGTGATGTTAATTCTTTTATGCATCTTATTTTGCTTAGATCGCGACGATAGCATTATAAGATGATCCCTCTCACTTAATATCAAGATAATAATGTGTTCTTCCTTAAATATGCACCGTTAAGAAAGTTCGTCGTTTCGAGACACCACGTGATGATCGGGTGTGATAGACACAACGTTCGCATACAACGGGTGTTTCCAAGCCTAGCATGTACATACATGGCCTTGAAACACACGCAATACTACGGTTCTACTTGGCGAGCCTAGCATGTACAGACATGGCCTCGGAACACGTAAACGATAGGTAAAGCATGAGCCATACGGATGATATGATGAACATGTTGATGTTCGCCTTTGCAACTACAACGTCTCACGTGATGATCGGTTTCGGTGTAGTGAATTTGGTTCGTGTAATCTCTAAAGGCAACTAAGAGGGATGTTGTTTTTGAGTGGGAGTTCATGGGATAATTTTAGAATCAACTTGAACTTAATTTATCATAAACCTAGTCTAAATAGTCTTTGCAAATATGTTGTAGATCATGGCACCACCCACCTTCAATTTCAATATGTTCATGGAGAGAGAAAAACTAGCGAACAATGGAAGCAACTTTACCAACTGGGCACTTAACCTGAGGATTATCCTCACCTCTTGCAAGAAGCTCTATGTTCTTGATGCACCGCTAGATGACCCGCCCGCTAATGATGCTTCTTATGAAGATAAAAATGTTTATCTGACTCAACAAGAAGACCACAGTATAGTTCATTGCGACATCCTTTATGGATTAGAGCCAGAGCTGCGACAACGTTTCGAGAACAACACTGCCTTTTCTACAATGGGAGAATTGAAAATGATTTTCGATATCCATGCCGCAGTTGGAAGAGAACAGCTCACGTACTCAAGATGTTTGCGTACGCTGATAAACTCATAGCCTTGGGAATAACGATTCCCAATGAGCTGGGGATACATCGTGTTCTCCAATCTCTGCCACCTAGTTACAATAACTTTGTGATGAACTATAATATGCAAGGCATGAAGAAGAATCTTCCTGAGCTTCGCTCGATGCTTAAAACTGCTTAAGTGAAAATCAAGAAAGAACATCAAGTGTTGATGATCAATAAGACCATTAGTTTCAAGAAAGGCAAGCCAAGGGTAAACTTCAAGAAGGGTAGCAAGTCTGTTGCTGCACCTGAGAAGAAAACCAAGTATGTCCCTAAGCCTGAGACTGAGTGCTTTTATTGCAAGGGCATTGGCCACTGGAAGCGCAATTGCCCCAAATATCCGGCAGATAGGAAGGCCGGCAAAGTGAACAAAGGTATATATGATATACTTGTTATTGATGTGTACCTTACTAGTACTCGCAGTAGCGCCTGGGTATTTGATACTGGTTCGGTTGCTCACATATGTAACTCGAAACAGGAGCTGCAGAATAAGCGACCACTAGAAAAGGATGAGGTGACGATGCGCGTCGGCAATGGATCTAGAGTTGATGTGATCGCCGTTGGGGCGCTACCTCTACGTTTACCATCCGGATTAGTTATAAACCTGAATAATTGTTATTTCGTGCCTACATTAAGCATGAATATCATTTCTGGATCTTGCTTAATGCAGAGTGGTTATTCCTTTAAGTCCGAGAACAATGGTTGTTCGATTTATATGAATAATACTCCCTCCGTATCAAAATATAAGATGTTTTAGCATTTTGTAGATATAATGTATCTAGACATGTTTTAGTGTGTAGATTCATATGTATCTTACACTAAAACATGTCTAGGTACATATTGTCTAGGAAATGCTAAAACATCTTATATTTCGATACGGAGGGAGTATCTTTTATGGTCACACACCTGAGAAAAATGGTTTATTTCTTTTGAATCTTGATAGTATTGATACACATATTCATAATGTGAATGACAAAAGAATTAAGTTGAATGATGATATTGCTACTTACATGTGGCATTGTCGCTTAGGTCATATTGGTGTTAAACGCATGAAGAAGCTCCATTCCGATGGACTTTTAGAATCACTTTATTATGAATCATTTGAAACATGCGAGCCATGCCTTATGGGCAAGATGACTAGAACCCCGTTTTCCGGAACCATGGAACGGACGACAGACTTACTGGAAATCATACATACTGATGTGTGTGGGCCAATGAGTGTATCGACGCGTGGTGGATATCGTTATTTTGTCACTTTCACAGATGATTTGAGTAGATATGGGTATATTTACTTAATGAAACACAAATATGAGACATTTGAAAAGTTCAAAGAATTTCAGTGTGAAGTTGAAAATCATCGTAACAGAAAGATTAAATTTCTACGATCTGATCGTGGAGGTGAATATTTAAGTTACGAGATGGCATGCATCTGAAACAATATGGAATAGTTTCACAACTCACACCTGCCGGAACACCACAGCGTAATGGTGTTTCCGAACGTCATAATCATACTTTATTGGATATGGTTCGATCTATGATGTCTCTTACATATTTGCCACAGTCGTTTTGGGGTTTATGCACTAGAGACCGTTGCATTCACTTTAAATAGGGAACCATCTAAATTCATTGAAACGACACTTTATGAATTATGGTTTGGAAACAAACCTAAGCTGTCATTTCTAAAAGTTTGGGGATGCAATGTTTATGTGAAGAAGCTTCAACCTTATAAACTCGAACCCAAAGCGAAAAAATGCGTCTTCATAGGATACCCTAAAGAAATAATAGGGTACACCTTCTATCACAGATCCGAAGGCAAGATTTTTGTTGTCAAGAATGCATCCTTTTTAGAGAAGGAGTTTCTCTCGAAAGGTTTGAATAGTAGGAAGGTAGAACTCGACGAGGTTATTGAACCTTCTCTTCTTGGAATGGAGAGTAGCGCAGCGCCGGAAATTGTTCCGATGCCGACCTCGTCAGTTGAAGAGAGAGCTAATGATCAAGATCATGAAACTCCCGAAGAGGAAATTATCGTGCCTCGTAGGTCAAGTAGGGATCGTACAGCTCCTGAACTATATGGAAATCCCGTCTTAAACTTCATGGTAGATGGAGGTGATGACCCTGCGACGTATGAAGAAGCGATGATGAGCCCAGATTCCAACAAATGGCTTGAATCCATGAAATCCGAAATAGGATCCATGTATGAAAACCAAGTTTGGACTTTGATGGACTTACCCGATGACTGTAAGGCCGTTGAGAACAAATGGATATTTAAAAAGAAAACTGACGCTGATGGTAACGTGACCGTGTATAAAGCTCGACTTGTCGCAAAAGGTTTCCGACAAATTCAAGGAGTTGACTACGATGAGAATTTCTCACCGGTAGCGATGCTGAAGTCAGTTAGGATTATGTTAGCAGTTGCTACATTTTTCGATTATGAAATCTGGCAGATGGATGTCAAAACGGTGTTCCTTAATGGTGACATTGAGGAAGAGTTGTATATGATGCAACCCGAAGGTTTTGTTGATCCTAAGGATGTTGACAAGGTGTGCAAGCTTCAACATTCCATTTATGGACTGAAGCAAGGATCCCGGAGTTGGAACCTCCGTTTTGATAAGGTGATCAAAGGGTTTGGATTTGTCCAAACATACGGAGAAGCTTGTATTTACAAGAAAGTGAGTGGGAGCTCTGTAACATTTCTAGTACTATATGTGGATGACATATTATTTATTGGAAATGATATAGAACTTTTAAAAAGCGTAAAAGGTTATCTGAACAGTAGTTTTTTGATGAAAGACCTCGGTGAAGCAGGTTATATATTAGGCATCAAAATCTACAGGGATAGATCAAGACGCTTAATTGGACTTTTGCAAACTACATACCTTGACAAGATTCTAAAGAAGTTCAGAATGGACGATAGTAAGAAGGGGTTCTTACCAATGTTGCAAGGCAAAATGTTGAGTAAGATTCAATGTCCAGCTACAGCAAAAGATAGAGAGATAATGAATAAGATTCCCTATGCTTCAGCCATAGGTTCTATCGTGTATGGTATGCTATGTACAAGACCGTATGTGGCACATGCTACTAGTTTGACTAGTAGGTACCAATCCGATCCAAGTTTGGAACACTGCACGACGGTCAAGAATATCTTTAAGTACTTGAGAAGAACTAAGGATATGTTTCTCGTATATGGCGGTGAAGAAGAGCTCGTCGCAAGATGTTACGTCGATGCTAGCTTCGACACTGATCCGGATGACTCTAAGTCTCAATCCGGGTATGTATTTGTTATGAATGGAGGAGCGGTAAGCTGGAGGAGTTCCAAACAATCCGTGGTGGCGAGATCATCAACAGAAGCAGAATATGTTGCTGCTTTGGAGGCAACACAGAAAGCAGTTTGGATGAAGGAGTTCATATACGAACTAGGTGTGGTTCCGAGCGCGTTGGATTTAATGGTTATCTATTGTGACAACAATGGTGCCATAGCCAATGCTAAGGAGCCAAGATCTCACAAGAATTCCAAGCATATGAAGCGTCGTTTTCACTCCATCCATGAACATGTCGCAAATGGGGATGTGAAGATTTGCAAAGTACATACGGATCTGAATGTGGCAGATCCGTTAACTAAACCTCTCTCAAAAGCAAAACATGACCAACATCAGAACTCAATGGGTGTTAGATTCATCACTATGTAATATAGATTATTGCCCCTAGTGCAAGTGAGAGACTGAAGGGAATATGCCCGAGAGGCAATAATAAAGTGTTTATTATGTTATTCCTTGTTTATGATAGATGTTTATTTCTCATGATAGAATTGTATTAACCGGAAACGTTAATACATGTGTGATTAATAAACAAACAAACGTTCCTAGTAAATTCTCTCTTTTTACTAGCTCGTTGATTAACAGATGATCAAGGTTTCCTGATCATAGACATTGGATGTTGTTAATAACGGGGCCATGTCATTAGGAGAATGACATGGCGAACTTAGACCCTAACTAAGTATAACAATACGATCATGTCATTTAGTTTTGTTGTTATGTCTTACATTCGGAGTAACCTTATTCCTTAGACCATGAGATCATGTTAATCACTGATACCGAAAGAGTACTTTGATAACATCAAGCGTCACACCGTAACAGGGTGACTATAAAGGTGGCGTTAGGTATTCGGAAAGTGTTAGTTGAAGCTCATGGATCAAGAGTGGGATTTGTCCATCCAAAATGACGGAGAGATATACTCTGGGCCCTCTCGGTGATATCACATCGACACCGCTTGCAAGCACGTGACTAGGTCACAAGGATGTCATATCACGGGAACGAGAAAAGATTACTTGTCGGGTAACGAGATCGAACAAGGTATGGTTGATACCGATGATCGGATCTCGAACAAGTAAAATATCGCGAGACAAAGGGAAATTGTTACGACGTTGAAGGTTCACACGATCACGAGAGTCGTCGTTGAATATATAGGAGTCATCACGGATCTCCAGATCCCGCTGTTGATTATTGATCGGAGAGGAGTATCGATCATGTCTATATTATTCACGAACCGTAGGGTGACACATTTAAGTTTTGATGAAGCGTTTGAGAGGATACGGAATACCAAAGAATGTTTTGGGCAGCACCGAAATTGTTTCAGGGAAAATTGAAATAGTTCTAGGGTTTTTTCGTCGAATGGTTGTTAATAGAATTAACAAATGATTCTAGGTGCTATGTGAATTTTTTTGTTAATGGAATTAACAAATATAAATAAAGAAAAAAATGTTTTATTTATTTATTAAAGAAAAACCTTTGGATTCTCTAAGTGGAAAATTAAAGGAGCATGAGTGGGTATGAGTAGGGCTTCCACTCACATGATGAGGGAAGAGGTGGGGGCACCACCATGCTTGGCTGCATGGAGCCTTTAGGCTACCCCCTCCTCGTATAATTAGAGGGCATGAGCTCCCTCTCTCACACACACTTGCCCACCTCCCTTTCCCTCCACCCGCTGCTCCATTCCATGGTCTCCGGCTTGGCGAAGCCCTGACCGTGGGATTCTTCACCACCACCACGTCGTTGTGCTGTTGGAGTTCCGGGGATACTCTACTTCCACTACCCCGCTGGATCGAGGGAACAGAGGTCTTCATCGAGCTGAACGTGTGACCGATCACGGAGGCACCGCCGGATTGCGGTGCACATGTTCTCACTCGGGATCGGCGTGAGTACGACTATGCCAACAACGAGATTTTGTCTCGTACCACTTAGAGTCTTCGAGGGTATGTTATCCTAAGACTATTTCTACATGTTACCTTTCATCTCCTAGATTAGATCTTGGCCATTCGGGTTTCATCTCGCATATGAATTTTTTGTTTTCTATGCAACGTACCCTTCATACTCAACGCCACAAAGGCCTCACCCTATTCTCCGATGAACCCCGCCACAAAGGCCTAGTCCACCTTCCACTATTGATCCCCTTTGAGGCGGGAATAAAATCCTTTACAAACTAGCTTGGGGAACACACCCACAATCAAATTGGAGGCTCCCAACATCAAGAATCACCAAGTGTTGCAAGAGGTCTAGGTTCTCCATAAATGGAAACCCTAGACTCAAATCCCTCAAGTGAATGAGGGGGAAATGAAGAACGGCTCAGTGAAGATGTAGATCGGGGCCTTCTCCTTCAATCCTCCAAAGATCAACAAGTTTGGTGGGAGGGGTTGGGGGTAATTGAGGATTTGGTGAGCTCAATAAATGCTATTCAATGCAATGGATGAACTAGAGCTCAAGGAGGAAGAGGAGGGGTATTTATACCCTCTCCTCGAATCTAGCCGTTTGAGCATGAAAACATGTACCGGAATATCTGGTCCAAGTTTGGACCACAATATCCGGTTGGCTTCTTTCTTCAGATCTGAATGGACTGGGTTGACTTCAACCGGATTATCCGACTGGGAGCGAACAATCCGGTACAAATAATCCGGCTCGCTTCTGTCCCACTCTGGCTCCTGAACCGGATTATCCAGTTGATATGGAATAATCTGGTTCAAATAATCGGTTGGATTCTGCGACTCCAAACTCCTTAGCCGATTTTGAGCCAAAACTACCACAACCGGAATGTCCGGTTTCACCCGAATAATCCGGTTCAAATATTCCGGCTCATCTCTGTCCCAAATAGGGCTGAGACCATCCTAACGAGAATATCTGGTTGCCCTGAATAATCCGGCTCCTCTCTGTCCCAAATCTCGGTGGCCAATCTTCACCAATCTTTTTGGTGATCGATGCTGATGTTAAGTACAACACCTGCACATTCAACATCTCGATAAATAATGTACTTAGTATTGTTAACTAACACACAAAACAACGGGAAAACGAAATGCACTTTCAATCTCCCCCTTTTTGGTGTTAGATGACCATACTAAGATTTGCAATAAAACCTTGACGAGAACATGTTTGAAACAAAATGAAAATTTCTCCCCCTATCCATATGCATATCTTTTGTTTGCCTCAAATGCAAAATGCAATATTAAGAGGAGAGTAATTTCCAACAAGTAGAAAAAACATGCCAAAGAAAATACTATAACCAATATGTTGAGGAAGTTGAAAGAGATACATTGTGCGAAGAGATAATGTCAAGTATACCGAAGCACAATAATAGATAATATCCTCAACATAGATAATCATAGATAAACAAATAACCATAGTCTCACAACACATAGTAGCACATAGTTTTAAACGAGACAACAAATAGCAAATAGTCCACAAAATAAGACTAAATGGACACAAGCTCTCAAGAAATGATAAAAGCATATGCTTGTGCCCGAACCCATGAAAATCCCGTAGGCCTAAGACCACTTCTCCCCCTCTGGCATCGAGACACAAAAAAGGAGATATGTAGTGGTGCTAGTGTCCCATCGACAAGCTAAGCATCCGAGTGCTCAGAAGACTCTCCAGCTGACGTCTCGGAAGCACCCTCGGCGGCTCTCTCCTGATCTTCATCCACATCCTCATCTTCCTCATTAAAGTCATCACCAACATGAGTACTTGAAGAAACAGCAGTGGCACGAAGAGCCTCCTCAATCTGCTCCCAAGGGGGTACAGTCTCTGGAAGTCCACTAAGAATAAGAATCAGGAACTAGGGCAGAAGGAAGTATCTCACGAGCAGCACCACTCACATGGTGAAGTATCTGATGCTGAGAGCTGGACATAGCAGTGTCCCTGCGGTAGGCATGGTACTACTCCTTGTGGATATCCACCTTCATGCACAGCACATTGCGTTGAAACCAGGAAAGCTTCCTGACATTGCGCATAGTAGTAGAGGAGTCACTCATGCTAGCACTAGAAGGGGCACCACCTCCCATAGAGGAACCACCCTCGGGAGGAGGAGCAGGAGCAGCAGGAACAACCTTCTTCCTCTTCACATATAGCTTCTTGAAGGCATAGTCTTGCAAAGGCAGCTCATGGAAGTTTCTTTGCATACTATCCTTGATCAACATCATAATGTAAGGTCCATATGGGATGGTGTTCCCACCAATCATGGCATTGTGAAGCTCATTGAAGATGATATCCATGACATCCACTGTGTAGGAAGAAGTAGGGTCCCCATCCTCCATACACTGCTTTGCCAGAATCAGAACGTTGCAAAGCGGACTGGTAAGATCATCATTATTACCTCCATTGGGAACCAAGAAGGACCGAAAGAGGCACGCTAGCTGATCATGGAATGGGAGAAGCCCTTCCAACTTTCCAATAGTGTATCCAGGAGCATACATATCAGCCATAGTTCTCTATCGCTGGGGTTTGTCCACATCATGCATACGGTGACCAAGTGGAGGATGAGAGCGGTGCTTATAGCCAAGCAAATGGCCCAACCTATGAAATGGAGCCTCACAAGGAGTGGTCTGGGTCATCCACTTCAAACTGCACGGGACACCTGAGTCAAAAGCCAATGTGGACATGAACTGGACCACGAGATCGGTGTTGTAGGGGCAACGAGTCTACAAGAGCTTCACAAGACCAAACCTCTCAATGATACTAGCAGCATTAGCAAATACCACCTTATCCTTGATGAACTGGAACTTGGTGGGATGCATCTGGCGGATTGGAAAATTGTAATCAAGATAGCTGTCAACAAAGATATAGGACTGCTCCTTGCACCAGAACCGAGCATCCTCAAACTCCATATCTCTGGGAGTGTTGTACCAATCCTTCTGACGGATCTCCGCAAATTCTTGAGTGGTCACATCATACTTGTAGTTCTTCCTGACTTCCCTTCCCGTTTTCTTCCTTGAGGATGGCTTAGTGGCAACAGACTTGGCCTTCCCCTTGGCACAACTTTCCTTGGAGGCCGAGGGTCACTGGGATCCTCATCACTAGTGTCCTTGTAGAAAGGACGCTTGCGATGGCCCAACTTGTCAGCCTGAGAACTACCTGTGAAAGAAGAACATAGAAGGAAGCACGAGGGGTAAGTGCACACAAGTCATCAACAGAGGAATCATACTGTCAAAACAATAGGAGAGCATCCACACAACGATCAAGTGTTAATTCTAGGGAGGAGCAAAACAGTAATGAACAAAATGGGACAGAACTCAACCGGATATTCCGGTTCAGTACTGAACCGGATATTCCGGGTGCATGATTCCAGCACTGATTTGATCCTCTCCTAGATTCAAAAACTAGATCGGTGATATGGGGTGCTAACCTATTGTCTCTAGCATGCATAAGATAGCCTAGGGAACATCCACTACCAAGAATTAACAAGAAAAACAAGCATCCATGGAGGGGTAGGTTTAGGGCACCAAGATCCAAAGAGATTGAACATTACTCGCGTCCATGGATGAAACTGCTTGGATGGGATTGATCCCAAGGAGGTGGAGAACAAGATCCGGCGAACGCGCAAATATCGTGGAGGAAGTGGCCCGGGAGGCCAAGAATCAAGAGGGCGACGTTTTTGGAGGAGGAGGAGGTTGGGGATGAATGGAAAGAACTGCCAATCCATCCCGTGCTCCTCAGATTTGAGGGAGATTCGCCGGACCGGAAATTCCAGTTCAAGTTTGAACCGTATATTCCGGTACCACCCGGATATTCTGGTACAGAACTGTACCGGAAATTATGGCTGCATTCTGATTCGAAACTTCCTAGTTTCAAAGGACTGACTTGAGTGCAAGATAGAGTATGGTTTTTGGGTAGAAAGGCTTAGGATAGAAACACCAAACTGAAAGTAGTACTTATCCCGCTCATTTGCAAGAATCAAACAACAAAGACCATGTGAGTGAGATTTTCCTACGAAAACACTTAGCGAGGGAAAACATGAGAAATGCAATAAAAATCAAATAAACCCCAGCTAAGATCCAACTCTTCACAAAGAAGAGGTTGGTGGCCTAAGCCATTGTAACGTCCTATTGTTTGGGAGGTTACAAGGATCTAAATATGATATGTGGATTTGCAAAGCATGCATATAAAAATATGGGAAATTTTGGCGCGAAAGTTTAAACGAATCAAAGTGACCAATGTTTCACTTGACAAGATGAAATAGGTCTAGTTCATCTAATCAAGAGTTCATTTGGGGTGATCTTTATAAGACGTATCTTACAAACCAGATCATTTCATAAGATCACCCATAATTGGTTATGATCAAACACAAACCTCAATAACCTTAACCACAAGTCTATAAGTGACTTGGGATAATTTACTAGGTATCTAGAACTCAAAGAGGGGTGAGTATTCAAATCACATAACTCATGATCACATTTCCACAATATAGTAATGCCCAATTAAAAAATCTCATCAATAGAGATTTTATCTCCTATAAAACAACAACTCTTTAAGTAATCGACCCTTCACACACCATCTTTATAAATTATCTCATAACTACTAAGTACACCTTTATAATCAAATAACAAAGGTTAAATAGAACACAAATGATACCCACAAATCTTAACTCAAAACCCACCAGTGGGAAATGATATAATAATTGTATTAACATATTTATCGAATATGTACATATCTCATCAACCATAAAGGAAGTACCTAAAAGAAGAAATAAAGCTTCTTAAACTACGGTTAAACCTTGATCATCACATATGATATTTCCAAACCTCTATGTATGCATTATGTTTACAAAAGAAGAATATAAAGTAAAATCATCACACCTGAGAAAACAACTAACAACTATGACATACGTCATTAAACCCAACAACTTTCACATTCTCATTGTTTCAATCATCTCATACAAGTGAGAATATGAGATCTGAACACATCAATGACCCATTTGATCAACTTTCTATCTTAAGTCATCATTCCACAAACACTCCACACTTCTATACAATTCAACAACTAAAGGATCTCTGGATACAACTAATGAATAACAACAAGTATAACCTCTATTACATGAACTGAATTGATAGCTAAGTAAAACTAATCGTGGATGAAATAAGTACATATCTTTTGGGAAATAAAATAAGAAGTATATGGAAGGATAATAAAAGCATGAACTAACACTTAATCTAGATCTTGTTATTTTGGCTAGACCACTATATCTTGTTTCCCAATCTTCTCTGAATCATTCTGCAAGATAAGAAACCACAAGAAAGAAGAAACTACCACATGAAGATCTACAAGAAGATTATTTAGAGTGTTCTAGAAGTGTTACTCCAATCTATCATAAGAGTATTTGGAAACTCTTATATCTTAATCTGATCTAATTAATTCCTCTTGAAATAGTGTGATATTCCAATGTTAGTGTTATAGAGAAGTAGTTTGGCAACAAGCTGTATACCTTGTTAACAAAACACTTCTGTATACTCAAACAATTGAGTTTCATACATAAACAAACAGAAGATTAAATTACATGGTACATCTCAGCCTATTGTATATGAGTACTAATTTGGAGGCAAGACTAGCTACCTTGTTAACAAATTCTTCTTATATGCATAGGGCAAATTGATGTCATAAAGTACATCTACATTCCTTTTACAACCAACAAAGAAAAAGAATAACACTGAGGAAAACAAGAAACCACATTATAACCTAGACAACATATTCAAGTTTATAAACTATGAAGCTACATTGATAATATGGTGTTTCTCTAAGGCTAGAATTCTAAGGAGGAAGTAAAGCCAAGAGACCAACCAGGAAGATAAAACACTTAGACAATCCAAGAGATGAACCTACTGGAAAGGGACCAAGGTGATAACACAACACCAGTAGCAATTAGAGACAATGATATTGCAGGCAAGAGAAGACCACATGAAGTAGCACTTCCTCAGTAAGGGAGTATAAGAAATTATCCAGTGAATCATTTGGTTATGTGAGAGACCTATAATATCTATTCCTTGTCAAGCTCAGCAAAGAAAAGAAATACATGATAATCTCTTTAATGGAATCAAGTATCAAGTTAGAAACAATAAAAAATCATTGTATCCTAATATCTTGTGTTATGTAAGGTAAATGGAAACAAGTAACTACCCTGTTTTCCAGATCCTTTTCATACACAAGACTAACAGATAACAACAAAAATACATCTACACATAACCATGCAAATGAACACATGTTTCTAAAACAAGCATGGGATAATATCCATAATTGTCAACAACGACAAGGTTTGAAAACAAACATATAGTCTCTTGATATTGGCAATCAATGTGAGCCAAAGCCACTCATGTTTTCCACTTGAGCAAGTACTAAAAACAACAAACATAGCTTACACACACTTAATAAGAATGTCAACCAAACTTGCTAAGAGTTTCAATTAGGAAAATAACAAAGCCCATAAAAGAAAACAAATCCATTTCTTACTAAACACCATTTGGCATGTCATGGAATAAATTCCCTATTGGGTGATTTTATTTACAATGCATAAACAACACTACTAGGCAGATTGCAAATTGTTTCTTAAAAAGAACATGTAGCTAAAATTGTCCAATTATGATACACAACCTTGTTAACCACTTGGTTGTTGTGTCTAATCACAATAATCATGCCTAAAATAATTTAATAGCCATTTAATAAATTAAATTAAGAGAGAACAACAAAAACACTTAATTTAGCACCCTAAATAAAAATTCTAATATTGTCCAATTCCACCAAAACAAAACATGGTGAGATTGCATTTTTGATGAGGAATTCAAATATAATTTTTAATAAATTTTCTCTTTTAAAAAAAATCCATGAAAACAATGTTTCTTCTCAGTTTTCATTAACAGAAGGACCTCATTGTAAATCTTCCAAACTCCAGGGGTTATTGCCAGATTCTTTTATTTCTGTCTTCAACCTCCCGCCAGAAGGCAGAGGAGGTGAGCGTCGTGTCGACGCCGGGAAGCGCCGCTGCCACCTCCTGCTACCTCCCTTCGCGTGGATAAGACCCGAGGGAGAGAGTCGTGCTCTCTCACTCTCTCTCGCCTCGCTTGCTCCTTCGCTCTCTCAAGATCTCTGTATTTCACATTCGGGTCCGAAACCCTAGCTCCGGCCACTTCTTATCACCGTCGCCTCCGGCCGTCCCAAGGAGAACTGAAGCCACCACCGGAACCTCGGTTCTATCCTCTACCTCCTCGCCGAGCCACTCTTGCCAGGACGTCCGGAGTGGATCGAATTGATCCCGTCTCCTCCACAGCCGGCAAAAGGACGTCGTCATCGATTCGTCGCCGTTAAGCCACCTCGAGCCTTCCAAACCACTTCATCGTGCTCCGGGTGAGCCAGAGATCATCGTGGCACTTTTTAATTTGTGAATCGCTTCTAATTCCGCCATGTTCATCATGCACCGCCACCGGCCGCCGCGCAACCAGACGCAGGCGGGTCTCCGGTGACCTATTGGTCAAGCCGCTGCCACCCCTAGACTCCTCACTTCAACATCTATCGAGTAGTACAAGTTATTCGGGCCAATTTGCATCAAATCGATCAATTGCAATACCACAGTAGCAATCCCCTCCGGTGATGACTCAATCCTGACGTCAGCATGACATCATAAATTGTTTTTCCATTTAATTTAATTAAATCTGCCACATGGACCCCACCTGTCATTTTAAAAACAGAAAATAATTAAAATTTGTTAAATCAATATCTTTTATTCTGTTTATCAGAAAAATAATATGGAAATGTTTAGAAAAATATAATCAAAATTTTTATCAACTTTTCAAAAATGTTTGATAAAGTTTAAAATTAAACATTTTCTTAATTAAATTAAATCATTTAAAATTGAGAAAATAATAAATAATTCATAAAATCAGAAAAATACAAGTTATATACCAA
The DNA here is from genome assembly GCA_028641055.1 of Alopecurus myosuroides. Lineage (NCBI taxonomy): Eukaryota > Viridiplantae > Streptophyta > Magnoliopsida > Poales > Poaceae > Alopecurus > Alopecurus myosuroides. The sequence goes on from CM054061.1 coordinate 191,371,185, forward strand.
AATGCTCCAAATGAAAAATGCAACTCATGTATGATGTTTTCATGATCAATTGACCAAGTATTCATGTGTGCAATATTTTGCCTAATCATTTAATTCATTTAAAATTAATAAATTATTCAAATCTTTTCAGAAAACTTCAAATGATATACCAAATCAAAGAGAACATCATTTCAATCTCAAATATGCCAAAAACAAAACATATTGTTTAACATATGAACTTTTTCCTGGGTATAATAAAATTCTATCATGTTTCCTTATAACCAGAAATAACTACCACATCATTATTTTCCTTACTAATAATCCGTAAATGCTTTCACACCTACTAAACCTATCATAATTACTACGCATTAGAAAGTTATGTGATGATAGAGTTAGTTGTATTAGCTCATCATTTTCAAATAAACTCTCTGTCATTAGCTCTACACTTTTGAACATAAAATAAAATGTGTCTGTTATCTTTTCAATAGTTGATTTCCATGTGTTATTGTCTTATTGCTTAACCATGTGTTATCTACTTACAAATTCAACATCATAACAAGTGATTTGATAAATAAAAGTGAAAAACATGTAAGTCTAAAAGAAAAAATAACAACCTCACCACAAGTAATGAAACAAGTCACCTAAAACCAATGTGTTTTACCTATCGTATCAAACGTAGCTTACACTTGTATGTTGGGGTGTTGTTCAGGGTAATTCATGATGCATATCATTACTATGCATGTATCATCTTGCCAGTATTTTCAATAGTCCTTACTGGGACTACTTTACAATCTTTCAGATCTCGGAATTTCTCTACGCGACCCTCGAACCCCGAAGACATGGATTATTATTGTTATTTCAATCTCAGGCAAGTTCATCACTTGCTCATATATTTTGAAGTATTTCATAACGAACTATTTGCAAAAACCCTATCGTCTTACCACCTATTCTAAAAAGAATGCATGGTCCTATTTTTATAATAATATGACTACTTGAATGACTACCCGAGTGGTAGTGTTCTGTTTGGTGGGAGGATGGGGCCATGGTAAGATGAATAGGTCAAAGGAAGGTTCCATCTGCATGGGAAAGTAATACCTAGGAAGTAACAACAAATGCCGTCAGGATTCGTGCGCCGTAAATACCGCGTTAACCATGGGTCTTGTATGGGGCGAGTAAGTCAGTTGTGATATTCTCTCGTTCGCATGTCAACGGACTGCCAGAGACGTACACTGTAGGTCTTGCGGGACTACATGCACATGGGTGGGATCCCTTACGTCCCACGGACTCTGTGGGTCTATGAGTGTCTGCCAGGGGCGCCTAGATCTCCATCATGAGGGGTAGAATCAGGGGTTCAACCTGCTGGCAGAAATGGGTGGGCATGCGTTGTGCGGAGAAGCATGGTTTGGCTTGGATAAATAACCGGGCCCCACACCTATATGGGCGTGGAAAGGATCTCGAGCCTGGTTGTGCAACATGGTCTTGATCGCCCATGGGTAAAGTAACACACCTCTGCAGAGTGTAAAAGGATATGGCATGTTACCCCTGTTCCCAGAAGGAGTTGCGAACGCCGCAGAAAGGCAACTCTATGAAGTTCTAATCCTGTGAAGGTCTGGCGGGCATAGTCTTCCAAATTAAAAGAAACCTCTTGAAGAAAGATTTTTCAAAAACCTTGCATTAGCTTATGACCCTTTTGAGTCTAAAACTGTAGATAGTGCATCAAACTACCCACTGTATATCATGAACTTGTTGAGTAACGCTCGTTACTCATTCGTTCCCGTTTGACCCCCTGCTTAGAGTTGATGCCTTATGGAAGTCATCATCGTGAAGCCATCGCTACCTCATGAAGCTAGGTGGAGTCATATATTACTTAATCGATGAAGCATCATAATCAACAACGCCAGTGGAGGAGAAGATATCAAGGTGTATGTGGAGTCCATTCTTGGAATTAGTGGTTTACAAGCCATAGATTAGGGCTGACATCAGCCGTAGTGGATTAGTTCTGAGCTAGAGTTATTCTCCAACTTGGAGCTTCGAATTGCTTCTTCTGATGTTTCATTTGCATGAGATCTTCTTTGATTCTTCAAGGAAATTCTCAAGATTTTGTAATGAAAGTTTGTATCCTATAGCTTTTCTTGGACATGCTATGTTTCTGTTGTACTACTCTGAGGGATGTAATATTCACGGATAAGTCCTTCTGTGAGTATTATGTCAACGACTTGCGCACTACACATGTAGTGGTGTGCTGGGTCACCACAGATGGTATCAGAGCAAAGCGACCTTAGGTTTTGATGAGGGGATGAGTCTTGGACCTATCGGGTGAGGCTACCCGGTCCAAGGCCCAAGACCTAATCCCAAGGAAAGGTGACACCAGCAGTTCTAGAAGGCCCAATCGAAGGCCCACCCGCAAAGCCTTGCGGCTCAAGAAGGAAACTTGTAACTGTCCTAAGCTAGGGTTTGTAACCCCCCTAGGTACGGTTTGAGACCTGGCCACCTATATTAGGCCAGGAGAACCACCGATAGGGGGATCCAAACAATCACGCACCACCAAAGCCTTGAACTCGAGATCAAACTCTCGATTCGAGCACCCCCATTGTAATCGATCTATTGATAATACATATCGACAGAGCAGGAGTGAGGGTTTTACCTCTACGAGGGCCCCGAACCTGGGTAAATCTTGCCCCCTGTTAGCGGACGATCGTCACCAGCGCCAACACGTTCTCCTAATCGAAACCCTATCGGTTCACCCGAGGGACTTGTTGAGATGACTATTTGACAATTGGCGTCGTCTGTGGGAACGGCGGGAGCTGGATCTACGACGTCTTCGGCCTCATCATCGCCAACCTTCAGCTGGAGCCCCGGAACCTCGACTCCAACAGATCCGATCCGCTTCGGGTCAATCACCGCCGCGCCACACTCGCCGGAATCGCGCCCGGCGTTCAGGGGATTGGAAAAGAGCGTCAGCCTGACGTTCGGGAGCCTCCACTTCCACGCCAACAAAGCAGGAATCCTGCACTTCTCCGAGCAGGACGATCTCAGCCAATCGAACTCTGAGTCCATCTCAAGTCCGGCATCCTTCGACTCGCTGCCCAACAACGTTGATCGCGATCTAGCGCCTAGGGCGGATCCATCTGCCCCAGCACTCGCAACTTCCATACTATCTCAGCTGAAGAACCTTCTTGGGTTGGCAAAACTCATCAACCTACGCCTAGGACTTGTGGGCCATATCTGGCTCAAGTCTGCATGGCAGGATCGACCAAGCCACCCGAAGAAACAGAGGACAGACTGAAAGAGCGAGAGCACATCAAAGTGTGCTGGGACTCTTGGCTAAAGGCGAAGAAGGCTGTGCATCTGGGCCACCCGATTGAAGAGGGAGCCCCTCAAGAAGATCTAACTGCATACCACTATCATCTAGTGAAAGCAACGGAGCTGATCAAGGAGGCCCGCAAAAATCTGGACGAGCGGAAGAAGTTGGCGGACGAATCGAGTCTACGCCATGCGGCACTCTCCAAAACTTACTCGGTAGGGAACAATCCTCCGAAGAAGAAATACGTCTCGAAGACCACAGCCCTGGATCGTGAATCACTCAGCGGGGCCTGCAAGATATTCGAGACATCTCTCATGCACGTCGACAACGACGGCAACATACACCCGACAACTCCCGCTGCCGCGGTCCTGGCCGCAGTCGCGTACCTGCAGACGAACTAGCCAGGAGAGAACGACCCCCGCGCGGAGCAATATCGACAAGTTTAGAAGGGGCTAGGCATGGCAGCCGCGAGACTCGCAGCCCAAGGCCGCAAGAACACGACTGCACAAGAAACTGAGAAGACCCCTCGGAAAGACAAGGAAACACCCCGCAGACGTGGGAGCGCGTCGCCTAGAAGGGAGAAATCACCTCGTCACGCCCGAGGAAAGGAAGCCCGGCGTCGCGGTGACAACCCAAGTAGCAGCGACGACAACCCGAGGGATCACGATCGCAGTCCACGGCATCATAGCAGCCGCTCGCGACACCACAGCAAGGAACCGCAGAAGGAGAACGATCGCGACCATCCTGAATACAACGCGCGATCTGACATCGCACAGAACAAAATCAACAAGGCCCGAGCGATCAGGAACCGTGCACGGTCCCCATCCACTTCCTCTGACGAAGAGGCATGTGGTGCATTGTGCTTTACTCGCGACATCCGCGAGGCACCGATGCCCAAGAGATTTAAGCTTACTACGGAAGTGCCAAAGTACGATGGCTCGCTGGAGCCCAAATCCTGGCTGTTGGATTACCTCACGGCAGTAAAATGCCAACGTGGGAACAAGACCGCAGCTATGCAGTACCTCAACCTACATCTTGTAGGCGCCGCGCGCAGCTGGCTCAAAGGAAGAACGAGGGCGTGCTATGGATCATGGGACGAACTAACCTTCGACTGCCGCAAGAACTTCCAAGCAACATATAAAAGACCTGCGTCCATCGAGGAGCTGCGGGCTTGTAAGTAGAAGAGTGATGAGTCTACTCGCGAGTACATCCAGCGGTGGACCACGCTCAAAAATACGGCGGGAAACATATCGGAAGAGGTTGCAGTCGAAATTTTCACCAAAGGAGATCGACGAACCGCCTTCAGAGAAGAACTGGGGCGAGCCGCACACAAAACCATCGGGAGCTCTTGGCTATAGCCGACAGATGGGCCAACGGTGAAGACTCACTGCGTAATGAGAAGGCATCTTCGCCAGCACCTGAGGACGATCGCCATGGTCGAAAGAAAAGGAGAAAGCATTACGACCACGACGATCGAGAAGAACTGGTGGCGGCAGAGTTTACAAGAAATCGTGACAGCAGACTTCGTGGAAATCGCGAATGGAAGCCAAAACCAGAGGATAAAACTCCCGAGGAAGACCTTGACGGTTATTGCACGCTACATCTATTCACAGATAAGCGCACATGCAAGACCAAGGCAACTCACCTCCTCAAGGACCGCCAAAAGTTTCAGGACATCCACGAGGCCTACACGAAGAAAAACAGAGTCGCAATGAACCAGGGATAGCCACAGCTCCCAGGAGGAGGACATCAAGGATTCCACCCGCCGCAACCCCTACCTCCACCAGGACATCAAAACGTGGTGTTGGCCGCGCTCCCAGCGCCACCCGCCGCAAACTAGGGAGGCAATGGGTACCCGAACCCAGCAGGGCTCCTCGGGATGATACAGAAAGTCTGCGCCTCCCGCAGGGTCCAGAAAACAAACACGCGCCAAGTGGTCATGGCAGTACAAGATCCACCGTCGAAACCTGAATACTTGAAAATGGCGGACCAGTCGATAACTTTCTTCAAAGCTGACCACCCCCCTCGGGTATATCGACCAGGACACGCCGCGCTCGTCATTCAAGCAAAGATAGGAAATTATGAACTCGCACGAGTGTTCATGGACGGAGGCAGCGGAATCAACATCATTTACGCGGACACACTCCGTAAGATGAACAGGAAACTGGACGGACTCGCCGAATCAGAAACATCCTTCCACGGGATAGTACCAGGCAAAGCAGTCCGACCACTCGGAACAATCAACTTGGAAGTGGTGCATGGAAACCCAAGAAACTACAGGCGAGAGTTCCTCGACTTTGAAATAGTCGACTGGCCCTCACAGTACCACGCCATTCTTGGCCGAACAGCTTTCGCGAGATTCATGGCAATACCCCACTACGCCTACCTGAAGCTTAAACTTCCTGGGGAATACGGCACCATCACCATAGTTGGCGACTTCCAAAAATCCGATAAGTGTGACATTGAGTTCAATGAGATCGCGAAATCTTTCGGGATGCAGGAGGAGCTGGCAGAATTGGCAAAGACCACGGACCACTCTGTGATGCCACTCACCAAGAAGAACGCTCCATAACTCGAGTTCAGTGCAAACAGCGACACTCGAAAGCATCAAGTACACCCGACAGAACCCGCAAAGACGGCGATGGTGTCCACCACCCTTTCGCCCGCATAGGAAGGCGCGCTCGTCGAACTCCTCCGTGAGTACTGGGAAATCTTCGCCTGGTAGCCTTCAGATATGCCTGGGATACCCAGGGAGTTCGCCGAGCACTCACTAGAAGTTTTCAAAGATGTCAAACCTATCAAGCAAACGACCCGACGGTTCTCCGAGCCAAAGCAGAAGGCACTCAGAGAAGAGGTGAATCGACTACTCGCCGCAAAATTCATCAGAGAGATAAAAATATCCACCTGGTGAGCAAACCCGGTGCTGGTCCCGAAGAAAAACACTGACATCCTTCGCGTGTGCATCGACTATACGTCGTTGAACAAACACTTCCCCAAGGATAACTTCCCCTTGCCACGGATCGACCAGATCGTGGACTCCACTGCAGGCTGTGAGCGCCTCTCCTTCTTGGACGCTTACTCAGGCTATAATCAGATCAGGATGAAAGAGGAGGACAGGGAGAAGACAACGTTCATCACACCTCACGGTGTCTACTGCTACACGACAATGCCCTTCGGGCTGAAAAACGCAGGCGCAACATATCAACGCTGCATGCAAAAATGACTCACCAATCTCATTGGCAAGAACGTACAAGTGTACGTTGACGACATCGTCATCAAAACTCGGGTAGAAGATACGCTCCTCGAGGACATCCAGGAGACATTCGACGCTCTCAACGCGTACAGGATCAAGCTCAACCCGACAAAATGCGTCTTTGGCATTCCTGCGGGACAACTCCTCGGGTATTTGGTGTCCGCCCGCGGAATTGAAGCCAATCCGGAGAAAATTCAAGCAATCTTGACAATTAAGGAGCCAACCAATCTTTGCGGTGTACAGCAGCTCGCAGGGCGACTAGCCGCCCTGAGCAGATTCATCGCAAGATTAGGTGAGCAAGCATTTCCCTTCTACAAGTTGTTGAAGAAAACAGATAAGTTCGAGTGGACACCCAAAGCAAAAAAGGCGTTCATCGACTTGAAAAGAGCACTGCGGAGTAGGCGCATCCTGGCAACAACACAGGAAAGGGAGCCCCTATACCTATACCTGGCCGCAACAAACCAAATCATCAGCACAGTTATTGTTATCGAGCGGCCAGAGGATGGCACGGCATACGGAGTTCAACGACCAATTTATTACGTCAGCGAGGTGCTTTCGCCATGCAAGAAGCGATACCCTCACTATCAGAAGCTCGCGTATGGCGTAGTCCTCACGGACCGCAAGCTCAAGCATTACTTCCAGGAGCATACTGTCACGGTGCTAAACGACGCATCACTCGGTACCATCATGAAAAACCCAATGGCATCCAGAAGAATCGCAAAATGGAGTATCGAGCTAGGCGCTTGGGATATCATTTATGCAGGCCGCAAACCCATAAAATCCCAAGTCATTGTGGAATTCCTAAGCGAGTGGACGGAGCTGCAAACACCAGGACCCCCAGAATACACGAGCAACTGGATCATGTACTTCGACGGGTCGAAAAGAAACGAAGGAGCCGGAGCTGGAGTTATTCTTATATCTCCCCAAGGCTACAAGCTGCAATACGTCCTGCGACTAGATTTCCCTCCTGATGACCCAGCGTCCAACAATGACGCGGATTATGAGGCCCTCCTACACGGCATGAAAATGGCAATCGTCTGTGGAGCCACCCGACTGATGATATATGGAGACTCAAATCTCATCGTGCAGCAGACGATGAAGGAGTGCGATGCGATCGCGGATAACATGGTCGCGTATCGTGACATGTATAATCTACCCGAGGAAAGTTTCAAAGGGTGTGAACTGAAGCACATTGCGCGATCAAGCAATGAGGAAGCAGATAAACTGGCCAACATGGGGTCAACAAACGCCCCCATCCCTCCAGGAATTTACTTCGAACTAATGATCAAGCGATCAGTCAAATTAAGAAAGCCAAAAGGAACACCCGCAACAATAGAAACACACGATAGCCCGCAAATTGCTATGATCAAGCTCATCCACAGTATTTCAAGGCAAGTTTTTCTGGTCGAGCCAGTCTGGACGCAGAAATACCTCGACTACTTATCAAACAAATAGCTCCCAACAGACATTTGCGAGGCTCGACAAATAGTACGGCGCAGCAAGTCCTTTTGGGTGATCAACGGCGAGCTATACAAGCAAAGCATATCAGGGGTATTGCAGAGATGCATAGCACCCGAAGACGGCAATGAATTGCTCCGGGATATACACCAAGGAGACTGCGGCCACCACGCCAGTTGGAGAGCAATCGTGGGTAAGGCCTTCAGTGCAGGATTTTACTGGCTCACAGCAGCAAGAGACGCCAAAGATCTAGTCGACAGATGCAACGTCTGCCAACGATTTGCGCCCAGGCCGCATGCTCCTGCGACAGAACTACACATGATTCTCATCGCCTGGCCCTTCGCCCAATGGGGGCTCGACATGGTGGGACCACTGCGCAAATCAACACCTGGAGGATACACACACCTGCTCGTGGCAGTCGACAAATTCACAAAATGGATAGAGGCCATGCCAGTCACCTCCGCACACGCACAGTGCGTTGTGCAATTCCTCGATTCCATCGTGTGCATATTCGGCGTGCCACACAACATCATCACAGACAACGACAGCAACTTCACGGCCAAGGAAACACAGGAATTCTGTGAGGAAAAGGGAATCACCCTCAGCTTCGCCTCGGTAGCTCACCCGCAAACTAATGGCCAGGTCGAGCGTTCCAACGGATTAGTTTCGGTTGGCCTAAAGAAGTGTCTACTTGATCGCCTAAAACTAGCGGCAGGGCACTGGGCCAAGGAACTACCATCATTACTGTGGAGCCTACACACAACATCAAATCGGTCAACAAACTATACTCCATTCTTTATGGTCTACGGAGCTGAAGCTGTCCTACCCGAAGATGTGATATTCAGCGCTCCACGAGTCGTTGCATACAACGAATAAACCTCAAACAGGGCACTCGTAGAAGATGTGGACGCACTCGATGAGATCTGGGACATTGCACTCGCAAGATCCGCAGTATACCAGCAATCACGTGCAACTATCACAGTCGCCATATACTCCACAGATCCTTCGTGGTAGGAGACCTGGTGCTGCGGCTCAAGCAAAAGGAAGGACACAAGCTCGAGCCACCATGGGAAGGACCCTTCATAATACATGAAGTTATCCCAGGAGGCGCCTATCGATTGAAGAACCCGAAGACCGGTGGTATCTACTCCAACCCGTGGAACGTTGCGCATCTCCGCAAGTTCTACCCCTAGGATTATCCTATTCGCAAGAAATAAGGCTGTACCAGCCACACTGTATCTTGATCAAACACATGGCTTCTCAGCCAAATCAATAAATACATGGTTTCTCAACCATAGCAATCGTGATTTCTATCTCTCTCTACACATGCTAAAACGACGGGTACACACCCCAAACACACGGGGGCTACGCCTAACTTGCATCAGAACATACCTTCGAGTAATATCACTCGTTAAAAATAATACAAGGTATACTTTCGTAAATACTCGATATTCCACGAGTTATTTACTGGCTTCCCTTGCTTCGTTTTGAGGCGTACAACGCCTGGGTTCAGCACGTGTACTACCCGATAAGGGCCCTCCCAAGGCGAACAGAACTTGTCCCTTCCCTTGGTATTTTGTTTCATTCGAAGAACCCAATCTCCCGGGGTCGCACACGTCGACTGTGATAACGGTGTAGCCCCTGTTGATATTGGGCTGGCCGAATCACTGCCCAACAGCGTGCTTCCTCCCTAAAGTTGACATCGTCAATGCTTCCTTCACGCTGTAAGTCTTCGTCATAAGCGCGGACCCAGGGGATCCGTACTTAAGCTCCATGAGGAGGATTGCTTCTGCTCCATACATCTGGGCGAAGGGCGTTTCGCCCGCTGCTCAATTCGATGTCGTCCTGAGTGACCACAACATGATGGGTAGGTGATCAATCCAGTTTTTCCCACAACGTGTAAGCCTGTGAAATATCCTGATCTTGAGCCCCTGTAGCACCTCTGTATTAGCTCGCTCAGCCTGTTCGTTGCTCCTAGGATGAGACACGGTGGAAAATCATATTATGGCCCTAGCCCTTCACATTAGTCTTGGAATGCTCTGTTGGTGAACTGCGAGCCGTTGTCTGTGATGATGCGGTTAGGCACCCCAAACCGGCACAGAATTCCCCCGATGAACTGTATATTTCTGCTTCCACGGCCTCTGCTCGGACCGGCTCTGCTTCTACCCACTTGATGAACTTGTATACGACGATGTAGAGGGATCGGTACCCTCTCACTGCCCATGGGAGAGGTCCGACGATTTCCAACCCCCAGGTCGTGAACGGCCAAGAGAGCGGGATAACCTGCAGGGCCTGCACAAGCTGGTAGACATTCTTGGCGTTGAACTGGTAGGCCTCATAGGGCCTCACCAGATGCTCAGCATCGTAAAGGGCCATGGGCCAGTAGAACCCATGTTTTACCGCCTTTCCCGCCATGGCTCGAGAGGCGACATGATGGGAGCAGAACCCCCGGTAAATGTCAGCCAACAGCTCCAACCCTTTCTCAAGGGAGATGCACCCGAGTAGCATCCCGTTATCCCTTCGTGGATGGAGCTCTCCATCGACTAGCACGTACAGTTTGTCCTGCCGGGCTATACGCTTGGCGGGCCCATCGTCATCCGGAAGCTCCTCGCGGCGCATGAACTATAGGAGGTCTATGGCCGAGGATGGTCCCTTTGGGGCGGCAGCGAAGACCGCCCGCCCCCCGGGAGGTGCGTCCGGATAGGACCATCCGTGTCTTCTGCTCCCGGGTCTTCCGCCCCGGGCCTTGGATCAATTGGTTGTCGGTTTAGCCGCTCAACAAAGGCTCCCGAGGGAGCCGAGCAACTATCTTCGAGAGCTCATCGGCTAAGCTGTTTTCTGCTCGTGGGACGTGCTCCATTAGTAGCCCCTTAAAACGTAGCTCCATCTTCCAGACTTCTTCCATGTATAATCCCATACGTGGATAGTCGTATTCCTTGTGTACCTGATTTATGACAAGCTAGGAATCACCCTGCACCACCAGGCGCTAGATTTCCAAGCCCGCCATCGCACGTAGGCCTTCATACTCTGCCACGTTGTTGGAGGCCTTTCCTCTTTCGAAGTCCACTTGCACGATGTACCTATGGTGCTCCCCGGAGAGGGACACGAGAAGAACACCTGTCCCGGCGCCCTCGTAAGAGAAAGCTCCATCAAAGTACATGACACAACGGCTGGGTTCCTCTACCCTGGGTAGGGCGGAGTAAGACTCCGGCCTTCCATAGGAGTAGGGGTCCACTTAGGCCACTCGGCGAGGAACTAGGCAAGCTCCTTGCCCTTGATAGTCTTATATTTGTCGAAGTGAATGTCATAGTGGGACAATTCGAATGACTCTGCAAACCGGCTGGGACCGTGGGCATTGGATAACACACGCTGCAGCGGGTACGAGGAGCGCACCATGATCGGGTGAGACTCAAAGTAGTGGCGTAGCTTCCTTGCTGCCAAGTCGACTCCCAGCAGTATCTTCTGTATCTCCGGGTATCGTTCCCGCGCATCATGTAGCACAGAGCTCACGTAATACACGGGTAACTACACCCAGTGGGTCCTTCCAGGTTTTGTGTCCAGCCCCGCCCTTTTGCCGTTATGGAAAGCCTACTCTTGCTCCGCGACCAACACACCACTTACCGTCTGGTTTGTGGCAGCTTTGTAGAGGAATATAGGCTCTCTTTCGTGGGGAGCCACGAGCACCGGTGGCATAGACATATGTTTCTTCAAGTCTTTTAACGCCGCCTAAGCTTCCGGGTTTCACTAGAAGGGCCCCTTTTTCTTGAGCAACTTAAAGAGAGGCAGGGCCCGCTCGTCTAGCTGGGAGATGAAGCGTCCCAACGCGGTGAGGCACCCGTTAAGCCGCTGCACATCCTTAATCTGACGAGGGGCCTAGATTGCCTGGATGGCTTTAATCTTGTCCGGATTGGCCTCGATTCCCCGGTGTGATACCAGGCAACCTAGCAGCTCTCGAGAGGGAATCCCAAAGGTACACTTAGCTAGATTAAGCTTCAAGATAATCTACCGCAGGTTGTCGAAAGTTTCTTGCATGTCGCCAACCAAGTCCTTTCCCTTCCTGGTCTTCACGACAATGTCGTCGATGTAGGCGGCAATGTTGCGGCCCATCTGCCCCCCAGGCAGGCCCTCATGGCCTGATGGAAAGTGGCTCCAGCGTTCTTCAATCCAAAGGGCATGTTGATGAAGCAAAAAACGCCCTTCCGACATGAGGATCCAAAGTGGTATCCATAGAAAGCGTCCAAGAAGTAGAGGAGGTTGTATCCGGTCATGAAATCCACAATCTGGTCGATCCGCGGAAGCGGAAAGGGTCATTCGGGCAGGCGCGGTTCAGATCAGTGAAATCCACGCACAGCCGTTTGGATCCATTCTGCTTCGGGACAATGACTAGATTCGCGATCCACATTGGATGCAACACCTCTCGGATGGCATGGGCCTTCCTCAACTTGTGGACCCATTCCACGATGAAGTCCTGACGATACTGCGCTTGTCGACATGCCTTCTGCTTCATCGGATCCGCATCGGGACGCACAACCAGATGATGCTCGATGACCCCGCGCGGGATGCCCGGAAGGTCGGATGGTTCCAGGCGAAGACATTCGCGTTCTCCTGAAGGAAAACCATGAGATCCTTCTCTTTCCCGACAGAAAGCTGGGCTCCAATGGCACTTGTTCGATTTCGCATGGTTTTTTATTTGGGATTATTACTCATGTTCCCCTGATTCCTTAGTTCTGCTCACTTTTTCCCACGGTTGAAAGTTTTACTCACTTTTCCCTATCTCCTTAGGTGAAACTCTCACGAATGCTCACACCCAACGTTGTTGTGTCTTCCGTTAACTCTGACTAGTGGGGCCGCATGGGACTGTGTCGCTCGTTGGATCTGACAAGTGGAACAAGTGCGGTTGCGTTTCTGTGGCATTGTCCATTAGGCCGTTGTATGCTTCGTACGTCATAGAACTGGCCGAGTTTGTTGATAATTAAATTTAGCCTGCTAGCATACCCATGCGCGCGGTCAGCCTTTTATGCATGCCATCGTTTCAGCCTGCTATGCATGCGCGCGACGTTGGCATTGATGAGCGCATCGTTGACTTTGCATGCACGGCTTAAAAGGCTGCGATTCAGACGCCATGTATCCATGCATGGCTGCAATTCAGTGGCAACGCTGCCATGCACGCAACCACCTAGCCACCTAGCCACGCACGCAGGTTTGTCTACTCCCACAATCACAAATTGACCAGGGTTTTCTAAAAACCAAGAACAAGCATCAGGGTGACATGCTATAATAACAGTAGCTATGCAAACCTACTCATGCTCAAACAACACTTTCTAAAATTACGCCACTCAAAGGAATTTTATCCACAAATAATTCCTCAATACTAGGAAATATTCCTATTAGTGCAAACAACTCTTAAACTAATCCACATACCATAGAATAATATTAGGCAAAGAAAACATAAAATTGGATGCTTTAGCTAGTTGAAAACAAGAACTAAAAATAGGTGTTAGCTAGGTTTTTCAGGGAAAAACGTTAATAGAGAAATTAAAGGAAAACATCCATAATCCAAATTGCACTTTTGTTTTCTTGGATTCAACAAAGCTAAATGATGATGTCAAGTTGAAAACAAGCATGATCCAAGTCTTAGGTAAAAACCCCTTAGGGTAACATATGGAAAACAAGAAAGAAAACATTAATACTCAGGGAAATACTAGGGTGAGTTTAAAATAAAATAATTCTTGCAATGCCTAGATGATTGCAACACACAACCTTGTTCAGCCAAGCAAAACATTATTTTTAAAAAAATGTTGGCCCAAAAATTTGGGTCCTACTGACATTACACAGAGGCAGAAATTGGGGTGTGACAGCGCTGGCGGCCATTACTCGCACCACCCGCAAGCGGCAAGGAGCGGGGCCGACAGCGGTTGCCGCTTCTAAACCTGTTGCCATTCCGGTCCATCAGCCGGCTGGTCAAGGGCTGTAGACCTGGGCGCAACGACCGTCAATTGAAGGCGCGGGCGTGGGGGAACGGGCGGCGCGCGGCCCGACGCAACAACGCAGGGACTTGAAGGCGAGGGAAGGGAGGCACCCACTTCGGCGAAGGATAGGCGATCGACCGGTCCGGAGGCCGACCGTGGGGACACGTCGGAATCTGAAGCGGCAGGGAAAGGTGAACCCACTCGTCAGAGGGAGGAGGGAGCTCATGTCCGGTGGTTGTCGTGGCCGGGTGGCGAGCGACGCAGACGGGGCCGGTGGATCCCGTGACCGGGGTGGGCACGGGACGGCAGGGCCGCGACCTTGGGGCCGGCGGCGCGGGAGCTAAGGTCGTGTGACCGCTGCCTCGTCAAGATTGCGTATTCTGAATGAATTGGTGCTTTTCTATTGTATACATTACCATTCTCATGTAGATTCCAGTGAAATTCGTCATTCCCCTTGCGACAATTGGATCCTTGCCAGCCTCGCAAGATCATTACATGCTGCAAGCCGGAGTCTGGCTGAATCTTGAAATAAGTGACACATTTGGTGAAGATGTTTTCAGAACCGTAGTGATTGTATTGCTCTCGACCTCTCGTGGCGGACAATATTACACAAAGCTTGATACTGTTCTCAGAGAGTGGTACTCGCAAAGCCATTTATGGAGGCAGAACCTGATCTCCAGCCATTTTTAATTGTAAATGATCGAAAACGAAAGAAGTGTTTGTTGATCACAGTCGGAACGACCCAAAATTCCAAGTCCCCTGATTTCTAATTAACCTAAAATAATATATTTGAGACTTTATACTTCCTTCTCAGTAGGTTTTGCCAGATCTAAAACCTCGTTGACCATAGCAAGCTGGGGATAGCCACACGTCTTTACTTTTTGCTTCGCATCCTTCTTCTCCAAGAAACGAGGAATGTCCATTGTTAGTTTCATGATTTGGACATGAAAGCTAAACAATGCACAGGCAAACGACCATTGTAGCCAAACCTTGCAGTACATTAGTTGCCTTGTTAAGATGGAGACAAAGTAAGTGATCATGTTCGTCAGTTTTGTGTCTAGTACAGAGTAAGTCCATTCAATGTTGTCTCGAGATCTAGTAATTGATTGTGGAAAACCATTTCCCTCGACTTTGGCGCGGGCGTCATGGGTGATGCGTTGTTGCCTCCATACGGCCATACCCCATCACGCCCAAGCACAATATATATCTCGTCTCCCACTCTGTCCAGGAACTAACCAAAACAAAGTTAATACTAACAAAGTTGAGTTCTGGTAGAGAAATCAATCATACCCTAGGGAGAAATGGCCGGTGTTGAGTTGGGAGGCGAAGATGAGCTAAAACTGCTAGGCACATGGGCGAGCCCCTGGACGTTAGAGTGAAACTCGCCCTCCATTCTCAAGGGCTTGAGCTACGAGTACATCGAGCAGGATCTCGACAACAAAAGCGGCCTCCTCCTAGCGTCCAACCCGGTGCACAAGAAGGTAACCGTGCTCATCCATAACGCCAAGCCAATCTGCGAGTCACGCGTCATCTTGGAGTACATCGACGAGGCCTACAGCGCCACAGGCCCTTCCCTCCTGCCCGCTGACCCCTATGAACGTGCCGTCGCTCGGTTCTGGGCTGCCTACATTGACGACAAGGTGACCTTACGCTTAAAACGTTTCCTTATTTTGTGCTTCCTGCTTCCGACCGTATAGTCGGATGCAGCCATAGCTGAGGTAGATATATTCATATATATGCGTGTTGAGCAGATCAATGATGCTATATTGCTATGTGTGAGTGTGCAGCTGGTTGTCCCGTGGGTTCAGGCGTTCAAAGCCAACACAGAGGAGGAGAGGACTGAAGCGATGAACCAGACGTTGGCGGCAGCGGAGACGCTAGAAGGTGCCCTGAAGGAGTGCTCCAAGGGGAAGCCCTTCTTCGGCGGCGATGGCATCGGGTACGTGGACATCGCGCTGGGAGGTCTGATCACGTGGCTGCAGGGAACGGATGAGCTCTGCGGTGCCAAGCTCTTTGATGATGCCAAGACCCCGCTTCTGCTGTCGTGGGTGGAGCGCTTTGTGGCGCTGGACGCCGCCAAGGTGGCTCTTCCGGACGTCCGCCAGTTGGTTGAGTTTGCCAAGTTGAGGCTTGCCCAGCAAACTGCTGCTGCTGCTGCTGAAGCAAAGAACTGAACTACGCTGGCATTGGCACGACAACGTGCCATTGGTTAGGAAAATATGTTTGCTGTTAGAATACAGATTGTGTACCTATGAATCATCTCTCGTTGTTGTCTCTGTGAGATACCCGATCTATAATCTGTGAGAATACAGATTGTGTACCTATGTTTGCTGAAGTATGTAATATATCATATAGTACTAAATAAGGATGATCGTTTCTTCGTTGATCGATATCTTCTTTCTTTTCGAGGCCTTTCACCGTGACGGAGATTGAAACGAGAGCACGTCCATCCTTTGTTGGAGGTGATTGTGGGAGCCCCCCACTCTTAAAAACCACAGACTCACACACCAAGTCTTAGAAAAAAACACAAGGCGAACTACTAGCATTTTCACCCGGCACCCCCTAAAAATGTGTCCGACACCCTCCAATTGTGCCCGCTTGGGGGTGCCGGACACACGGGCGCCATCCAAATCAAATTTGCAGAAGAGGCAATTCTCCATTAAAACTATGACATACTACTACACAAGGACTACACCAAGCATACGTTCAAACTAGGACATATCACGATGATTGAACCGGACCTAAGTAAAAGTTAGGAGAAGGCGAGCTGGGGCTAGCCCCGACGTTGCTCGATGATGGGACGCCGAAGGGAGAGGGGCCAATTTCTTCTCCGTTCGCCATGGGCTCAGCGAACTAGGACGGGGAGTCAGGATCCTGCATGCGCCTCACGCGCGCGCCTTGTTGGGAATATGCCCTAGAGGCAATCATGTATGATGTTATTCCCATTGTATTCATAAAGTTATTAAGTTGTCCTTGTTTTGAACATCTGATATATGTCATTGAATATGTGATTCGATTGTGGAACTATATATTCATGTTGTTCATACTAATTGTCCTTGGTCGTTAAGGTTGTGCTGGACACACATCCTAGACTAATGTGAGTGTTGGCTGATGACACGGTTCCACTTGTCATGGGCATGGTGATGCCATTCCAACGTTCACGGACTTGGCTAAAGAGTTTAGCAAGTCGGACTGACCCACATTGAGATGCAACGATCAAGTCGTCATTTGCATGTCTCAATCAATGTAATCCTTAGACCTGAGGTTATCGCACAATCCGAGTTGTGGATCACCGACTTAGGTTCTGTCAAACGTTGTTCTGTGACAAGGCAACTATAAAGGCAGAGTTCGGGTCGAATGAAAAGCAAGCTGCGTGATGTGGATAATCAAGATGGGATTTTGCCCCTCCGAATGGAGAGATATTCTCTGGGCCCTCTCGAGTGATATGATTCAGGAAGCATGGCCATGCGCGACTCAGTTAAGTGTTAACTATGTCGGTTGACTAAGAGTTAGTCAGATGAATCACATATCACGGATCGAGAAGAGAGTTGAACTATTAAAGGGATGACGATGAATCGCCTATAGTTCGACAAGGTATATCGTGAGGCAAAAAGGACTAAGATGAATATCACATTGAAAGGTATGTCGTCATGACTCAATGGGACTTGGGAGTCGGCACGTTCTGCTAGGAGCCGCTACCGATTGATCGATTGGGAGTAGGACTCCAATCGTGTCCATGTCGCCATGAGCCTGCAGGGTCACACACTTAAGAGCGGGAGCAAGTATTGGTTGGGTTGGACCCGAACCGGAAATGGACTGAGTTAGTGAGTCGGACTCACAGAGGGAATGGGCCACAAGTGTTGTGCAGCCCATTACCGTACGCTATATAAAGAGGGGCGCAGGTTGCCCAGCGGGCAAGTAAGTCCACTCTCCCATGCGTTGGGAACCCTAGCCCCACTCAGTCCAGCCGCCGCACCGGACCTGGCAGTCCGCCGTCGGAGCTCCTCCTCGTACGTGTGGATACCGGCAGAGGTGCTGTACGTTCAGCACTTCGACGTTCGAGGGATTGGATCGGCCGGACCGGATCGTGGGACTGCACTGCCCCGACCCGACGCGCTACATCGATAATCCGCACCTGCGCGTCTAGTGGTAATACTCGTGGCCTTCTACCTCGGCTAGATCTTGGGAGCTTTGCGTAGGAAAAGTTTTCGTTTATCTCTACGCGCCCCAACAGTGGTATCAGAGCGGTAGCTTCTGGTATTAGGCCCGAGATCCGTACATATGTGATATGTAGTTAGCGTTAGATGTGATCTAATTGCTGTTTTGGTGGTCGGTCTATGAGATAGATCGGTTTTGTACAAGGTTGATTGGATCAATCGTACTCGGGGTTAATGGATGATCTGGTTTCCGTGATCATACTGCTAAGGTCGTGGAACAACTTACCCCTACCGGTCGGTTTCCGCCATCGGGGTATACCGTGACACATAAATCCAGTTGCGGTGATCGAAGATCAAAGAGTTTGGTCGAATCGGAATACGGATCAGATTCGGGTAAAATCGTTTTATCCGATGAAGAAATCCATGATCGGAATGCAGATGAGATCTGCGTTTTCCGAAATCAACGGGCGCTGCCCGCACCCGCGAGGGGCGCTGCCCCTTCGATCCCCGCCCGCTATCCGGCTAGCGGGACCGCCGTCGTCCTGTCGTAGCGCCTTAGATGTCGTTGCGAGTTTCACAACGCCGGTAGATATCGTATCTATGCATAACTTGTTTTTGCAGGAAGTTGTGAATGGTATGGCTTATGTGCATGTGATGTGTGTAATCCATACATGATCTGCGTATCATGTTTTTGTCAGCCGGCTGGAGCCTAGGTGCTGTCATTTTATTGTATACCGGCCTGCGTGTCGGATTCTCTATGTAAATTTCTTTTACTTAGCTAGTGTAGCTTGTTGGAGAACCCGGAAGGCATGCAAGTCGATGTACAAGTCGGCTACATGGAGTAAGATGGCACGTGACAAGAGTTGGCACGTGTCGACTTGCAAGCTTTGTGGAGATGGAGATCACCATGAAGAGAGCCATACCATTTCACATTATAATTGTTTTATTTGTGTTATTGTTATGTCTCTTTTTACCTCTATTTAGATAGTTGGTAGATTCTTTAATCCCTCAAAGAAGGTCTAGTCGGTCGCCCCGCCAGTGCTGCACCATCACAAGTCGGACATTCTTGGTAGTGGGCTCATAAAATTGAGGTGCTACCAATTCTTTCCGGTTAGGTGGGTTTGAGTCGGACTCTTACAAGCAGAAGCACTTGGTAATCTAGACGAGTCCATCACAACGGTTGTGGGGCTCGGGGCGAGGTAGGTTGGGAGCCGGGGCATGTGATGTCACCCAACTAACAGGAGTCGTATAGAGATACGATTGGCAAGGTGTTGCCTACCTAGATCACTTGACGGCTAGCGGTGATGCTAAAGCTCACTAGTCGGCTTGCTTATTTAGGGTCCTGAATCACTTAGCAACCATCGGAGGGATGTTGGTTCTAGTGGGAGCATAAGTATTAAAACGTTTAATATGACTGCTCTTTTATGAATACATGTCTTAAGTGTTTTTGCGTATTTTCTGTTGTAGATCAATGGCACCTAGCAACCTTCCTCAGTTGTCCACTTTTGCGTTGAGGTCAATCCTAGAGAAAGATAAGCTTAATGGAATTAATTTCACCAACTGGTATCGTAATCTGAGGATAGTCCTCAAGCATGACAAGAAAGAACATGTTCTAGAAACTCCACTTCCAGATGAGCCTGATGACGATGCGACTGTCGCTGTCACAAATGCCTACCGTAAGACTAGAGATGAGTCTACGGAGATTAGCTGTCTTATGCTTGCACACATGGAACCGGACTTGCAGCAGCAGTTCGAAAATGTTGAGGCCTACGATATGATCGAAAGCCTCAAAAGTATGTTCCAGGCTCAAGCAAGGACTGAGAGGTATCAAGTCTCTCAAGCTTTGCTTGGCTGTAAGCTGAAAGACGGCGATCCACTGAGTCCGCATGTAATCAAGATGATTGGTTACATACAGTCTTTGGATCGCTTGGGCTTTTCAATTAAAGAAGAGATCGCCACTGATATAATTCTGAACTCTCTTCCTAGTGCGTATGGTCCGTTCATCTCGAACTACCATATGCATGGTATGGATAAGAGTATCACTGAATTACATGGGATGCTCAAAACGGCAGAGGCTGATATCAAGAAAGGCACCAGTCAAGTGTTGATGGTGCAGAATAAGGCTAAGTTCAAGAAGAGTTCTTGGACTAAGAAGAAGAAGGATAAGTCAGGAGGCAACGCCCATGGCCCTGTCCAGAGCGCTTCCTCAAAGACTAAGCCTTCTCCTACAGCCGGAGCCAATTGCTTCTATTGCAAGCAGGATGGCCACTGGAAGAGGAATTGCACCAAGTATTTGGCTGACAAGGCCAAGAGTGGAGGTATGACTTCCGACTCAGGTACACTTGTGTGCAATGTTATAGACATTTATCTTGCTGATGCACCTAATAGTTCTTGGGTATATGATACCGGATCAGTCATTCACATTTGCAACTCGTTGCAGGGGCTGGTAAGAACTAGGAGCGTGGCAAGAGGAGAGGTTGATATTCGGGTCGGCAACAAGGCGAGAGTCGCTGCGTTGGAAGTCGGCACGATGCAACTTCATTTACCTTCAGGATTTATTTTGGAACTAAATAATTGTTATTATGTTCCAGCGCTTAGTCGAAACATTATTTCCGCCTCATGTTTGATGAGACAAGGTTATGAGTCGAATATTAAGAATAATGGTTGTTCTTTATATTTGAAAGATATGTTTCACGGCTTTGCACCCGTTCAGAACGGGTTATTTATTTTAAATCTTGATAGTGAATCGGTCTATAACATAAATGTTAAAAGGTTGAAACCAAATGATCTGAATATGACTTACTTTTGGCACTGTCGGCTTGGTCATATAAGTTGGAAGCGCATGAAGAAGCTCCATGATGATGGACTTCTAACTTCATTTGACTTAGAGTCATTCGAGACATGTGAATCATGCCTACTAGGCAAGATGACCAAGACACCTTTTGCAAGGAGTTGTGAAAGGGCGTCCGACTTGTTGGAACTAATACATAGTGATGTATGTGGTCCAATGAGCACGACAGCCAGAGGTGGTTATGAGTACTTCATTACCTTCACTGATGATTTGAGTAGGTATGGATATATCTATTTAATGAAACACAAGTCGGAAGCCTTTGAAAAGTTCAAGGAATTCCAGAATGAGGTACAAAATCAGCTCGGCAAGAAAATAAAGTTTCTACGGTCGGACCGTGGAGGCGAGTACATGAGCCATGAGTTTGATGACCATCTAAAGAGTTGTGGAATAGTTCCTCAACTCACTCCGCCGGGTACACCGCAGAGAAACGGTGTATCGGAACGGAGAAATCGGACCTTGTTGGACATGGTACGATCAATGATGAGTCGGACAGATCTACCTTTATCATTTTGGGGTTATTGTCTAGAAACTGCAGCTTTCACACTAAACAGAGTACCATCAAAGTCAGTAGAGAAGACACCACATGAGATGTGGACGGGCAAGAAGCCAAGTTTGTCTTTTCTTAAGATTTGGGGTTGTGAAGCATTTGTCAAGCGACTTCAGTCGGACAAGCTCACGCCCAAGTCGGATAAGTGTATTTTCGTGGGGTATCCGAGGGAAACCTTGGGGTACTACTTCTACAACCGGGAAGAGGGCAAAGTGTTTGTCGCTCGGAATGGTGTCTTCCTTGAGAAAGAGTTTCTCGGTCGGGAAGTCAGTGGGAGCACAGTGCAACTCGAAGAAATTCGAGAGGAACCGGCTAGGGGCGAGTCGGCGAATGCCTTGGAGGCTGAGCCGGTCGTGGTACCTACACCGGTAACAGCACCTGAACCACGGAGATCTGCCAGATTACAGAGTGCTCGAGATGTTTTACTGTTAGACAGTAATGAGCCGGCAACTTATTCGGAAGCGATGGTGGGATCTGATTCCGAGTCGTGGCTTGGAGCCATGAGATCCGAGTTAAAGTCCATGGATGAAAACCAAGTTTGGAATTTGGTTGATCTGCCTGACGGTGCAAGACCCGTCGAGTGCAAATGGGTCTTTAAGAAGAAAATTGATATGGATGGAAATATTTCCGTCTATAAAGCACGACTTGTCGCGAAGGGGTTCCGACAGGTTCAAGGAGTTGACTACGACGAGACCTTCTCGCCCGTAGCGATGCTTAAATCAATTCGGATCATGTTAGCCATAGCAGCCTATTTCGACTATGAGATATGGCAGATGGATGTCAAGACAGCTTTCCTTAATGGAAATTTAACTGAGGACGTGTATATGATACAGCCCGAAGGTTTTGTCGATCCAGCTAATGTTGACAAGGTATGCAAACTTCAGAAATCCATTTATGGGTTGAAGCAAGCATCTCGGAGTTGGAACATTCGCTTTGATGAGGTAGTCAAATCGTTTGGCTTCATCAAGAGCGATCATGATTCTTGTTTATACAAGAAGTTTAGTGGGAGCAAAGTAAACTTTCTAATCTTATATGTGGATGACATATTGCTGATTGGAAATGATGTCATGATGTTGCAAGAAACCAAAGAGTCATTGGAAAGGAGTTTCTCAATGAAGGATTTGGGTGAGGCAACTTACATATTAGGAATCAGGATCTATAGAGATAGATCCAGGCGGCTCATTGGATTGAGTCAGAGTACTTATCTGGACAAGGTTTTGAAGAAATTCAAAATGCAAGAGTCCAAGAAGGGATTCTTGCCGATGTCCCATGGTATAAAACTTAGCAAGACTCAGTGTCCTTCGACGACTGATGAGCGAAGTCGGATGAGTGTGATCCCGTATGCTTCGGCAATCGGATCCATCATGTATGCCATGATTTGTACTAGGCCAGATGTTTCCTATGCTCTAAGTGTTACGAGCAGATACCAGGCTGACCCTGGCGAAGCCCACTGGGCAGCGGTTAAAAACATCCTTAAGTATTTGAGAAATACTAAGGAAATGTTCCTAGTTTATGGAGGTGATGAGGAATTCAGTGTAAAGGGTTACACGGATGCGAGTTATCTCACCGACTCAGATGATTCTCGTTCGCAATCGGGATACGTGTTCGTAATGAACGGAGGAGCTGTGAGCTGGAAGAGTTCCAAGCAAGATACGGTGTCTGCATCTACAACAGAGGCTGAGTATATTGCTGCCTCAGAGGCGGCAAAGGAAGCTGTTTGGATCAGGAACCTCCTGATTGATCTTGGTGTGGTTCAGGGCGCGTCCAATCCTTTGGACGTATATTGTGACAACAATGGTGCTATCGCACAAGCCAAGGAACCTAGACAACACCAGAAGAACAAACATATACTCATGCGGTACCACCTCATTCGCCAGTTTGTCGAACAAGGTGATATCAAGTTATGCAAAGTACACACGGATGCAAACATTGCAGATCCGTTGACAAAGGCGCTACCACAGCCTAAGCATGAGGCGCACACGAGAGGCATGGGCATTAGATGCCTAGGCATATGATGCCAGGATGATTGACTCTAGTGCAAGTGGGAGACTGTTGGGAATATGCCCTAGAGGCAATCATGTATGATGTTATTCCCATTGTATTCATAAAGTTATTAAGTTGTCCTTGTTTTGAACATCTGATATATGTCATTGAATATGTGATTCGATTGTGGAACTATATATTCATGTTGTTCATACTAATTGTCCTTGGTCGTTAAGGTTGTGCTGGACACACATCCTAGACTAATGTGAGTGTTGGCTGATGACACGGTTCCACTTGTCATGGGCATGGTGATGCCATTCCAACGTTCACGGACTTGGCTAAAGAGTTTAGCAAGTCGGACTGACCCACATTGAGATGCAACGATCAAGTCGTCATTTGCATGTCTCAATCAATGTAATCCTTAGACCTGAGGTTATCGCACAATCCGAGTTGTGGATCACCGACTTAGGTTCTGTCAAACGTTGTTCTGTGACAAGGCAACTATAAAGGCAGAGTTCGGGTCGAATGAAAAGCAAGCTGCGTGATGTGGATAATCAAGATGGGATTTTGCCCCTCCGAATGGAGAGATATTCTCTGGGCCCTCTCGAGTGATATGATTCAGGAAGCATGGCCATGCGCGACTCAGTTAAGTGTTAACTATGTCGGTTGACTAAGAGTTAGTCAGATGAATCACATATCACGGATCGAGAAGAGAGTTGAACTATTAAAGGGATGACGATGAATCGCCTATAGTTCGACAAGGTATATCGTGAGGCAAAAAGGACTAAGATGAATATCACATTGAAAGGTATGTCGTCATGACTCAATGGGACTTGGGAGTCGGCACGTTCTGCTAGGAGCCGCTACCGATTGATCGATTGGGAGTAGGACTCCAATCGTGTCCATGTCGCCATGAGCCTGCAGGGTCACACACTTAAGAGCGGGAGCAAGTATTGGTTGGGTTGGACCCGAACCGGAAATGGACTGAGTTAGTGAGTCGGACTCACAGAGGGAATGGGCCACAAGTGTTGTGCAGCCCATTACCGTACGCTATATAAAGAGGGGCGCAGGTTGCCCAGCGGGCAAGTAAGTCCACTCTCCCATGCGTTGGGAACCCTAGCCCCACTCAGTCCAGCCGCCGCACCGGACCTGGCAGTCCGCCGTCGGAGCTCCTCCTCGTACGTGTGGATACCGGCAGAGGTGCTGTACGTTCAGCACTTCGACGTTCGAGGGATTGGATCGGCCGGACCGGATCGTGGGACTGCACTGCCCCGACCCGACGCGCTACATCGATAATCCGCACCTGCGCGTCTAGTGGTAATACTCGTGGCCTTCTACCTCGGCTAGATCTTGGGAGCTTTGCGTAGGAAAAGTTTTCGTTTATCTCTACGCGCCCCAACACGCCTCACCTGGCATCCCGCAGTAAGTTGGTGTCGTGCCTCTAGTGCCTCGTAAGGCAGCCTCTCCCTCTCCATCTCCGCCATGAACTGCACATTCTCCTTCCCCTCGGCCTCCCGGTGGCTCCTCTCTAGATCCCGAACTTCCAAGACCCAGCGGAAATGTTGTTCCACCCAGGGGGTTAGCTTCTGCCACATCGAAGCGAGAAGCCTCGCGAGCCTCGCCTAGGCCGCCTCCCTCTGGGGGATCAGTTGTTGCTCGGCTGCGGCCACCACCCTCTAGGCGTTAAACTCCTCTTGGGCCGCCCGCTCGGCGTCCATGAGAGAGCGGGCATGCTCCTCCCTTTGGGAGATCAGCTGCTAGGAGGGCACACTATTGACGACGTCCTAGGCGTGCACGTCGCCCGAGCGTTGTCCGCTTCAAGGCACACACGTAGTCTGTCGTTTCGTATCAGGGTGCCGACTTCCCTCGGTCCGCCACCACCACCGCCGAGTGATACGTCTCAAACGTATCTATAGATGTTCTATATTGTTTTCATGACAGATGCTACATATTTTTTATACACTTTATGTCATTTTTACGGATTTCATGAGACTAACCTATTGACAAGATGCCACAGAGCCAGTTCATGTTTTCTGCTGTTTTTGGTTTCAGAAAAGTTGTTCTACAAATATTCTCGGAATTGGACAAAACAAAATTCCAGTGTCTTAAAAATTTGTCACATACACGGAGTCCGGAGGGGACCCGGAGGGGGATCCTAGAGGACCGACAACATAGGGCGGCGCCCCCTGGCCGCGCCACAAGGTGGTGTGCCCCCCCGGCCACCTACCGACGTTGCCCTTTCGCCTATTTAAGCTCCTCGACGGGTTAACCCTAAATAATCGAACCTTTTTCCACCAAAAGTTCTGTAGCCGCTGTTATCGTCAACCCTAGTTCGGGAGGGTTCTGCAGCTCTCCCCGGCACCCTGTCGGGAGGGGGAATCATCACCGGAGGGCTCTTCATCCAAATGCCTACCTCCAGAGTGATGTGTGAGTAGTTCATCCTTGGACTACGGGTCCATAGCAGTAGCTAGATGGTTTTTCTCTCCTCTTTATGCCTCATGTTTAGATCTTGTGAGCTGCCTAACATGATCAAGATCATCTTATTGTAATGCTACATGTTGTGTTTGCTGGGATCCGATGAATATTGAATGCTATGTCCAGTGATTATCAATCTATCATGTTTATGTTATTTATGATCTTGCATGGTCTCCATTACTAGTAGATCATTTGGCCAAGTTGATGCTTGTAACTCCAAGAGAGAGTATTTATGCTCGATGGTGGGTTCATGCCTCTCTTTCACTCACGCTCGAGTGACAGAAACATAACGGGTGGGGGATATGTTGTTGCCATTAGGGAGAAAACAACGATGTTTACATTGTTTACATTACACACTTTGCTTAATGCAATTATCTGTTGCTTGCAACTTAATACCCGAGGTTTGATTGGATGATGCTCCGAGGGTGGATTATTAGTCATATATGCAGTTGGATAACGGTCTATGAATTATGTTGTAATGCCGCATGAATCACATAGTAATCATCATGTCATGCATATGCACTACGGTGCAACCTTTATATCTGGCAATTGCCTAGCTGTAATTTGTTTAACAAGTATGTTATATATATCTTTTATGGAGAGGCACCACTAGTAAACTGTGGACCCCGGTCCATTTGTTTTACACTGATAATACAACCACTTCAACCACTATTTTCTTACTGCAATTATTGTTTTCCTCTCATTTATTGCCATCATTGTTCTCTTTCATCTACTGCAAACAAGTACTGTTTTCCACACTATACATCTAGTCTTTTGATTTCAGCAAAACCGGTGAGATTGACAACCTCACCGCTTCGTTGGGGGCAAAGTAATTTGATTGTGTTGTGTAGGTTCCACATTGCTGCTGAACCGGTAGTGCGCCCTGCCAATATCAGCTGACAACAACCTTCCGAAGTGGTTTATTTCTCCTACTGGTCGATTCAACCTTGGTTTCTTTCTGAGGGAAAACTTGCCGCTGCACTCTTCATACCTTACACTTGGGGTCTCCCAACGAGCGTGTGTTTACCCGCCATCAAGCAAGTTTTCTGGCGCCGTTGCCGGGGAGGAAGAGGATTTCTGCAAGGGGGTCTCTGATCTAAAATCTCTTTAGTTTGTTTTTGTTTTTCTTAGTTTATTTTATTTTGTCTTGTTTGCTTCTTTATATCAAGAACACACACAAAATATTTCTTATTCGAGTTGTTATTTTTATCCTGTTTTTAATCTTGCTAAAAATAAGTACTCCTTAGAACACTAAGTTGTGTGACTTCACTAGCACAAACAACAATGCTTTTTTTTAGCACACCTATTGCTCCACCTGCTCCTACTGCTGATTTTTATGAGATTAAGCCTGTCTTGTTAAATCTTGTTATGAGAGAGCAATTTTCTGGTGTTAGTATTGATGATGATGTTGCCCATCTTAATATTTTTGTTGAACTCTGTGAGATGCAAAAATATAAGGATGTAGATGGAGATATTATTAAAATGAAATTGTTTCCTTTCTCTTTGAGAGGGAGAGCTAAAGAATGGTTGCTATCTTTGCCTAGAAATAATATTGATTCATGGACTAAATGTAAAGATGATTTTATTGGAAAATATTATCCTCCTGCTAAAATTATATCCTTAATAAGTAGCATTTTGAATTCTAACCAACTTGATAATGAGCATGTTGCTAAAGCATAGGAAATAATGAACTTTGGTAAATAATTTTCCCACTCATGAACTGACTACTTGGATGATCATCCAAACCTTTTATGCAGGTCTGAATTTTTCTTCAAGAAACCTTCTAGATTCAACTGTTGGAGGAACCTTTATGTTCATCGCTTTGGGATCTGCAACAAAGCTTCTTGATGATATGATGATAAATTATTCTGAATGGCACACTGACAGAGCTCCACTAGGTAAGAAGGTAAATTTTGTTGAAGAAACCTCTTCCTTGAGAGATAGGATTGATGCTATTATGTCTATGCTTGTGAATGGTAAAACTTATGTTGGTCCAAATAATGTCCCTTTAGCCTCTTTGGTTGCTCAAGAAGAGCATGTTGATGTGAACTTCATTAAAACAACATTTCAACAACAATGCTTAGAGGAATAATTTTGGTAGCAACAATTATAGGCCATATCCATCTAATAATGGTAATGGTTAAGCCAATTCTTATGGTAATTCCTACAACAACAATAGAAGTTTGCCCTCTGGTCTTGAAAACATGCTTAAGAATTTTATTAGTACACAAACTGCTTTTAATAAATCAGTTGAGGAAAAGTCTGGCAAAATAGATGTTCTTGCTTCTAAAGTTGATATCATTCCTCTTGATGTTGATCTTATTAAAATAAAGGTTATGCCTCATGATGTTAAATAAAGCAAAACTTTGAATGACATTCAAGTTAGAATTAATGACAATATTAGGATGTTAGCTGAACTGCATGCTAGATGGGAAAGAGAAGATGAAATTGCTAGAAAGAATAATATAGTTAAAGTTTGCACTATTACCACCACTAGTAAAACTGAAGCTTCTCATGCTATTAAACCTTCTACTATTAATGGTAAAGTAATTTGCGTTGATAATGTCTCCACTTCTTCTGTTAAACATTTAAAATTGCTTGAAACCACTGAAACTGTTCCTGATAAAGTGCTGATTTTTTTTGAAATATGGGAGAAAATGGTCCCATTAACTTTGATATAAATGATCTTGATTTCGATGATTGCAATATTTTCTGAAGTAATTATGTTCCTACAAAACTTTCTAGTAGTCTTAATGCTAGTGCTATGAATATGACTTTCACAAAACAGATTACAAATGCTTTCATGCAAATTAGAGAAGAAGAATTAAAACGTGAAACCTCTATCCCTAGGAAGTTAGAAGATGGTTGCGAGCCCATCATTAAAATGAAAGTGAATGATTTTGATTGTAATGCTTTATGTGATCTTGGTGCGAGTATCTCTGTTATACCTAAGAAACTCTATGATATGCTTGATTTATCACCTTTGGAACACTATT
Source organism: Alopecurus myosuroides (assembly GCA_028641055.1). Classification (NCBI taxonomy): domain Eukaryota; kingdom Viridiplantae; phylum Streptophyta; class Magnoliopsida; order Poales; family Poaceae; genus Alopecurus; species Alopecurus myosuroides. The sequence continues at coordinate 191,400,157 of CM054061.1, forward strand.
ATATGGATGTTCGTTTTGCTGATAATGCTAGAAAGAAACCTTTTGGGAGAGTTGATGATGTTATTATTATGGTTAATAATAACCTTTTCCCCGTTGATTTCATTGGTATGAATATTGAATGCAATTCTTCTTGTCTTATTGTTTTGGGAAGACCTTTTCTTAGAACTATTGGTGTTGTTATTGATATGAAAGAGGGGAATATTAAATATCAATTACCACTCAAGAAAGATATGGAACACTTTCCTAGAAAGAGAATGAAGTTAAATTTTGATTCTATTATTATAACAGGTTACAATTTGGATGCTTCTTCACGTGAAAATACTTGATTCTACTTTTCTGGGCCTAGCTAAAAGGCGTTGAAGAAAAGCACTTCTTGGGAGATAACCCATGTTTTTATATTTGCAATGTCTTCTTCTATTTTTTTTGAGTCAAGGTGTTGTTTACTTCTGTAGAAACTCTTTTGTATCTTTATTTTCTCTCATTTGCTATGCCAAGTAAAGTCTCTAGTGAAAGTTGAAGTTAGATTTGGATTTCTACGCAGGAAACAGATTTTTGTTGCCCACTATTAAATTCGTATAAAATCACAGAAAGATCAAAATGACCTGAACAATTTTATGCTTAATCCTCAGCTATTTCCGAAACTTTTGATAGTTTTGCTTTTTTTGATTTGAGCAACGTAAATGCCCCAAAAAAATTCGTCTTTACAGATTGTTCTGGTTTTGACAGATTATGCCTTTCTACTTGCATTGTCTCTCTTACTATGTTGAGTGGATTTCTTTGCTCCACAAAATATTAGTGGTTGTAGGTAATGTTTAAAAAGTATTAATAATGCTTGTGTCCAAGGAGAACATGAGAGTTTTTAATTGTACACTAACCCGCTAATGAGAATTACTTTGAGTTTGGTGTGAAGTAAATTTTGAAGGGTCAAGAGAAAAGGATGATATAACGTGATCAAGAAGAGTGAAAAGACAGATCTTGGGGATGCCCCCATGGTTCATCCCAGAAAATTCCAAGAAGACTCAAGCGTCTAAGCTTGGGGATGCCCAAGGCATCCCCTTCTTCATCAGGAACTTATCAAGTCACTTCTAGTGAAACTATATTTTTATTCGGTCATATCATATGCACTTTACTTGGAGCGTCTGTTTGTTTTTATTTGTTTTCCTTGCTGCAATAAACATACTTGGAACCCAGCATTCTTGTGTGGGAGAGAGACACGCTCCGCTTTTTCATATGAATACTCGTTTCTATCATGCTCATATTCTTAGTTTTCTTCTACCTGCTGCAAATCCTTTTAGCTCATGTTTTGCATGCATCTCTTATTCAGAGTTGTTAGTTCTAGTAGAGTAGTAGTATTACTCTCTTGTTTAATTGATATATCTCTTTAAGAGTTTTTGTTTAGTATAAAATGATTGGTGTTGGAGAGTAGTACAATTTTCGTGCTTATAACGATTCAAAAAGAAGCTCGTATAGACCGTGGCTAGACTTTTTCATGTCATATTAGATGTTATTTTAATTCTATGCTTAGTAGTTATTATTGTAGCATGACTTGTCTCAAATAGATGAGAGTGCTTAATGTGCCATTGAAAGAATCATTAGTTGTTTTTATCCCATTGAAGCATAATTTTGTGGTATTCTCCTTTGAATGGTTTATTTGGTTGACTTGGCGCATGCTTACACCATGTTTGTGACTACAAACCAGTCACTTATAGCCTCTATGATCATTTAGTTTTGACTTGTAATACCATTTATGTTTTGATTAATAATGTTTTTGTCGCTATGCATGATTATGGCCATTATTGCTCTCTTAATTTGTCGCTCCCAGTCTTTTGTTAGCCTCCACCTGTACTGGGTATGAGTTCTACTCGTGCATCCAACTCCCAAAAACCAAAATATGCCAAATGTGTCCATCATACCTACCTACATGTTTTATTTAACCGCCACTCCAAGTAAATTTCTCACGTGCTACCTTTAAACTTCCAAAATTATTCATGTTGTGTGTCTTGTCTTAGCTCATGAGGAAGTAGTAGTTGGGTTTGTTATCTTCCATAATAATTAAGTATCCCAACTTGCATGCTTCATCTGGTCGTCATTAATTTTGCAAAGAGGTTGTTAGACTATTATAACATAAAAAATCTAAACAAATAAATAGGCACTCCTCCATGGTATGCGATTGTTGGCACGCACCCGATGATTCACTTAGACATGGTTTGCGAAAGCAAGGTGGGGAGGATTGTCATACTATATAAAGTGCATGCTATAAGTGCCCAATATAACTAATTCGGAACCTCTCTCAACTTGTTTAGTATGGAAGATGACAATAACTCTACCATTCGTTGACATAAGCATACACCTCTCTAAAAAAAATGTTTTCAATACCTCTGTTTAATAAAAAAAAAATATGTAGCATATGAGTTAATCTCTGCTTCCCTCTTTGAAGGGTCTTTCTTCTACTTTTATGTTGAGTCTCCATCTACTAACTTTATCCACAATTAAGGGAACGTAGTTGCCATTCTGAGTTTAATGTGCATGAGTCCCTAAGATTATTATTGATTGATTCATAATGTGTTATTACTTTCTCTCAAATTATTTATTCTAGGCATACACTGAACTTTTAAGGAGTCCTGGTATTTATGTTTTTTCCCACTTTTAAGGACAAGCGAAATATCACTTTATTATATTTTCTTTATGCTCGAAACAAACGTATAACTTTCAAGTGTATTATTATTCATGATCTTTTATTTGTGTTACTTTTCATGATGTAGAGTGGTTGCTAAGTTTTATTGTTAAAATTATATCTATCATGTCTGTGTTTAAAGTACTATGATCCCAGCTTACATATGCTTTTACAATTTAGATGATCAAGTTTATGTTGGTAGCATGTCACCTCAGAATTTTTTTTTTTATCGTTTTACCTACTCGAGGATGAGTAGGAACTTAGCTTGGGGATGCTTGATACGTCTCAAACATATCTATAATTTCTGATGTTCCATGGTTTTTTCATTCCATATTCTACATGTTTCCTATACACTTTATGTCATTTTTATGGATTTCCTGGGACTAACCTATTGACAAGATGTCGTAGAGTCAGTTCTTGTTTTCTGCTGTTTTTGGTTTCAGAAAAGTTGTTCTAAAAATATTCTCGGAATTGGACGAAACAAAATCTCAAGGTCTTAGAAAACTGTCACGTACACGGAGTCCAGATGGGACCTGGAGGGGGGCCCGAGAGGGCCCACACCATAGGGCGGCGCAACCCCCCTTGGCCGCACCACCAGGTGGTGTGGCCCCCTGGCCACCCACCGACGTTACCCTTTCGCCTATTTAAGCTCCTCCATGGGTTAACCCTAAATACCCGAGACCTTTTCCATCAAAAATTTCGTAGCCGCCGTCATCGTCAACTCTAGTTTGGGAGGGTTCCGAAACTATCTTCGGCACCCAGCCGGGAGGGGGAATCATCACCGGAGGGCTCTTGATCACCATGCCTGCCTCCGGAGTGATGCGTGAGTAGTTTATACTTGGGCTACGGGTCAATAGTAGTAGCTAGATGGTTTTTCCCTCCTCTTTATGCCTCATGTTTAGATCTTGTGAGCTTCCTAAATGATCAAGATCATCTTATTGTAATGCTACATGTTGTGTTTGCTGGGATCCGATGAATATTAAATGCTATGTCCAGTGATAATCAATCTATCATGTTTATGTTATTTATGATCTTGCATGCTATCTGTTACTAGTAGATGCTTTGGCCAAGTTGATGTTTGTAACCCCAAGAGGGAGTATTTATGCTCGATAGTGGGTTCATGCCTCCCTTTCACTCACGCTCGAGTGATAGAAACGTAACGGGTGGGGGATGTGTTGTTGCCATTAGGGAGAAAGTAATGATGTTTACATTGTTTATATTACACACTTTGCTTAATGTAATTATGTGTTGGTTGCAAGTTAATACTCGAGGTTTGATTGGATGACGCTCCGAGGGTGGATTATTAGTCATAGATACAGTTAGATAACGGTCTATGAATTATGTTGTAATGCCCGCATGAATCACATAGTAATCATCATGTCATGCATATGCACTATGGTTCAGCCTTTATATATGTCAATTGCCCAGCTGTAATTTGTTTATGCAGCATGTTATATATCTTTTATGGAGAGACACCACTAGTGAACTGTGGACCCCCGTCCATTTGTTTTACACTGATAATGCAACCACTGTTTTCTTAATGCAATTACTGTTTTCCTCTCGTTCATTGCCATCATTGTTCTCTTTCATCTACTGTAAACAAGTACTGTTTTCCACACTATATGTCTAATCCTTTGTTTTCAGCAAAACTGGTGAGATGGACAACCTCACTACTTCGCTGGGGCAAAGTAAATTAATTGTGTTGTGTAGATTCCACGATGCTGATGAACTGGTAGTGCGCACTGCCAACATCAGCTGACAACAACCTTCGAAAGTGATTTCTTTCTTCTATTGGTCGATTCAACCTAGACCACGACAGGGCTACAGGCGCGTTATGGTTCGACTAGCAAAACTGCCGCTACCGAGTCGTGACTACGCCTTTTTGTATCACGAATAACCTTAGGGTGACGCTAGGCGTAAGTCGGCCTAACACCCTTTTTTTTAGCTCCCTCTCCCCCACCGCGGGATCACCATCTAGTGGCCAGTAATCAGCATATCGCACCTTTTCATTTTAGTCCCTGTATTTTTTGGAACTCAACCCGCACTCCGCACTAGATCCACTTAAACGAAGAGGTTAATCCTATTGCCCGGGTTTTCTCGATAACTACAACGAAAATGCGAATGCAAAGATTTTTCAGAGTATTGCAACAAGTTCACGCGTATTGTAACAAAAATTCCCGTCTCGTCGCAACATTTTTAGTTAAAAAAAGTGGTTAAACAACTTTTTCTTCTACAAATTGCTTTGCAACAAAAAATGCCGTGAATCTCAACATACATCATAAACTATTACAACAAGAAAAACATGTTTTTTATCAATTTAAAAATTCAGGTATTATTTGCCCAAGATTCGTTTGAAACAAAAACACCAACTATTGCAACAAAAATAAGAAACTATTACACCAAAAAAACCATCTTTTGCGATAATAAAAAATTGGGTAAAGCAAAAAATATTTTGTTGGAGATTCATTTGCAACAAAATCATCCCCTATTCCATCAAAAAAAGAAAACAGTAGCAACAAAAAAATCACATGTTTACAACAATCATTTCAAATGAAATTCTAAAAAAACATATGCATTTTCTAGAAAAATCACCTAGAAAACATTGTAACAAAATACGTAGAAAATTGTTATAAATCTTAAAGACGTACACAACATTGACCGAAATGACGAAAACACTTAGCGTACATACGGCTGCACGTAGTTATTACGTTGGACTGCTGAAAAATGCCCTGACAAAAAATGGGCCAAAAATACTAAATTGGTGCTAATTGGACCGATGTAGCAGACCCATAGGCTGGATCGCTAGCAGGTAGCGTGCATCCGATGAGCGAACTAAAGTACGTGGCGTTAGGTCCACCTAAAATAAGTGTTTTCCATAACCTTAGTAGGATATAGGAGTAGCGGTGGAGATGCTATGAGATCGTGCTTATTGGAGGATAGAGATCCGTTCCTTACGCAACGTCGAATTGTAGAATGACCAGATGGACGGCATAAAAGAGCGCTTTAGCATCGGAGAAGAGCCGATGACTCCATTTGGTCGTCAAGCAAGAACCAAGCAGAAGATAAGGAAATGAGACATGAAACTTCTAGCTACCAAAATGAACCACACATAAACCAATCGGACGGCAACATGGAAAATCATTTGCGTCTGCAAGATTTTTCTTTTCATTTTTTGAAAGTGTTACGAGACCACAGAAGATCCGATAGGCACTCGATACGCACTTGTTTCGGTGAGGAAAAGGATCGCCTAAGGTCATCAAGAAATTAGCTTTGCTTGCGTGTCCAGCTTGGGCAATCTGCCTCACAGCTTGTGGGCGCGTTGGTCGGTGCTCAGTTGACAAGGCTCTAACGCGGGGGGTAGGCCGGCGACGGTGTAGTAGGAGGCGATTGTGTTCCCTGACCTGCAGGCCATGCGTGTACAAAGTGAGTGCTCCGTACGCGTCCGCGCCGACGTATTTCCGTCCCATATTTAGTTCGGGAATGGGTCTGGGCGTCTGTCTGGAATCTCCAAATGGGTCACGCGTTGGACCATGTTTTTGCCCCGCGCGGATGAAATCGGACGCGAGATGACCAAATGGGTCGACGCGTTGGAGTTGCTCTTATTGTCGGCTTGCAATGTCGAGTTGTAGAATGACATCATGAAAGAGAACTTTAGCATCGGAGAAGAGCCGAGGAGGGGGGACTTCGCTTGGTCATCGAGCAAGACCCAAGCAAAAAAATAAGGAAATGAGACATGAAATTTCTAGCCACCAATTTTTTTTTTTTGAAAGATCCAGTATATAGCTGGCTTTTCGTGTTAAGAAGAGGGAACAAATTCAACAATCATCAGGGATGATCTTAAGGGACAAAACAAGAAAGAAAGAGCGGACGGCAATATGGACCACATAAAGCAATCGGACGGCAATATGGAAAATCATCTGCGTCTGCAAGATTTTTTTCGTTTTTTGAAAGAGCGCTACCTGACCACAGAAAATCCGATACGCACTTGTTGCGGTGACGAAAGGGATCACATCAGGTCATCAAGAAATTAACTTGCGTGCAGGTCCAGCATTAGCCCACCATGACGCATGCAAGGACGTTGAAGCCGTCGCAGTTCGCCAGTACTCCGTACTTTAAAAAATTCCCATTTCCTCCTCCTCATATTACACGCGGTAACCATCTCAGCTCTCAGTTCTCAGAGCAGCAGCACTACACCAGAGAATCTGAAAACAAAAATCGATCGACAATGTCGTCAGAGAAGCAGGAGACGGCCGCCGTGCGCGTGCTGGGCAGGTGGCCGAGCCCGTTCATGATCCGGGTCCTGATAGCGCTGCGGCTCAAGGGCGTGGAGTACGAGCTGGTGGAGGAGGCCATGGGCAACCGGAGCGAGCTGCTTCTCGCGTCCAACCCCGTGCACAAGAAGATCCCCGTGCTCCTGCACCACGGCAGGCCCGTCTCCGAGTCCTTGATCATCGTGGAGTACGTCGACGAGGTCTGGGCCTCCCAGGGCCCTGCCATTCTCCCGTCCAACCCCTGCGCACGGGCCGCCGAGCGGTTCTGGGCTCAGTACGTCGACGACAAGGTAAAAGCAATCAATTTTCCTTTGAACATTTCTCTCAGCTTTCACGCCTAAACAGAAATGTGCTTGACCCATACATAGTTTCCTCCGGCGATCCGGGTCCTGAGGGGAAAGGTGGACGGCGACAAAGACGAAGCGGCGGCTCAGGTCTCGGCTGCTCTTCAGCACCTGGAAGAGGCTTTCGTCCAGTGCGGCCGAGGGAAGGGTTACTTCGGCGGCGACAGACTCGGGTACCTGGACATCGCTCTGGGGTCGCACGTCGGGTGGGTCATGGCGCTGGAGAGGATGGCGCGAGTCAGGCTCCTCGACCCGGCCAAGGTTCCTAACCTGGCGGCATGGGCGGATCGGTTCTGCGCCCACCCAGCCGTGACGGACGTGATGCCTGACACGGAGAGGTACGTGGAGTTCAGCGTCAAAAACGACGGCGTTCTAAAGGCGGCTGATGCAAATTCCAAGTGAGCGAACTGTTGGTGCCAAAAATAAGTGAACGAACTTTTTTTCCTTTTAGAAATGGAAGCCATGACCCCGGCTTCTGCATCATAACGATGCACACAGCCTGATTTTATTAAAATAAAGAGAAATATTCATCCAAATACAATTCACAGATCACTTAGGTGGCTACAAAGATAAGCCACTCAAAAATATCAAGTTTAAATATCTAGTCGTCTAGCATTAAGCCACCCAGCCCGGCTGTAAATAGCCCGAACGACCGTCATCAGACGAGCACAGACTGTATCCATAAGTCCTCGCTGATCGGCAGAAAGGAGAAGCGACCAAGTCTGAATAGAATAAACCGCCTTGTTTACAACCTGCAAAAGATGAACATTGTTCAGTTTATTAAAAACCACATCGTTTCGACAATTCCAAATTGCCCAGAGAAACGCCGCAACACCAACGCGAATGCGTGCTTTTGTTTTCTTATCAATGTCATTTAGCCAGCTACCAAATATATTCGCAATGCTAGTTGGTGGATAAATGTTGAACGTAAAGTGAACAAGATGCTGAATATCACGAGCAAAAGGACATGATATAAACAAATGTTCTACGGACTCATTCGATTAGCAAAAGGCACATTTCTTACATCCAATCCATTTCCTTTTAATCAAATTATCCTTAGTTAAAATAACTTTTCTATTGAGGAACCACAAGAATTTTTATATTTTTAATGATACCTTCAAATTTAACAAGTATTTTCGCAAAAATCTTGTGAAACCGTGTAACAAATCGACATAGAAAGATTTAACTGTGAAAGACCCATTATCAGTAAGTTTCCATCGGAATGAATCCTCCTCATTGGTCAGAGATACGCTCATTAATCTCTCAACCAACTGCAGCCAAAGATCCCTCCTAGGTCATAAACTTCTCCGAAATTAAATATTCAGAGGATTATGTGCCAACACATCAGCCACTAAAACGTTTTTGTGCAGAACAATATTATAAAGAGATGAATAGATTTGTGATAACGGTTCATCACCTAACCATGTGTCCTCCCAAAAACGCACATGCTCCCCATTTCCTAACGAAAACGCTCCATGCGAGAAAAACTCGTACTTAACTTTCATAATACCCTTCCAAAAAGGAGAATCCGATGGCTTAGCCTGAACGTGAGATAACGTTTTATACCCTAGGTATTTATTAGAAAGAAGCTCTTTCCAAACCCCCTCCTCGTTTAGTAATTTAAACAACCATTTGCTTAACAGGCACATATTCTTAATTTCTAAAACCTCGATACCCAAACCGCCTTGATCTTTTGGACGGCACACAATATTCCATTTAGTAAGATGATATTTTCTCTTCTTAGCATCACTTTGCCAAAAGAACCGCTAACGAAAGAAATCTAATCTCTTCCTAACACCAACGGGGATCTCAAAGAAGGAAAGGAGAAACATTAGCAAACTTGAGAGAACGGAATTAATTAAGATGAGGCGATCTCCATATGATAACAACTTTCCGGCCCAAGAACTTAATTTCTTTTCAAACCGGTCTTCCACTATTTTCCACTCCTTATTTAACAACCTTCTATGGTGAATCGGGATCCCAAGATATTTAAATGGCAGATTTCCAGCCTCACAACCAAAAATATAAAGATAATCATCTTCATCATCCTTAGCCCTCCCAAAACAGTAAATTTCACTTTTCTGAAAATTTATTTTAAGACCTGAAAGTTGCTCAAACATCGCAAGAATGAGTTTCATATTCAAGGCCTTCCGAAGATCGTGTTCTAGGAAGATAATAGTGTCATCCGCATATTGAAGGATTGATACCCCCCCCCTTCGACAAGGTGTGGTACCAATCCTCCCACTTGACCATCCTCTTTAGCTCGTTCAATTAAGATAGCCAACATATCAGCCACAAGGTTAAAAAGAATAGGTGACATCGGGTCTCCCTGTCTTAAGCCTTTCAGCGTTTGGAAATAATGACCGATGTCATCATTTACCTTAATACCAACACTACCGCCCTGAACAAAGCGAGCTATCCACTCACACCAAATCGGCGAAAAACCTTTCATCCTCAACACTTGTTGAAGAAAAGACCAATTTACTTTGTCATGGGCCTTCTCAAAATCTATTTTAAATAAGACCCCATCCATCTTCTTCCTTTTTTTTCTTTGATGAAGTTCAAGTGAACGAACTGTTGCGGACTCTGCTCCATCGAGTAGTAGGAATAAATACTGTGTGGTAGGTGTTGGTGTAAGTGTAACCACTGTAATAATATGTTGTCCTAATCATGATCTCCACGTACGTTGTTACCAAAACAATCAAGGAATCATAGGGTGCCACCAAATCTGATGTAAATCTATGGCAACATTTTCAACATAAAACACCTAAAAGGCATTTCAGAGTTATTTGAATCAAAGAGGCCCGATGTTATACAGTGGGAAGTTTTACCCCTAGCTCAACAGACATCCCATTAGTTAAGTCCAGCTATTCTCTCGGTGAAGACATATCTGCTGGTATCGAGACGTAGTCGTGATTCCATCGATCATTGAACTCCACAGCTATTGTATTCTTTGGTGGGAAGTCTGATGAAACAAAGAGGCCCGATGTTGGAGTAGAGAGTCTAGCCCCTAGCACACAAGGATCGAAACCTACTTCTGATATCAGTTTGCCTCATTAAGACGGATTTTTTTCAATGGGAGTCATCAATATTGGGACGCACATGGTGACTACATCAACCTTGAATCTCCACGCATCAAGCCTTCTTATGTAGATGTTGTGGGCACGCGTGTTGTGCTGGTGTGCATATGCATGTAAGTTTATGTTGTACTCCATGTTACTGGAAAAAAGACACAATGTTATAGCCCAAAACTCGACACTATGTTATACAAAGCTTTCCAACCCCTTACAGGGACATCCCAACATACTCCCATGTCACTCGGAAGGGAAGGAGGTGTGTGCCCATATGTGTTCTCAATTTCTCAACACGTACCCACTAACATAGAGCTTATAAATCAAATATCCAATCATATATAGAAGATAAATACCAATCTAGGTTAACGTATCACAACATGTTTAGTGGCGCATATGATCATCGCTAGAAACTAAGTCATATTAGTTTTGATGCACATACCATTAAGGTCATCCATGTGTGTAGTTGCAATATTAACATGTAGCCACATAGTTGTAGTTTTTCATCACAATATGTGTGTTTGTTATTTTCAGCAAGCTATCTCGACGTTGAAACCATGTATGTAAGCTATAAAGGTAGGAAATGAGGATTCAAAAATCTAAACATGGCTTTTAATTCTGAAAATCATATCAAAACTAATAGGATCTGTTTTATGGGAGGAGTAATTATAACATAAAGATTCATATTGGGTAGCTCATGCGATCTAAAGGGAGATATAATATCTACATAGCTATTATTGCAAACATGTTACCTCCATGGAGATTACTCACAACTTGTGGAAACGATGAGAAACATCATATTCATGGTTGTTGAGGGAATAATCTGGATTAGATCTAAGAAGTCAACTCGAGTTTTGCAAATGGAAATATGTGTATTGTTCTTCTATTCTAGCCCAACACCCCATATATATAAGCTAAAGTAATTTTCAATCGAGCACTAATAAAACTCTCGCGTCGTCCCGTCAGACGACTCGAGGGGAACCAACCGTCCCAGCCGCTAGCCACCCCACCCCTCCCTCTAATTGTGCAGGAGTGCACTCGTTGGGAAACCCCAAGAGGAAGGTATGAAGAGCATAGCAGCAAGTTTTCCCTCAGAAAGAAACCAAGGTTGAATCGACCGGTAGGAGAAATAAATCACTTCAAAAGGTTGTTGTCAGCGGATGTTGGCAGGACGCACTACCGGTTAAGCAACAACGAGGAATCTACATAACACAATCAAATTACTTTGACCCAACGAAGCACTGAGGTTGTCAAACTTACCGGTTTTGCTGAAACAAAGGATTAGACGTATAGTGTGTGAAAACAGTATTTGTTTGCAGTAATGAAAAGAGAATAGTGATGGCAGTAAGAAAACAGTAATTGCGGCAGGAAAACAGTGGTTGTATTATCAGTGTAAAGAAATGGACCGGGGTCCACATTTCACTGGTGGTGTCTCTCCAAAACAGATAGATAACATGCCGAGTAAACAAATTACAGCTAGGCAATTGACACATATAAAGGTTGCACCGTAGTGCATATGCATGACATGACGATTACTATGTGATTCATGCACGCATTACAACAAGATTCATAGACTGTTATCCAACTGCATCTATGACTAATAATCCACCCTCGGAGCGTCATCTAATCAAACCTCGGGTATTAAGTTGCAAGCAACAGATAATTGCATTAAGCAAAGTGTGTAATATAAACAATGTAAACATCGTTGTTTTCTCTCTAATGGCAACAACACATCCCCCACCCGTTACGTTTTTGTCACTTGAGCGTGAGTGAAAGGGTGGCATGAACCCACTATCTAGCATAAATACCCCCTCTTGGAGTTACAAAAGCATCAACTTGGCCAGAGCATCTACTAGTAACGGAGAGCATGCAAGATCATAAATAACATAAATATGATAGATTGATAATCATTGGACATATCATTCAATATTCATCGGATCCTAGCAAACAACATGTAGCATTATAATAAGATGATCTTGATCATGTTAGGCAGCTCACAAGATCTAAACATGAGGCATAAAGAGGATAGAACAACCATCTAGCTACTGCTATGGACCCCTAGTCCAAGGATGAACTGCTCACGCATCACTCCGAAGGCGGGCATGGTGATGTAGAGCCCTCCTGTCATGAATTCTCCTCCCGGCAGGGTGCCGGGGAGAGCTCCAGAACCCTCCCGAACTAGGGTTGACGATGGCGGCGGCTATGGATATTTTGGGTGGAAAAGTCTCAGGTGTTTAGGGTTGTACACGTGGAGGAGTTTAAATAGGCGAGAGGGAAACATCAGTGGGTGGCCAGGGGGGCCAGACCACCAGCTGGCGTGGCCGGGGGCGCGCTGCCCTATGGTGTGGGGGCCTTCAGGGCCCCCTTCGGACTCCATGTATGTGACATATTTCTAAGACTAGGATTTTGTTTCGTCCAATTCCGAGAATATTTCCAGAACAAATTTTCTGAAACCAAAAATAGCAGAAAACAAGAACTGGCTCTTTGGCATCTTGTAAATGGGTTAGTCCCAGAAAATCGATAAAAATGATATAAAGTGTATAGGAAACATGTAGCATATGGCATGAAAACAACATGGAACATCAAAAATTATAGATACGTTTATGACGTATCACCCTCCACATATGGCCGCCGCCGGAGGATGTCGTACGACGGCGGACGGCAGCGGTAGGACGCCCCAGCCCTTTTTTCCTTTTCATTATCATGAGCAGTTTTCATCCAATCCATTGTTTCCGATCCAATCTGAGTTGAGCTCCTGCCTGCAGCCGTCTGTGCACATGAGCGGGGCCAAGCGTGCGTGCATGTGCAAGGGTATAATCCAGCCTAGCATTCAAGTCGTTCGTCCTTTGCTGCAATAAATCTGCACCATCTCCGAAGCCTAGATCAGGAAGACCCGAGATCTGTTGGGAGACTGTGATGTAGGAAGCCGGCGGACAGATCATGAGGTCGGCAACTCTCAGGACGCCCGCGGTGGATCGTGAGGCCAACTACACATGATGGCGGCTGTCAGATCTGGGAACAACGTCTGTCGGGGCAGCTGCTCGCGGACCCTGGTATGGTCTATGTGACGTTGTGTTGCGACGTCATTGGGTTCGTGGGTGAAGTGGAATCCATGATATCGTCGGCAATCTATCGACGGAGCTTATGGACCATCAGGTGCCAAACCACTTGTGGACGCTCGTTTGGTCTTCATGACGTCATGCTGTGACTGGAGTGAGCTCTAGGTGCCGGTGCTGTCCGTGGTCTTGCTCACAATATGATGACGCAACACATGGACCGCCGAACGTGAAGAGTGATCATCCATATCAACGGGCATGACAGGGACAATGCATGGAAGGTATTTCTTTGCGGGGTTGATGCAGCTAAGCTCCTCGACTAGATCTCCGCTTCGGCAGCCAGCCTGATATTTTGTCCATCGGCCATGGTTGTAGGCATGTCACAACCCGATTTTTCGGCACCATGAGGTACGCCATGGCTTATTTAGCCGCGATTACTTTGGTACTGACAATTAGTGGTTGTGTCGGATGACTAGTGTCTCGATGGCTCATGTTGAGTTCGAGTTTACAGTGACGACGGAGGCGAGTTTGGATGTGATGAAGGTTGTGAACCGGATGATCAGTATTTAGCAGCAGTCACGGCAAGCAGGGGGCAGCCACACCTAGGGACTTCTTTTTGGTGGTGCTCTTTGGGCACAAAGTTTCGACTTTCGGGGTGAAAATCCAAGGTCTGACCTTCACTGGTTGTACCTCGCAATGGTGGATCACTATCCGTTCCTTGTTGAAGGCTTTGCTTGGATTTCAGTCGGACTTTCTTTTGGGTGAAAACTCAAGATCCATGACCAGGCAATCTATTTGTGCACGATTTTCTTCTGTGAGGCGTCGTTCTTGGAGAGCCTTTTTTTGCAGCCCGGGTGTGGCCTCTGATGGTGGTAATCATGTTGCTTCACTGATCAGTTCGGCGTGTGTGTTTTGTTCCCTTTTATTTTTCTTTGTGCATCCTTGATGTCTCGACTAACTCTTGATATTTTGTTGTTGTAGAGGCCGGGTGTAATCGATATCGATCTGATATTAATATATTCCCTTTATCAAAAAAAAATAAGCTAAAGGAAATAAGGGTTTTAATATGATGTTCGTCTCCTAAGGTGTTTGAGGAGGTTACATCTTGTACCTATATGCCCTACCACCGACCATGCTCTTAGCCATTACAACCAATGGGTTCGGCGCGCTTAGGTGACTTTTTGTTAGTAGTAACAAAAGGCACAAGCGGCACTACAATCATTAGTGCTGATGTATCTCATAATAATAATAAAATCACAGTGAAAACCATAGCTCGATGTTGGCGACCCATTATAGCAACTATGCTGCAACCCTCAACTAGATTGGAAGATCATCATCGTCATAGGAAATATAGATGCCTATATATATAGGAAAATGGTTCAGTACTCCTGGGTGTACATACTTTCACATGCAAATATACTACATAAATGAACTGTTTATACCTCATTATTATTTTTAATATACTTCATTATTTAATATTAGATACCCCAAAATGAATTTTGGGAAAAAAATCATTAGATTCTACATATTTTATATTATTTGTACATATACTGTTTTTATGTACGTACAAATGATATATTAAAAAAACCGATGACTCTGGTGATATCTTTTCCATACAAATTATATTGAGGTATCTTAGAATAATTAATGAGGTATATGAAAAATATTAAAGAGGTATAATACCCTCGTATGTGAGGTATATTGAGTATGGAAGTATATATATATATATATACATATATATATATATATATATATATATATATGTATATATATATATATATATATATATATATATAGAGAGAGAGAGAGAGAGAGAGAGAGAGAGAGAGAGGACAGGACTATTCAGCACAACCCCTTAAGTGTTTCTAGAATACCTATTCAGCACAACTTTCCAAAAGAGGCCCGGTTTGGGATCCCGATCCGGACACCGGCCCGCACCACCAGAAGCTACTATATATAGGTGCCTGCCACCCGATCTCGACCACCTCGATCCCGACCACCTCGAATCCTTCCCACCTCCTACCTGGTCGGCGCGGCCGAGCGAGCGGCGGCGGCAGCCGACGCGAGGGATGCCGAGACAGAGCCGGCGAGATCCCCATCAGGACAACCTTCTTCTGTATGGCGCGGCCGAGCGAGCGGCGGCGGCAGCCGACCCGAGGGAGGCCGCGACGGATAACGGCGAGATCCCTGGGGAGATCACCTTCTTCTCCGACGCCGACGGCGCGGACGAGCGAGCATCGGCGGGAGCCGACACGAGGGAGGTAGCGGCGGAAACGGAGAGATCCCCTCGGAACTGTAGCTAATTACGCAGCGCGGGGAAGAGCGGCGTGATCCTTTGTCATAAACCACCTTCTTCCCCCTGCTGTGAGTTCTCCTTCAGTGGTAATGGCTCCAGTTCGTCGCAAAACTGATGTGATAGTCGGAATTCAGGCTACAACGACCTCAACAACTTTGCTTGGCGATGCTTCTCTTCAGGTTTCTCATTCTCCTTCCACCACCGCTCGACCCCCCTACACACCTCCTAAATTACTGTAAAAAATTAATCGAAAAACAGTTTCAGGAAGTTTAGTTGTATATTTGAGAGAAGTTCATATTAGCTGTTATGAGAAGTTACGGTTGTTTTGTTACAGTAACCTGTTACGAGAGGTTATGGTTGTGTATTTAAGAGAAGTTCATATTATCTGTTATGAGAGGTTATAATTGTTTTGTTACAGTCACCTATATTCAAACATAAGTTTTAAGATGTTATGTTGTGTATTTTTTTAGAAGTTCAGTTTGTCTACTATGGGAGGTTCATTTGTTTGTTACAGTCACCTATGTTTTGGGAAGATTCATCTTATCTGTTCTTTTGAGAGGTTTAGGGCGTGTTCCGTTTTGAAACGAGGTGGAACGGAATGAAACCGTTCCACACCTAGAACCCATTCCTATGTTCAGTTGAAAAGTGGAATGGAATGAGGTGGTTCCCAAAAAGGGAATATTCCCTCTAGATCCGGAATGCATCGGTCCGGCCGAATCGGTGGAACGAGGTGGAACGGGCGGTAATTAATCGAGTTTAGGAACAAATTAAGCAAGTTTAAGAACAAATTAATCAAGATTAGGAATGATTAATCGAGTTTAGGTATAATTAATCATGTTTAGGAATAATTAATCGATATTAGGAATAATTAAATTGGTGACCACAACCACTTTTAGCTATTCCATTCTCAACCCGTTC
The DNA here is from genome assembly GCA_028641055.1 of Alopecurus myosuroides. NCBI lineage: Eukaryota > Viridiplantae > Streptophyta > Magnoliopsida > Poales > Poaceae > Alopecurus > Alopecurus myosuroides. The sequence goes on from CM054061.1 coordinate 191,416,787, forward strand.
CAAAACCAAACACAAGAATGGAACGGTTTCGTGACAATTTTTTTTTCAACCCAAACACAGGAACCCATTCCAAAACTGAACACACCCTTAGATTATTTGGGAAGTTCAGTTTCATATTCTGTTACTATTGTTTCCCAGGAGTTTCCTATTCCGGCATATGTGACAACAGGATTCCGCATTGATAGAGCTGACGCAGAAACTGAGCAATTATACAAACAGGTTGAACATGTATATCTAACTGGCCTGACTGTCGACGCAGTAGTTGTGCAAGCTCAGGCAAAAAACCAGTTATAACAATTGAAGACAATGAATTGCATGTTGGTGCGTCGAGTGTGTTAGTCCTTGGGCGTCGTGATACGCAAAATACTACTGTTGTAAGATGTAGTTCCAACAAATCACAAACAGAAGTTCCAATAAATCACAAAAGGAAGTTCATTAATATTGTAGATGCAGTTCCATTGAGAGAAGCAGCCCCAACAGTTGAGCAAGAATCTGACGATGAGATGCTGTGTTGGTCAGGTGCACCAAAACGTCCCCGCTCTCCAATTTTTTGTACTGAGAAAATGGGGGTTTCTGATCCTGTGTTCCGCGAGCCACATCGAAGAGTGCAGATGAATAACAACAAAAGGTCTAAAACAGTGCAAGGTCCGATTCAAATAAATCCATAGATGTGTGATGCTGTGGGAAACAATACTGAACGTGATAGGGACCGTGCTGTGAGACAGAGTTTTGTACAACAACCATCGAAAAAAAATGCCCAGAAGCTTCGAAGGTGAAATTCAGAGGGACGCAACTTTCCAAAAACCACCTCCGCGTAAACAAGCGTCTCAACAACTTAGATCGAACACTGGACAACTTACAGGCCGTAAAGGTAAAGAGCTGCCCATGGAAAAAAAAACGAGGCCAACTGACTCTAGTGGATCCTCTGTGCCACGTACCAGTAGTGACACCACCTGGCCCGATTAAAACAGTGATGGGAGGCATGCCAACGGAGACGCAAACATATATACATGTAAGTTTTCTTATTTATATAGGAAGTTCACATTGTTTTGGTTTGCGAGATTTACTGATTACTTTTTGCGAAGTTCACCGTCTTGCGTTTTGTTATATGTGCAGGCACCAGAACTCCCAGTCAAAATAGTACCATCCATCGGACATGAATTCAGTTCGTCTAAGGAGGTGTTCGATTTCTATAACACATACGCAAAACACACGGGGTTTGGAATAAAAAAAGCACAAAAGAGCAAAAGGACAAGATACCTGCGATGCGTACGAGAGGGTATTTATAAACCATCCGTTGCTGAAAGTGACCGATAGAGAAACAAGACTACCAAGAGATCTGGCTGCAAAGCAATGATAAGGTTTAAAGAGAGAGATGATGGTAAATGTGATGTGAAGGAAGTGGTTCATGCTCACAACCACACGCTGCTATTGAGACCTTCGATGATGGTATTCATGCACTCGCACAAAAAGATAGACTTGACGTTGATGGACTTTGTGAAGGATCTGCAGATTAGCAATGTCAAGCATGTTAATATAATGGGGCTGCTGTCTAAAATGCATAATGGTAGAGGCAACCTCCCTTTCCATGACAAAGATATACTCAACATGTAAGTCTGAGCTGTTGTTATCACATATTCTTCAGTTAATTTAATTTATTATTTGAGATTTTTTCACTCTTAGTTGAAACACAAAAAATTAGGTACCAGGGACTATAATTCTGCAGGAAAGCAGCTTTTGCCCGTGAAGAATCTAAGGACACAGTTCCAAAGATGTTCAAGTTCTTCGAGCGAATGTAACAGCAAAATAAGAACTTCTTTTATGACGTCGGGTTGATGAAGAAGACAGAATAAAAAACATTTTCTAGTCGAATGCAAGATCCAAGGCGGCATACGCTGATTTTGGCGACGCCATGACCTTTGATACAACATATAAGACCAACAAGCACCATATGCCGCTGGCGGTATTTGTTGGTGTTAATAACCACTTGAAGTCCTGCATTTTTGGCGTTGCGCTTATGAGCGATGAGAGTGAAGATTCTTTTAAATGGGTGTTCAGCACCTTTTTGCGATGCATGAAAGGAAATGAATCCATGGTTATTCTGATAGGTTAGTCTTCTCCATTTCAGGAGCTATTCTCTTATGTGTTTTTCGGAAGTTCATCATACTGATTATAGAAAGTTTACTTATATAAAATTCTGGAGTTCAGTGCAAAAAAGTTCTTCGACACTGGAGGAATAGCAGGATATGTTGGCTGGATTGTTTGGGAAACTTGTTACCTTTCTGTTTTCTTGCGAACTTATCTGTTTTTTACTCTCCTTACGATATTTTTCATAAAGATCAGGATCCGTCGATGGCAAAAGCAATACCGTCAATATTTAAGCGTGCTCTGCATAAACTCTGCAGGTGGCACATCATGAGAAAGCACAAAATACCTTTGGATGAACTTTACATATTATTCCCTGATCTGAAGGGGGAGCTTGCTGCAGTGCTTAACCATCCATTAATGCCCATGGAATATGAACAGACTTGGCATGACCTGGTGGAAAAGTATGCTCTACACGGTAACAACACCATAATAAACCTATGGGCTGAAAGAAAATCTTGGATATCAGCATACTCGAAGGAGGTCTTTTGTGGACGTATGACTACAACCCAGAGAAGCGAAAGCATGAATCATGTGCTAAAGAAAGGTTATGTCCAAGAACAGCAAGATCTACATATTTTTGTCTAGCAAGTGAACACTGCATACAAACATTGCATCAGTAACAAAAATAATACATTCAGCTTTTTTTAGACATTTTCATGTGGATATCTAAAAAAACTGTGCGTTATAACATTTCCATTACTGTGGTCTGTGAAGCAAACAGTGACACGGTATGGCTTTGAAGCTCAAGTACTTCAGAAGTATACACGGAATGTGTATAATTTATTCCAGGAACGCCTATATCATAGTACAACATTCACGATAAAGCCAGAGTTCTTTGTGCACCAGCTTCAACCAAAGTAGAGAATTTTCTTGGTCTCGGCATGGGTTTCGAGTGAAGGCGGGTGAGAAAGCAGGCAAATTTGAGTGCGAGCGCAAACTCTGGGAACACACAGGTAAAAAAAGTAAAAAGTTATTTTGTGAAGTTTCATGGTAGACAATCCGCGAAATTTGTATGTATGCTTAAAGGAGGTTTCACACACAAAAAAAATCGTTTTCGGACAGCAACATACTTTTTTTGGAAGTTCATATTGCGTAGTTTTGGGAAGTTCATGATTGATGATTCGAGAAGTTCATACTTGTAGTTTTTCAAAATAAACTTAAGGAAAAGTACCAAACAGATCGATAAAAATGTTTGATACTAACTGCAGGACTGTTCTGTCAACATGCTATTGCCATCTTTGAGCATATCAGACTCGACAAGATACCCGATCAATATATTCTATAGAGGTACTCAAATAAACTTGTAACGGATCCAGAATTCAACCGTAGGGACTACCTGCAAAAGGAAGGAGACGAGACAACACTACAGTATAGAAGAACAATCCTGTACAACGAGGCTATAAAAACAGTGAAAAGGGTGTTCCTCGGACCGAATGTTCGAAAAGGCATTGGCTGCTTTGAAAGAAGGGAACGCTCGTTTGCTCGATGAAGAAACAGTCTTGAACAGCAAAACATCTCATGAATCGCCACAAGTAACAGTATCTGACGATAAACCTGAGCCAGAGAGTGGATCTGCATCTGAACCTTATGCACACATACAGCCGCCCCTAATGTCAAAAATTAAAGGGAGTAAGAGTAAACAAACTGGCAAAAGGACATGAGCAACAGAAACTTCTGCTCCTACACGTCCTGAACCAGAGCTTCATGAGAATGTTGTCCCAAAGGGGCAAAAGTTGTGTAGCAACTGTAATAAGATTGTTGGTCACAACGCCAGGACGTGCTTGAAAAGGCAGCTTGAAGCGAAACTGCTTGAGGCACATCGGAAAGAACATGGGACTGACATGCCTCGAAAGGATCTCGATAGATGCATTAAAAAACACTCGTAGGCATTAAGTTACAGTCAAAGGATGGTGACGGTGACTCCATGGACATAGATGCAGAATCTGAAGATGGCAGAATGGACAGTGACACTGAGACACAAAATGAAGAGTAGACACAAGAAGAGGAGACGCAAGAAGAAGAGGAGGAGACAATAGAAGAAGAGTAGACACAAGACGATGAGCAGACACAAGAAGAAGAGAAGACACAAAAAGATGACGAATACGTTGACAATGAAACACAACAGGAAGCCTCGTAAGAAACATTCGTAACGCAGCGCGACAGACCCACGGATGGTAACAAGAAAGGACTGCGGCTTGTGCAATGAAAGGGCAGGGCACTACGCAACTACTTGCCCAAGAAAACGTGAAAGATTAGAACAACGCCGTTTGGCAGAGCAGCAGAATGGGCAAAATAGAATGGAAACAAAAGGTAAAAGGATATGCGGGTCTTCTAGAGAGATTGCGGGGCACAATGCCAGAACATGTCAGAGGTTAAAACTTGAAAAGCAACTGAGGGAGCAACATATTAGGCTTTAAGACGAGCATGCAAGTGAGACCATAAAAAAAAAACTGTGATGCAAAAACAACCACAAATAGCACGCAATCAACGACGCAACAAAGAAGGAGTGGAAGGCTAACGAGAAAATGATAGAACAGGAAAACAAAAATATTTTTTCTTAAATTTCTATTTTTGCAAAAAATAAATAGTTTATGTAACTTCCGAAAAAACATATACAAAAGTCGTATAGAAAAAAGCATATAGAAAAAAAATAAGTTCACGCTTCGACTACTGGGTAGTTCGCTTTGTTCTCAAAATGGGAAAAACCGTGCTACCAAAAAGGGCACCAGCATTTCCAGGTGGGAAAAAGGGTAAGGAAAAATTTAATACGAATTTTGGATTGTACAAGGAAGAGACATTCATTTGGACTGCAAAAAAAATGGAGGAGGTTCGCCAATTATTTTAACGGAGTCACATTTTAAAGAAAACCATGTAGAGAAAGAAATAAGAAGTTCACATATTGCCTATTGAGTAGTTCACACTGTTCTCAATGAGAAATTTAAAAATGCGATGCTTGGATTGTAAAAAGGAAGATAGATTCACACTATCAATTTTGGGTAGTTCAAACTGTTAATTTTGGATAGTTCAAACTGTTCTCAATGAGAAGAGAGCGATACCAGAAAAATATTATATTTGAATAATTATTAAGTATTACGCTGATCGGATAAAAAATAAACATTAACATTTTCAGAAAATTTTGCATAGCTACTGTATACACAATTGTTTGAAAACTTTGATCGGTTTTCAGCAGATAGTAAACACATATGTACAAGATGTTTTTTCGACACGAAACTGCGAACCAAAAACAAAACTAAAACAACAACATAGGACATAACAAGGAATGTTTTCCAAATTACACAAACTATTTGTTCGACGTAGATAGACCACACAATTCCAACAACTTGTTATCTTGACAGTTTTAGAGAGGAAACACAACCCCGCATTCTATTTCTTGAGATGGCGTCTCGCCTCAGCAACCTGGATAAGCTCCTGACGGACTGACGGCGTGCACATGTCCATCTTGATGACCAAGTCTTGCAGCACAGCAGGTCATTTCAAAGAGGAAAGTATGTTGTTGTGATGAAACATCAGTTGGTACATGTATTCGGCCTTCCAGTACTGAACACGAGAATGCAAAAAAAAGGATAGTGAGTAAATAACATAAGAACAAACAAAAAACCAAACAAAAAAGTGTGAGAAGAAAGATGGCAGTAGCACTAACATCTTTGTTTTTAATACTCTGGACAATCTTCAGGCCGTCGAACATGCACGCAATATTCATGGCGTAGAAACCACACTAGTTTGCACCCTGCTCGGGGGTCGGCATGTAGACACACTCTTCTGCGGCTGCTTCCCGTTTCATAAGATTCACAAATCTGCTTATCTATACAAACATAAAAATGGGAGGTACTTATGGTCAGCACGTGTGTGACGTGAAAACGGAAGTTAAAGCATTAGGTGTGAGCATAAAAAAACTTACAATTTCAACTCGGTCGGCGTGTTGTACGTACCTAGGTGTGTGGTTATTCTCAGTGTACTTCCTGGAATCAAATATTTCAAGATTGCCACTTTATTTGTTGATCACGTATACCGTGTGGTGCTCGTTCATGTAATGATGGAAAATGATCTGGGAGTACCGAATTGAAAATTCATGAGGCTTATGAAAACCAAAAAGACAACGAGGAAATATACAAAACATAAAAATGTCTAGCTGTATTGAAAATGGAAGTTTACCAGATTTGCCTTGAGAAGGTCTTCATCCTCCATCACATAATTGTTGTATATGCTAGCCCCTGCTGCTACAATGTACGCCTCCCTAGCCATGGGATTGCCATTGTTGTCCCTTAACTGAAAGGGTGCAAAAGCAAGCAAATACTGGACGCAAAAAAAAGGAAACAAAAAAGTTGGTCAGAAAAATGGAAGTTCATCTTTACCCTATAGGGTAGTTCACGTTTGGCAGTTTGGGGAGTCAGCATATCAAATGAAAAAAATAAAATGATTCAAAAATGCCCGTTCACTTACAGGGATTACGTTCGGTGATAAAATAACCCGATCGCCAGATTCAAACATATATTTCATATCTCGGGCATCTTTCCAATACGATATAATATAGTCCATAGTTTCGGATTCCATCATGTCGCATCGCCCAAAAAGTTTGTACATGGTCTTAGCATCGATGTCATATGTGTCTCCATATGGGTTCAGGAACTGCACGAGCGTATGACTGTCGAGAAAAAAACAGGTCATGATTTGGATGGGGGTATGATTAAAAAAGACACAGATTTTTTTTGAAAAAATAAGGAGAAGAACAACATTGTTAACAGACCTGCCGTGATCGCGCATATACTCCTTACTTAGAACAAGATCTTTAATCTCCTTGGCCTCGGAAGCAAGTGGGAACTTGTAAGGAACCAACTTTGGAACCTTAATCTTCGTGACTCTCGTGCTCTTCTTGCTAGCAACGCAGCCTTTCCCTGTTGTACTTCTTTTTGCTTCACAGCAGCAACCTTTTCCCGTTGCACTTCTTTTTTCTTCTCAGCAGCAGCCTTCTTCCTAGTAGCAACACTCTTTACCTGCCGAGGTGCTTTTGGCTTCTGAGTAACAAAATCACCACTGCTGCCCGCGCTGCATGTCTCTTTCTCTTTTGGAGCACCTCTACCTTTACGCTTCCAGATTATGTCGCTGGCGAAATCAGAGTCGTCTTCGTCAACAGCAACAGGTTTATCGTTCTGCGCCTTCTTTCGTCCGGGTGTCGTCTTGAGACGTCCAAGTATCCTCTACGCCCTAGATTTTGCTTTATTATCGGTACGTTATGCTGCGATATCATTTACCACGGGTGTCGAGCACTGAGTCTCAAACAAAGAAAAATCATCCTCATCTAGACCAAGAGGTGGTCCTGTCGTAAAAAAGAAAGCAGTAAAAAAGGTTAAAAAAATATAGATAATGGGTATTTAAGATTATGCAAAAAAGGGAGTTCACGACATGCAAAATGGGCAGTTATGCCTGAGAAAAAAAGATCAAAACATGTTACCTAGATTAACACCAAAAATAGCCTGTATGTCGATATGGAACTCACTGTTAACCAACCAATTATAATGTATAGTCATCCTGATGTTCAGAATGTCCTCTTGGTCAAAAATTACAAGCCCGGTGTTGTCGTAGGAATGCATGTTTTGAAGCATAAAAAACCCACAGTCATGTCTGCAAAAAGAAAAGAAGAGAATGAAAGTTTTTAACAAACGTACACACAAAAACAAGGAAAACTAAAATGAGAATAAAAAAAATGATAGTTCATATGTGTATGATCTCACGTGTTTCTCTGCTCTGACGAGTTAATGTATTGCAGTGGCCAATCATCGATTGAGAATGGGCTGAACGGACGCCCTCGCTTATCACCAGCTTCCCTCCACAGCGTCTTGATGTTCCGTGACATCACATGCATTCTCTGCTTGCGTCTGGATCGTTAAACCCACACATTGAATCAAGCAACTCAAAGCGCCGTTCCTTGATGTTTAGAACAACCAAGCAGAAATGGCCAACGCATCAGCATACTCTGGTGGGTCAAAGGTGGCAAAACAAACCTGCAGAAAGAAAAACACATAAATAAACAAGGGTTCTAACACGCATAAAAAGAGGTGCAGTTGAAAAAAGAAACAAAAAAGTCAATAAAATATATGTTAAAAGATTACAATTTCTTTCTGGTCCAAGCGGTCTTCAGAGTCGATTTGAAAAAAGTTCCTCACAAGCTTGGAGTCCAAATTCCCTTCGAAAATGTGCCTCTGGTAGAACAATGACAGATTAAAAAAAGTCTGACATGAGAACAGAATAGAGGAGGTTCACATTTAGAGAAATAAGGAGTTCACGGATATATAAAAAAATGAGACATAGACAAGAACAAATGGTGAAGGTACCCGCCGAGACGACATATGGAGCAACTAGTTTTGGGCTTCCCTTAAACTTTCTTCCAAGCAAAAAACGTACCCACTGTAACTGTGTAAGAACATAGAAATCCGGTAGGCCTGAAAGCTTCAACAATTTTCCCAGTGGTGCAAGGGCAGCAGTTTGGGTTATCGATCAAAATTTCATCCTTGCATAACACAAAAAAAACGGAGAAGCAAACATAAGAGGTATTTGGAGGAGATAAAGAAATAAAACTACAAAAGAACATATGTAAAGAGACAAACAGAGCATATAAATCATACTTCCTCGCAGGGTTCCTCCTCAGCCTGCACACTTCAAAGTATAGTTGTTTAATTTTCTCCCAAATTGGGGAGGAAGATGGACAAGGGCTTTGGGAGGCGATAGGTGCTTCAGACAGCAAGAAAAAATGCGAATTAAAAAGTGGGAATACTAGGTAGTTCATATATAACTTTCCTATGTTTTATGTATTTTCTTCAACAATATGTTCATCCACAGGCGAGTCCTCACTGGTTGGAGGGGTGTCGTGCCGAGAAACAGACTCGTGCTCGACACCGACATGAAGGGGATTCTGTGCTGCCTCAGTCTGAACTTCAACATAGGATTCAAGCCCTAGAGGAGAGGTTGTCTCATCCAGAACATCGTCGTGAGGGGCAGTCTGTGATGCGATGAAGCGTGTTGGGGTGCATCAATATCAGCGTCGACATCGGTTGCGTCCGGTGAATCATGCACACCCTACGAGGCATCGCGAGCTGCAGGATCGCACGATGCCTGGTGCGCAGCACTGGGCATGCCTACAATGCCATCAACAAAAACAGAATCCTGCGATGTGTTGTGTACGAAAACAAAAAACTGATCAGCAACAATATCTGTAGATTCTTCAGTGCCGATAGGGTCGACGACCACTTCATCTATCTTGCTTTGACCTATAGGAGATCCAGCACTGGCTTTATCTCTGGCAGGTGATCCCTTATGAAATTATTTTTTGCTTGACTCTGCTGCTGGAGAAGGTGTTAACACTTTGCTTGCAGAAGCTGAGTCGCCACGCTCATGCCTAACAGACTCATCAAACTTTGGCGGGCCATGAGTGTGGTCGCCGTCATCACCAGAATTGTCGCTGTCGCGGTAATATACTTCAGAAAACAATCCCGCTGTGGGCGAGGGACTGGGGGTACATATCCGAACAACTCGTTCTTCTTCATGTCTGTCTTTGTCGTCTTCTTCTTCTTCTTCATCATGGCCGTCAGGATTTTGAGCGGCAAATTCTTCAGCTAAAATTCTCCAACTGAAAAAGATAAAAAAAAGGGTCAGATAAGTGAACATGCAAAAACAGTTAAAACAAAAAAAATGCAGGATGCTGCCTCACAAAATTAGAAGTTCATGAACACTAGTAAAAAAGGAAGTTCGGAGATACACAAAAAGGAAGTTCCCCTACATCAGCATCTGCGGCAGATTGCCCTAACACTGGATCATGAATTTCATCGGCGCGGCCACGACCGACATCTTCCTCACTGAGCTGCCTCTCAACTGTAACAGCTTCTCTTTCATAGTGTATGCAGAATGCATCCTGTTTTGCACCAAACTCAGAAAAATCTGACTGCAGCATAGAGACAGCGAGTTTCAGAGCGTCAAGTATCTTTACGTCATGGCCTGTAGCCTCCTTCAGGACTTCTGCACTCGGAATATGCGCATCAGGGGAGAAGCTAGAAATCCTGCTAAGCTGATCAGAAGCAGTAGGAACAATGACAGATATCTCTTCAACTTTATGCAGAAGCTGGACAATTTTGCTAATGGCAGATGCCTCTAAGGAAGGCTTATAAGTAATTGCACGTCTTGCAAGTGGCTGCTGGCTGCCACCTGCACTGGCAGAAAAGGAACGTTTCTTCTTCGAAGTCAATGAGTAATTATATATAATTTCAAGGTCGCCTTTCCACTGGAAAAATATAACAAAAAAAAATAAAAAATCACATAAGCACACAGAAAAAACAATGTAAAAAACATGGATACAAAAAATGGATAAACAAAAGAACTACAAAAAAACAGAAGTTTATGTCTATACATAAGGGAAGTTCACTCAATTACAAAAACAAAAGTACAAATACATGCATATAAATAAATATTGATAAAAAGGAGGTACACACAAAAAAAACATAAAAGTTCATGAATACAAATAATGGAAGTTCACATAAGTACACAAAAAGCAAAAAATGTAAAAACATGCATATATAAGATGTATTAAAAAAGCAGGTATAGAAGTATATTAAACAGAAGTTCTTGACTAAAAAAAATATGGAAATTCATGTGTGTGAGCATAAGGGTTTGGGTGCAGGATTGAAAGGAAGTACTAACGCCGAGCCTTCCAAACCTATGGTCTGCAAGTATAGTACCACCATTATTTAGCATGTCCCTATAGTAAATCTCTATAAGCGGTCCCTCATGTAAGAAATTTGCGCGTGGCGTCTTGATGTGATTGACAGAAAAGCCATCACATTTGCAGCTGTCCAAATACATAAAAATCGGCACAAGGTCACAACCTTCAGGACTGGCCTGTGGGATACTTAAGTCCTGATATCTTATTGCTGATCTCTTAAGCTCATCAACAACGAGCTGGTAGTAATCGTTCTGAGCCATAACCTCATCATCCATATCAATGAGCATAACATCCTCCCTGCTAATTCGAGGGGATGACCCAGGGCAGATAAGCTGATTGTACAGGATGGCATAGAACATCTTCACAGCCAAGTCAACATTGTCATCATCCTTTACAACCTCTGCTAACAACTCCAACAGTTTCTTGATAGTTATATGGCCTTCAATGCCAAATTCTCTCTTCAACTGGGCAAGTGCATCACGATGGCCAGTGTCAGACGGCCTCGGTGCTGCAATGCCGCCTATAGGAAAACCAAAAATCTGGTGAACAACCTCTCTGTTCACTTTCAGAATTCTGTCACTGCCACAGTTGATGGTCATATTTGATGTGTCGATTGACAACATCAAATAACACATTAACACACGACTGATGTTGCCCTCAAGAACACAGTCGAACACACAACCAAACCCACCAGCGCAAACCTTTGTCTGCTAAGCATCTTTCAGTAGTTTAGCCGCCTCGCGGACAACACGAATGGAACATCGGACAGTTTGCTGGAACCATTTCTGTCCACCTCCACACTCTTCATTCTTCTTCTTTCGGCCTTGGGGCCTCTTTATCATATTTTTAGAGAACTTCAACTCTGAGACACTCGGGTTGTCGAAAAACAACTTCCTCTTATTTCTAATAACCTGAAAACAAAAGGAATAGAAATGATTTTTTTGAAAAAAGCAGTGCACATATAAAAAGGGAAAAAACAAAAACAATTTAGGAAGTTCAGTGTACTGTAATAAGGACTTCAAACATACAGTAAATAAGGAGTTCATCGCATAAAAGAAAAAAAAACTACCTCCTCTTTCACAGATGCATCGTCCTCTGTCTCCTCATCAGGAGAAAATGTCTTGTCATCAGTCCTCATACGATTTGCACCTTTGCGCCGGCTGGCAATAAGAGGTTCATCATCCGAGCTGCTGGTGGCGATAGTATTATGGCCCATCCGAGCACTCCCACGTGGTGATCGAGCAACTTTTCTCTTCACAACATCTTTTCTCGGTCTCAATTGGCGTGGTGGCGATACAGGCACATCATCTGCAGCTGCAGCGTCATCTGACACAACTGGAGGGCTTGGTTCACTTTCCTTAATCCTAAATGATTTCCTACTTTCATAAGCTTTAACATCCTTTTGAAACTTAGATTCCCTTTCCGCACGAGCCGCATAGTATCTATCAAGTTGTTCTTGGCCGTCCTGAGGCTGCATAACAACCTCAGTGCCATCAATGCTTTGCAATGGCGTATCCTCCAACACAGGAGTGCAGTCGGTAGAAGGGGACACGGCATGGCCAGCCGGAACAGGATTAGTTTCCTGCAAAAAAAAACAAAGCATGTGATTTTATTCAACATAAAACATGTCCAAAACAGACAATGCTCAAAACATGCATGAAAAAAATCACGTACATTGAATGTTCCGTTGTTTGGACCCTGCAAAGGGGTTGAATCAAACAGTGGCCCAGTGCTACGACGGCCAAGCGGTACCCTGCAAGCATCTACACTACCAGGTGTAGCATCGAAAACAGGAGCATCAGTACGCGGAGGAGATTGAAATGCAGGATATTCGGAATTGATTCCATATAATGATTGCATGATGCTATCGTCAGCTGCACAAAAAATTACAGAAAAAAAGGAAGTTCTCATAAAAAAACAGAAAAACAATTCTGAACTGACACAGAAAACTACAGCTCAAAACTATATATCAGATAAATAAAAGGGGAGTTCACAAAAACAAAAAATGCAGGAATTGATGGACAAAGTAAAAACAGGAAGTTCACTATAGACAAAAATGCGAAGTTCACTACAGACAAAATGTGAAGTTCGTATTGAGCACTTAGAGAGGCTACGATTCTCAAATATAGGAAGTTCACATGGGTTCATGCACATGAATATAGGAAGTTCATATCGTGATGCCCAAATTATAACTTCTTGCAGATACATGATTCAAAAACTACTAAGTCACTAGACCATAGTACACACGAAGGGAACTATACATGAAAAAACAGACAGAATCGCTACGCAGCACCTATCTATGATTAAGCATGGGGGTGTAAAAAACACATAATAGCAACCTCTAATTTCATACAACCTGGAAACTAACCTTCAATCCCTGAAGACGAATGAGGATCCATGGCAAAAAGAACCGGCCATGGCCGCCTAGGTGAGCCACGGGGCGTGGACACGAAGCGCGGACGGTCGAGCTGCCGGCGCGGGCCTCTCGACGACGGCAATTCGGCCACGCGCATGCCGATATCGCTTCTAGATCGAGGTTCCGTCGCTGCCCGGAAGCCAAACCCTAGCCGCAAACCGCTAGCGGGGAACAGTCCTGGGCGCAGGGAGAGGTTAAACAACGGCACAACTTCGATGATTGGGGGAGTGAGGGGTTTGTGCGGGGCGACGGCCAAGCGTACTTGATAACGGGGGGGGGGGGGGAGGCGGTGCAGATCGTGGGCAGAGAGGCACGGGGCGTGGAGCAGTTGCGTCGATGACTCCGCTATAAGAGAAGACTCGAGATAGGAGAGAGAGAGAGAGAGATAGAGAGAGAGGGGAAAAAAGCACTCTGTCCCTAGATAGGGGCGGACATACAGGAGGCGGTTCCGGCCACGAGTAATGATCTGTCTGTTCGGACAAACATGAGGCGGAACCAGCCTGTTGAACCCTAACTAAAAAATGGGGGGACCCCCCAACCCGCCCCCCCTACCTTGCCATACCTTTGAAATGACGTATACATTGTTATTCGCGAAAAAAACTGAAGAAATGCACAATTTCAAATGTATATGGGTAGTTCACATTTCAGTAAATAGGAAGTTCACATACAGTATAATGGGGAGTTCACAAAGTTGTGCAGAATAGTTATTCTGCAAGGGAGTGCTGAATACCAGGGGTATAAATATACTTACCTATGTATATATATATATATATATATATATATATATATATATATATATATATATATATAGAGAGAGAGAGAGAGAGAGAGAGAGTGAGTGATATTATTACAATGAATCTAGAGTGCCTTGTCCACCTTGTTGTATTTCAAATGCATGCATTTGATACGAGCATTGTGGTGTCAGCCTACGTTCGTGTTTCTGTTTTATGTCTGGTCCACTCAGCATACATGTTCACATAAGATACCTTTTCCCTTGAGTGACCTAGGTTATCGAATACGCGGGAGGCGAAAGATGCTCAATGGTGGGTATTGTCGTCAAAGACGACGTTTCTTATACTCTCTTTTTTATTCGAACTAAATATAAAAAGGGTTTTTAACATAGAATCAACTTTCATGAATGATAGAATTGTGATTATAACAGTAGTAATAAAATTGTCCTAGGGAAGAACTTTACTTGCAACCTAAAACAAACATGATTCATAATAAGATAAACATATATATTTGTAAGATAACGATTAAAATGGTTATATAGTAGATATGTGGGCGGTACGAGTCCATAGGGTATCTCAACCGACTATTGCCTCTTTAAGATTTCAATCCTCCATCTCGGCGCTAACATTTTCTGCATGATTCGTGGATATCGAATGAGATACAAGGGTGTTTATACCCCGCGGATGGCTTCTCCTGCTTTGTTAATGCTTGGTTGCACGTATCAGTTGCGCGATTGATGGATCTGGCAACACATATGTTAGAAATATGGCGTATATGCTATATAAAATAGTATTATTTTTTCCTTTATGTTTACTGTTAAGTTTATATTTTGTGCTAAAATTGTAATTTGATGTGGATAGGGCGATTTTAGAGGAAAATCATAATACATGTACAGAAGAGGAAACACCAAACTCAGATCCCTAGTCAAGCCTCTTGGATGGTTCATGAAATATAGATGATCTTGTTTTTCTGAAAATGGGCATAAAGTAAGGAGTTTCGAGGATGTCATAATTCAAGAGGTCACATTTTTAGCATCACATAGTGTTGGATAGATAATCTGATAAATTGAGAGATGTGTCGTTATATAAGCTGTCAGTAATTACTCATTTTAATGTGTTCACGTGTACTATACATACTAGAATGTCGTAGTCCCAAATATCGAAGTGGTACTTTTGGTATGTCAACATCATTTCATAATGGACGATTATAGAGGTATCTTTCAGGCATACGAAAAAAATATGATAAACCCTCCGATCCGTAATTTCTGACGCTGGTTACTTACGATATTGTACTAGCATCATTGTCTTCTTTCGACACTTAAATTGGACCAGAGGTATTATTAAAGTATGTACATAATGAATTAGAACGACAAGACTTAACGAAATGCAAAATGGGGAGGATAATGAAGGATTGTACTATATTTTCTCTTGACCGAGTTTTATTGATTTGTTGATGCAAGTTTTTCAATGAAGCGATTCATGCAATACAGGACTAGTATGCAAGTACCATTCCTCTATTGCTTCCGAGGACTCGATTTTGGGAGTTTTAACCAAACTTGTATATACTACGGGTTAAAAAAAAGGAGGTTTACACACCCGTTTTCTGCATAAAAAACATGTATATACTACGTGTAGTATTGCTGTTGAAGGCGGTTGTTAAGAAAAGACCCCTTTAGGGCTCATTTGATTTAAAGAAAACATGTAGGGCTTATTTGTTTCATAGGATAGTAAAAGTGTAGGAATAGAAAAATCAGGCTCCTTTGATTCATAGGAATGCTAAAGGATTTATGTAGGATAGAAATCCTATAGGAAATTTTCCTTTGAAGCCGTTTGATTCATAGGATCATATCATATAGGAAAAATTCCCATAGGAATTTTGTAGTACAAACTTCATAGGAAAATAACATGAGGTTGGGCCTCATGGAAAAATTCCTTCACTCAATCAAACATGCTTCTTCTTCCCCTAGGATTCAACAAGACATGTCATCCCAGTCCTATGGTTTTCCTATTCCAACACTTTAACTGCATAGGAATACCATGCTCCATGGAGCTCTGACTCCATATTCACTTTCCGGAGAGCCTGCCTAATATATATCGTGTCTATCGTCATCTAGAACGAGTATGTGTTTCATGAGGATGGAATCCATATTATGTATCTCGTGTCTTTGTACAGCCCTTATCAAGCAAACAAACAGTTCTTCCATGACCGATGCATGCATTCGATGCTTCCAAGCATCCAGGGAAATCCTCTTGCTTCATTCTATGCTAGGATCCATGCAGTGTCTTCGGCATGGGTGATCTCAAATATCTTGGCCCAAACACAGTCACAACTTCCCTGCACAACTTGTACAAACACTAAATGGCGGTGGACTTGGCCATGCACAGGTAGTTATCTTGGGTATCACCGGAAACTCCGTATGCAAGCATCCTCATAGCCACTGTGCACTTTTGAAGTGAGGAGAATCCAACTGTGTTGATGCAATCCTTCTTGCAAATGAAATAGTTGTCGAACTCCTGGATGGCATACACAATCATGGGGAAGGGGTTCTGGCTCATCCAGAAATGGAGCCAAAATACTGCATCGTCGTGTAATGCAGCATCGAGGAAGTTGTCGGGTAGAGAATGCAGTAGCCCTCCATTCGCTGCCTCGACTTGCTCTTTTGGCGACCATAGGCCGAGCCACCCCATCGGGGTTTTGCATTATGCTCGAATAGGCTGGCGAGAGCAACAAGGATCATGAGGTGGTCCTCGTCTTTGATGGCAGTGTCGGCTTCCTCCTTCATCATAACGATGAACATCTCCTCGTCATCGGAGTCCATTGTCAAACAACGAAATCACCGAACACTTCGCGGGTGTGGCGGGCTGTTGGCTGAAGGTATACTCGCCAGGAAGTAGCAAAAGCTCAGCCGGTAGAGATAGGGAGGTTGTCGTGGTAACAAGTTTTACTCGGTGAGCTGTTTTTCTTCCCTTAGATTCGAGTGTTTTTCATCCTATACAGAAAAACCCCACAAAAATAGGTGTTTAGATCATTGCCATAACTTAGATCATCCCCAATTTGCAATCCCTAGTTGTTGTTCGTGTTGATTTTTGTGTCCCTGTTTTTTCTGTTAGTGTCTTTGTGTCTAGGTTTAGGGTTCTTGTTTGTGTTCTTCCAATTCTGAGTTGAGTCTTGGTGTCTATTTGTTTGGAGTCTAAACAAAAAATACCAAAAACAGATCCAATCCGAGTACCACACGAAATCCCCATGGGTATTGCTGTGAAATCCACTTTTCCCTACCAGATTGCTGGTTTTCTTTTTCTATCTGAGTTGATTTGGGTTGCAAGTTACTTCTAATCCGAGCTCTAGTCGAGATTTCTACCACAGCACATCCCTATTTTCCTGCCGACGGATTTCTTGTTTTGATCGTGTTCGAGTTTTGCCTGGCACAAAAACCTTCCAATTCGTTGGTGGCCATTGTTCTAATTCCTCTCGTATCCTAGTTGCTGTCCCGCACGGTTTTGATCAGCTTGCTGCCGCGTTTTCCTTTTCCACTTGGAATTCGTCCGCTGCCTGGCACAACTTTGCGCGAAACGCTTCCGTACGCGCCCTAGCCATACTCGAACTCGGCTTGCTGCCGTGGCACAAAAAGAGCACCGATCTCTGTCGCACCGTTTTTGCTTGCTACATAGCACAATACGGCCACGCCTGCCCGGCACCGAATGGGCCAATTTCTTGTCGTGCATCGAGTCCAACTCGCACCACACGTGCCGCCCTGCTCGACACAGAATTGTGCGATTTTCTGCCGTGGGTTTCTATTAGGTTTTGGTGTTGTTTTCATTGCCAATTTTGTTCTTATTCCACTTCGTATATTTGTGAACCATAGCCACGGCCTATCAACATATATTTTTAGGAGCATACCCATACAAGACTAGATCGATTTTCTGCTTACAGGCTACTCAGTTGATTGTTGCATCGTGCTGTTTTTTGAAAAAGTTATCGGGCCAACCCCTTTATCACTCAATAACTTTATCGAGTGATAACTTTATGATAGATAACTTGTGTCACGCTGAAACCTCTTCGGCTGATCCCTGATGGCAATGCAGCAGCTCTCAATCCCTTTAGATATTCTCAGCTCGACACACTTGCACAACATAATCAACAACTACAAATGGTCCTGCATATTCTTATTCCCAATGGAACAACAGATAGCACGCATAATTTGCAAGGATAACACCACCAGATCGATATGAATTGGTGGTGGATAAATTTCATATGAACATGGTTAAAGTATGGAGATCTAGGGTTCTAATTTTAACTTTGTTCCCTTCTAATTTCGTGGCTCCTAGCATTATATGGAGGAGGGGGTGTGGCCAAGAGAGGAGGTGCGCCCCCTAACATATTCCTACTCGGTTTGGTGCAACCAAACCCTTACAAACCCAACCCAACATGGGCTCAACCATATGGACTCGCAAGTCCTCACCTAAAAACGTTTGGGACAGCCAAGGACATGTCCTTGCTGCTCCCATATCAGCCCCCAATGCGTGAATGGGTCCTTTAGCTCCTTGAGCTCTTATGGGAAACAATCTCCATGACTTCCTCCATGTGTGCACACTTGTTTTCCACCATTGTATGCTTGTTTTCCAGCTCCTCTTGATGTTCTCCTCCATCCATGTTTGTGTTATCAATAAACCTATCATACATAAATACATAGGTTTAGGTAGCATAAAATTCTTATAAACACAAACAACATAATCAATTAAGAAGGAATTCACCTTATAGTAATCATCAATTAACTTCAATATTTACTTCCATCTCAAGCTTGAATAAGTATTAGGTACCCCTATTATATCCATATCATCTCTACGGCGGTGGAATGAATCTCTAGCGGTGGCACGATGGCGGTGGTCAGAGGATTGTTGCCGACGTCGGCATGGCAGCGAATGTGAAAGTGACACTCTGCCGTGCAGGAGGGGAAAAGGTGTTTCTCGTGTGACTATGCTCGCACACATGCCACTTTTCCTTCCACCGGAGCCCCCAAGCACCACCAGTGCGCCAGGTTTGGCATGCGTGCATCGGGAAAAACTTTGGCCCAAACCGGCGGAATTCGGAATCGTGGGGGGGGGGGGGGAGTGGGCAAAAATCGACGTGTCGGCGGTAAAAATTTTTCCTAGGGGACTCTTGAGGAGGGGGTGGATGTGATCCTATGCGACGCCTTTCATATGTAATGAAAGGAAAGCAACGTAGTTGGCGCGAATAACTCTCAGGTGACGTTTCTATCCGCACAAATAGTTAAGGCAGGACCTGCCCCTCTTTAGAGCTTAAACCCAAGATACAAGTGAACACTTGTCGTTAGATTTTTCGATTATGTAAGCCGAGGTCGTCCGTTTTCTGAGTGGGACCCACCACTTGTCCATCCAAGTGCTAGACCCACAACTCATCAATATCCCTGTGCAGGACCCACACATTATCATTGCAGCGTAGGACCCACAACTTATCCAGCTCAGCGTTTTTCATGTAAAACATGGAGGCCACGCCCATGCCCGACATTGTCTTCTTCTTCCTCGGTTCTGGCGGCGAAGCTCGGCAACACCGGTGTGCGAGAGTTGTCTCCGTTATCGATCGGAGTCATTTAGACGATGGGAAGGCGTAACTGAAGGGGGTTCAAGAAGATACACAAGCAGATAAACCTCTAAAATGTGAAATTTTGCTTTGCCCAAAAGTTTAGGGGTGACAAAGTTCAGGAAGCAAACTCATTCACCATTCTTGAGACAATTGATCATACATCAATCGTGAAGGGAATATGCCCGAGAGGCAATAATAAAGTAGTTATTATCTTATTACTGTTTATGATAAATGTTTATTTCTCATGCTAGAATTGTATTAACCGGAAACGTTGATACATGTGTGTTTAATAAAAACAATCGTTCCTAGTAAAGCCTCTCTTTTAACTAGCTCGTTGATTAACCGATGATCAAGGTTTCCTGATCATGAACATTGGATTTTGTTAATAACGAGGTCATTAGAAGAATGATGTGATGATCATAAACCCAAACTAGGTATAACAATACGATCAAGTCATTTAGTTTATGTTGTTATGTCTTACATACAAAGTAACCTAATTCCTTAGACCATGAGATCATGTCAATCACTAATACCGAAATGGTGTTTTGATGTCATCAAACGTCACGCCGTAACAGGGTGACTATAAAGGTGCCGATGGCTATTCGGAAAGTGTTAGTTGAGGCTTATGGATCAAGAGTGGGATTTGTCCATCCAAATGACGGAGAGATATACTCTGGGCCCTCTCGGTGATATCACATCGATACCGATTGCAAGCACGTGACTAGGTCACAAGGATGTCATATCATGGAACGAGTAAAAGAGTACTTGTCGGTCACAAGATAAAACTAGGTATGGTTGATACCAATGATCGGATCTCGGACAAGTAAAATATCGCGAGGCAAAGGGAATAGTTACGACGTTGATGGTTCACACGATCACGAGAGTCATCGTTGAATATATAGGAGTCATCACGGATCTCCAGATCCCGCTGTTGATTATTGATCGGAGAGGTGTCTCGATCATGTCTATGCTATTCATGAACCGTAGGGTGACACACACTTAAAGTTCGATGAAGCATTTGAGTGGATACGGAATATCGGAGAAAAGTTTGGACAACACCGGAATTGTTTCGAGGAATATTGAAATAGTCATCGAAATTGTTTCGTCGAATATTGAAATAGTTCAAGGTGGTACATGTTAATGTTTGATTAACAAATTTTTCAAGGGGATAAGTGTTAATGTTTGTTAATAGGATTAACAAATATTAAAATAGAGAAATAAAATTGTTTTATTTATTTATTAAAGAAAACTCTTGGAATTTTGAGTGGGAATTGATGAGAGAATGAGTGGGTTGAGTGGAGACTGCACCCACATGATGAGGGGAGAGGTGGAGGCACCAAAACTTCGTGGTTGCCTCCACCTCCTATATAAAGAGGGGTTGGACCTCCCTCTCCCCACACACTTGGTGTCATCTCCATCTCCCTCCTCCCGCTGATCCACCTCATGTTCATGCGCTTGGCGAAGCCCTGAACGAAGTTTTCTCCACCACACCACGTCGTCGTGCTGCTAGATTTCCGAGGGATCCTCTACTTCCACTGACCCGCTGGATCGAGGGAACGGAGGTCCTCATCGAGCTGTACGTGTGGCCGAGGGCGGAAGCGCTGCCGGATTGCAGCGATCTTCTTCGCGGTCTTGAGATCGATGTGAGTTCGAGTACATCAACAACGAGATTCGATCTTATAACGCTTTGTGTCTTCGAGGGTATGTTCTCCTTAAGACTCTCTTTCTCCATGTTGCTTACATCTCCTAGATTAGATCGTGGCCCTTCGGGTGTCTATCGCGTGGGAATTTTTTTGTTTTCTATGCAACATACCCTTCAGTGGTATCAGAGCTCGATCTATGCGTAGATGATTTGTACGGGTAGAACACATAGGTGTATGTGGGCGTTGATGATCATGTTTTTTCCTCCTTGCGTATTTTATGATCTTAGTGGCATAGTAGGATGAATCTGCCCTAGACTAACATTACGTGTACTTTGTAGGCGAGACCTGTCTCACTTGTGGCTGAGGGGGTGTCTGTTTCTCCTACTATAGTTAAGATCTAATCTACGAAGGGTTCCTAAGAATATGTTTTATCAACGTTGTGGCTCATGTTTGTAGGTATGAACGGTTCTATCCTCGTAAGCCCAAGCCACGTAAAATATGAAAAAAAAATTAGAGACGTCTAACTTGTTTTTGCAGGGCATGTGATGTGATATGGTCAATGTTACAAATTTGATGTATGAGATGATCTCTTTTATAAATTATTGACATACCGGCAGGAGCCATATGGTTGTCTTATTATTTACGGCCTTCTTGGTGTATATCATATCCAGGTGATATGTTGTAATTTTGTTGGACAATTAAGATGGAGGTGCCATGGACCTTGGTGCCACGCCGGTGGAATGATGGATATCATACCATGATGCACAAGATGGAGATCAAGTGCAAGAAGGACATATCATATCACATTATCCATGCATGTGATGTTAATCCTTTTATGCATCTTATTTTGCTTAGATCATGATGGTAGCATTATAAGATGATCCCTCTCACTGAATATCAAGATAATAATGTGTTCTTCCTTAGTATGCACCGTTAAGAAAGTTCGTCGTTTCGAGACACCACGTGATGATCGGGTGTGATAGACTCAACGTTGGCATACAATGGGTGCTGACGAGCCTAGCATGTACAAACATGGCCTCGGAACACACGCAATACTACGGTTCTACTTGGCGAGCCTAGCATGTATATACATGGCCTCGGAACACACGCAATACTACGGTTCTACTTGGCGAGCCTAGCATGTACAGACATGGCCTCGGAACACGTAAGCGAAAGGTAAAGCATGAGTCATATGGATAATATGATGAACATCATCATGTCACGTGATGATCGGTTTTGGTGTACTGAATTTGGTTTGTGTAATCACTAAAACAACTAGAGGGATGTTTTTTTTAGTGGGAGTTCACGTACTAATTTTGAATTAACTTGAACTTATTTATCATGAACAATTAATCAAAGCGAATTTGCACAAATTGTAGTATTCATTGGCATCCACAAACTACTTTACACTTAGATTGTTAATTGAGATATAACTGTTATGATCTGGGAAAACCATTTAAGTTTGGTACTGTATTAGTGAAATTTAAAATTGAGTCCTATTATAGATTTTTCGGTATTTCCTACCTAGCTCCATATGATTAATGATTGATTGATCTAGAGAGCAAATAATTTCTATTTAGAATCTAGAGTCATGATTGCTTCCATATTAATTTATCTTCAAAAGAATGTTTTGTTGATCAAGGTGATTTAGGAACCGAAAAGAATTGTTTTCAGAAACAATCAAGTGAAAGATATATTGATATCTAGAAACTTATTTGTGGCAACATGACCTAGTATAATTTAGCATGACAATGTATGCTTATAATATTTGAATATATGCAATGATTGAAGACGCTAGGCGTTTGAATCTTCCAAAAAGTTGGGCGCTAAAAATTATCTTCTAAATTCCTTCCTTCGAGCTATAGTAGCTTAATCAAAAAAATGTTATGATGGGATGGATTAAAAGTATGGGTAAAATCGTTTACCTTGCTTGAGGATTGATAAGAGTGGAATCCGGAAGAATGCTATTAATATGGTGATATTAGTATAACAATAAAATTCAAAGTATGACTCAATGGGTGATAGTATATGACTAACACGCCAAGGCAAACGTGCTAGTATGATTAGCATTGTTTGATGTTGAATGATTCTTCTGTAAAGAAAAGGGAATATTGAAAATAGAATTACAAAAAGGTATATGGCAGAAAAGAAGATAACTGAAAAAAGTCCAGCTCAGGAGTATATACTTGATATACAAGTTATAGATGTATTACTAGTTCACAAAGTATTTTTGGGTATTTTGATACCAGATTGGTTGGTATGAGTTGTCATACAAAGCAACACAATGCAATAAATATAAGGGCCTAAAAGGAACTAGTAGTAGATGTGGGATCGATCATGACAAGAACAGAAATAAAGTTTTATTGTGTTCATTGTCGTATCGAACCAAACATTCAAGATTTATTTTAAAAACTTAATAAGTTTTTATTTTATTCTTGTCTTTTGTAAGAACAAATAAGATTGTTCAAACTATGACCATATTCCATAATTGATGGATGAGTTAATATAAATCATGTTGGTAAAGTAAACATCTATAAGACTAAGTGCTAAACATTGCAAGACGTAAAATAATTTCACTTAAATTGTGACACCACCATTTTAGTTTATATCGAAAAGGAAAGCATGAAGGAACTTCATGTTAATGGACTTCCGGAGTCATTTTGTTTTGAATAAATTGACGCTTGTGAGACCTCTTCCAAAAGATGACTAAAATATCGTTCATAGGCCAAAGTAGAATGGACGACTAATTTAGTGGAGATTATACATATTTATGTATATAGTCCATTATGTGTAGTCGTGTTTGGTGGATTAATTTTTCCTTCATAAAATTCCGTCGATGATTTAAGTAGATGTATGAGTATATCTATTTAAAGAGAACGGAGTTTGACATTTTTGAATTGGTTCAAACTATTGTTAATATGAAGTAAAAAATCATCGTAACAAGATAATCAAGTATTTATGATTGGATCATAAAGGATAAAGTTTGAGTTACAAGTTAAGCAAAAACATCTGAGGAGTTGCAGAATTGTTCTACAACTTATACTACTAGAATACCTCACATTAGTTTGGAGTATTCAAGAGACAAAACCAAACCTTGTTGGACATGGTGAAAGATCATCTTCCGTTTTGATAATTAAATGACAACATACCTATTGGTCTAGCGTTTACTTGGTATACATGAAAATGCCCAGGTTCATCAAAGGTACAATCTGTATGGGTTACAATTTGATTGGGATTGAAAAGAGCTCAAAATGACAAAGCTGGGAAGTGGTTTTTGCATGCAGCGGAGGCTCCGGTGAAACAATCGGAACCTCAGCCCCTGCCCTCTTTCCTGCACTGCCCAGGCGCGGGCCTCCGGTGCGGCTCTGGTGTGGGGTCCGACAAAACTGCGGCCGGGTGCATACGAGCAGAGGCCAGGGCGAAGCCTCCGGTGGACGTCCGGTGGGCGGAGCCTCCGGTGAAACCAACGGAGAATCCGCCCTCTCCACTAGCACACTGGGGGTCTGACCTCCGGTGGCATCTCCGGTGGAGGGTCCGCCAAAATGTTGCTTTGTTGGATAAGAGCGGATCCTCCGTCGGAACCTCCCGTGCACTTCCGATGGGAGGAGCCTCCGCCCTCTTCACTAGCGCACTGGGGGGTTGGCCTCCGGTGGCGCCTCCGGTGGTGGCTCCTCCAAAATGGGGCTCTATTGGACAAGGGCGGAGGCTCCACCAGAACCTCCGGTGCGACTCCGGTGGGCGGAGCCTCCGCCAAAGCCACCGGAGCCTCCGTCCCTCTGGTCACATCTCAAAGGGATTTGGGTTGCGCGGCTGCGCGTATACGAAGACCACCAGAGCCTCTAGTGAAACCACCGGAGCCTCCGGTGCTGCTGGGACTGCTCAAACGGCCACTTTTGGGAAGGTCTATAAATACCCCTTCCCCTACCTCATAAATGCCAAGCTTTTCCCACTCTCTCTCCTAGCCATTAATGAAAGCTTCAACCTCCTATATCTCCCTCTCCAACCACCCAATCACTCCCATACTTTGTGGAGATCTAGAGGAGACCTAGATCCACACTTCCACCAAAGGAATTTCGAATCCATCCACCACATCCTAGTAGATCTAGAATCCTACTTGAGGCCTAGAAACCTTAGTAGATCTTGTGCTTGTAGCTTCCACCTTGTTGCAAGAAGCTTCGGATTGCTTGAGAGCCTCCATCCATCTTGTGGAGTGACCTCGAGCTCATGTAAAGGTTTGGTCAACGCCTTCAAGTCGACCTCATAGTGGAAATGAGAATCTCCCTCACCGGAGAAGCTCAAGGAGAATAAGGTGTGCACAACCGTGCTATTGAGGAGCGCCTAGGTGGCTCCCCACCTCTCCAACGTAGACGTATTTATCTTTGAGAAGGAACTACGGGAACCATATCATTGTATCCTTCTTTACACTTGTGGTTTATCTTGTTACCTTTCGTTTTACTTCCGTTGCGTATCTTACTTTGTCCACATAGGTTGCTCACCTAGTTGCACATCTAGAGAACCTTATCTTATCTTGCTTAGCCCTACTAAAAGGAAAAGAAAAGAAAAATTGGTAGTCAACCTATTCACCCCCCCCCCCTAGTTGACCATAGTGCACTTTAAATTGGTATCGGAGCCTCAGCTCTTGCTAAGGGCTTAACCGCCCAAGAGTATAATGGTCAATGAAAACACCCCCAATAGTTCTAGTGCGAAAATCGCCAAAATGGCTGACACTATATCTAACCTACAAGAAACGGTTGGAACCATCCAAACCTAATTGTCCAAGGTTAGCTCTAGTGTTGGATCAGAGGTTTCTAGCATAAAGAAGATGTTGGAGGCCATGATGGGGAAAACCAAGGAGTCCGAGGAACCACCTCTCACCGCCGATGATGTTAGCTCGTATGAAGAGTCCATTCCGGACATTGCCGAAATGGAAGCTAACATTGCTTTAGCCAAGGCGAAAGCCAAAGCAAAAGCCGATAAAAAGGCTAAGAGCGGTGAGAGCTCCGAAGGCTCCAAGTCTCAATCGTCTAACGGTTCGGGGTCTCACTCTCAAGTTCCACCACCTCCCAATTATGATTCTATCCATCCCATTGCCACAATGCCACACATGGTTAATGTTGGAGTTCCTCCCATGCTTAACACTAATGAATTTTCATCTTGGAAGTTTGATATGGAGTCTCATATTTCAGGATCTTGCACCGCTTTGTGGAGAAGCATACTCCATGGATTCCACCCTCATGATCCAAGCAACTTGACTCCAAGAGAAGATGTGGAATTTCAACTCAACAAGACCGCTCTTGCCACTATCCAAAAGGCTTTCCCAAGAGAACATCTTGAACACATCCACGGTATCAAGACCACCAAGGAGGCTTGGGATAAAATTGACACCTTGTTCCAAGGCAATGCTAGCATCCAATTATCCAAGTATGATGTTGCTCTTGACAAGTCCAAAAACTTTGTTATGCTTGAAGACGAAAGTCCCGAGGAGCTATATAGAAGAGTTGTTACCCTTGGCAATCAATTAAGGGACTTTAAAAAAGAGTAAATCTCCGATGAGTGGATCAAGAGGAAGTTTGTCAAGGCCATAACTCCATTCGAGAAGAACCTCTACACTAGCATTCGAACAAGATCCGACTACAACTCCCTCAACTTCATTGGTGTTCTTAGTGAGTTCATAGCCATATCCCTATCTCACAAGAGCGCGGATGATGCTCTCGCTCGCTCAAGAGGAGTTGGAAAGTCTCCAAACCTTGTCTTGAAGTCTAAGGCGATTGCTAATATAGAAGAAGTGGATGAGGATGATGAGGATGATGAGGACACATACAAAGGTTCTCATAAGTGCATAGCTCTTGCCATGCATGGTTATTGGAAGAGATGGGAGGCTCACAAGGCCGGTGCTCCTAGACCTTCAAGAAACAAGATCTTTAGGAAGAAGGGGGAGCGTCCAAGGACATGCTTCAATTGTGGAAGCGCAAACCATTTCGTCAAAGAATGTCCATTTGAGCCAAGAGAAGAAAATGAAGGGAAGCTTGTTTGCAAGGACAAGAATAAAGCTCCACAAAACAAGAATCTTGCTAGGAGAGTCCCAAGGGATATATATGTTCAAGAAGGCCCCACATTGGAAACATACTACTCCGGGGATGAAGGAGAAGATGAAGTCATAGGTGTTGCCCACGTCGCTATAGCTACGACTTCCTCTTCATCGGTCTCTCTATTTGAATCCCCCAATGAGAAGGCATCAATCCGACCTACATGTCTCATGGCAAAAGCCACCTTGGCAATATCTTCCACCTCCAAGTCTATTGCCACTAGTTCTCCCTCATTGTTGGATTGTGTTGAAAACATTGTTGATGATGAGGAGGCCAAGAATCTAGGCTCTTGGTTATGTAGTCTTGAAGGTGAAACTAGAGAAAAGGTAAAGGCCCTTTTGAGGCAACTTGATGATGCTAACTCTCTCATAGATGAGAAGGAGGAAATAATCATGACTTTGGAGAGCCATGGTGGTAGCCACGAGAAACATGATGATGAGCTTGTAAAAGCTCTTGAAAAAAAAAGATCCATGAGGGCCTCTCTCGAAGAGAGATTATCTAGTCTAGAGGAGACTTATGCTATTAGTGTTTCGAAACTTAGGAAAGATAATGAAAAATCGCTTGCTTTACTTAAGATATTTGAAGAAGAAGAGTTGAAGCTAGGAATAGCTCATGAGGAACTTGTTGAGAATCATGAAAAACTAGAAAAAAAGTTCATGTCTCTTAAAGAAATTCATGACAAACTCACCAAGTCTCGAAATAAGCTTCTAGCTCAATAATCTAATAAGCAAGTTACATACTCATCTAATCACTAGAACAGATTGCCTCATCTGTGGCGCACCAAAAACCGATTCTGTGGCGCACCCCGGGGCCACAGGGGTGCGCCACAGAATACACGCCATAAAAATATTTTCTGTGGCGCACCCCACCCGCGCGCTACAGAAATAATGGATTCTATGGCGCACCACTGCCCTGCGCCATAGAAATAGTCTATTCTGTGGCGCATCCCCTCCTGGTGCGCCACAGAATTTTCCGTAGGTGCGCCACAGAAACATCTGCAGTATTTCAAAATTTAAATTGTTTCTGGTATAAATACCAGGTATATTACAGTATTTATACAGTTTGAATACAGGCAGTGATATTTGACAAATATATAAACATAGAAGTGATATTTGACAAAGATATAAGTCACACATTACTCGATGATAACATAATGTACAATAGTGATACATAGTGCAAAAGTATCGAATTTTGTTCATCGAACATCATCGAACATAGTGATACATAGTCAAACATCATCGAACATGCCACCACATAGTTCATCGAACATGCCACCACATAGTTACTCGATAAGGCCTAAGCTAAGATGAAATAGACTACAAGCACGGCGATGATGGTGAGCAAGAACAGTAGCTTGATGGAGGTCTTCATCTTGTTCTTCTGTTTCGACTGGTGGTCCCTCCACTTCGCAACCGCCTCGTGTCTAGTCTCTTATCCTTTATAGCAGTTGCCGCTGAACTTGTCCACCTGTGCTTTACAGTCCTTTCACTCGTCATAGACTCCTGGAACCCGACCCTCGAACACCACGTAGTACGTCATCTATATAGATAGACACAAAGCATATTAGTAATAATGCAAAAAACAACTAAGGCATATATGTTCACAAAAAACAACTAAGGAAACAAAAATAAACATCAAAGATATACAAACATAAAGCTATAGGCCTAAGTTTAGAGCTAACTAATAGTAGCTATCTAGGCCTAATTAAGTTTAGAGCTAACTAATAGTAGCTAGCTAGGCCTAAGTTTAGAGCTAACTAATAGTAGCTAGCTAGGCCTAAGTTTGGAGCTAACTAATAGTAGCTAGGCTTATATAAGTTAAGCAAATTTTGTTAAACAAACTAATAGTAGCTAGCTAGGCACACCTCGATCAACGATACCTCTTCTGGAGAGGCGCTGGAAACGGCTTATATAACTCTTTCGTCATCCACGACCTACGATCAGCCTGCCGCTCAAGGCGTTCCTGGATATCCCTCTGGCATAATCCTATGGGTTGGTTCAAGGACCCTCCCTTTTTGTTGACATCTTCAATGATTATCTCCGACAACTTGATTTTGATGCGATGAAAATCTTGCATAAGATCTTCCTGTGAGATTTCCCCCGCCATTTTGTTGGACCAGTCTCGGAGTTTAGAAGGATGATTCATATTATTTGCATCGCGGACAATCCCTTTGAGGTGATGGAGGGCATAGAAGGCCTCCTTCGTGCTCCAAGCCGGCCGCTTGATGCAGGGGAACTCGGTCACGTGCTTGAACCTGTATTTTCCAGTAGTCGGCCTGATACATTCTTGTTTCTTTTCGAATGTGCCTCCATTTTGGGCGTAGCCGTTGAGAGCCTCGTCGAGAACACCCCTTATTCTGGTGTAGTCTTTCTTCTTTGTCGTATTCGACGAGTCGAAGTACTCGGCAAGTGACCACTTTGGGCAAAGCACGATGAGTGTGCAGTATGTGTCCCTGCTCAACACATGCAATTGAATCCAGGATAAGCAATGGATGAAATCTAGAAAAAAAAACATTAGCTACAACGGTCGCGAGACTTACTCGGGAAAGACAGGCAAAAGAATGTCCCTCTTGTTCTCACTGTTTCTCAACATGAAGCTCTCGAGGTACTTCACTGCCTTGGTCCGTGAACTTGATCCTTCCTCCAGCTGGCTATTACGCATGTAGTAGGGATCCGCTACCATAACGTACGGGGGTAACTCTCGCTGGATCTGCAGCTGAGCATTGAGCGCGTATAGGCGGACCAAGTTATAGTCCAGCCGTCTCGAGTGAAACAGATTGAAGATATCCTCGTACGCTATGAAGAACAGTCCCGCGGGGTCTTCATGGACGAAGTCCGGGCCCTCTGGCACCTTGACCACGAACGTCGGGTAATTTGGAGACTCTTCTTTAAGAAGGAGGCCCTCTAGCATCACGATAATGTTCTGCAATGTGAGCATTGGTCCAGTTGCCCCATGTATCTCGTCCGAACCCAGTATCGGTTTCCCACCTTCATGCAAGCGGGTCAAGCCATCCTTACGGGGTCGTACCACGGTGTTGGCCAAGATCTTAGTAGGCTGGCCCTTTTTAGCAGGTCTCTTCCTAATCTTCTTGCTGGCGGTGGCCTGATCTGCTGCGGGAGCTGGGGGTGCGGGAGCTGGGGGTGCTCGGGGCGACCCTACGACTGTCTTATGCAGTGTGCCAGGGCTGAATACTGTACCCTGCTGGAAGGTCAGGCGCTGCGTGACTTCAGTACGCCTAGGTTGATCGTCGTGACTGCGGAAGATTTCATCGTCACGATCCATATCAGGCATGTACCTATCTTGGCTGTAGCCCGTGTTGAGGTAGGCATCGATGTCGACATTGTCATCGTAATGATAGTCATCGACACCGGCTCCAGCAAGCGGGATGTCCACGTCCTTTGGTGGTGACGGCGGCTGTGATGCCGGCGGTTGAGGCACAACTGCATTTGATGATCTTTTGGCCGGTCGTTGCGGCATATTTCCCAACAACACTTGGTGCCTTGTGGTGGTGGCAACAACCGCCGGTTCCTTCTGGGTGGTGGTGGCGACGACTACCTTTCCTTCTGAGGGGCGACGGCCTTGGGTGCTGTCTGGAGGGCTCTTTGCTTCGTGGGTCGGACGATCTTATTGAGCGGGGCCATAGGGGATGTGGCGCCGGTGTTGCGCTTGATCACAAGACCCCCCCCAAGACGAATCTGGCTCTTCGGCCATTTCATCACCCAAGTCGTGCACTCTCCAAGTACCAAGTTGTCCTCCTCGTCGCAGCCTGGAGGTTGAAAGGGGGGAGGACGTCGCGATACTCCGGCACTACATTGGCCAACTTCACCTTCATCACGTTCTCGTCCATTTGAGAGTGGTGTATAGTGCGTTCCCTCGGTTGTATAATAGTGCCGGTAGCAACATCCACCAGTTCTCCGCCGGGCACAACGCGATGCAGGAGTACGCAAGGTTCGTCCTGTTGGGCAACATATCAGGCAACATGAGATGGCAGTGATCTTGAGAAGGCGTAGTTAGATCACGACTAACTAATTAGTTACCTTGGTGATGGCGTCGAGCTCGGCGGGTGTCGAGACAAGGGCGACGGTGCCGGCGGCCGGCCCATCATTCTTCGGCATTGCTGCGGAAGGGGGCGCCGATGCGACCAGAAGGAGCGGCGCGGGCGTCTGGGGGGTCACCTGTTGCGGCGGCACTTGCTGGTTCATGCTTGAGTTGCTGCCGACGAAGGTGGGCAGATGGATCGGTCCAATTTGACCCCCCGCATTCCAAGAAGCTACCCCCTCCATCAGCCCAGCGGGAATGACTTCCATGAGCCTCTGATCCACTAATCTATTGAGCGTGTCGGGGTCCACCTCTCTGCTCTCAAGTTTCTTCTCTAGAGCCGCCATCTTCTTCTTCAGCTCCTCGACCTCCTCATCATCCTTAGTCGATGTCGTCTTCCTCTTCTTTCTTGACGACTTGGCATCTGATGCGTAGTACTCGGCTACCTTCATGTTTAGCCCAAATCCGGAGATACGGCCAGCTGACGTCGGCGAGGCATCCAACGGCCTTTTCTTGTATGCGTTCGTCGCCCTGTTGAAAGGCGTGTCCCACCGACCCGTCGACCCTTCGGATGAGTGGTCAGATTTCCGCAACTCCCTCTCCTTCGGACAAAAGGAAATTAAGGTGAGCCCATTTGGCTTCATTATCTAATTATTAGATCAATGCAATATACATGTACTTGAGATATATGTGTGCTTACCAAATGTTTCTCGAATTCCTTCACGTCCTGGTCTTTCGTCACGAATTCCCCCGTCTTCCAGTCTAAGAAGTACCGGGACCGGACAAAGTTCCTAACTTGTATATCCGTGATTTTGTGCCAGGGGTTATCTTTTCCAAGACGTTCCATATCGCGGTCCTCCTTCTCCCAAACGGGTTGTTTTCCTCGGTAACCACCGCTTCCGCAATGTTGGACCCCTATGTTTTGGTCCTGCATATCCTGCCCCCATTTTGTCCATTTTTTACACTCCTCGGTGTTCATGTACGCCTTCAGTATGTCGAAATCTTCTTTCACGAGCGTCGGGTCTTTGCGACTGATCTCCTCCCAGCTTGTACCTTTCGAGATCTTCTTCTTCACCCGGGATTTCTAGCTTCTCAACGCGGTGCTCATCTTCGTGATGGCTAAAGAGTCCACCCTTTTGTTGAACGGCTCCAGGAACGTGTATCGCTGGTGAAGCTTCTTCAGGAGGATTTCGACCAAAGCCTTGTTGTCGCTGCTTCTAAGGTCCGTCTGGTTGATCGACATGCTTTCCCGCACGATGCACCCTAGCTGCATGCCGTACCCTGAGGCAACCGCTCGAGGCGCCAATGGTAGGCCACTTGGCGAGACCTCGGTGATTGTATCAGTGACGTTCGCGAGCATTTGCGGCGTACGATCCTTCCTTGGCGCCCGAGGCTTCTTTTTCTTCTCATCGGTCGTCGGGGCGGCGTCGCCGCTACCACCAGCCGCCGTGCGGTCAGTGCCGCCACCATCGGTGCTGTCATCAACCTCTTCCTCCAAGTGCCCCCAATCAACATTAGCGCTGTCCTCCCGGCCCTCTTCCTCAATGCCGGTTGTAGCGTGGGAATCCCAGCCCTCTTCCTCGGCACCGGCTTCGGGCACGGACCCGTGCTTGGAAGTGCCAGACATGTTTCTGTAATAGCATTCAAAAATTTGAGTTTTTGAGTTGGATTTCAAATTATTCAAGTGCCAGACATGTATGAGGTATGATTACATGTGTGCTACAAGGGTACACAAGTATCACCAGAACATTAGAACAACAAGCCACTCTATTTATTCAGTATATCAGGTACTCTGCTTTTCTAGCCACTAACTTGTTTATTATCATTTCTCCCCAACGTACTCTGTGATACCCCTAGCTGTAATATGCTCTAGACTTCGAGCCGATGAATTCTCTCTAGATAATAACTGCCCCTGTTTAATAATTTCCTAAGTTCACTGACAAGATTCTAGAGTAATTAATTCTTCCTGATTAACATTCTAGCATGTTTAGGCTTAGTTATTTTTTGCCTATGCTGCTACACTAGTGTATGATGCTAAACTGTTGCTTCTTGTCAACCATGATTTTTTTTCCAGTCATGGTAGATTTCAATCCATTATATGTCTACAAATTCCTTGGGTTAATTGAAGTACAAAATGACTACTACTACTATCTATTATATACAACCATTAGAACTATTTATAGTTGCTAGGCAAAGCACATTTGCTTCTAGATAGAGACACTACCTTTATAACAGGTAGCTGCAAGTAGATATACTTTGAAGTCGTCAAGCATGCATCTCATAAGGCGAGACATTTTGTTGGGCAAAGACTTGCTGCAACGCAACCCGTTGCTTGATCAATGGAAGTCAGCACTTGTGAAGAGTGGGTCTGCTCTGTTTGTTAGTCGTAGCGTTTCATATTTTTAGTGTCGTTTCTTGGTGATGGAGGGCAAGTCCATGATATGTTTTACTCCAGTATTTTTTGATGCGATACACACTATTGGCCGACAAGTCAGTAGGTGCTGATAGATTATTAAACCAACAGGCTGTGACGATGATATCATTGACAAACTTGGTTGGTATTTTAGCGAACTGGGATTTTGCCAGAAAAAATGAGACCAAATCTCCTCAAATACTATGACAAGTTGACAGTTGATTATATTTTTCTAGGACAGACCAATGGATGTCTTTGCTGCTGGTGATGTGCACAGGATGAGAAGTACAGGCAGGCAATCAGTGCTATTGGATTAGGTATTACACTAACACTATATGAACTTGGTTAGAAAATGCATACTACTATCATCGCGGTGAGAGTTGTGTAAATAGTTCCAACTGATGTGATGTAAAGATCAGCCACTAGTTTATATGTAAAGAGAAAATACTTAAGACCGACCCAATACAAAAGTAATCTTCATCTTGTGCGTCGTTATCCTGTGTACTAATTTCTTGCACCCACATCAAAAGGAAGTGCTACCTTTGGTGTTTGCTCTCTTGCTTGTAGCTACTTCATTTCAGCTTCAGTATCAACTTCTAACAGAGATCATGTTGTTTGCGCAACTGAATGCTTATAGATTGTTACCTTATTTTCTTTCATCGGCTATAGTGTTGTTCGTACAAATTATTAAACTCAATAGATGCCTTTGTCTTTCTATATTTCCTGTTTGCTTACTCCTAGAAAGGCAATGGCAATACCTGCCATAGTTCTTACCTATTTTTGTAAGCTAAACTAAGTGCACACGGTAGTTTTTATTTATAGACATGAGAAACAGAGTCAAAGCTTTTAGATCCTCCACATTCTTGTACTCGTGGGAACATGTATCTGCTTAAAAGACTGAGGAACTATACTTCTTGTGGATGTGCTGCATAGCCATTTAACCTTGGAGTATCTTTTGCAGGTGATTCAGAGGAGATAAGGTGGCATGAGCGTTGCAAAGAACTCTGTGATGCATATATCTGATAAATCTCCTCAGATAGAGACGTAAACGTGAATTTAGACGCACAAATTGATGCATCCATGTGCTAGCTGCTGCATGCATGCCACACTTGGGTCGCGAGATCATAACTGCAAAACCTACAACATATGTCCATATATGAGCCATGGCCAGCATGACCATATTAACATATCCGTGAACTTGGTTGCAGAAGCTTGGGTTTCCACCCCCATTTCGAAAAGAAAAAAGAACTTGGTTGCAGTATAGTTAAACAAGATTAAGTATTGGATTAAATAGTGCATAATAAGTTGGATTAAAGCTATCTGTTTGTAAAACAGATGAGGTTTCATATAGTAGCTCAGGATGATCCCCCCTCCCTGTAACTAGCTCTGGGGCCTTTCACCCCTTTTCCTTTTTGTGAATGAAGGGAAACATACAGGTGGGAGCCTTGCTCCCCCCTGATAGATAGATAGTTTTTACAAAAAAATGCAGTAGGGACTTTGACTTTGCGCAACACAAGAGTTTCATGCTTGTTTGTGACAGTAGGAGTACCTTCAGGAGTTGGTAGCTATGCATGGGCTACCTTGTTTCTAAAAATTATAAATTTAAATGAGAACATATTGTTTTTGTTTAGTAACATACTTGAAGTTAGATATTATGAAACTTCGATAGGAAGATATTCAATTAAATTATGTGGATTAATAGAAAATTCGGGACAGACAAAGCTACTAAGTATAAAATTCATAGAAAATTTGGGCATGACCTTTGCTAATTTTCCTATGTCTAAGAGTGCCAGAAATTCGCTCGGAAGGAAATTAATCAACTTCCTCGCGAAACTTTGGCATCTCAAAAAAAAAAAAAACCTGCACAAAATTCTCAGCTTGACTGATGGAATCCCACAAGACATCTACCAGCACACATATTCCTTGAAAGTGTTGAAACCATGTATCTAAACTTAATGCTGTGGATGGGAATGGGCGCATCTCCTCCTGTTGCTTCTTCTAACCTCTACTGCACTCCTGTTTGCTTCACAGGTTAGCAATCTGCGGCTTTTTCATGGAAAAGTTCCAAAATTCATAGGATATGTCGGTACAATAGTTCAAAGATAAGCAAGATGTTTAGAATGATGTTGCCAAACAAACAAACAAACAAAAGGTTACAAATTTTATAGACAATGATCATCCAACTTCTGTCTTCTGCCTCTTGCAATTTTACGAGAACCACACATCCAAATTTTACTCACAGCACGTCATGCTTCAGATAGAAGAATATGCCATGCGACGGCTAAAATTAGAGAAACCAGCTACCAATAGTGTGATAAACTGCAATGCTTACAAACAACACATACCTACAAACGATCGAACAACCCAAGTAGCAAAACAGTGCACCATGACAACACTATCAGTAGGGATACAACACTCTTCAGAATCAACTAGTGAAATATAGAACATAGGTTTTCACCCAACAGATTACCTCGGTAAGACACCACTATCAGTAGGGATCGAATTGAATCGAATCAAGGCAGCGGGGCGATCAGAGAAGCAAAATTAACAAGGCAACGGGGTGGGGCGAGCAGCGAACTGACCTGGCACTGGGCGCGGGGCGAACGGCGATGGCGACGACTCCCTGCTCCCTGCTCCTTCAAAGGCAGCACGGACTCGAGGATGGTGACGGCTCCCTGCTCCCTGCTCGTGCACCTCGGTGGACGGCGGCGCGTGCACGGACTGGAGAACGGCGGCGCGTGAACGGCAGCCAACACCTGATCCTCCAAAGGCAGCACGACGGCGAGCGCGAGGGAGAATCGAAGAAGAGGGCTAGCTAGGGTTCGTCGTCGCGCGAGGGAGAGAAGGAGGCGGGGATCAAATTTACACTAAGTGTGGACGATAAGCGCGGGGGTCCACATGTCATCTGCTGAGAGGCATATTCTGTGGCGCACCCCGACCCCGTGCGCCACAGAATTCTTAGAATTCTATGGCGCACCTTCTAAGGCATGCGCCACAGAATGTCTTGGGCGTTTTCTGTGGCCACGTGCGCGGGGCCACATGTCATTTGCTCGAACGGAATTCTATGGCGCATCGCTTACAACATGCGCGACAGAATTGCGTGGATAGATAAATAAAAAAACCAAACGCTGTTCAGTGACAAATCTGTATTAGTAGCCCATTGGTATAGCTGTAAAGTAAATAACCTAGTGCCATGGGTTCGAATCCTGGGATTGCCCATCATTTTTTTAATATTTTATTTAATTATAATTAAAAAACAAAAACATTAAATTAGAATTAATTAAAAAAAGAAGTGCTTGTCTCACATACACATGCACATATATATAGAAAGAAGTGTTTGTCTCACATACACATACACATGCATATATATACACACAAAAATCTTCTTAATTTGTCTCGATCGGTTCCGATCTAGCTTAATTAGCGTCTCTTGCCCTTTTTGTTGGCGAGTGAATACTTTATGCCGGCCACCTTGAGATTTTTTCGCGTGAACGGACAACCGTGGGTAGGTAGGGATGTCTTCCTTCTTACTTTACCAGTAGTAGGCATGTCGAAGTGCTTGTCGAACTCCTCCTCGATCTTCGGATCACCGTTCTTGTCCAAGTCTTCCTCGTTGGCGTCTCCTTCCATTCCGATGATGCTCCTCTTGCCCCTCCTCACGACAACACGGCTAGGCCTTGACGGGTCGGTGATGAAGAAGCATTGGTCAACTTGGCTAGCGAGTACCCATGGCTCATTTTTTGCGGATGCGTTCTTCGATTTGGCATCGGGTATAACCATTGTGGTGAAATACCGTCCTTCTTTCTTGACATTCTTGGCCCATCTCACACGGAACATTGGCACCACCGTCTCTCCGCAGTAGTTGAGCTCCCATATCTTCTCGATCTTTCCGAAGTATCTTTCTTCCACATTAGTCTCGGCATCGCCATATGATAGCATAGTTACTCCTGAGTTTTGATTTTCGCTACTCATGTCCTTGTCCTCGGTGGAGAATCTGTAACCGGAGATGTCGTGCCCCTGATAGGTCCTTACGTTCTGCCCGGGGCCCTTTGATAAGATGTATATGAGTTTTTCATCTTCCGTAGAAGGCATTTTTCTCCGTGCTTCAATCAGTTGACTTTGCTTGAACCAACGCGTGAAGCCGGAGTTTTGCTCTTTGGTTACGTCTCCCATCTTCCTCGGCCCGCCCATTTCAATATAATTCTGATTGATTAAGCTTTTGTGCTCTTCCACGAAAGGCTCGATCAATTTTAAGTGTTGTAGCGCGACCCGGTGAGCCCTTTCAAAGTCGTCGCGTCGGTTTTGAATGCCGACATGGACGTCGCGGCAGCCCTCGCGGTGACCGACTCCGTTGAGCCTGCCAAGGTGCGTCCTGGTGGACAAACCGACATCCTGGTCGTCTTCGGTGCTTAGGTAATTGTCGCAGAAAGA
Organism: Alopecurus myosuroides; assembly: GCA_028641055.1. Lineage (NCBI taxonomy): Eukaryota > Viridiplantae > Streptophyta > Magnoliopsida > Poales > Poaceae > Alopecurus > Alopecurus myosuroides. Next base: position 191,455,023 of record CM054061.1, read on the forward strand.
GATGCACTCGTTAGTTAGAAATCCTTTGGCCATGCTTGCGTCTGGACGGGCCCTATTGCGAACGTATCCTTTCAGGACACCATTCTGCCTTTCCATCGGCATCATGTAGTGCAGGAACGTCGGGCCGAGATGCCTGATGTCATCAACGATATGGAGAAGGAGATGTACACATATATCACAGAATGCCGGCGGGAAGTAAATGTCGAGCTCGCATAGTATCACCACGATCTCATCCTGTAGCATCTTGAGCTGCCTCACGCCGATCGATTTCCGGGTGATAACGTCGAAAAAGTTGCAAAGGCCAAACAACGTATCACAGACATGCTCGTCCATTATCCCTCGGATCGCAACGGGAAGTATCTGCGTCATGAGCACATGACAACCGTGAGACTTCATCCCGGTGAACCTCTTCTTCGGTAAGTCCAGATATCTGCTTATACTCCCTGAGTATCCGTGAGGAACTTTGACTTCTAGGAGGCACCTGAAAAACTGCTCAAGCTCCGGCGGACTCAATGTGAAGCAGGCAGCCGGAAGCACCACGGTGTTCTTCTTAGCCTTTTTGCGGGGAGGACGTTGAATCCCTTCCGTCTTATCCTCATCGTCATCATCATCATCACTATCGGCGGGGACCTGTAGATTTTTCCTAATGCCAAAATGTTTTAGATCGTATCTTGCTTTCGGCCCATCCTTGGACTTTTCCGAATTGCAAATAGTGCCAAGCAGACTCTCCGTAACGTTCTTCGTAATGTGCATCACATCAAGGCTATGAGGCGTGTGGAGGACCGGCCAGTACTCCAAGTCGTGGAAAACAGACCTCGCTTTCCATACACCCAGCAGCGGCTCTGGCCTTGGTCGCTTCTTTCCCGGCGAAGGGCACTCGTCCCAATTTTTCAGAAGCTCGTCGATTTCTTCGCCGCTCCTCGTGCGCGGGGCTCCATCGGGCTCGTCTTTACCATTGAACAACTCACCGCATTTTCTCCACGGGTGATCCAGGCGAAGCCACCTTCGAGCCCCTGGGTACACGGTTTTCGAAGACCCAGGATCCCTTGGTAGCTGGAGATGCGGGGTCCCGTCCATGCACTTCACGCAGCCGCAGAATCCGTGGCCGACCTGGGCAGATACATACGCGTAACCAGGATAGTCTGTGACCGTCGTGAGCAACGTAGCTCTCATATGGAAATAATCTCTAGTGTACGCGTCCCACGTACGGGGTTGCGTCTTCCACAACGTGTCTAACTCGTCTTTCAGCAGCCCGAGATACAAATGCATGTCGACACCTGGTTGTTTTGGCCCCTGGATGAGAATACTCAAGTGTATGTACTTTTGCTTGGTGCACAGCCACGGGGATAGGTTGTAAGGCCATACAAACACGGGCCAGCTACTATGTGTGCTACCCTGGTTACCGAACGGATTAAGTCCATCGGTGCTCATACCCAGCCTGACGTTCCTCGCGTCGCCCCCAAAACTCGAGAAAGCTATGTCCAATGCTTCCCACTGGGCAACGTCTGCAGGATGTGTCATGATATAGCCCTTCTCCGGATCTTCTTCCGGCTTCTCCCTTTTCGCGTGCCATTGCATGAGCTTTGCTTCCTTAGGGTCCATGTAGTACCGTTGAAGACGGGGAGTGATAGGAAAGTACCATACCACTTTTCGAGGAATTTTCTTGTTGTTGGTTCCACACTTGTATCGTCCGTGGCCGCACTTCGGACATGTGGTTGTGTCCTTGTACTCCCCCCGATAAATTACACAATCATTGATGCAGGCGTGAAATTTTTCGTGAGGTAGGTCAAGAGGGCACACGACTTTCTTAGCCTCGTTGATACTGCTTGGCAATGTGTTCCCCTCGGGAAGGCGATCGTGCCAGAATTTCAAGTTCTTGCTGAAGCTCGAGTCGGTCCATTTGTTTTGCGTCTTCATCTTCAGAGCAGCAAGCGTTACATGCAACCGCGTATCCTCGGGGCGGCACCCAGGAAACAACGGAGTCACCCCGTCTATCTCCATTTGCGCCAGCTTGGCTTTCTCCCTAGCTGCAGCTATGTCGTTGCTCGTCTCCTTAAGCAGCAGATCCTGAACATGAGAGTCCCGCAAGGCCGAAATTAGCGGGGTCTCCGTGTTCACGCCTTCATCGTCATGTCGATCTTCTCCGCCGACATATACTTCTTCATGATGATCTTCTTCGCCGTCATTTCCTTCGTCACCTCGCTCGCCCTCTTCTTCGTGCACACCTTTTGCTGCCGGCGGTGCCACGTGGTTGCGGTCGTCAAAGAAACCGCGTCTGAGAAGGTGCTCCTCCAATTGTCCGGAATCAGGGTCAATCCAGCGCACGAGTCTGCATGATCGACACGGACATCTTATCTGCCGCCTGTTGCACCGAATCATGTCCGCCTTCGCGTCTTTGTTGTATCTAGCGATTCGAGCAGAGCTCATTTCTAGTACCATGGTTGCCTGCACAGACACATAGAGAGCAGAAAATTAGAACCACAACATGCATAGTCGCCGGAAAAATTCGGCATGACCTCTCCTATAAGTAGGACATATGGGGTGCAAAAGTTTGCCGAAATGGAAGTGAATCAACATTTCGGCAAACATCCATGCACCAAGACCGCCCCCGCGCGCGACAATCGGTCCACCTGCACATGCATGACAAGCACCCATACACATCGATCGATGGCCACACGAGACATGCACATCCAACTATACTCACCTAGTAGATTCGATACCGAGACGCGAAAAGAGCGAGGAGAGGGAGGGACCGGAGTATAGATGGAGGTAATTAGGCCCCCCCCCCCCAACAACAAGAAACTTCACCAACAATTATACATCGAAAAAATAGGTTCACCTACCAAAAAAGGAGAATTAAATGTGTAAAATTGGAGTGGAGAGAAGGGGGAGGCGATTGAGCAACATACACTTGGAATGAAATGAGTGGGGGGGAGAGAGAGAGGGCTGCCATCTTTATGTGCACAGTGCACCTATTCTGTGGCGCACCTGTACACAATTCTGTGGCACACTGCTCTGCTGCGCCACAGAAAAGCCACATTCTGTGGCGCATGCCAACACATGCGCCACAGAATATGGTTTTTCTGTGGCGCAGCACGGCAGTGCGCCACAGAAATAACATATTCTGTGGCGCACCAGGGAGCCTGCGCCATAAAAATACGTGAACTGGCAGCCAGACCAATGATTGGGGTGGGCCCCACCAAATTTCTGTGGCGCACAAGGAAGACATGCGCCACAGAATTAGAAATTTCTGTGGCGCACCGCGGGCCATGCGCCACAAAATTTTATTTCTATGGCGCACGGCTTCTTGGTGCGCCACAGATGCTATTCCATAGAAAGGCATATTTCTACTAGTGAATAGCATTGTTATCATGTCTATCTCTTGTACTACGACTAACATTGTAGGAAGAGAGAAAATTCTCAATCATGCCATAAGATCTCAAGGAGCCAAGAAAGGGAAAGAAGGACTTGGCTTTGTTGCCAAGTCAAAGAAGAAATCCAAGATTGTCACTTCCTCCTCTCAAAATGTTGTCTTTGTGAAAGAAGGAGAGGTGACCAAGGAGAAGGAGACCAACGCCATTGTGAGTGGTGATACCTCTAGGGGGAGCATCACTCACAATGATTTCGCCGGAAAATATAACCCATCTTATGTTCTTATGAAATCTAGAGATGGACATGTCTATGCTAAATACGTTGGTACTTCTTATGGTGATGATTATCATTGGACTATTTGGGTTCCTAATACCCTTGTTACTAAGAAAAAAGGACCCATTGAAGAATGGGTACCTAAATCAAGAAATTGATCTCTTGTAGGGAAGTGCTTCCGGGGCGGGTTGATGGACAGTGGATAGTGGTGCATCCCAACATATGACCGGAAGAGATGACGCAATGAGTAATATTGAACCTCCATTACCTCACCTCAATTGTGTTACTATTGGTGACAAGTCCGAGCTTAAGGTACTGGGACGAGGCAATGTGGCTATCTCAAATGATTTATCAATTGAGAATGTTCTCCTTGTTGAGTCCGTTGGCTATAACTTGATTTCCGTTCTAGAACTTACGAATTGTGTCTTTACCTCTTTCTTTAATAAAGATAATGTGATTGTCACTTGGGAAACAACTCTTAAATTAGCCTTTGTTGGGTTTGTCGAGAATGGCATGTATGTAGTGGACTTCTCTAAAGGAGACACGTGTGTCGCAACATGCCTAATGGCTAATGTTGATGTGGGTTGGCTTTGGCATCGCCGATTAGCCCACAACAATATGAGTATGTTGCATGACCTTCAAAGTGGCAATCATGTTCTAGGACTAACCAAGGCTAAGTTTGCTAAAGATCATGTGTGTAGCTCTTGTGCCTTTGGGAAGCAACACGGAGAACTTCACCCAACCAAGACCACTATCTCCACCACAAGAATTCTCGATCTCATTCACTTAGATCTCTTTGGTCCACTATCTTATGATAGTCTCGGAGGAAAGAAGTATTGCTTAGTGATTGTGGATGATTATTCAAGATATTGTTGGGTATATTTCTTCAAGAGGAAAAGTGAAACTCAATAGAGAGTCATCGAGTTCATTACTCTAGTGGAGAGCCAACACAATGCTTCCATATTGGCCATCCGGAGTGATAATGGCTCGGAGTTCAAGAACTATACCGTTGAGGGCTTTCTTAGTGAAGAGGGCATTGCTCATCAATATTCCACTCCTTATACCCCTCAACAAAATGGTGTTGCGGAGAGAAAGAACCGGACTTTGATGGATGCGGCTAGGACCATGATTGCGGAGTTCTCTTCTCCCCATAACTTTTGGGCCGAAGCCGTCTCCACCGCATGTCATGCTACCAACCGGTTATATCTTCGCAAGATCTTGAACAAGACTCCCTATGAGATTCTCAAGGGCAAGAAACCAGATGTATCTTATTTCAAGGTCTTCGGTTGCAAGTGCTTCATTCGCAAGAAAGGTAAACGGTTGTCAAAATTTGAGACCAAATCTTATGAGGGTATCTTTGTTGGCTATGCCACAAACGCTCACGCCTATAGAGTCTACAACAAGTCCACCGGACAAGTTGAAGAAGCTATATACGTGGTGTTTGATGAGGATAACGGCTCCCAAGGGGGGCATATAGATCATGGTGTTGTAGGAGATGTAATTCCTCTCATCGACATAAGAAGAATGAGGATTGGTGAAATAATCCCCATTGAGGGTTACCGGATGACGGAGGGATAAGGACTATGCCCCACTCAAGTGGAGCCATTGACTACACCTATTGATGATCAAGCTATTCAACAAGATGCACCAAGCCCTCAAGCTAATTATCAAGGTCAAACGAGCAATCAAGGCCAAGCTAATAATCAAGGCCAAGCTACTCATATTAATCATGATCAAGGTTCCATCATTATTGAGAGAGCTCAACCTAGTGGTGATTCTTCACCCATTATTGATCAAGGACGAAACGAAGATGGACATGTCTCCGATGAAGAAGGTGATTCCCAATCTATATCCAAGGAATCTTTGGAGGAGATGCTAGCACGTAGAGCAAAGAGAAGGATAGAGAATCTTGAACGAGCGGGTCACACGGAGGACAAGATTCTTGGGCAAGTTCGTGTAAGGGTGGTCACTAGGAGGCAATTGGCGGACTTTAGCAAGGCTCATGCTTTTGTCTATTTCATTGAACCCAAGAAGGTCTATGAAGCACTCGAAGATCAAGATTGGCTTGAAGCCATGCATGATGAACTCAATAACTTCTCGAGCGAAACAAGGTTTGGAAATTAGTGCCAAGATCCAAGGATTTCAAAAATGTCATTGGCACCAAATGGGTGTTCAAGAACAAACAAGATAAAGATGCTATTGTCATTCGCAACAAGGCAAGATTGGTGGATCAAGGTTTTTCTCAAGTCGAAGGTATTGACTTCGGTGAAACCTTTGCCCCCGTAGCTCGTCTTGAATCCATTCGCATCTTACTTGCTTATGCATCTCATCATAATTTAAAGTTACCACAAATGGATGTTAAGAGTGCTTTCCTAAACGGTCTCATTAATGAGTTAGTATATGTCAAGCAACCTCCGGGTTTCGAGGATCCCAACCACCCCGATCATGTCTATAAACTCGATAACGCGATCTATGGACTTAAGCAAGCTCCACGTGCGTGGTACGAGCACCTTAAAGAGTTTCTAGTGGATCGTGGGTTTAACGTTGGTTTAATCGATCCCACCCTCTTTACCAAGACGGTTGGAGGTGACTTGTTCATATGCCAACTCTATGTGGATGAAATCATTTTTGGGTCTACTAACACCTTGTTCAATGAGGAGTTTTGCAACCTTATGACCGATAGGTTTGAGATGTCTATGATGGGAGAGTTGGAGTTTTTCCTTGGCTTTGAAGTGAATCAATATCATGAAGGAACCTTCATCAAACAAGCCAAATACACTAAAGACATGCTCAAGAGATTCAGTATGCATGATGCCAAGCCTATGAAGACTCCCATGTCCACAACCACTGACTTGAAACCCGACCCCAACGGGAAAGAGGTACATCAAAAGGTATACCGCTCCATGATTAGTTCTTTGCTCTACCTTTGTGCATCTAGACCGGATATCATGTATAGTGTAGTTAAATGTGCAAGGTTTCAAGCCTCCCTGAGGCAAAGTCATTTGGAAGCGGTGAAACGAATCTTTCGATATTTAGTTCATACCCCAAATTTTGGTCTTTGGTATCCCAAGGGTTCAAGCTTTCAGCTCATTGGATATTCGGATGCGGATTATGCGGGAGAGAATACGGATAGGAAGTCCACATCCGGGGGTTGCCAATTCCTTGGCCGCTCCCTAGTATGTTGCTCTTCAAAGAAGCAGAACTGCATTGCTCTCTCCACCACCGAGGCCGGGTATATCTCCGCGGCAAGTTGTTGTGCCCAATTGCTTTGGATGAGGCAAACCTTGAATGATTATGGTATTTATTTTGACAAGGTGCCTCTTATTTGTGACAATGAGAGTGCTATCAAGATCGCCTACAACCCTGTTCTCCACTCCAAGACGAAGCACATTGAGATCCGTCATCATTTCATTTGGGATCATGTTGAGAAAGGTGATATTGATCTCTCATATGTGTCCACCAAGGATCAAATGGCTGATATCTTTACGAAGGCCCTTGATGAACCAAGGTTTCGATCTTTGAGGAATGAACTAAATGTCATCGATTCTTCCAACTTCACTTGAAACCTTGCATATGTACCTTCATTATACGTGCTATTAGGTTTGGATGTAGGCATGGACATAGGGGGAGCGTCACTCAACTCATGAGTGTACACTCCTCTTATTACGCGAAAATCAATTCACCATTGCATATCTAGTCAATTTGTGGCTTATTGTGCTTAGTTGTGAGTAGTACTCTTGGACCCAAGATATATCTTCGCGGTGCCAAAGTACACACTCAAACATGGTGGCTTCGTCCACCAACCTCCTCCTCTCGGAGTTGTTTTTATGTTTCTTTTGGGATCTTTCCCGAATATCTTATTCCCCCTTGACAACTTGTGAGGGTTCGGCCTTTTATCTCTTTGCATCTTGCGAACCCCATCGAGTAATTCTCTCGTACATGAGTTACTAGTTTCCAACCCAAGCCTCCTTTGCTCAAAACATTATTCCATTCGTGATGCTCTTGTTTTTTCTGATTTTGACGCTCATAAACTTGGTCTGGCGGAGGCTCCATTGAAACCATCGGAGGCTCCGCTGCTCATGTCCACCGGATCCCACCGGAACCTCCGCTGGTGCAAATTGCCCAGTGGACCGTAAGTGGTGTACTGTGTGGACAGGGGGCCGCTGGAGTGGGAGCGGATGCTCCAGTGAAACCACCGGAGTCTCCGCCCGTGGCGTTTTTGCGGGATAAGTTCCAGGGCGAGCGGTCAACAAGATCCAATCTCATTTTCCCCCACTCGCCCTCCCTCTTCTCCCTCACAACAGTCGCCGCCCCCAAGGTATCCACCGCCGGAATCGGGTGCTCCATCGCCGGGAGCCCTCCACCTTGCCTTGGACCACCCCGGGATCTTCTTCCTCCTCCCCTTCCACCATGGATGGTGCGGGTATGTGTGCTCTCTCTCTCTCTCTCATATAGTTGATGGATGGGGATGCATAGGAGTTCCATGTTCTTAACATCTAGATGCGTGGATTTGGTTTTTGGGAGTAGAAGATCATGAGTACAAACCCTAGAAACCTAGATTGTGAGTATTAGGTTTGAATCACTTCGGTTCTTAGGGTTTATTCATGTGCCCTACCCCTTGTTATTCAACCCTAATCCTCTTCATATCTTTGTTCCTTGGATTTGTGCGTCTCCTAAAATTTGAGCATTACCTTTTCTTCATGCTATTCTTGCTATTTCTTTCATAGATGCATCCGGCTCCAAAGGCAAGGGCACTCGCTCCAAGAGCATGGCTCGTTGCAAGGCTCCTAGGGTCGATGAAATTGAGGAAAATCTAGACCCATCTCAGCCCAAGCACAAAAGGTTCCCGGCTACCGAGAAGACATTGCCTCGTAGGGAAAAGTCTGCTTCCCAGATGTCTGAGGGGGTGTTCGTGAAAGAACGTCGCGAGAACCCATATGTTATTGACCGCGACCGTTTGATGCCACAGTTCCGGGGTAAGGATCCTCGTTTCCACACCGTCTTTCAGAGCCAAATCTATCATGAGATCTTGATGAGGAAGCCCAAGGAGAATGTTGCTCCTCAACATGCTATTAATTTTGGGAATCTGGAGAGGAATCCAATTATTTTGGGGAGGCACTAGAGATTGTTGATTCTTTTGGACTTGTTCCCATCATGAGAGTCCAACAAGATTATGATGAAGATTTGGTTTATCAGTTCTTGGCCACAGTGCATCTCGCCAATGAGACAGAGTGTCATCTTATTTGGATGACCAAGGGATGGCAGCTGACTATCAAGTGGTCTGGAGTTGGAACTCTTCTTGGAGGATACCCGGATCATGGACCGTTTGCCGGTGGGGAGGAGTTTGACAATGGGTGGTTTCGTATTCATGCCATCAATACTCAATCTCTCTCCAAGGATCAACTCACCCCTCTGTATCACTGGAAGAAATTTTCGGTTGGGTTTGTCAAGGGTCTCTACCCCACTTATGATATCATGCTCCATATCTATCGCGAGACCATCAACCCAAAGGCGGGGAATGTCGATGAGATCCAAGGTTTCCTCAAGAATCTTATGCTTTGCACTCATGAGAAGCGTCTTGCCGGTTCAACTCAAAAGCTCGATGTGCTAGATTATCTGTGGAATGAGCTATGCCATGTGGTTATCAACCGAAAGAATGCTTGCTTTGGGCCCTTTATTATGAAGATCATCTTGCATGTGTGGGAGGACAAGTTCCCGGAAGAACCTCTTGATGATGCTAATTGGATCCCTCACATGGAGAAGAAACTTCTCATCAAGGACCACACCGAGCCCATTGTGCATCCTACACCTGCTCCTCGCAAAAACAAGGCCAAACCACGTGTTATCATTGATGAGGAAGAAGAAGAAGAAGAGGCAGGTCCCTCTCGCCCTACTCCTTCTAACAGTGCTTTCAAGTGGATGTCAAGGGCACTCAAGAAGGTGTTCAAAGTGAACAAGAATATTGAGCAGCATCAATGGGAAGTTCACTATGATAAGGAGCTCAAGCACCGCAAGGCAGCCAAGGTAGAGCGTCAGCTTTGTCGTGATGGTGGCAATTAAGTGGAGTCCCCGGTGCTACCTAGCATCACTGACTGGGACAAGTGGCAGGACAAGGACTCCGCCGGTAAGCTCATTGAGTGGTCTGACGAGGAAGAAGGAGAAGAAGTCACCAGCTCTCGCCACCGTGCCCGCCCTCCGAGCATGGATATCTCCTCCGAGTGATCTTTGGGGCGTTAGCATCGGTTTCTCCCTCTTTTGGTATCTTGATGCCAAAGGGGGAGAGATATCTATCTATTAGGAGCGGGTATTTGCATGGGTCTCTCTCAAGCATGTTTTTCGATTTGCATCCTTCCCTTGCTTGAGAGAGTTGGTCTTTCATTTGGAAACTTCGGTTGTTTAAATTATTATGTGTTGTGAACCTCGTATTATGCATTGTGAGCTTGTGATCTTATTATCTTACTTCTCTCACTTGTTGTGTGCTCACTATTATTCATATGTTTATATATCCATTGTGTTTAAATTCTCTCAACATGAAGGGAGCATATCTTTAGGAGAATCTCCGTCCATGTTGTGTATTTAATTATGCAAATAGGGATGTTGTCATCAATTACCAAAAAGGGGGAGAATGAAAGATCATCTTCCATTTTGATAATTAAATGACAACATACCTATTGGTCTAACGTTTACTTGTTATACATGAAAATGCCTAGGTTCATCAAAGGTACAATCTGTGTGGGTTACAATTTGATCGGGATTGAAAAGAGCTCTAAATGACAAAGATGGGAAGTGGTTTTTGCATGCAGCGGAGGCTCCGGTGAAAACACCGGACCCTCCGCCCCAGCCCTTTTTCCTGCACTGCCAAGGCGCGGGCCTCCGGTGCGGCTTCGGTGTGGGGTCCGCCAAAACTGCACTCGGGTGCATACGAGCGGAGGCCAGGGCAGAGCCTCCGGTTGACATCCGGTGGGCGGAGCCTCCGGTGAAACCACCGGAACCTCCGCCCTCTCCACTAGCACACTGGGGGTCTGGCCTTCGGTGGCAAATCCGGTGGAGGGTCCGCCAAAATGGTGCTCTGTTGGATAAGAGCGGATCCTCCAGCGGAACCTCCGGTGCACTTCCGGTGGGCGGAACCTCGGGTGAAACCACCGGAGCCTCCGCCCTCTTCACTAGCGCACTGGGGGGTTGGCCTCCGGTGGCGCCTCCGGTGGTGGCCCCACCAAAACGGGGCTCTGTTGGATAAGGGCGGAGGCTCCACCGGAACCTCCGGTGCGACTCCGGTGGGCGGAGCCTCAGCCAAAGCCACCGGAGCCTCCGCCCCTCTGGTCACATCGCAAAGGGATTTGGGTTGCGCGGCTGCGCGTATATGAAGACCACCAGAGCCTCTAGTGAAACCACCGGAGCCTCCGGTGCTGCTGGGACTGCTCAAACGACCACTTTTGGGAAGGGCTATAAATACCCCTTCCCCTACCTCATAAATGCCAAGTTTTTCTCACTCTCTCTCCTAGCCATTAATGAAAGCTTCAACCTCCTAGATCTCCCTCTCCAACCACCCAATCACTCACATACTTTGTGGAGAGCTAGAGGAGACCTAGATCCACACTTCCAGCAAAGGAATTTCGAATCCATCCACCACATCCTAGTAGATCTAGAATCCTACTTGAGGCCTAGAAACCTTAGTAGATCTTGTGCTTGTAGCTTCCACCTTGTTGGTAGAAGCTTTGGATTGCTTGAGAGCCTCCATCCATCTTGTGGAATGACCTCGAGCTCATGTAAAGGTTTGGTCAACGCCTTCAAGTCGACCTCATAGTGGAAACGAGAATCTCCCTCACCTAAGAAGCTCAAGGAGAATAAGGTGTGCAAAACCATGCTATTGAGGAGCGCCTAGGTGGCTCCCCACCTCTCCAACATAGAATTACTTCTCTTTGAGAAGGAACTACGGGAATAATATCATTTTCTCCTTGTTTACACTTGTGGTTTATCTTGTTACCTTTCGTTTTACTTCCATTGCGTATCTTACTTTCTCCACATAGGTTGCTCACCTAGTTGCACATCTAGAGAACCTTATCTTATCTTGCTTAGCCCTACTAAAAGGAAAAGAAAAGAAAAATTGGTAGTCAACCTATTCACCCCCCCTCTAGTTGACCATAGTGCACTTTCACATGGTAAGATAAATAAAAATGCAATTATAATTTTGTAGTTTATACATTAGAGACAACTGCTTTTCCACTGAAAAGAGCGCCATCTTGATCTGTTGAAATTGACACCATATAAGTTATGGTTTAGTAGTGACCCGAATTGTCTTTTTCATAAGTTTCGGTATGCATAACATGTGCAAAATGTTTACAACCAAAATAGGATACATATATGTTTATAAGGTTATCCCAACGAATCCACTGGGTATTTCTCCTATAACCGAACCAAAGAAAAATGTTGTTTGTCAGAAAAGGTTGATTTCTCGAGAAAGTAGTTCTTGCAAAACAAGTGAGTGGGAGGACAGTACAAACTCAACGAGATTAAAGAATCTTCGTTACCATGTCAAGAGTAGCGCAACACTGGTATTTGTTCCAGGGTTTCCTATTTTGACAAAGTAGAAGACACTACACGTGTTGTAGATACTTCGAATGAGTTTGCGAACTGAACCACGAAAGTCCTAAAACTTTGTACTTAGACCAACTTGTGGTTTAATAGTAAAGTGTTGTTTTGACAACAAAGGACCTGGAACTTATAAAGGAAGCAAATGATGGGCCCTGACTTCGTAAAATTGGCTATGAGTCATTATATCCGTGATAGTATCCCTATATGATAATCAAGTATGTGACTTGGTAGTCCTTTCGATAGGCATGATGCCTAATGATAGCAAACGGGTCTACATAGCAACAAAGACATGGATATTGACATCCTTTGAAAGTTGTACTTGTTGAAAATATGTTTTCGACGAAGTTCAAAGAGTTGACTACTACAAGATTTTGATCTTCCGAAGTGATGCTTTAGTCTTTGCGGATAGTTCTAGCAAAAGTTAAATATTACGATATGGCAGTTGAATAACAAAAACCAACTTTCCTCTCACGGAACTTTGATTGAGGATGTGTACTTGACACAGTTTGAGAGTTTTGTAAAATTCAAAAGGTTCCTGAAAAGGTATGAACACTTCAATGGTTGAAGTGAGCATAACGAAGTTGGAATCTTTACTTTAATGAAGTTATCAAAACAATTTGATTCCATCATGAACGGTAAAGATGCTTGTAGAGTTACAAGAAATCAAGTGGGAGCGCTAAGATATATTTTGTATGCTTTATGTAGATGACATATAGTTGTTGGAAAATATGTATTTTAAATTAACACGGTTAATATTTTCATATTTATGAAAGGCTTAGGAGATATTGGGCATCGATATCTATAAGAGATGCATTGAAGCGGCTGATATCGTTGAGCCAAATTACATAGATGAAATATTGAAGTAAGTCAATATCGAAATGACAAGAAGGAGTTCTTGCCACATGGAAACAATTGAGCAATATTCAAGTGTTTTGACACATGATGAGCATAATTGAAATTGAGATTTCTAAGTCATGAGTTCCATGCTATGTCCATAACCAGATGATTCCTATGCTATAGAATGTTATAGCGAGCTCATCAAGTTCCTCCGTGAGAACTGGGACATTTTTTCCTGGTGTCCTGCGGACATGCCAGGTGTACCCAGGGAACTTGTTGAGCATCAACTCAAAGTGATTCCAGGATCTAAACCCGTCAAACAAGGTCTCCGTCGATTTGACGGAAGAAGACATAAGGCTATTGGCAAGGAGATTATCTGGCTATTAGCAGCTGATTTTATCCAGAAAGTTATACATACTGAATGGTCTGCAAACCCAGTATTAGTCCCGAAGAAAGATAGTAATGTTCTTAGGATGTGTATAGATTACACCGGTCTGAACAAATTGTGTCCAAAAGATAGGTTTGCGTTACCGCAAATCGATCAAATAATAGATGCAATTCTGGCTTTGAGCTTTTTTGCTTTTTGGATGCTTATTCCGGGTACCATCAAATACGTATGAAGGAAGAAGACCAAATCAAAACCTCCTTCATAACCCTGTATGGAACATACTATTACATAACCATGCCTTTCGGCCTGAAGAACACAGGTGCAACTTCCCAGTGTTGCATGCAACGATGTTTGCATAGTCAGATTGGCAAAAATGTTCACTTTTACGTGGACGACATTGCCGTCGTTTGGAAGGGAAAAGACACACACCTTGAAGATTTGCGAGAAACCTTCAAAAATTTGCGCACTTACAAAATGAAGTTGAATCCATTAAAGTGCGTATTAGGGGTTCCCTCAGGAAAACTTCTGGGTTTTATCTTTTCTCACAGAGGAATAAAAGTAAACCCAGAAAAGATCAAGGCAATCTTAAACATCTCAAGGCCTACGTGCTTAAAAGATGTACAAATATTAACGGGTTCTGCAGCCGCCGTCAGCGGGTTTATAAGCCAGCTAGGAGATAAAGCTCTGCCATTATACAAGGTGTTGAAGAAATCCGACAAATTTGTATGGACAGAAGAAGCAGACGTGGCATTAACTCAGTTAAAAGAAACCTTGATGAAAGCTCCGATTTTGGCATCACCAAAAGACGAAGAACCCATGTTATTTTATCTCACAGCAACAAACAGGGTTATTAGCGCAGTGATAGTCGTGGAAAGGCGGAAAGATGAGCAAAGAATACCAGATCAACACCCGGTGTATTATGTAAGTGAAGTTTTTTCCGAGTCCAAACAATGATACCCACACTATCAAAAGCTGGCATATGGCGTGTTTTTTGCATCTCGAAAACTCCGTCATTATTTCCAAGGACATTCCATAACAGTGGTATGTAAAGCACCACTAGGTGATATTATCAACAATGCGGACGCAACAGGTCGAGTAGCCAAATGGGGCATCGAATTGGCTGCGTTCGACATTAAGTACCAACCCCGGACGGCAATTAAATCCGAGGCGTTAGCAGATTTTTTCGCTGGTTGGACAGAAGCAATGGAAAACACACCAATGCCAGAGTCTGAATACTGGGTTATGCACTTTGATGGATCCAAGATGAAGGAAGGCGTTGGAGCTGGTGTAGTGCTAAAATCCCCAAAGAGAGATACTATGGAGTATGTATTACAAATACACTTCAACACCAGCAATAACGTGGCAGAATACGAAGGTTTGCTTCATGGCTTGCACATTGCAAAAGAAATAGGTGTTAAACGCATACTATGCTATGGTGACTCAGATTTGGTACAGCATCAGCTTAACCAAACATGGGATGCCAAAAGTCCCATCATGGCCGAATATCGGAGAACGGTGGACGAGTTTGTCATTTGCTTCCTCGGATTTGAAGTACTTCACGTCAAAAGGGAAGAAAATTGGAATGCGGATGCATTAGCCCGCATGGGCTCGGAAAGAGTGAAAACCCTACCACCAGGTGTGTTTGTCCAACATTTGCATGAACCATCGATAAAAGGTGGAGATGTTGATTATCCTCTCGTTTCCGAGTCAATTGAAGTCCTGCTCGTTAATCCGGATTGAACAATTCCATATTTAAACTTCTTAGTGGATCAGAAGTACCCGGATGGAGCAGACGAGGTCTTGCAAAGACAAATAAAACATCGATGCAAAGGATACACGGTAATCAATGGTTGCCGGTATAAATGCAGCACTATCGGAATTTTTCAGCGATGTATTTCGCCAGAAGAAGGCCGAGAAATATTGCAAGAAATCCATGCAGGAGATTGCGGACATCATGCTCAATCAAAATGCATAGTTAAGAAAGCATTTCATGTAGGGTTTTTCTGGCTAACAGCCAGGACAGATGCCGAACACATAGTAAATACATGTGCCGGATGTCAGTATTATGCCAAGCAGACGAATATGCCAGCCCAAGCACTCAAAACTATCCCTATTACATGGCCATTTGCGGTCTGGGGGCTAGATATGATGTGACCATTCAACACTGCAAGAGGTGGACTTACACATATCCTCGTTGCAGTAGATAAATATACCAAGTGGGTGGATGCAAAACCATTCAAAAATCTTGACGGTGTGACTGCCAGGAATTTTCATCATTGACGTAGTCATGAGATAAGGCGTTCCACATAGCATAATTACCGACAATGGGACACATTTCTCTATTGGAGAGTTGGCAAAATATTGCCAACAAACGGGAATACGCCTAGATCTTGCATCTGTGGCACACCCGCAATCCAATGGACATGTTGAAAGAATGAATACCTCAATCCTGCAGGGAATACGTCCAAGACTCGAATCTCCTCTTCATAGAGCAGCTGGAGCATGGGTAGAAGAGTTACCTTCCACGCTTTGGAGTATTCAAACGACGCCAAACAGGTCAACAGGGCAAACCCCGTTTTTCCTGGTTTATGGCGCAGAAGCAGTGCTTCCAATGGACATGATCCATGATAGCCCAAGAGTGCAAGCTTTCTATGACTCGGATGACGAAAGTGCACGA
The DNA here is from genome assembly GCA_028641055.1 of Alopecurus myosuroides. Lineage (NCBI taxonomy): Eukaryota > Viridiplantae > Streptophyta > Magnoliopsida > Poales > Poaceae > Alopecurus > Alopecurus myosuroides. Next base: position 191,471,162 of record CM054061.1, read on the forward strand.
CAGGATGCCGTCGATCTCCTAGAAGAAGAACAAGAACTTGTGCTTCAAAGATCCACCATTTATCAGCAAGGATTACGATGTTACCATAGTCGGAAAATCAGGCATCGTTCTTTCAAAGAAGGTGACTTGGTACTAAGATTGGTGCAGGAAAGAAAGCACAACTTAGCCCCTGTTTGGGAAGGACCGTTTGTCATTAGCATAGCTATGAAAAATGGATCATACTATCTTGTAGATATTCGGGATACGGAGGATAACCCCAAAAGACCGAATCACAAAAGAAAGAGAAAGATAGATGACGAACTAGGGGAGAGCAAAAGACCCTGGAGCATCCAGCAGTTACGTCACTTCTACACTTAGTTCAATTACTATGTAAACATCTTTGAGATCATGAAATAAAGTTGTCGGAATTCATACATCTATGTTTTTACATGTTTATTATAGTACAAAGCATAAATCTGCCTTATCTATTTCTCAATGATCTTTCAAAATACTCAATGTTAACCCCAATTGTGCCTGCATGCTCGGAGTTAAAAAACTGAATGATTTTTAGCCTAATGTGGCTTAAGGAAACCCAGATTGTGCATGCGTGCCTGAGTTTCATACAAAATTCCTTGTTTTTCTCTAAGTATTATCTGATTGTTTTTATGTTGGGTCACTGGAGCTAGTAAGTAAAAATGCCTTTAGTATGATCCGTGTTCCCGAGTTTTGACTGATTGGTTATACGCAGTCACTTGGCATGAAGATTAGATACTATTGAGCCATTACAAACACTAAGGACAGTTAATACATATAAACCAGAGAACTTAGAAGATAAAGAAATAAAAACCCGGAAAACTTGCAAAGACTTAATAATATAACTGCAAAAGCGGAGTACTTGTTTATACAAAGGAACAGAAAGCATTACAACAAGGTTTACATTGTAAGAACAATAATGCTTCTATTTTCCTATCTCCACCCAGGACCAGGCAGCTTCTTCAGGCATCCGAGTCGTCGTATTCGCTGCTGGTTTCCTCGGGAGTTGTCGGGATTGCTTCCTCGGGGTAGAAGGTGGAGATGTTCAGCATGTTGGCAATCTTGGTGGCGTGACCTTTGATTTCATCAAAGATTTTGGCCCGTTGAGCTTCCGTGTATCCTTGAGGGATATCGTACGCCACACGCCAAGATTTGGCAGTGGGGTAGTGCATGCGCATGAGCCCAAGAGCCATGCGTGCACCACCACGAGCCGCAGAACGGAGCAGGGACTCTTTGGATTCCGCCACCTCCACGATAGCTTCCGAAAGTTTTTCAACTTCCGAGAACTCCCAGACCTGGCAGGAAGGTACTTGTTGATAAGCAACATTCCCGCAGCCTTGATCGCGGTGAATACCTTCCCGAAAGCCTGGATTTTTTCAATCCGGGTAAGCTGGGGGCTATCTCCTATTTCAGTAAACACTCAAGTGTTAGAAAAAACAATAGAAGATGAAACATGGAAAATCCGGTAAATGACAAACTACTTACCGAGAATCCGGTCCATCTCGGTGCCCTCTTCCAGGCGCTGGTTCAAGGCATTCTCCAGATCCTGGATGGTGGCCTTATCCTTTTCGGCTTGGTTGGAGGCCTTAGATTTGGCAATGCCAACAGCTAGTTAGCTGGCCTCCAGGTCCTGCTGCAGCTTCACATTGACCTTGTGAAGATCCAGGTTCTCGCGGCGGAGGTTTCCAGTGTTGCCGGCATCTTTAACAACTTGTTTGGCTTTCGCCAAAGAAGCTCAAAAGCAAGTAAAAAGAAGAGTTGGAAACTCGGAAAAATACTTAGACAAAATTGCGAATGAAAGTAGAGAAAAACGAATGAAAGTAGAGAAAAATTTAATACCTGCTAGATCACTCAGCTGCTGCTGAGTAGATGCAAGATTCGCCTCCTTATCTTCAAGAATTTTAAGAAGCGTTTTCACCTCCTTATTCTTGATGGTAAGTTTGTTGAAAACCTCTACGTTGATGTTCTCAGCAGTTTGCTGAAACACGAGAAAGAAAGAAAAAAATGCTTTAGTCCAAAACAAGCATAACAATGAAAAAAGTATTAAGTCGAAAGTATTCATTCAGCTTATTACTTGGGGGCTGGAGATATTACCTGGCTCATCCTGGTCAAGTTTGCCAGGTTTTCATTAAATTCTTTTGCATAGTCTGCAAAAAGAATCCCGATGTTGCAAAGGTCGTCCTGGATGACCTGCCGAGGTGAAAATACGAAGTTATTCCTTACAATTAGCCCGCCTTGCGGCCAAGAACGGATTAGAGGCGCTGGTGCGAAGAATTTGGTCGCCCACGGATGGATGTATCCATGCTCGTCAAATAGTTCTTCCTTTACCTTAAACTCCTTGTCAAAAGTCGGAATGGGTTCCTCCTCAGTTGTACGAGAAGGGCCACCCATGTCCGGCACCGCCCGTTCCCTCGCATCCATCTCGGACGCAATAGGCTGGCTGGTCGGCAGGGGATATTCTTCCTCCCTTGCAGATTGATTTTCTCCCCCTGGAGCAGCTGGGGTAGCAGGAGCTGCAGCAGGGGATGGGTGTAACCCCTTGCCGGCAGCAACCTTATGCCTTTTCAGTTTTGTTGGAGCCAGGCTAGAAAGAAAATTCCCGAGAAATCAGAATTCCGAAGCAAAGGAATGAAATTCCGAGAAAAAGAATAAACCCGGATGTCTAACCTGGAGGTAGAGACGGGAACCCCGTCAAGGTCGATTATTTCTTGAGTGGCAGATTGCTTCTTGCGTTTCCTCCCACCTGCGAAGTTAGCACGCATGGCGTCTAACTCAGCATCGGATGCCAGGTCCTCCTCAGGAAGATCAACAAGTTGTCCAAAAAGGACAAAGTTCAAGTTAAAATAAATATCCGACAAGGAAGAAACGCAGAATCAAAGCCCAAAATGAATAACCATACCTTTGGGGCTGGGTTTGTCGCCGTATACATTGGCCGACTTTCCTCATATTGGTCGCGAGTTGTGACCAACTGGTTGACGCGCTTCCTCAAATCTTTGGCCGACAAAGATTTGTCTGTTGACCGCATCGCGTCTTTGGTTCCCGAGTATACACACATAAGCCGGGAACAGCGATTGGCCAGAGGCTGAATCCGCCTTTCTAACCAGCATAGGACTGTGTCCATGCCGGTAAGTGGCGGAGATGCGGAAACAAGCTTGACGATGCGCTGCTTGATCCTGAGTAGATCTGGGGGAAGAGTCTGAACTGCCTCCATAGCCCAGTTTTTCTGAGGAGTGGCGGCAGCATTGACAAAAGGAGGAATCTCTGTTTCCTTTCCAGGAAACAGGATGTTTTGGTGGTAGAAAAAGGAACCTGTCCAAAATTTGACGGATTCTGATGTTTTGATCTTGGGGAACCAATCCTCCCTAAATCGACGTAGGGTAAATGATATGGTCCCGCAAGTCAGGAGTGTGCCCTCAGAGGGGTTTCGCTTAACCTCGAAACAATACAACCAGAAATCTAGCCTAGGCTCTATTCCTAGATACCCTTCGAAGAGGTCCTGCAACCCGGCTAAGTATAGAATGGAGTTGGGAGGAAGGTTGTCGGCTTGTATGTTGTAGTGGTTGAGAACTTGGAGAAAGAAGGAGGAAGGTGGAATTCCCATACCTCGAGAAATATGCGAGGTTAGGAGAATCCTTTCCCCGGCTTTGGGCAAGGGCTCGGACTCGTCCTCCTCGTGCCGCCACTTCCCATTCACAATCATCCCCTCTTTCTCCATTGTCGGGAGAAGGGAAGGGGCCAAGTTGCACCGGCTCCAATTGTCGAACATTTCGCCTTTGTCCTCCGCTCCGGCGGCAGCGGCCGCAGCGGCAAGCTCCTCACCGACGAGGAGAATCTTCTCTTCCGCTGTTTCGGGGGCGAATGGCGAAGACGGTGCAGAAGAAGAGGCGCCCAGGTTCTCTCCCGCGAGAAGATAATCCTCGCGGGCCTGGTCGCCGGTGGATTTCTCCGGCGTGGTTGCAACGGCGCGGCTCTGAGAGTGGAGTTGCGGGTCCATGTTGTTTATGATCTCGTCGATGTCGACAGAGACTTCCCCTGTGGCGCGTGGCGAATCGCCGGTGTCCATTTGCGAGCGGCGCGGGAAAGATCCTGAGCTTCCGAAGAAGAAATTCCGGGAACCGTGCCGGACGTGCACGGGCTCTGCTCTCGCTGGAAGAACTTTGGCTCGAGGGCTATGGCGCTTGAGAGCTGGGAGGTGAAGTGAGAGCGGAAGGACCGCCGGAGGGCTCGAGGTAGGCTATTTACAGCCGGAAAACCTTTGAGATACGCTTCAACGGCTCTTGACCATTAGATCTTCGACGCGTGTCACTCGGAGGAAAATCCGGGAAATGAGGGGACGGGTGATTATTGCTATCTCCTCGTTTCCCGCGAGAATCTGTCAGAGATACGTTTTAGGGTTTCACACTCGAAACCCAAACGTCCCTGACGTCAGCATGATTTTATCGCTGACATAGGAAGTTCCTTCTCCTCGAAGGCTCGTGGAAGAAAAAGCCGGATTTTCCCAAAATCCAAGTTCCGCATTAAAGCATGATTTGAGGAAAGGAAGAATCGATACAAGTGCCGGCGTTTCTCGGAAAAGAATGCAAAGTTGACGAAAGATGGCAGAATTGGAGTATCAATCCTTCTTGGGGGCTACTGTCAGATATATACTGATTAGGGGTATATCTGATAGTGTCCCAAAGATACGGATTACCAGGGTGGCATGAATGGTAATGGATCACGGTCCATTAGGCTGCCCAGTAAGCTGACGCACGAAAGCCGGATTCTAGAAGAACCTGGACCACGGCCCACGTGGTACGGCTTGGAGTAGAAGGCGGATTCCTGCTTTCCAAGATAGAAACTTACCGTAGTCTTCTAGGTTTCCTTTCTGTAAGCCCTAACCCGGCTATCTATATAAAGCCGGACGGAAGAGAAGAAAGAGAGCAACAACTAGCTAGAAGCCAACTCGCCAAGAAGTTGATCCTCGCCGAGTTAGCGAAACCCTACTCACATTGTATTTTGTATACTTCAGACTTCAGCCCTGATTTAGTGAGATTGCAGGAGTAGGAACGCTGCCTAGTTGCGTCGTACCGAACCTGGGTAAACTTTGGTGCCCTTGGTCGTCATACTACCACGTTCCCCCCACGTCTCTATCAGTAGACTCATGGCACCCCGTCTATGAACTCTACTACGATGTCTCGAGAAGGATAATTCATATGATGATTAAACAATGGTGGGATAGATCCTTATGCAATTTTATAAATGCCAAAGATATGTTTTCCTATGTAGTAATGACAAACTATTCGTTGTAATATGTTACACTAATAGTCTTGTCATCTATTCAAATAAATCTATCTCAGTTAAAATATGTGTTGAAGGGTAGCACAATAGGCTGGAAGAAAGTTCCATGCTGGATTTGAATGAGTTTCAAAATGAAAGTATTGTGACGGGTACTACAACAAAGGCTAAGTATATTGTTGTGTTGACAACAAATAATATGATTATTTTGTGTCAAGGAGTTCTTTATTGAACTTGGTGTATTTTCAAGAATGCTGACACTATGAAGCTACATTTCACAATGTTAGTAACATTAGTTTAAGCTGAGGATTTAAGGTCTCACCGATTGACCAAATATATACAAGGCCATCTCATTAGAGAATGAGTGGTGCGTATAGACGCAAAGACATGCAAATACAATAGGACCTGAATAGTTCAGATCTTTTTGATGAAGTTTACCACATGCGAAGCATGGTAATAACACTGGAACGCCATATGTGTTAAGTGCTTACAGACTAGATTATTAACTCTAGTGCAAGTGGGAGGCTGAAGGGAATATGCCCGAGAGGCAATAATAAGGTGGTTATTATCTTATTCCTTGTTTATGATAAATGTTTATTTCTCATGCTAGAATTGTATTAACCGGAAACGTTGATACATGTGTGTTTAATAAACAAACAATCGTTCCTAGTAAAGCCTCTCTTTTAACTAGCTCGTTGATTAACCGATGATCAAGGTTTCCTGATCATGAACATTGGATGTTGTTAATAACGAGGTCATTAGAAGAATGATATGATGAATATAAACCCAAACTAGGTATAACAATACGATCAGGTCATTTAGTTTATGTTGCTATGTCTCACATACAAAGTAACCTCATTGCTTAGACCATGAGATCATGTCAATCACTAATACCGGAAGGGTGCTTTGATGTCATCAAAGGTCATGCCGTAACAGGGTGACTATAAAGGTGTCGTTGGGTATTCGGAAAGTGTTAGTTGAGGATCATGGATCAAGAGTGGGATTTGTCCATCCAAATGACGGAGAGATATAGTCTGGGCCCTCTCGGTGATATCACATCGACACCGCTTGCAAGCACGTGACTAGGTCACAAGGATGTCATATCATGGAACGAGTAAAAGAGTACTTGTCGGTAACGAGATCGAACTAGGTATGGTTGATACCAATGATCGGATCTCGGACAAGTAAAATATCGCGAAACAAAGGGAATAGTTACAACGTTGATGGTTCACACGATCACGAGAGTCATCGTTGAATATATATAGGAGTCATCACGCATCTCCAAATCCTGTTGTTGATTATTGATCAGAGAGGTGTATCGATCATGTCTATGTTATTCGCGAACCGTAGGGTGACACACTTAAGGTTCGATGAAGCATTTGAGTGGATATGCAATATCGGAGAAAAGTTTGGACAACACCGGAATTGTTTCGGGGAATATTGAAATAGTCATCGAAATTGTTTCGTCGAATATTGAAATAGTTCAAGGTGGTACATGTTAATGTTTGATTAACAAATAGTTCAAGGGGATAATTGTTAATGTTTGTTAATAGGATTAACAAATATTAAAATAGAGAAATAAAATTATTTTATTTATTTATTAAAGAAAACCCTTGGAAATTTGAGTGGGAATTGATGAGAGAATGAGTGGGTTGAGTGGAGACTCCACCCACATGATGAGGGGAGAGGTGGAGGCACAAAAAATTTGTGGCTGCCCCCCTCCTACATAAACAGGGGTTGGACCTCCCTCTCCCCATACACTTGGTGTCATCTCCATCTCCCTCCTCCCGCTGATCCACCTCATGTTCATACGCTTGGCGAAGCCCTGAACGAAGTTTTCTCCACCACACCACGCCGTCGTGCTGCTGGATTTCCGAGGGATCCTCTACTTCCGCTGCCCCGCTGGATGGAAGGAACAGAGGTCGTCATCGAGCTGTATGTGTGACCGAGTGCGGAAGCGCTACCGGATTGCAGCGCTCTTCTTCACGATCTTGAGATCGATGTGAGTTCGACTACATCAACAACGAGATTCGATCTCTTAACACTTTGTGTCTTCGAGGGTATGTTCTCCTTAAGACTCTCTTTCTCCCCGTTGCTTACATCTCCTAGATTAGATCGTGGCCCTTCGGGTGTCTATCGCGTAGGATTTTTTTTCTATGCAACGTACCCTTGAAATCGAACATACAGAGAGTTGATCATACATTCCCTACCAAGACCAACCCTAGATCTACGCAAAAGGGCTCTAGAGATATGTCCTCTCGGACTTCATTGCCGGTGGCGCCAATGTGATCAATATTCTTTGTACTTGCGGATGATCCACTGAGGCCATGCTGGCTGGAGAAGCTCGCGGATGAGGAGAACCTCCCGCTTCCACTCCCTCTTCTTGGCCTCCCACGCCTTCCGCGCGGGGACCACGCTCCAGCTGATCGGCGTTGAATGCTTTCACATCCGCATTGTCGATGCGCCGCTTCTTCACCCGACGCTCCTCGGAATGGATGGACTTTGCGCTTACAATCGCGATAAGATCATCGTGATTCTTAACGCCAGACAGGTCATCGTCCGACGACTGGCTGCCGATTTCTTCCTCCTCTGGATCCGACAGCAATGGTGGCGACCACGCACGGACTACGCCGCGAGACCCACCAGCCTCGCCATCATGGGTACGACTTCCAGTCACAAGGGGTGACTGAAGACCGTGATTGCATGACTGCTCAGAGCACAGCGCCTTGCATTCCATTGATTTCTTCGCCGGCGGCGAGAGGTTGTGGGGATTGGGACGGAGATGTCGATTCTCTCTTTGTCGGGCCGGGACTTAAAGTTGCATCCGAAATGGGCCTTGGGTTGATTTCTCTCTCTGTCTCTGCCAAGGATGGAAAAGGCAGTAGGCGTAAGCCGAGGCGGTTGGCATTCGCCTAGCGTGAGGCGATGCTTAATCGCACTCGGCGTGGCCTAGACGGGTATATAGTTTTTGCCATCAGATCTACATTTGTGTTATTCTATATCAATACACATTAATTTAGAGTGTGTAAATGAGTACATTACTAACAACTGCCATTGGATTATGTTCAATATTATTTTTAAGTGCAATATGGTATGATTTCTTGCAAGAGAAGATAATTTCTTAGATGTGCGGCCTAGAGTTCCGATTATGCCCTAGGCGAGCCGTTTGTCTATCGCCTTGTGCCTAAGCGTGCTTAAGCGCTGCCTAGGTGCCGCGTAATCCAATACCGGTCTCTGCTAAAATAGTCACACGAGGTGGAGGGAAACTTTAATCCTGCCTCGCTAGTTTGAAGTGAGTACGACCAGCTTATGAACCGAAAAGTGCAGTGACTATAAGCTACCAGCGTGTAAGCCATTCGATTAGAGATAATCGAGCGGCTACACGCGTGGAGTAGCTTTTTATATTTTTTTTATAAATTTAATGATTGTTACCGTACGCTTATATGAATTAAAATGGCCCGGTTAAAAATAGAATAGGCCGTGGCGTGACGGGCCGAGTGGAACCTCACGGTTGTTTCCGTCTCTGCTGAATTGGTTACACAAGGTGGATATTTAGTCCCGCCTCACTAGTTTGAAGTGCGTACGACCAACTTATAAAACCAAAAGTGAAGCAAGAATTAATATCCAAGGCTCTACCCACCATCAGGCGTGTCTAAGCCTGAGACTTTATTTATTTTTTTAGACGGTTGTCAATAAAAAATTGAGTGTTTAGTTGTGAATAGAAAAATTGAGTGTTTAGTCCCACATCGATTATTCACAGTGGGTACGACTGACTTATAAATCTAAGAGTAAAACTAACAAAAAACTTGTAACAGTAATAGATTCACCAACGACAACTTCTTCACCGGTCTAAGGTTGGGAAAAAGTCGCCGTTGGAGGATAAATCGTTGTTACCAGTTTATTATGTTATTTTTAATGTATAAATAAAAATTTAATGTATAAATAAATTAGATGGTTCAATTAATAAAAGAGTTTGAAATTATTTGATTATTAAATTAATAAAGGAGTTTGGTGCCCGCGATTACCCGCAATTTGATCAAAATGTGCGTAGAGATGACATGAAGAAAAATATGTAGAGACTATGTAAGACCAAAATATCAAAATAATAATAAAATATCATGATTCATTTCATCCAGGGGCATATATATAGCCTATATAGCACTGATCGCTCATCAATTACATATATAGAGAAATGCCCTACTTACATATATATGGGCAACGATCAATCATGTATAGAGAGAGTGGCGCCCTAAAGGTAGCGCGCTACGGAGACTGCTACTAGAAATACTACTCCTCCTCCAACGGCGCGGTATCGCGGAGGGAGTGCATGACGTCCATGGTGGGGAATATGTGTTCAAAGTTGTTGTAGGTGTTGAAACCCGTGAATACGATGAACTCGCACCTGCAGTAGAATGCCTGGTGAAAGAGGTTGTAGGCATCGAAGGGGTTGGTGAAGTGGGAAAAAAGGCCAATCAACAAGCCTCCATCGCCATAAAACTCCTCGATCCGGAACATGATCGGCGAGCCGCGTGGCAAATGGGTGAAGCCAGCCCTGAGGAAGAACGTCGCCAAGTCCCGAGGAGCCCTCCACCTTGTGTTGGCCCACACCCGGAGCCTGTTCTCAACACGTGCCCCAGCAGTGTACTGCCACCCCGGTACGGTGGGAGGCCAGCGGAAGGTTGTTCCATTGAACTGCATTGCGTCTACTTTGTTTTGGCTGCCGGTCCATGGAGGTTCTGATGGGGATGTGATCAAGTGATGGAGCAATGTCCCGGGCGGAGGTACACGGGAGAGGAACCCCTTATATATCTGTGGTGCACACTTATGGTAGTTAAAGGACCATGATTTGTATCGAAGGACCGTGAGAATGCAACAAGGGGTCGCGAGAATGAATCGAGGGGTCGCGAGAATGCACATAGTCTGACATTCTTTTATTCGTCGATGTTCATACGATATTCCACGCTCGTTGACCCACCTTTGAAGCCAACACGAAGCTACGATTCAAACCGTTTATGCAGAGCTATCGAGCACGTGGATCGGTGACCAACCAATCAGGTCGCAGTGATATGGAGCACACGGATCAGTCTTTGAAACCACGATCCACACCTTTTACGCAAAATGATCGAACGGCGTGGAATGGTGGAAATGTCTCCCTGTATGGTCCAACATTATCTGGAACTTCGGGTAGAAATCAATGTACTTTCACAATATTTAAAAAAATTAAAAATTGGCAGAAATCTTTTTTTTCTTGACTTGGCATCATAATTTGGTTTCCTAAGCTTAATTTAAATCGTACAACCCAAGAAAAAAAAATATATGGTAGGTCATTCACACAAAGGGCTAAGTAGCTTGAAGTATCTGGATTACAAGGGAAACTTCCACTCCGGGGTAAACCAAACCAAGTTTTTTTACAAAAATTAATCATTTTCAGCTGATGTTTTGAACATGCATTGTATGGTCATAAATAATGAACGATGTGAATTTAAAACATTTTTCCACATTAACACCATTATTCTATTTTTTATTAAGTGACAATTAATTAATATATGAGAATAAAATATTTTCTCTCAAAAATTTCATACTTCGGATGCACCCTTTATTCGAGGAGTACATGTCAATGATATTTTTTGGCACATTTAAACAAGGTCCAAAAACAAACTTGCTTAGAAATGGGTTGTTTACCTAACTTTTGAGCTCTTCTCTAGACCACATTTTTTACCTCAAGAGCAGAAATAGCTCGGACTGATAACACAATGTGCATAATAGTGCAGAAGTCATTATAAAATCCAGATACAAAAAGAACTGGTATAAATTTGTATTCTTGCTCAAATTTGAATTTTAATTAATAAAGTAAGATTCAGATACGCTTGATACGTCCAAAATGTATCTCTTTTTCTGAACACTTTTCTTATTGTTTTCCTCTAAACTCGTGAGTTTTGGATACCACTAACACGGATTAACGCTGTTTTCAGTAGAATTACCTTGGTGTCTCGTTTTTATGCAGAAAAATCAACTTTCAGGAAATTGCTCAGAAAAGATCCCATTGGTCCTAAAACACCAGAAGACCCCGAGAGCCAGCAGGGGCCAGGAGAGGGGCCATGAGGGGGCCACACCACCCCCTGGCGCCCCCCATGGCCGCGCCGCCAAGTGGTGTGGGCCACTCCCTCACCCCCTCGGACTCCCCTTTCGACTACATATGCCCCATAACCTAAAACCGAGGGGGGTTTGTCATATTGCACAGAAACACAACAGAGCGCCGCCGCCACCTCGAAACTCGATTCGGGGATCAGAAGTTCCTGTTCTGGCGCCCTGTCGGGACGGGGATTCGAAGGAGATCATCGCCATCGACACCGCCACCTCTTCTCCATCAACCATCCATGATTCCCTCATCCATGTGTGAGTAAACACCGCTGTAGGCTGAGAGGGATGGAAGGGATTGGACGATATCGATCATGTAATAATGCCAGATTGTTAGGGCATAGTGCCTAGTATCCATTGTTAGTGTTTTCTACTGTTGTTGCAACTTGTTATGATTAATGCTTGTCACTAGGGCCCGAGTCCCATGATCTCATATCTGAACTTATTATTGTTTCATGAGTATAATTATGTTTCTTGATCATATCTGCAAGTTGTTTACACATGTCATTGTCTAGAACCCGAGGCCCCAAAGTGACAGAAATTGGAACAACCGGAGGGGATGGTTGTGATATGAGGATCACGTGTGTTCATGGAGTGTTAATGCTTTGCTCCGGTGCTTTATTAAAAGGAGCACCTTAATTACTAGTAGTTTCCCTAGATGCCTTGCTGCCACGGGCTGGTAGGACAACAGATGTTGTGCAAGTTTCTCATTGCGAGCACGTATGACTATATTGGAACACATGCCTATGGTTTTCCTAAATGTTTGAAGCTTTATTATTCTTATCTGCAGTGCCTATGTTAGATTATTACATGAACTATGTTATCCATGCAACGCCCGTCCATCCATTCCCTCTATGCCTACAGTACTTCTCATCCTGCTGTTTTCCGCGATTGCTACTGCTGTTACTATTTTACTATTGCTGTTATTTTATTTCTACTTCTGCTATAAAAATGTTACCACTGATAAATTGTTGCGAGCTAGTCTACTTTCAGGTGCAGCTGAATTGACAACTCAGTTGTTAAGGCATATAAATAATCTTTGGCTCCCCTTGTGTCGAATCACTAAATTTGGGTTTTATTTCCCTCGAAGACTGTTGCGATCCCCTATACTTGTGGGTCGTCAAGACTATTTTCTGGCGTCGTTGCGGGGGAGCATAGCTTCATTTATTTGCTCACTTGATCATGATATTGTTTGCTGCAAGCCATTCATCATGGGCGGGACTCGTGGTGGAAAAGTTCCTATATTACCATCCACTACAAGAAGAGGTACAACCCTGAACACCTCTGCTGCTTTTTATTCAACGTCTGTTATGAGTAAGTTCTTACTCCACCACATGCTACACGTACTGTTATTTCTTCTGAGTCTGAACATTCTTCTGATACTTTTGATGATGCTTCTACTGTGCTTGATGATACTGTAGGTCCTTTCCTAGATGCTACTATTGCTAGATCCAAACAAATTAAAAATGTTGAAATTTCTGTTGAAAATATTGGTACACCTATTAATTCAACTGAGCTTATTGATGATCTTGATGAAACCTATATTGAACTTAATGATGATTTTATTGAATAAGCTCGTGCTACTACTGGTACAAGTGCTCTTAAGAGTCTTCTTGCAAGACATGCTGTGAAATATAAATCTTCTCTTGATGCTAAGTTTGCCACATCTCACATACACATTATAGACAAGGATTATGACTTATCTTTAGATTTATCCTATATATCTATTGTTGAGAAGGAACCTTTTTGTGGAACTGAAAGTAAAATTGTTATGGAACACATGAATGAGCTTTCATCTTTGAGTAGTTTATTTTCTGATGATACTAAGTTGCGTACTTATTTTGTTACCAAGATCTTCCATTTCTCATTGAAAGATGAAGCTAAAATTTGGTTTAACAATCTGTCACCTGGGTCTATTACTGATCCTATGGATTTGGTTAATGATTTCTTTCAAAAATATTTTCCTGCTAGTGCCCAACATGAGGATGTGCAGGACATCTTTAACTTTGAGAAAATTGAAGGAGAAAAATTGCCTGAATCTTGTACAAGGTTTTGTTCTTTAATAAGAGCTAGCCCTGGATATCCACTACCTAAAAATGAGCTCCTATATATATTTTGTAACGGACTAAATGTTGAATCCAGGACATACCTAGATGGTTGTGCTGGTTGTGTTTTCAGGAAAAGAACTCCAGAAGAAGCTGAAGAATTAATGGTTAAAATAGCCAAAAATAATTATGATTGGAATATACCCGAGCCTACACCTACACCAGAGCCAACACCAATACCAACACCCAAAAAGATAGGTATGATTGAATTAAATGATGAAGTGATGAAGGAAGCCAAGAAATCTCTTAAAGAGAGGGGTATTAAATTTGAAGATGTGAAGAATTTACCTCCTATAGAAGAATTATGTAAGCATATTCCTCATCCATCAACTGCTGAGGTACACTCTCTCCAATACTTTGATAATAGATATATTCCCTATTCTAAACCACCTTATCAATGCTTAGATGAATTTGATAATTATGTTGTTAAGCAAGACAACTTTAATATGAGAGTGAAAAAACACCTTATGGAAAACTCTAGAGCTATTGATAATTTGCATGGTATTATTGAAAGAACCTCTAATGATGTTAAAATGCTTGTTAAACATTTTCAAATGGTTCCAACTCAAATTGATCAACTTACTAAAGTGCAAAAAGACATGCTAGCTAATGCTTCTAGAGATAAACATGTTTGTGAAATAATTACTAGAAGTGGTGTTTCTACTCAGGACCCCTTATATCCTAAAGGACATCCTAAAATAATTGAACAAGATTCTCAGCAACCTAAAAACAATAGTACTCCTTCTAAGAAAAAGAAGAGACATAAAAAATGTTGTAGAATCTCCTAAACCTACTAAAGATCCTAATAGTATATCTATTTTTGGTGCTTAAACTGAAAGTGGTAATCATAAAAGTGATGCTTCTGATAAAGAAGAAACTGTAGCTGAACCTGAAAAGCAAACTAAAACTGCAAAGTATACTAAGGAGGATTTCATTGCTAATAAACATGGTAATGAAAGAAAGCCTTGGGTACAAAAAGCAATGCCTTTCCCTAATAAGAAACACAAATCAAAGGAAGAAGAACATTATAACAAGTTTTGTGAGTGGATGAAACCTCTGTTTTGCAAATCCCTTTGACTGATGCTATTAAATTGCCTCCTTATTCTAAATATATGAAAGATAATGTCTCTAACAAAAGGAAAATTCCTAATGAGGAAATTTCCACTATGCTTGCTAATTACTCTTTCAATGGCAAGGTTCCAAAGAAGCTTGGAGATCCTGGTATTCCTACTATCCCTTGTTCTATTAAAAATAATTATGTTAGAACTGCTTTATGTGACTTGGGAGTTGGAGTTAGTGTTATGCCTTTCTCTCTTTATAAGATACTCTCTCTTGAAAATTTGATACACACTGATATGTCTTTGCAAATGGCTGATAAATCTACTGCTATTCTTGTTGGTATATGTGACAATGTTCATGTTCAAGTTGCTACTAATTGTTTGATATTAACTGACTTTGTTGTGTTGGAAATGCCTGAAGATGATAATATGTCTATTATTCTTGGGAGGCCTTTTCTTAATACTGCAGGGTCTGTTATTGATTGCAATCAAGGAAAAGTAACTTTTAATGTTAATGATAAAGAGCATATTGTTTATTTTCCCAAGAACATTGATAGAAGATATGGTTTAAATTCAATTGAAAATATTGAGACCATCAAGATTGGAGAATTCAATTGTCCCATTCCAGTACCACCAAAAGAATATGAAATTATTACGATTGGGACTATGTCTATCAAGGTTGAGGTAACATAATTATTTAGTGATTAGCAAAGTTTTGCTTCATATGAAAATTGTTCTAGTAACAAGACTTGATCTTTTTAATGTGGAGGGCAATGCTTTCACTATGTTTTCGTCTTCCCCGTTATGTTTTTACCATGTTTACTTCCGTTATCACCATGCTACTTTAGTACAATCATGTTTTCCATCATCCATATTCATGTTTTCACCATGATTATTGTGGTTATGCATGTTTTCACCACCCATACTTTTGTTTTCACCACTTCCACTTTTGTTTTCTTTGGATATTTTTCCGTTGGAGTGTCATAGAATCTCTGTAGTTCTGGTCTTGATTTTATTTTCCACATTTTCACTTTTGTTTTCCTGGTTTTTATTAATTATTAAAATTCTGGAAATACCTCAAAAATAAAGTTTCTCGGAAAATTCCAAAAAAATTATAATAATTTTTTACGTCAAAAATGAGGCAGAGAGACACCTAGGAGGCCCCAGGGGGACCCACCAGTCAGGCACACCATGGGTGGTGCGGCCTGCCCCCTGGTGGCGCCAGCACATGGTGTGGGGCCCCCTGGCCCCCACTAACTCTCTCCTCTGCCAAAGTTCCTTCTCTCACCTCCCAAACTCAACACATTTCCTGGAACCCGAGTTCTTTTTGTTCTTCCTCGAGATTTTTTGATCTCTTTGCTCAACCCATCATTTGTGCTGAAATTTGGTATGTGACTCCTCCGATTATCCAAGTAGAATTTTGTTTAGTGGAGTATTTTTTGAGTATTTTGGTATTGTAGGTGACAGATTATGTGCGTTTGCATGCTTGATTTGAGTAGAAATAATATAGTTTTGATGCATGTTTAGCTCTCCTCTAAGTCCCTATGGTAGTTTCCACCTTATAGTTGCTTGAAATCAAATTTTGTGATGATTGTTGAAAAATTTCAGAGATGGAGCACAATGTACATCAACTAAACCAGCATGAGTTAGAGTTGCATGAGGTCATGCTTGTGCACCATGAAGAAAGAGTATTTCCATCGATCTATCCATGTCAGGAATTCATGCGGATTACGGGAATTCAGCAGGATTTCAATACCCTTGTGCATAATGCAGGCTTGGACCATTTCATTGAGGATGAATCTATCCAACATGTCAAACTAACTATGTCTTTGGTGCAGGAATTTCACTTTAGATGGCCCATTAACTAACCCTATGGTCCACTATAAAATTTACAATAAAGTTGTAGAATTGCCTTTCAGTGATTTTTGTGCAGCTATCAAGGTACCAGAGTGGGGTTCATGTGAGAAGATAATAGGACAACCTAAACCATTGCTGGAATTATATGAGGACATTTGCCAAGGCAGAAGCTTCACAGGGGAAAGTGGTAAAATACGAGAAATTCAACTCCCTAGCATTCGATACTTTGCTTATTTCATTTCTAAATGTGTGTTAGTTAGAAAAACTGCCAACAAACTATCTGTTTATGATTTGGCATTTATTTCATCTGCTTTAAGATGTGATAGGTCTTATAACTTTGGTGCTTTAATTGGTTACCGTCTCTCACTTAACCATGAGAATGGCAGAATTTGTGGAGGTCTTATTGCCTCGCTCTTGCTAGCTTTGCATGGTTTGGAGCCACACCCTCTAGACCTGCAGTTTCCTTTAGAGAGGCTAGACCTTGTTTCCATGGTTCAACATAAGTTTCTTTCTACCCATGCTCACATGCACAATTTATCTTTTGAAATAACTTTCTCCAAACAATCCAGGTGGAGAGTGACTAAAATTGTTAGAAAAGTACTTTTGCATGCACCTCTTTTGTTCAATCTTAATGACACGCAAGGATGGTTGCTTATTGAGAGTGAGCTGGACGCATACATTGAGCACCACCGCCAGCAAGGGGAGGATGCCGAAGAGGGGTACGATAGTGAGTTCTTCCAGCCCTTCGAAACCACGGGGATCCCGTACCAGCACTCCGGTTAAGACTATGCGCCTGCTGCTTCATCTTCTTCTTGGGCGCCCGAGTATGACCACGCGAGGGACGACCCACCATGGTGGGGATATTTCCCGCGCCATGATTGATCTCCACTTAGGCCAAAAACCTAAGCTTGGGGGAGGTATACCAACATCACACTCATTTATATATCATGTTCGGTCGGTTCTTTGTTTATCCATGTTTTTGTTTCTTTCATTTGTTTCGTTTTCTTACGCTTCTTTCGTTTCTCTTTGTTTTATCGTTTTGTTCTTGTTTTCTAAAACACAAAAATACCAAAACTATTTCTATTGTTTATCTTTGTTTGCTTCTTTAGTTTCTTTTGTTGGTTTGCTTTCTTTTCTCGTTTGGGTTTAGTATTCAAAAATCGAAAAATATTTTGCTTTGTTTGCTTGTTCTTTCTGTTCTTGTTTTAATTCGAAAACCCAAAAATATTTGTTGTTCTTCTTTGGTTTTGTAAAGTTTGTTGCAGAGTTCACCGGACTTCCGTGTCTCCATTGGGGCTTGATTATCATTCTATATTATTCAATCCACAAGTGAAGAGAAGTAATGACGATTTACGACAATCCGAGTTGTGGTGAGAGGCTGGTATGAACTCTATTTGTTTTATTTTTGTACATATACTCATCGTGTGAACATGCTTCGTCCGTTCATGTAAGGTATATGTTATTTAATTGATGCTTGGTACTTCATGCTCTCACGTGTTAGTTCCAACTTATTAATATAAGATAGCATGTCGTATGAATGTTTGCTTGCATTGTTTTATTCATAAAAGGGTATGACATTGTGGTATCTCTGTCAGACCCCGGACCCAGAGATATACATACTGTTATGTGCTCCTAGCCATGGACTCACAAGGGCTTCAGGGTTACCAGCCCCAGCCGCAACAAAAAACGGCAGGCAGACCGGATTCATCGGCACGTAGTCCGGATCCGCGGTCTACTACTCCTTGTATCCATGCTAGTCATAACCAATTATGCATACCCAAGCGTCCACGAGTCGGATGAAACTGAAGGAACGGTACCAAACTTATACAGAGTTGCTATGTGTCCAGAAAGTGCAACAATAATCGAGGGTTACTGGAGTTACCTCGCCCCAGGCCGAATCACATCGGCAGGCGGGCTCGGACATGGATCATTGGCTCCACAACCCCTTGACTGCGACAACTATGCAGGCATAGCCAAAACTGTATAACAATGAGCTCGAAACCAACAACCGATCAAAGCAACACTCTAGACATTGAAGTTGTATTAAACATGTGTTACTAGAGTATAGCTTTACAAACAGAGGTCACATGACCCAACATTACATCAGACAATGGAAGGCAAATTATGTTGCTAATCAACAAGAACCAAAAAGGCCTAAGAGGCCGCAACATAAGGCTACGTCCCAGCCCATAGATTCCAGGCTGCTACCTGGGAACCCCAAACTACTCGTCGATGTCCATGTTGAAACACCACCGAACTGAGGAACTCCACCTGAACCAAGTTGAAGCAAACATGAGTACGGGAGGTACTCAACAAGACTTAGTTAACCTATTATATATCTGCTTCTTTTAGAAAGAGTTATGAAGGTTGTTTTGCGTAAAGCCATCTTTGTTTTCCAAGTTGAGGAAGGAATAGCACGTCTCGTAGAGTATTTTGAAAACAGATGAGAAAACTACTCAACTACTGATATCATCATCTTTTTAATCCACCAAATCATATCAGCACCTCGTGCTTCAAAGATCACCACCTCAAGTTGTTCCGGTAACTCATGCTACAAGGTAACCCCTCTCGGCATCTCCGAGGAGGCATCCTTCATTCGTTATCAGCAAGTTTTAATCATTCCGTTTAAGTTGTCTATGATCACAGAATCCGTCACCAAGTCGTCCTTAACCGCGGACACGGCTTTTCGAAAAGATTAAACCCTGCAGGGGTGTACAACTTTAACCACACGTATCAACCAACTCTTAATGCCATGACGTTGGCACTATTCCGGGAAGTGCCGGTAGATGGAGGTCGACCACGACCTTTCCCTTGCTTCGCCTATTCCATGAGTCGCTCCGAGTAGAGATGGACCGCCAATAGGGAGTGGCCATCTCCTGCCGGGTCTCTATCGTTGTGAGCGGTGCTTCAACTACTGTCTCGCCACAGGCTGTTGCACCGCCAGGTCCTAGTTTTGTAAACGTTTTTAACATCCCCGCAAATCCAAATGGAAAGCCTGAACTAGGCAACTCATGGAACAAACTAGGCAAGTTGAGACCGAGGGGAATCCAAGCCCCGTGTGGATGCACGCTCAGTCTTGGCTCGAAGACGAGAACTCGCTCCTAGGGGCATGAACGAGACAACCACCACAGACCCTCTATGGTCTCGTCGTCCACACCTTTAGATCATGTTAAACAGTTTCTCTTAACTTTCCACAACGTACTATCATACTAGATTCATTCGCGGCTCTGATTCATCAACCGGATGGAGCAGAGATCAACAGATATGTATGACTAAGCATGGCATATTTGAGGCTCTGGCTATACACACAAACAAATCCTATGTCTGCTAGGAGCATTGAATCATGATATCTGGGTTATGCAAATAAATAGGATAACTCTATCTATTGACTCAAGATACTTTGTAGAAGCATGCATCGTACGAGAAGGAAAACACTTCGGAAACATATATGGGCAGATAAGAGGTTATGCTTGCCTTGCTTCAAGAAAACAAGAGGAAGTCTACAGGAATAAGTGCTTGTCTTGTCGGTTAGGAGCAAGTATTCGCCATTGGATTTGTTGGCCTTCTCTTCGGACTCACGTTCTACCGAGGGGGAACAAACACCGAAACAAGAAGAACAACAATCAACACATGGCAACGATGCAAGGCGCAATATGTATGCATGAGCAATTTAATGCACTGAAATAGATCCCTAAACATGTTCGATGGGTTGCTAGGGTTCGTATGTCAGTTATGCAATTTTATTGAAATTAGCCCGAAATAGACCCCGGAGGGCGTTTCGGGCGATTCTGAAAGTGAGTTCAATTTTAGTTGCTCAAATGGGTTTGAAAACACCATAACTAGGTTGCATTTGTCATTTTGAGCAATTTGGTATATAACTTGTAATTTTCTAATTTTCTTGAATAAAAACTTATTTTCTCTATTTTAAAATGATTAAACAACATTAAAATAATGGTCCAAAATCAACTTTATCAAACATGGATAAAAGTCACATATTTGAATATAATTTATTTTTCCAAACATTTTGGTACCTCACTTTTATTTTTCTTAATTATAAATCAATAGTTATTAGATTATTAAAATTAACCATTTTTCTGGAAATATATATAAAAAAGAATTATGACGTCAGCATGACATCGTCTTTGCATCACCCAGGGAAGAACTTCTCTGATTCTCTCCAATTCGAATGCCTCTAAGGATAATCCGAGGAATTGAGTTGGGGCATAGGTAGAGGGAGTTGAGGGTAACCGTTGGGCGGCGGCGGCTGTCCGGATGGCCACCGGAATCGCCGGCGGCGACCAGAGGCGCGGCGGCGGTCGGCGGCCGGCGGTGGTAGGGCGAACCAGAGGGGGAGGAGGCGATTGGAGGGCATGGGGGTGCTCACCACGATGCGGTGAAGATGATGGCGTGGTCGGGGGGCGAGGGGGGCGCCGGAATCGGCGGCATCGAGCTCGACGGAGGCGGCCAGACTTGGAGAAGATCGCGCGGTTCACCCGTTGTCGAAGGATTTGACCCGATTCCGTTTGGGAGG
Source organism: Alopecurus myosuroides (assembly GCA_028641055.1). Classification (NCBI taxonomy): domain Eukaryota; kingdom Viridiplantae; phylum Streptophyta; class Magnoliopsida; order Poales; family Poaceae; genus Alopecurus; species Alopecurus myosuroides. The sequence goes on from CM054061.1 coordinate 191,492,137, forward strand.
AGGTAGATGGGAGGATGACGAGGCTAAGGGTGGGATCATCTTGCTTCGGGGCGGCCGGAGTTGGTGGCGCCATGGAGGCCAACCCGAGCTAGGGTTCGGCTCGGAAGAGGGATACAGAGGAGAGAAAGGGATCCCAAGCACTCGAGAGGAAGAGAGGAGATGCAGGAGAGGAGCGGGGGCAACGTCTGGAGAAATTGTCAAAACCCCCCGGAAAAGGATAAAACTTCATAGAGGTCCTTTTCTATTTAAAACTGAGAGGAAAACAAAGTTTTGAGGGCCTTTTGCAAACAGAAAATTTTGCGAAAATGATATTTGGAAACCCTATAAAATTTCCAACCACACCATATTATTGTTTGGTGAAATTGAAATATTCTTCAGTGCAAAGTTTTAAAAACCATATTAAGTAGCATTTGTGGTATTTTTCTCAAACCATTTAAATTAACAACTTAAATTGTTTCAACATGGTTCAAAATTTTGTTTTCATGCATGTACGAGATGAACACAACACCACACACTTTTGTTAGCAAATTTGGGGATGTTACAAATCTACCCCCCTTACAAGAATCTCGTCCCGAGATTCCCGAAGGAGAATAAAGAAGGAACACCGGTTTTGCACGATCTTCTTGAACCTTACGGTTCTTTTCTCGAAGAGGTTGATCCGTAGCACTTGCGAAGATTCTTCAGCGGCTACACCTTAGGTGAGAGGGAAAACTCTTAAGATTTGATCTTCACGAAGATCGAGTATTCCATGGTAACTCATGACTGGACTGTTCATAAAGAACTGTTGAGTTATCGTGCATGAAACACATCAAGGTAACGGAGTGAATAGAAGATGGTTTCAAGTTTGCGGACGATTGGTATTGAAAGGATTTAGAATATGAGCTTTTCACAAGACTTTAAATCCCTTTGGAAAAGATAGGTTGAACAACTTGTGACACCAAGGTTTCTTCAAACAGAAAACCAAGATGGAAAGGATTGTCTTGAATATCACGAAGTAATATCCTTGGACGAGGGAAAACGCGAGAAAACACTGTAATTGTGCGTCGGAGAGAATTTGATACATGATTATGTTCACTCTTCGGAGTGGACACAGAAGATAACGGAACTTTCATTCCGTTAAAGTATGTCGAAAACCTTGTCAAGGACCGGGATGTTACTTCACTTCAGAAGATGAGTAACCAAACGATGTTGGAACACCGTAATTAGGGAGGAGTTATTGGTCACACCATAAGGCTGGTTAACCAACAAGGATTGAAACACCAGAAGGAATAGGGAATCTCTTTCCTACTGTGGATTTGACATAGCAATAAGTTTACCACATAGTTAGGATCCCATGGCTGAAGTGACTGAAAAATTCACACAATGTGTCAGATGAACAGAACTTCAAGTACAAACAACTTGAGAAAGGGAGCTGATCAATGGTGGTTACAAAACACCACGAGATGTTCCTATGAGGAACTTGTTTCCACTGAAACAAAGGTTTGGAGGATCAACAAGGAGACATTGGAAGAATCAACTTCCAGGTTCTGCTGGATGTTCTAGATACCGACAGCAGGCTCACGACAAGCCTGGTATAGGTCATCAAGTGAATGTAGAACTCCGGTTTGGAAGAACGGGGTGGGAAAACTGGTCAGGATTAACCACACAAGAATTCTCACGGAGAGTGGTTGTTCTTACGGTTTCAAAGAGATATGACGTTAGGCCTTCCGTCTAATTGTGTCAACCACAACATCAACCATGCCGGATTTTCAAATGGACCTAAATCAATACTCCTAAGGAAACACCAACCATCGTTGCTGCTTGAGATTCAGCTCTAGTTAGTGGATTTAATAACTGAGACTCAACGTGTTTGATTGAAGAGCTTGCACCGGTTATCAACGAGATACATTTACTAGATTCTCAAGATATGGACTACGATTCCATGCTCAAGAAGATGAGCGAGATTGCAGAACTCATGTATTAGCAACTTGTGGAAGGTGGTTGCACCTACATGGATTACTTGCAACAAAACACATCGGAGTTCTTGTTGCGAAGATGATACTCCCTCCGTCCACTTTTATAAGGCTCACTTCTTACTATTGAAATGCTAAGAAGTGAGCCTTATAAAAGTGGACGGAGGGAGTAACAAAGATCACCAAGATCTTGGACTTCTTCTCTTTCACGGATAGTCAATCAGTGGCTTGGTGTGCATGAAAACTTCTTCGAATAAATGGAGGTAACAACCTACCATCTCAAGAGTAGTCCACACATACATGACCGACTGGAGGTTATTCCCGAGAGGACAAGAAAACTTTACTCGGATCCATGGCGACAACTTTCACCGTAAGCACATGAACCGGGTAAGTTACTTCGAACATCCAGAACGCAGCTTCGTGATGACACAAAGATGGTTCTCAAAAGTTTCCAATATTAGTGCCAAGTTTTCAACTTGAACCTCTTTCAACTTGGATAAATAGGTATGTCATCGTTGGGCTCGACAACACGCTTATCCAGATACTCCAGGAGGAGGGATTCATATGATATATGAACAAGGAAAAACATTAGTTAGACCAAAGGACATGAAGGTGTACTCGGGCAAAACACTATGAGTGAAAACACCGTCAAGATAGTCCTTGGATCTTTTCTCGATTTGACGATAGCCCAAATCAAATCAAGGTTAGGATGATAGCATGTCCACCACGGAGATACTATCCTGCTTCAACACGAGGGGAACTAGATATCCCTTAGCAACGGATCAAGTTAGGCGGAGCTTTTGCCTTTCAACTCTCCAAGTTATTGTTTAAGCTCAACCAACTAGTCCAGGATATCCAGCACTGTTTTCTTGGAGAAAAGAGCAATTCAAATTACCCTTTGCTTAGACATTATGGCCAGGTAACAACCTGGTGATACTTGTGGAAAGAAAACCAGAATATCACAACCTACCGATATGTCTTAGAATTCGGATGAAGTCTTGCGTTTTCAAAGAAACTGATAGGGTCTGGAGAGCTTTGGTACGAACCTGACTCTTTGACCAAGATCATGCACCGAATTGAACGGATTTGGTAACATAGTCAACTTCAAAAAGATGCTGGGTGATCAGTAGTGCTAAGAATACAGATGTTTCTTAGATTTTTCGAAGCAATACAAATTGCTAGGAATATCTGATACACATGTCCATGAGCAGACCCATCATTTTCAAGCATTCAAGCTTGGAGGGAGGGTGAGTGAAAACGTCTAAGAGCATCACTTCATCAATGAGACCATGAAACACAACACAACCTCTTGATATATAAGAGTGTGATACTCGGAAGTGGAGCAGAACAGAAGCTAACGGAACTTCTTGAATCCGCGAATTGCAAAACTTTGACCTGGTCCTGGAGATGAACGAGGTACTTGGGTTTGTTTCTCCTGAAATTCCAAAGTGGAATGTTTTGACGGAAAACAAGAGCAAATGCATTGGAACAATCCAACACACATATGCAACTTGGTTTCAAAACAACGGATGGAGATTTGAGAGCAACTGGAAGATAGGCACATGCTCCGGAAAATCGAGAAGCCATGGGGAGTGCACAGGTGATACTCTTTTGTAAAACCCATGCTAGAAGATCGATATAGCTGAATTAAGAAAGAAGATGTGGATTTCATGATGACCACTCTTGTTGTGATCCCTTTTGGTTCCAAAGGAAAGCCTATGGCTATGGGAGTTGGAATTTCCTAGACACCCTGAGGTGGAACAGATTCCTCGGGATCCAAAGAAACATAACTTGGGTTAAAGGTCGGCATCCTGTACTGATAGAGTGAGCATCACATGGTTATAAACCACATGATTCAACTCACCACCATTCAGCACATTCCGGGACCTTCGGTTCAAGTCCAAGGATTAAAAACCAAAAGAAAGGAGTAACTACTCTCTTAGTGTCTTAAAGGACACTATGAATAGCAATCACGAGGTATCTTCCAAAAGACAACGATAGCTCCGGAAGAACTTCGAGCAGAGGATAACAGACACATTCGAGATGAAAAGGAAATCTCGAGGTTCAGGGTTTCAGACTTTAGAACAGGATAATGTGGAATCCACCAGCTCTGAGAGACTAGGATGGAAAGGAAATCTCCCAGTTTAAGAAATAACGGACTTTGGAACACACACAACTCAAGAAACCCAACACTAGGTCAACTTGGTTAACAAGGTTCTTGCCAAAGAAGGCACCTAAGTTTTGAATAACTTAAACCTTTTCAAATCAAAACAGGTAAGGTGACCCAGAGTTAGAGCGATACCAGATAAGGAGAGAAAAGAATCCTAAAGAGATTTTCACAACTCATTTGAAGTTTCAAAATAGTTTTCACAAACGCTAGACTCAACATCGACCTTTCCTACAGGCAGTCCTGCTCTGATACCAACTTTTGTCAGACCCCGGACCCAGAGATATACATACTGTTATGTGCTCCTAGCCATGGACTCACAAGGGCTTCAGGGTTACCAGCCCCGGCCGCAACAAACAACGACAGGCAGACCGGATTCATCGGCACGTAGTCCGAATCCCCGGTCTACTACTCCTTGTATCCATGCTAGTCATAACCAATTATGCATACCCAAGCGTCCACGAGTCGGATGAAACTGAAGGAACGGGACCAAACTTATACAGAGTTGCTATGTGTCCAGAAAGTGCAACAACAATCGAGGGTTACTGGGGTTACCTCGCCCCAGGCCGAATCACATCGGCAGGCGGGCTCGGACATGGATCGTCGGCTACACAACCCCTCGACTGCGACAACTATGGAGGCATAGCCAAAACTGTATAACAATGAGCTCGAAACCAACAACCGATCAAAGCAACACTCTAGACATTGAAGTTGTATTAAACATGTGTTACTAGAGTATAGCTTTACAAACAGAGGTCACATGACCCAACATTACATCAGACAATGGAAGGCAAATTATGTTGCTAATCAACAAGAACCAAAAAGGCCTAAGAGGCCGCAACATAAGGCTACGTCCCAGCCCATAGATTCCAGGCTGCTACCTGGGAACCCCAAACTACTCGTTGATGTCCATGTTGAAACACCACCGAACTGAGGAACTCCACCTGAACCAAGTTGAAGCAAACATGAGTACGGGAGGTACTCAACAAGACTTAGTTAACCTATTATATATCTGCTTCTTTTAGAAAGAGTTATGAAGGTTGTTTTGCGTAAAGCCATCTTTGTTTTCCAAGTTGAGGAAGGAATAGCACGTCTCGTGGAGTATTTTGAAAACAGATGAGAAAACTACTCAACTACTGATATCATCATCTTTTCAATCCACCAAATCATATCAGCACCTCGTGCTTCAAAGATCACCACCTCAAGTTGTTCTGGTAACTCATGCTACAAGGTAACCCCTCTCGACATCTCCAAGGAAGCATCCTTCATTCGTTATCAGCAAGTTTTAATCATTCCGTTTAAGTTGTCTATGATCACAGAATCCGTCACCAAGTCGTCCTTAACCGCGGACACGGCTTTTCGAAAAGATTAAACCCTGCAGGGGTGTACAACTTTAACCACATGTATCAACCAACTCTTAATGCCAGAACGTTGGCACTATTCCGGGAAGTGCCGGCAGATGGAGGTCGACCACGACCTTTCCCTTGCTTTGGTACGAACCTGACTCTTTGACCAAGATCATGCACCGAATTGAACGGATTTGGTAATATAGTCAACTTCAAAAAGATGCTGGGTGATCAGTAGTGCTAAGAATACAGATTTTTCGAAGCAATACAAATTGCTAGGAATATCTGATACACATGTCCATGAGCAGACCCATCATTTTCAAGCATTCAAGCTTGGAGGGAGGGTGAGTGAAAACGTCTAAGAGCATCACTTCATCAATGAGACCATGAAACACAACACAACCTCTTGATATATAAGAGTGTGATACTCGGAAGTGGAGCAGAACAGAAGCTAACGGAACTTCTTGAATCCGCGAATTGCAAAACTTTGACCTGGTCCTGGAGATGAACGAGGTACTTGGGTTTGTTTCTCCTGACATTCCAAAGTGGAATGTTTTGACGGAAAACAAGAGCAAATGCATTGGAACAATCCAACACACATATGCAACTTGGTTTCGAAACAACGGATGGATATTTGAGAGCAACTGGAAGATAGGCACATGCTCCGAAAAATCGAGAAGCCATGGGGAGTGCACAGGTGATACTCTTTTGTAAAACCCATGCTAGAAGATCGATATAGCTGAATTAAGAAAGAAGATGTGGATTTCATGATGACCACTCTTGTTGTGATCCCTTTTGGTTCCAAAGGAAAGCCTATGGCTATGGGAGTTGGAATTTCCTAGACACCCTGAGGTGGAACAGATTCCTCGGGATCCAAAGAAACATAACTTGGGTTAAAGGTCAGCATCCTGTACTGATAGAGTGAGCATCACATGGTTATAAACCACATGATTCAACTCACCACCATTCAGCACATTCCGGGACCTTCGGTTCAAGTCCAAGGATTAAAAACCAAAAGAAAGGAGTAACTACTCTCTTAGTGTCTTAAAGGACACTATGAATAGCAATCACGAGGTATCTTCCAAAAGACAACGATAGCTCCGGAAGAACTTCGAGCAGAGGATAACAGACACATTCGAGATGAAAAGGAAATCTCGAGGTTCAGGGTTTCAGACTTTAGAACAGGATAATGTGGAATCCACCAGCTCTGAGAGACTAGGATGGAAAGGAAATCTCCCAGTTTAAGAAATAACGGACTTTGGAACACACACAACTCAAGAAACCCAACACTAGGTCAACTTGGTTAACAAGGTTCTTGCCAAAGAAGGCACCTAAGTTTTGAATAACTTAAACCTTTTCAAATCAAAACAGGTAAGGTGACCCAGAGTTAGAGCGATACCAGATAAGGAGAGAAAAGAATCCTAAAGAGATTTTCACAACTCATTTGAAGTTTCAAAATAGTTTTCACAAACGCTAGACTCAACATCGACCTTTCCTACAGGCAGTCCTGCTCTGATACCAACTTTTGTCAGACCCCGGACCCAGAGATATACATACTGTTATGTGCTCCTAGCCATGGACTCACAAGGGCTTCAGGGTTGCCAGCCCCGGCCGCAACAAACAACGACAGGCAGACCGGATTCATCGGCACGTAGTCCGAATCCCCGGTCTACTACTCCTTGTATCCATGCTAGTCATAACCAATTATGCATACCCAAGCGTCCACGAGTCGGATGAAACTGAAGGAACGGGACCAAACTTATACAGAGTTGCTATGTGTCCAGAAAGTGCAACAACAATCGAGGGTTACTGGGGTTACCTCGCCCCAGGCCGAATCACATCGGCAGGCGGGCTCGGACATGGATCGTCGGCTACACAACCCCTCGACTGCGACAACTATGGAGGCATAGCCAAAACTGTATAACAATGAGCTCGAAACCAACAACCGATCAAAGCAACACTCTAGACATTGAAGTTGTATTAAACATGTGTTACTAGAGTATAGCTTTACAAACAGAGGTCACATGACCCAACATTACATCAGACAATGGAAGGCAAATTATGTTGCTAATCAACAAGAACCAAAAAGTCCTAAGAGGCCGCAACATAAGGCTACGTCCCAGACCATAGATTCCAGGCTGCTACCTGGGAACCCCAAACTACTCGTCTATGTCCATGTTGAAACACCACCGAACTGAGGAACTCCACCTGAACCAAGTTGAAGCAAACATGAGTACGGGAGGTACTCAACAAGACTTAGTTAACCTATTATATATCTGCTTCTTTTAGAAAGAGTTATGAAGGTTGTTTTGCGTAAAGCCATCTTTGTTTTCCAAGTTGAGGAAGGAATAGCACGTCTCGTGGAGTATTTTGAAAACAGATGAGAAAACTACTCAACTACTGATATCATCATATTTTCAATCCACCAAATCATATCAGCACCTCGTGCTTCAAAGATCACCACCTCAAGTTGTTCTGGTAACTCATGCTACAAGGTAACCCCTCTCGACATCTCCAAGGAAGCATCCTTCATTCGTTATCAGCAAGTTTTAATCATTCCGTTTAAGTTGTCTATGATCACAGAATCCGTCACCAAGTCGTCCTTAACCGCGGACACGGCTTTTCGAAAAGATTAAACCCTGCAGGGGTGTACAACTTTAACCACATGTATCAACCAACTCTTAATGCCAGAACGTTGGCACTATTCCGGGAAGTGCCGGCAGATGGAGGTCGACCACGACCTTTCCCTTGCTTTGGTACGAACCTGACTCTTTGACCAAGATCATGCACCGAATTGAACGGATTTGGTAATATAGTCAACTTCAAAAAGATGCTGGGTGATCAGTAGTGCTAAGAATACAGATGTTTCTTAGATTTTTCGAAGCAATACAAATTGCTAGGAATATCTGATACACATGTCCATGAGCAGACCCATCATTTTCAAGCATTCAAGCTTGGAGGGAGGGTGAGTGAAAACGTCTAAGAGCATCACTTCATCAATGAGACCATGAAACACAACACAACCTCTTGATATATAAGAGTGTGATACTCGGAAGTGGAGCAGAACAGAAGCTAACGGAACTTCTTGAATCCGCGAATTGCAAAACTTTGACCTGGTCCTGGAGATGAACGAGGTACTTGGGTTTGTTTCTCCTGACATTCCAAAGTGGAATGTTTTGACGGAAAACAAGAGCAAATGCATTGGAACAATCCAACACACATATGCAACTTGGTTTCGAAACAACGGATGGATATTTGAGAGCAACTGGAAGATAGGCACATGCTCCGAAAAATCGAGAAGCCATGGGGAGTGCACAGGTGATACTCTTTTGTAAAACCCATGCTAGAAGATCGATATAGCTGAATTAAGAAAGAAGATGTGGATTTCATGATGACCACTCTTGTTGTGATCCCTTTTGGTTCCAAAGGAAAGCCTATGGCTATGGGAGTTGGAATTTCCTAGACACCCTGAGGTGGAACAGATTCCTCGGGATCCAAAGAAACATAACTTGGGTTAAAGGTCAGCATCCTGTACTGATAGAGTGAGCATCACATGGTTATAAACCACATGATTCAACTCACCACCATTCAGCACATTCCGGGACCTTCGGTTCAAGTCCAAGGATTAAAAACCAAAAGAAAGGAGTAACTACTCTCTTAGTGTCTTAAAGGACACTATGAATAGCAATCACGAGGTATCTTCCAAAAGACAACGATAGCTCCGGAAGAACTTCGAGCAGAGGATAACAGACACATTCGAGATGAAAAGGAAATCTCGAGGTTCAGGGTTTCAGACTTTAGAACAGGATAATGTGGAATCCACCAGCTCTGAGAGACTAGGATGGAAAGGAAATCTCCCAGTTTAAGAAATAACGGACTTTGGAACACACACAACTCAAGAAACCCAACACTAGGTCAACTTGGTTAACAAGGTTCTTGCCAAAGAAGGCACCTAAGTTTTGAATAACTTAAACCTTTTCAAATCAAAACAGGTAAGGTGACCCAGAGTTAGAGCGATACCAGATAAGGAGAGAAAAGAATCCTAAAGAGATTTTCACAACTCATTTGAAGTTTCAAAATAGTTTTCACAAACGCTAGACTCAACATCGACCTTTCCTACAGGCAGTCCTGCTCTGATACCAACTTTTGTCAGACCCCGGACCCAGAGATATACATACTGTTATGTGCTCCTAGCCATGGACTCACAAGGGCTTCAGGGTTACCAGCCCCGGCCGCAACAAACAACGACAGGCAGACCGGATTCATCGGCACGTAGTCCGAATCCCCGGTCTACTACTCCTTGTATCCATGCTAGTCATAACCAATTATGCATACCCAAGCGTCCACGAGTCGGATGAAACTGAAGGAACGGGACCAAACTTATACAGAGTTGCTATGTGTCCAGAAAGTGCAACAACAATCGAGGGTTACTGGGGTTACCTCGCCCCAGGCCGAATCACATCGGCAGGCGGGCTCGGACATGGATCGTCGGCTACACAACCCCTCGACTGCGACAACTATGGAGGCATAGCCAAAACTGTATAACAATGAGCTCGAAACCAACAACCGATCAAAGCAACACTCTAGACATTGAAGTTGTATTAAACATGTGTTACTAGAGTATAGCTTTACAAACAGAGGTCACATGACCCAACATTACATCAGACAATGGAAGGCAAATTATGTTGCTAATCAACAAGAACCAAAAAGGCCTAAGAGGCCGCAACATAAGGCTACGTCCCAGACCATAGATTCCAGGCTGCTACCTGGGAACCCCAAACTACTCGTCGATGTCCATGTTGAAACACCACCGAACTGAGGAACTCCACCTGAACCAAGTTGAAGCAAACATGAGTACGGGAGGTACTCAACAAGACTTAGTTAACCTATTATATATCTGCTTCTTTTAGAAAGAGTTATGAAGGTTGTTTTGCGTAAAGCCATCTTTGTTTTCCAAGTTGAGGAAGGAATAGCACGTCTCGTGGAGTATTTTGAAAACAGATGAGAAAACTACTCAACTACTGATATCATCATCTTTTCAATCCACCAAATCATATCAGCACCTCGTGCTTCAAAGATCACCACCTCAAGTTGTTCTGGTAACTCATGCTACAAGGTAACCCCTCTCGACATCTCCAAGGAAGCATCCTTCATTCGTTATCAGCAAGTTTTAATCATTCCGTTTAAGTTGTCTATGATCACAGAATCCGTCACCAAGTCGTCCTTAACCGCGGACACGGCTTTTCGAAAAGATTAAACCCTGCAGGGGTGTACAACTTTAACCACATGTATCAACCAACTCTTAATGCCAGAACGTTGGCACTATTCCGGGAAGTGCCGGCAGATGGAGGTCGACCACGACCTTTCCCTTGCTTCGCCTATTCCATGAGTCGCTCCGAGTAGAGATGGACCGCCAATAGGGAGTGGTCATCTCCTGCCTCTATCGTTGTGAGCGGTGCTTCAACTACTGTCTCGCCACAGGCTATTGCACCGCCACGTCCTAGTTTTGTAAACGTTTTAACATCCCCGCAAATCCAAATGGAAAGCCCGAACTAGGCAACTTATGGAACAAACTAGGCAAGTTGAGACCGAGGGGAATCTAAGCCCCGTGTGGATGCACGCTCAGTCTTGGCTCGAAGACGAGAACTCGCTCCTAGGGGCATGAACGACACAACAACCACAGACCCTCTGTGGTCTCGTCATCCACACCTTTAGACCATGTTAAACAGTTTCTCTTAACTTTCCACAACATACTATCATACTAGATTCATTCGCAGCTCTGATTCATCAACCGGATGGAGCAGAGATCAACAGACATGTATGACTAAGCATGGCATATTTGAGGCTCTGGCGATACACACAAACAAATCCTATGTCTGCTAGGAGCATTGAATCATGATATCTGTGTTATGCAAATAAATAGGATAACTCTATCTATTGACTCAAGATACTTTGTAGAAGCATGCATCGTACGAGAAGGAAAACACTTCAGAAACATATATGGGCAGATAAGAGGTTATACTTGCCTTGCTTCAAGAAAACCAGAGAAAGTCTTCAGGAATAAGTGCTTGACTTGTCTGTTAGGATCAAGTATTCGCCATTGGATTTGTTGGCCTTCTCTTCGGACTCACGTTCTACCGAGGGGGAACAAACACCGAAACAAGAAGAACAACAATCAACACATGGCAACAATGCAATGCGCAATATGTATGCATGAGCAAGTTAATGCACTGAAATAAATCCCTAAACATGTTCGATGGGTTGCTAGGGTTCGTATGTCAGTTATGCAATTTTATTGAAATTAGCCCGAAATAGACCCCGGAGGGGGTTTCGGGCGATTCTGGAAGTGAGTTCAATTTTAGTTGCTCAAATGGGTTTGAAAACACCATAACTAGGTTGCATTTTTCATTTTGAGCAATTTGGTATATAACTTGTAATTTTCTAATTTTCTTGAATAAAAACTTATTTTCTCTATTTTAAAATGATTAAACAACATTAAAATAATGGCCCAAAATAAACTTTATCAAACATGGATAAAAGTCACATATTTGAATATAGTTTATTTTTCCAAACATTTTGGTATCTCACTTTTATTTTTCTGAATTATAAATCAATCGTTATTAGATTATTAAAATTAACCATTTTTCTGGAATTATATATAAAAAAGAATTATGACGTCAGCATGACATCGTCTTTGCATCACCCAGGGAAGAACTTCTCTGATTCACTCCAATTCGAATGCCTCTAAGGATAATCCGAGGAATTGAGTTGGGGCATAGGTAGAGGGAGTTGAGGGCGACCGTTGGGCGGCGGCGGCTGTCCGGATGGCCACCGAAATGGCCGGCGGCGACCAGAGGCGCGGCGGCGGTCGGCGGCAGGCAGTGGTAGGGAGAACCAGAGGGGGAGGAGGCGATTGGAGGGCATGGGGGTGCTCACCACGATGCGGTGAAGATGATGGCGTGGTCGGGGGGCAAGGGGGCGCCGGAATCGGCGGCATCGAGCTCGGCGGAGGGCAGCCGGACTTGGAGAAGATCGCGCGGTTCACCCGTTGTCAACGGAATTGACCCGATTCCGTTTGGGAGGAGGTAGATGGGAGGATGACGAGGCTAAGGGTGGGCTCATCTTGCTTCGGGGCGGCCGGAGTTGGTGGCGCCATGGAGGCCAACCCGAGCTAGGGTTCGGCTCGGAAGAGGGATACAGAGGAGAGAAAGGGAGCCCAAGCACTCGAGAGGAAGAGAGGAGATGTAGGAGAGGAGCGGGGGCAACGTCTGGGGCTTCTCCTCGCTCTCGACTGGCAAGAAGGAGGTGGCCGTGCGAGGCTGGCGGTGAGGGCACGCAGGTGTCTGCCTGCCTGAGGTAGAAGACAAAAGGAGAAATTGTGAAAACCCCCCGGAAAAGGATAAAACTTCATAGAGGTCCTTTTCTATTTAAAACTGAGAGGAAAACAAAGTTTTGAGGGCCTTTTTGCAAACAGAAAATTTTGTAAAAAAGATATTTGGAAACCTTATAAACTTTCCAACCACACCATATTATTGTTTGGTGAAATTGAAATATTTTTTAGTGCAAAGTTTTAAAAACCATATTAAGTAGCATTTGTGGTATTTTTCTCAAACCATTTAAATTAACAACTTAAATTGTTTCAACATGGTTCAAAATTTTGTTTTCATGCATGTATGAGATGAACACAACACCACACACTTTTGTTAGCAAATTTGGGGATGTTACAATCTCCCTGTGATTGTTTCGCTTGAATTGACTTGACAAATGCTCACGCATTCTATGACTAAAAACAAAAAGTCACTTAAACCTCGATGATTTATTTTGCCTTAGAGTATTTGTATCATTTTATGCCCCTGTTAATTTTGTTTTGTCGCAAGCATGATTATGATAGTTGTTGCTCTCTTGATTGTCGCTCCCCGTCTATTGCTAGCCTTCACCTGTACTGAGTATGAGCTCTACTCGTGTATCCAACTACCAAAAACCAAAGTTTGCCAAATGTGTCCACTATACCTACCTATTTATGTGGTATTTAACCGCCACTCCAAGTAAATTTCTTGTGTGCTACCTTTAAAACCTTCGAAAAACTATTCATGTTTTGTGCCCCTGTTTTACCTAATGAGGACGTAAATAGAGAATCTTTATCTCACTTGTTGATTGGATTTCACACCCTGGACTAGTGGATTCATCCGCTTATCCAAATGATAGAAGAGCCGGCAGTGGGGTGCCTAGCCCCAAATGAAATACAACAAATTCTCTTCACTATTTTCCCCTGATTTATCAGTCAAAGCATAATTGTGTAAACAAAAGATAAAGAGAGATGACCTTCTACCCAGATGCGTCCTTCTATGGGAGCCGCTCTTGTGAAGTCTAGCTGGCTTGTGACGTACTGTATTGTCTGTTTACCATTCGTTGACATAAGCATACACCTCTCTTAAAAATATTTTCAATACATATGTTTCATAAAATAAAAAGATCTAGCACATGAGTTAATCCCTGCTTCCCTCTGCGAAGGGCCTTTCTTTTATTTTTATGTTGAGTCTTCACCTTCTCGCTTTATTCACCTTCTTTAGAGCATGGCTATAATTCTTAGTGTAATATGTGCTTGTCCCAAAACACGGTTGATACTGGTATAACCTTGATGCTTGTATCTTTGATATCTTTATTTCTAGTCTTCATTTGAACTTTAGAGGTGCCCTAGCATTTATGTTTTGCTCCACTATTAAGGCCAAGCGAGTACACTTTATCATACCCAATTATGAGCATTGCAATCTTCTAGATTGATATACTTCATGTTGTCTATTATTAGTTTGTTGGCATATTTTCATGGTTTGCATAACTATTGGGTGACTTTTATTTTCCATACATATTATTATGAATTGCCTCAACACTTGATCATATAGTGAGTATATTTACATCATATGAAACAAATGTGTTCGTAAAAGTCTTTTATCGCACTCAGTTGTCACTAAATTGCTTGAGGACAAGCAAAAAGCTAATCTTGGGGGGAGTTGATACGTCCAAAACGTATCTCCTTTTCCGAACACTTTTCTTATTGTTTTCCTTTAAACTTGTGAGTTTTGGATACCACTAACACGGACTAATGCTGTTTTCAGCAGAATTACCTTAGTGTCTCATTTTTGTGCAGAAAAATCAACTTTCGGGAAATTGCCCAGAAAAGATCCCATTGGTCCTAAAACACCAGAAGGCCCCGGGAGCCAGAAGGGGGCCAGGAGAGGGGCTAGGAGGGGGCCACACCACCCCCTGGCGCCCCCCACCTTGGTCGCGCCGCCAGGTGGTGTGGGCCACTCCCTCACCCCCTCGGACTTCCCTTTCGACTACATATGCCCCGTAACCTAAAAACCGAGGGGGGTTCGTCATATTCCACAGAAACACAACAGAGCGCCGCCGCCACCTCGAAACTCGATTCGGGGATCAGAAGTTCCTGTGCTGGCGCCCTGCCGGGACGAGGATTCGAAGGAGATCATCTCCATAAACACCACCACCTCTTCACCATCAACCATCCATGATTCCCCCATCCATGTGTGAGTAAACACCGCTGTAGGCTGAGAGGGATGGAAGGGATTGGATGAGATCGATCATGTAATAATGCCAGATTGTTAGGGCATAGTGCCTAGTATCCATTGTTAGTGTTTTCTACCGTTGTTGCAACTTGTTATGCTTAATCCTTGTCACTAGGGCCCGAGTGCCATGATCTCATATCTGAACTTATTATTGTTTCATGCGTATAATTATGTTTCTTGATCATATCTGCAAGTTTTTTACACATTTCATTGTCCGGAACCCGAGGCCCCAAAGTGACAGAAATTGGGACAACGGGGGGTGATGGGTGTGATGTGAGGATCACGTGTGTCCACGGAGTGTTAATGCTTTGATCCGGTGCTTTATTAAAATGAGCACCTTAATTACCAGAAGTTTCCCTAGAGGCCCCGCTGCCATGGGCTGGTAGGACAAAAGATGGTGTGCAAGTTTCTCATTGCGAGCACGTATAACTATATTGGAACACATGGACAGGGGAAACATGGAGGTGTCGATGGCGATGATCTCCTTCGAATCTCCATCCCGGCAGGGCACCAGAACAGGAACTTCTGAGCCCCGAATATAGGTTCGGGGTGGCGGCGGCGCTCTGTTGTGTTTCTGTGGAAAATGACGAACCCCCTCGCGTTTTAGGTTTACGGGGCGTATGTAGTCGAAAGGGGAGTCCGAGGGGTCCAGGGGTGGCCCACACCACTAGGCGGCACGGCCAAGGGGGCTCGCCGTGGGTGGTGTGGCCCCCTCCTAGCTCCTCTCCTGGCCCCCTTCTGGCTCCCGAGGTCTTCTGGTGTTTTAAGACCAATGGGGTCTTTTCTGGGCATTTTCCCAAAAGTTGATTTTTCTGCACAAAAACAAGACACCAAGGTAATTCTGCTGAAAACAGCGTTAGTCCGTGTTAGTGGTATATAATAGTCACAAGTTTAGAAAAAACAATAAGAAAAGTGTTCGGAAAAGGAGATACGTTTTGGACGTATCAACTCCCCCACAAGCTTAGCTTATTGCTTGTGCTCAAGCAATTCAGTAACAACTGAGTGTGATAAAAGACTTTTACGAACACATTTGTTTCAAATATACTGACTACATAATCAAGTGCTGAGGCAATTCATAATAAGAAGTATGGAAAATAAAAGTCACCCAACAGTTATTCAAACCATGAAGAAATGCCAACATACTAATAATAGACAACATGAAGTATTTCAATCTGCAAGATTGCAATGCTCATAATAGGGTATGATAACACTTTCCCTTAATAGTGGAGCAAAACATAAATGCCAGGGCACCTCTGAAGTTCAAATGAAAACTAGAAATATAGATATCAAAGATACAAGCATCAAAGTTATACCACTATCAACCGTGTTTTGGGACAAACACATTACACTAAGAATAACAGCCATGCTCTAAAGAAGGTGCATAAAGCGAGAAGATAAAAAGTCAACATAAAAATAAAAGAAAGGACCTTCGCAGAGGGAAGGAGTGATTAACTCATGTGCTAGAGCTTTTTATTTTGTTAGACAATGTATTGAAAACATTTTTGAGAGAGGTGTATGCTTATGTCAACGAATGGTAAACAGACAATACAGTACATCACAAGCCAACTAGACTTCACAAGAGCGGCTCCCATAGAAGGACGCATCTGGGTAGAAGGTCATCCCTCTTTCTCTTTTGTTTACACAATTATGCTTCGATTGATAAATCAGGGGAAAAACAATAAAGAGAATTTGTTGTATTAGTTGGGGGCTGGGCACCCTGCTGCCGGCTCTTCTGTCATTGGATAAGTGGATGAAGCCACTAGTCCAGGGTGTGAAATCCAATCAATATGTGAAATAAAGATTCTCTATTTACGTACTCATGAGCTAAAATATGGGCACAAAACAGGAATAATTTCTCGCAGGTTTTAAAGGTAGCACACGAGAAATTTACTTAGAGTGCTAGTTAAATACCACATATATAGGTAGGTATGGTGGACACATTTGGCAAACTTTGGTTTTTGGGAGTTGGATGCACGAGTAGAGCTCATACTCAGTACAGGTGAAGGCTAGCAATAGATGGGGAGCGACAATCAAGAGAGCAACAACTGTCATAATCATGCTTGCACAAAAAAAAATTAACAGGGGCATAAAAATGATACAAATACTCTGATGCAAAATAAATCATCGAGGCTTAAGTGACTTTTTGTTTTCAGTCATAGCAGGCGTGAGCATGTGCCAAGTCAATACAAGCAAAACAATCAGAGGGAGATACCACAATGTCATACCCTTGTATGAATCAAACAATGCAAGAAAACATTCATACGGCATGATATCTTATATTAATAAGTTGGAACTAACACGTGAGAGCACGAACTACTAAGCATCAATTAAATAACATATACCTTACATGAACGGACTAAGAATGTTCATAGAACGAGTATATGTACAAAAATAAAACAAATAGAGTTCATACCAGCCTCTCACCACAACTCGGATTGTCGTGAATCGTCATTACCGCTCTTCACTTGTGGATTGAATAATATAGAATGATAGTAAAGCTCCAATGGAGACACGCAAGTACGTTGTACTGTGCAACAAACTTTACAAAACCAAAGAAGAACAACAAATATTTTTGAGTTTTCGATATAAAACAAGAACAGAAAGAAGCAAGTAAACAAAGCAAAATATTTTTGGATTTTTGAATACTAAACCGAAATGAGAAAAGAAAGCAAACCATCTAAAGAAACTAAAGAAGCAAACAAAGAGAAACAACAGAAATATTTTTTGGTCTTTTTGTGTTTTGGAAAACAAGAACAAAATAATAAAACAAAAGAAATGAAATAAGGATACTAGTAGCAATATAGTAAGTAAAATATCTAAGAGCAGGAAGTTGAATGTTCCTTATCTTCCCACGTTGGGATGAGCGACCATCATCGTTGGTGATTTCTCGGTAAAGCGCCATAACATCCGCGGGTTTATCCCGAATCCTGCACGTTGTCCCGATAGCGTTGATACCTACAATGGCACAAAAATTCTCCAAGGACAAAGAAGAATAACTACTATATAATTTGAAGGAAACAGTGGGACCAAAATGTGTGCTCAGAAATTTAAAACTCTCAACAAAAGATTTTGTGAGAGCGGCATACTGAGGACCTTCATCCTCCATATAGTTGGTTAGACCAACTCTTTCAATAAGCATACGAAAGTCATCTAATAGACATGCACTTCTTAGAAATTTAATGCAAGGAAAGCTAGATGGGTTAGCGATATCATCACCTCCCGCATCGTCAATACTCGGTGCAATAAGGTCTTCGTTGTACGATGGCCTCACTAAAGTGGATGAGCGTGAGGGCCTTGTCCTCCTAGGATCATCACTCCTAAATATTTCTCCAAAATTATGACTATCCATCTCTGAAATTTTTCAAGAATCATCACAAAAATTAAATTCAAGCAACTATAAGGTGGAAACTACCATAGGGACTTATAGGAGAGCTAAGCATGCATCAAAACTACATTATTTCTACTCAAATCAAGCATGCAAACTCACATAAGATGTCACCTATAGTACCAAAATACTCAAGAAATACTTCACCAAATAAAATTCTACTTGGATAATCGGAGGAGTCACATACAGGAGAGAAAATGCACCAAATTTCAGCACAAAAGATGGGCTGAGCAAAGAGATCAAAAAATTTCGAGGAAGAACAGCAAGAACTTGGGTTCCAGGAAATGTGTTGAGTTTGGGAGGTGAGAGAGGGAACTTTGGCAGTGGAGAGAGTTAGTGGGGGGCCAGGGGGCCCACACGAGGTGTTGGCGCCACCAGGGGGCTGGCCGCGCCACCCCATGGTGTGCCTAACTGGTGGGTCTCCCTGGGGCCTCCCAGGTGGCTCTCTGCCTCATTTTTTACGTAAAATTTTATTATAATTTTTCTGGAATTTTTCAAGAAACTTTATTTTTGAGGTATTTCTAGAATTTCAATAATTAATAAAAACCAGGAAAACAAAAGTGAAAAAGGTGGAAAACAAAACCAAAACCATAACTACAGAGGTTCTATGACACTCTAATGAAAAAATATCCAAAGAAAACAAAGGTGGAATTGGTGAAAATAAAAGTATGGGTGGTGAAAACATGCATAACCATAGTAATCAGGGTGAAAACTTGATGAAAACATTAATATGGATGATGGAAAATATGATTGTACTCAAGTAGTAAGGTGATAACAGAAGTAAACATGATGAAAACATAATGAGGAAGGTTAAAACATTTCCCACTTCATTTAAAATCATTTTGTCAACAGGGGTGATCAAGTCTTGTTACTAGAACAATTTTCATATGAAGCAAAACTTTTCTTATCACTAAATAATTATATTACCTCAACCTTGATAGACATAGTCTCAATCATAATAATTTCATATTCTTTTGGTGGTACTGGAATGGGACAATAAAATTCTCCAATCTTGATGGTCTCAATATTTTGAATTGAATTTAAACCATATCTTCTATCAATCTTCTTGGGAAAATAAACAGTATTCTCTTTATCATTAACATTAAAAGTTACTTTTCCTTTATTGCAATCAATAACAGCCCCTGCAGTATTAAGAAAAGGTCTCCCAAGAATAATAGACATATTATCATCTTCGGGCATTTCCAACACAACAAAGTCAGTTAATATCAAATAATTAGTAGCAACTTGCACAGGAACATTCTCACATATACCAATAGGAATAGCAGTGGACTTATCAGCCATTTGGACAGATATATCAGTGCATATCAATTTTTCAAGAGAGAGTCTCTTATAAAGATAGAAATGCATAACACTAACTCCAGCTCCTAAGTCACATAAAGCAGTTCTAACATAATTGTTTTTAATAGAACAAGGGATAGTGGGAATACCAGGATATCCAAGCTTCTTTGGAACCTTGCCATTCAAAGAATAATTAGCAAGCATAGTGGAAATTTCCTCATTAGGAATTTTCCTTTTGTTGGAGACAATATATTTCATATATTTAGAATAAGGAGGCAGTTTAATAGCATCAGTCAATGGGATTTGCAAAAACAGAGGTTTCATCCATTCACAAAACTTGTTATAATGTTCTTCTTTCTTTGATTTGTGTTTCTCATGAGGAAAAGGCATTGCTTTTTGTACCCAAGGCTCTCTTGCATTACCATGTTTATTAGCAATGAAATCCTCCTTAGTATACTTTGGAGTTTTAATTTGCTTTCCAGGTTCAGCTATAGGTTCTTCTTTATTAGAAGCATCACTTTTATCATTACCACTTTCAGTTTCAGCATCATAAATAGATATACTATTAGGATCTTTAGCAGGTTCAGGAGATTCTACAACATTTTTATGTCTCTTCTTCTTTTTCTTAGAAGGAGAACTATTGTTTATAGGTTGCTGAGAATCTTTCTCAATTCTTTTAGGATGTCCTTCAGGATACAAGGGGTCCTGAGTAGAAACACCACTTCTAGTAATTATTTCACAAACATGTTTATCTCTAGAAGCATTAGCTAGCATGTCTTTTTGAACTTTAGTAAGTTGATCAATTTGCGTTTGAACCATTTGAAAATGTTTAACAAGCATTTTAACATCATTAGAGGTTCTCTCAATAATACCATGCAAATTATGAATAGCTATAGAGTTTTCCATAAGGTGGTTTTGCACTCTCCTATTAAAGTTGGCTTGCTTAACAACATAATTATCAAATTCATCTAAGCATTGATCAGGTGGTTTAGAGTAAGGAATATCTCTATTATCAAAGTATTGGAGAGAGTGTACCTCAATAGTTGATGGATGAGGAATTTGCTTACATAATTCTTCTATAGGAGGTAAATTCTTCACATCTTAAGATTTAATACCCCTCTCTTTAGGAGATTTCTTAGCTTCCTTCATCATTTAATTCAATCATCCCTCTCTTCTTGGGTGTTGGTATTAGTGTTGGGTCTGGTGTAGGTGTAGGATCAGGTATAGGTGTAGGCTCAGGTATATTCCAATCATCATTATTTTTGGCTATTTTAGCCATTAATTCCCCAGCTTTTTCTGGAGTTCTTTTCCTGAAAACACAACCAGCACAACTATCTAGATATGTCCTAGATTCAACAGTTAGTCCATTATAAAATATATCTAGGAGCTCATTTTTAGGTAATGGATATCCAGGGCTAGCTCTTATCAAAGAACAAAACCTTGTCCAAGATGCAGTCAATTTTTCTCCTTCAATTTGCTCAAAGTTAAAGATATCCTGCACAGGAGCATGTTGGGCACTAGCAGGAAAATACTTTTTGAAGAAAGGATTAACCAAATCCATAGGATCAGTAATACACCCAGGTGACAGATTGTTAAACCAAATTTTAGCTTCATCTTTCAACGAGAAAGGGAAGATCTTGGTAACAAAATAAGTACACAGCTTAGTATCATCAGAAAATAAACTACTCAAAGATGAAAGCTCATTCATGTGTTCCATTGCACTTTTACTTTCAGTTCCACAAAAAGGTTCCTTCTCAACAATAGATATATAAGATAAATCTAAAGTGAAATCATAATCCTTGTCTATAATGTGTATGGGAGATGTGGCAAACTTAGCATCAAGAGAAGATTTATATTTCACGTCATGTATTGAAAGAAGACTCTTAAGAGCACTTGCACCAGTAGTAGCACGAGTTTCTTCAATAAAATCATCACTAAGTTCAATATAGGTTTCATCAAGATCATCAATAAGCTCACCCCATGTTTGGATGTAGGAAAAACTGGTTGGAATTGAATTCGTCTGTGAATTCCAAATCCAAGATGGAAAGGAAATGGGGTCCAATTCTAATTTTGTTGTTTGGTTGTGTATGGTATTTAAGGATGGAACCAAAGGTAGCACCCAATTAAAATTCCTGTATGGATATACAAACCATGGAATTCGGTGTTTTTTCTAGTTTGGTTAATATAAATTTGTCCACATGTGTGAAAATAGTATGTTTATCTTTACATAATTATATATTATTTTGCATGTACAATAACATTAAAATATTCCGAATAAGATTAGAACCACAACATATTTAGCGACACACAAATTCAAGCTCCTAAATTATCATGGAAACGTGCATAGTTCAAACAAATCGTATTTTTAGCGACACACAAATTCGAGCTCTTGAAATTATATAGGACGGAGAGCCTGTGCGGATGTCTTCCGCTCCTCTAAATTCATGACTCCGCTCTCCACTCTGCAAAATCGCAATCCACTTGCAAAAACAGAAGTTCTCAAAATGTTGGGCTGACAACTCTGAAGTGTGAGCTACATGTTATGAAAACGGTCAGATGTCGTTACTGCAATGAAGTTCCACCTGTTAGCATCATCAAGTTGCCATGTCTGCAATGAGAGGACGTGCCATTATGCACCACCTCATGGTCCAGCACAGAGTCATCACGCTAAGGGCGAACGTGAGGCACCTTTTCAATAGGATAGCGGTGGAGAATCACCATGTGTTGATGGCCGTGAGAATCGCCATGCTTTTCCAGGGTCCGGGTCGAGAATCACCGAGATTCAAACTGCCGCTGAAGCACCATGGAAGCTGCGGAACCGGCCAAAATCGATGGCGGAATCACGGCCGTGTGAGACGAGAAGAGGGATCTGAGGCGAGCTGGTTAGGGATAGAGACCTATCCCCTGCCGCCTCTAGCATCTAGGTTCGAGGACCCATGGCGTCGAATCAGAGGGAGAGGAGAGAGGGAACGGATTGGAAGAAGAGGAGGGTGTGCCGGATGGGAGAGCGAGCAGCAGAACATGGGGTCACCGACGGCGGCGGCGCCACTTCCTTGCGAGCAGGGAGTCACGGGACGAGGAGGCCCTCCTCTGTCTGCATTCACGAACATGTATGCGGGGGCTGGGGGGTTTTTTCCGAGCAATTCCAAGCTCCTTCGCTCGAAAAATTTCGTGGGAAGAGGGCACGCGTGGATGGCTTCTCTAGAACTGGACAAACTTTTCTGAGCCTAATTTGTGTACCACCTCAAACAATAGAATTGGGGTAGGCAATTCCAAACTACCAATTCCAAGCTATTTTTCCTACATCCAAACAAGGGGTCAGTTGAATTAACAGGTGTACCAATATTTTCAACATAAATTTTACCATTTTTAAATTTGTTTAGATTTAGCAATAGTAGCATCTAGGAAAGGACCTAGAGAACCAGTATCATCAAGCACAGTAGAAGCATCATCAAAAGTATCAGAAACATTCTCAGACACAGCAGACGTAACAATACGTGTAGCATGTGGTGGAGTATAAAGCTTACTCATAACATACGGTGAATCAAGAGCAGCAGATGTGTTCAGAGGTGTACCTCTTCTTGTAGTGGATGGTAATATAGGAACTTTTCCATCAAGAGTCTTGCCCATGATGAATGGCTTGGATCAAACAATATCATGATCAAGTGAGCAAATAAATAAAGCTATGCTCCCCTGAAACGGCACCAGAAAATAGTCTTGATGACCCACAAGTATAGGGGATCACAACAGTCTTCGAGGGAAGTAAAACCCAAATTTATTGATTCGACACAAGGGGAGCCAAAGAATATTTATATGCCTTAACAACTGAGTTGTCAATTCAGCTGCACCTAAAAGTAGACTTGCTCGCAACAATTTATCAGTGGTAACAGTTTTATACCAGTAGTAGAAATAAAATAACAGCAGTACTAAAATAGTAACAGCAGTAGCAATTGCGGGAAACAGCAGTATGGGAAGTAACGTAGGCATAGAGGGAATGGATGGACGGGCGTTGCAAATAATAATAATAAAGCATCAAACATGTAGGAAAACCATAGGCATGTGTTCCAATATAGTCATACGTGCTCGCAATGAGAACCATGCGCAACATCTTTTGTCCTACCAGCCCGTGGCAGCGGGGCCTCTAGGGAAACTACTGGTAATTAAGGCGCTCCTTTAAATAAAGCGCCGGAGCAAAGCATTAACACTCCGTGAACACACGTGATCCTCACATCACAGCCATCCCCTCCGGTTGTCCCAATTTCTGTCACTTTGGGGCCTCGGGTTCCGGACAATGACATCTGTAAAAAAAACTTGCAGATATGATCAAGAAACAAAATTATACTCATGAAACAATAACATGTTCAGATCTGAGATCATGGCACTCGGGCCCTAGTGACAAGAATTAAGCATAACAAGTTGCAACAACGGTAGAAAACACTAACAATGGATACTAGGCACTATGCCCTAACAATCTGGCATTATTACATGATCAATCTCATCCAATCCCTTCCATCCCTCTCAGCCTACAGAGGTGTTTACTCACACATGGACGGGGAAACATGAATGGTTGATGGAGAAGAGGTGGCGGTGTCGATGGCGATGATCACCTTCGAATCCTCGTCCCGGCAGGGCGCCACAACAGGAACTGCTAATCGCCGAATCGAGGTTCGGGGCGGCGGTGGCGCTCTGTTGTGTTTCTGTGGAATATGATGAACCCCCTCGTGTTTTAGGTTTATGGGGCATATGTAGTCGAAAGGGGAGTCTGAGGGGGTCCAGGGGTGGCCCACACCACTAGGCGGCGCAGCCAAGGGGGCGTCGGGGGTGGGTTGGCCCCCTCCTGGCTCCTCTCATGGCCTCCTTCTGGCTCCCGGGGTCTTCTGGTGTTTTAAGACCAACGGGGTCTTTTCTGGGCATTTACCCGAAAGTTGTTTTTTCTACACAAAAACAAGACACCAAGGTAATTCTGCTGAAAACAGCGTTAGTTCGTGTTAGTGGTATAAAGAACGCACAAGTTTAGAGGAAAACAATAAGAAAAGTGTTTAGAAAAGGAGATACGTTTTGGACGTATCATGCCCGTCCATCCATTCCCTCTATGCCCATGGTACTTCCCATCCTGCTGTTTTCCGCGATTGCTACTGTTGTTACTATTCTACTACTGCTGTTATTTTATTTCTACTGCTGCTATAAAACTGTTACCACTAATAAATTGTTGCGAGCAAGTCTACTTTCAGGTGCAGCTGAATTGATAACTCAGTTGTTAAGGCATATAAATGTTCTTTGGCTCCCCTTGTGTCGAATCAATAAATTTGGGGTTTAGTTCCCTCGAAGACTGTTGCGATCCGATATACTCGTGGGTCATCAATGCTTACCAATACGCATCATAGTAAAGAGCATTACATCATATGAGTTTTCATAGTTCAAATTAAAAAAACAGCATTTACATCACACAAGATTTTTTCACTTCTTCAATCACTCCATTTCTTCCTTGTAGTCATATTGTTGTTTGTTTTAGAATCTACACTATAAATTTCATTCATGCTCTTGGTTTTCTTCGCGTCATTACCACAAGGTCGTCCAACAACATGTCCTAGATCTTTAGTTTTGACCTCAACGGTTGTAATATGTTCATGTGAACAGTAGAAGTAACTTCAGTTTGCACTTCAGCATCTGGAATAGGTTCAGCTTGCACCACAACAGCATAAATAGCTAAATTTTGCACCTAAATAGCAGAAATAGATAAATTTTGCACCTCAGCAGAAATAGCTGGAATATGTTCAGGTTGCAACTCTAGAGCAGAAATACCAAAAGTTTGCACCTCAGCACCTGGGGTATGTTCAGGTTGCACCACAACATCCAGAAGTGTCTCATTTTCACAACTAAACAAGAACTGCACACTTGTCTTTTTTCTACTGCCATTGAGTCTTACCTTTTTCGTCGGCCAGCAATTCTCAACAACAATGCGCTGCGAGTTTTTTTTGTACTCCACGCTTCCTTCTGAAAAGCAAAGGCAAAAAGTTTGTCATTTCGTTTGTAAGTTAAACAAGCAACCAAATAAAAACAGAAAATATATGAACATAGTTTGGCCTTCCAGGAGTGTAACAGAACTTGGTAGATCCAACTCGGTTCCCTAACTCCTCGCACAATTCGCATCTATTTTGGTTACCTTTTGGGACCTTTCAGACTTTGCATCTTTATTTTCTTTTTACTACTACCACCTTTCTCAAACCATGCCTTGAGTATCTTCTGTTTTTGCCGGCCATCCTTTCTCTTAGTTACTTGAGGACACATCGCAAATTCAATTTCCACTTCAGGACACTGAGACTGATCTGTAGGTGCTGGAATTGGAGTTGCATGTGCTGCCTTCAATTTTATACCGAGTAATATTCATGCAAATATGGGTTCATGTTTAGCTTCGGCTTAGACGCCAAGAAAAAAGTATTGTATGCTCAGATGGTTTCCCAGTGTGTTTCCACTCAAGACACCAGTCATGTGTTTCAGTGTTAACAACATACCTCCTTCCAGTCTTGGTATCTCTAACTTCAGCGCCCCATTCCTGCTTCTATTAAACACCCGCGGTACCGATGCAGGAAGCTTATCCCCTTGCATACATTCACCAATCCTTTTCTCAATTCCCACAAACACATGAGCATGATCCTGATTTGGCCAGCCATATCATGGACAGACAAGTCTTTCAACTGCTTCACCCTGTTGTTAAAACTTTCTGCCAAATTGTTTTTGATATGATCACACTTGATGGCAGTGTTAAATCATGAACTGTACCATAACATAGAATGGTAGGTGCTTAGCCATGTGCCAAAATCAGTGAATGCTACCATTATCTTACCAAGATGATATGGATGTGTTTGCGTAATGTAAGATCTTGCTGCTGGCCACATGCGCCCAAATTCTTCTCCTCTGAACTTTTTTATCAAATTCATCCACATATGGCCGAAGCACTCCCTCTGCTCAGCATGAGGAAAAACAATTTTGATTGCATTATCTAGAAATTTACATGCATCTATGTAGATTGGCAAAGGTGACACTGGCCCTATGCATCTTTTCAACTACATCATGAACCATGTCCATGAGGCCTCTGTCTCTGACTGAAACATGCCAACAGCCACAGGAAACATCCAGTTATGTCCATCTAGAGCATTTCATGCTGCCAATTGGCCACTCCACTTGTCAGTCAAAAAATATGAGTCTATGCTCAGATATGGACGGCACCCTGCTTTGAAGCCATCGATGCAAAGCTTTAAAGCCATAAAGAACTTAGAGAAGAAGACTTTGCCATCCATTTTTACCTCAGTATCTATCTCTGCAATAGTGCCAGGTGACCTCTTTTCCACCTCTGCTTTGAATTTATAAAACATCCTAAAGGTATTTGCCCAATCACCATATAATTATTTCATTGCCCTTTGTTTTGCCTTCCACATTGTGGTATATTTTAGCTGAATTGGGTACAACTTTTTCAAGTCTACTTTGAGTTTCTTTATGGTAGTGTTTGGTGTCTTGGTTAAAATGGGGGTGATCTTTTCTGCAACCCATAGTTGTGATGTCATTGTTGATACTGCCAGTGAACTTATAATATAGGTATGTTCATGTGGGATTTGATTTACCCTGATTGTATATTCATCAAGTTGGCGTCTACCATATATGTACCACTTGCAAGGCATGGCACTCCCATCAAAACCTCTGCACCTCACAAAAAAAACTCCTTTCAATCAGTCTAAAAAGTCTTGGCATCAAACTCATGTTTCACTAATAAGTCTTGAAACACATCCTAAACTCATCCATGCTTGGCCATAACTTACCTACTTTAATAACAGGGTTTTCTTTGTCATACACATGTATCAGCTCGTCAGCATGCTGATACCCGATGACGTAGTTACCCGTGTCAAAATAATATGGGTTAGGCTGAGACTCCAAGTGCATAGTGTATAGTATAGGAAAGACTGTTTTCCCCACGAGGGATGACCCGAGGTTTATATCAAACTTTCGGGGAACTAGTAGTGAAAGATTTATCCTTCTCTTGAAAACCTAAAAAACAAAGTAAATTGTTTTGTGCCCTCAACCTCACCAAGTGGTTGTCAAGCACAAGGTGTGAGTATGATATGAAAAAGATAATAAATGCAAAACAATAAATAAATATGCAAGTATGGTGGAAACAATGACGGATGATATTTTTGGGTTTTGTATTGTGAATGCAAGATATAAAAGTGTTTTTGTATTTTCGGATTTTTAAATGTCATAAAATGGAAAATGCTTAAAAGTTGTTGGAAAGGTGTTTCTTATGATTAAACTCTCTCTTTAATAAAGTGGTAGATAATGGAACACTATAATTGACATATTAGATTGCAACAAAAAGGTTTCATGACAAATTACTAATTATATGGGCATCACGTTCTAACATAGAGATCCTTTTTTTATTAATCTTTCTTATAGTCCACTAAGATGGGAATTAAATCGAGTCATCCTGGTATTAAGATAAATCAGAGTATAGCATTAAGTTCTATGATATGCAGTTGAAATAAGAACATGGTAGATCTAGTCATGGAGAAGTAGCAAGGTCACCCCCACATCTCCGGTAGCAAGGTATTTTTCTGTATCCCTAGTGAGGCAACAAAGTAAGGTAAAGTACCCAAGTGGATCGCGGAACTTCTGTCACTTTCACCGCACTATCTACCCCCCCCCCCCCGTTACTCCATCTAACGCACACGTTCCCCCTCACACGCTCTCATACACAAGTTTGATCAGAACAAGTAAACAAGAACGGGTACATAATATGCATCTACTTTTGTAACTTAAATATTAAACTATTGCAATCTCGAACATATATTAACTCATAAAAAGATCCACCACAAAGGTATTACATAGATGAGCTTAATCATGTTCAGCAGCTCATACGGTGCTAATTAGTGAAGCTCAAAGAGAGGAGAGATACATAAGTTACTTTCACAAAACCATAGTCCAGGGGTGGACTACTCCTTCTTCATCATGGAGACGGTGGAGAAGTCGTTGGAGGAGATGGAGACCATGCCGACACTGTCCCACCAGAGTTTTCCCCCTCCAATCTGCAGCTCTAGGTCTCTATTTCGTGGTTTTGTGTTTCTGCGGCGCTCCCTTCCGAAAGCCATCAAGGGACTATTTTTATAGTCATTTTTAGGTCAATACGAAGGCACGGAGATGAAAATGGACGACATCGGAGCAACGAGGGGGGGGGGAGAGAGGTGGTCTCACGCGGCCAGGGAACCTTGCCGCGTGGGACCCCCCAAAATCTTCCTCGGACCTCCTTTCGTGCGCTTCCTTGGCTCCTACTCTTTGTTTCTTGCAAAAAAATGATCTTCGCAAAATATTATTTCATTTGGATGTCGTTTGGGTCCCTGAAACATCAAAATATAGAAAATAGGGTTTTCTACCAATGCAGGGTTAATTCCAGAAAATTAGGGAAACTGTGAAATATTCCTAAAATCAATATAAAACAATGATATAACCCTTATATGATGCAAATATGATTGAAATATAAGTAATACAATGCAAAGTTCATGTATGCATTTTACATGCATCAACATCCCCAAGCTTAAACTATACTCATCCTCGAGTATGAAGGTGCTAAAACTAACATGGACTTTTCTTTTTAATACTATCAATGGATACCAAAGATGATTACTATTGCTACATAGAGTCAAATGATTCATTCTAAAAGGGGTAGCAACATACAGGATAAATTATGAAGTGATATCAAATATTCAATGTAAGGATGTTCAATGATAATTCACAAAGTGTAACATAGAAGAAAGTACTATGGACCAAATGTATGCATAATGAAAAGTAAAAACATCCTATAATGGTCGCAGAGTATTCTTATGAATCTGAATATAAAAGGTAGATACTTTGGAAAGATATATAAATAAGTAGAGGTAAAACATGAATAAGTTTCATCTAGCTTCCAAATGATTCTACTTAAGTTAATGTTTGCAATGTGGTATCCATTTGTGTGGAGCTCTCATTACCCCTATCATAGCATCTTGAATGGTTAACTTGAAAGTGAAAGCAAATATGAGTAGTGTGCCTAACAAAGTATGGGTTGAATGCCTCATGCCCCGTGAATACAAGTACCTCTCCAACTGGCTACTCAACTCGGGCCACAAAGCAAGTTCAAGTTCAAGTCATTGCAAGTAATAGTAGCATCATCAAGAGCGTCAACTGGGGTACCTCTTTTCGCAGGACATGGAACAATCCCATGTCAAAATGACAAGACAAACAAAAAAAATGAACAATCTCAACACCTTTTTTATTGACCATTGGTATAGATTTTATTGTGAAGTGAATCACTAAAGGTTCACTATATCATGTAAGTAAATTTCCACCATGTATCACATGGCTTGTGTTAGCGGCCTAGGCATCTCTCTAGCCATTTATACTCACTCCTCAAACTTACCAAGTTTCCACAATTATTTCACTCAATGGTAGGCATCCATAAGAAAAAAAATGATATCAACTAAATATAATTAAGAGCACTGTTGAAAGCTTTACATGTGATAGCAAATATGAGCTAACTCCCAACCAAGACTCTTTTCAAGCACACAACTTCATAATTTTAATCACAATAGTTCATGTTTATTAAGTGCAATAAAAGTAAAGTGTGCATCAAGTTCGTGAGAGCTTATTAACCAACTTTTCCCATAACAATCAATAACATAAGAATTTTAATTTGGAAATATAGATAATACAATATAACATGATAAACATACTCGGAATAGCATAAAGCTAATAGTTAGATATCGTGGACTCACTGGAAAAACTTTGGTTGAAGGTGTTGGAAAACAAGTTTTTACTTCTTGGAATTTTTGGGCTAGCAAGAGAGAGAAAGTTGACCGTCTAAATGCATGCATAAGTGTCCATAGAACTAATCAATCCATGTAAAACAAAGTAAAGTAACATTCAGCATCAAAACATAAATAACAGATAGCTCTTGATAAAACACTTGCAAATTAATACTCATTAAAAAGCACATGAAACATGCAATTATATGTATCTTTTTGAATCAACTCAAACATCCCTTTCCCAATCTTTTTAATAGCATCCAAATTAATTCAACCCAAATTTCCAGTAGCTCTCTCATAACATAAATGAAAAGTGGTGGTCTCACAAATAAAAACCAAACCGAAATAATAAAAGACGCTCCAAGTTTATGCGATAAAGTGCATTGATCGAAAAACTGAAGTTAGACGTGTGAAAACCGAGAGTGTGTTAGTCCAATGGGGTTGTCTTAACATCCCCAAGCTTATGGTCTTCACCATCCTGGGATAGCTCTTGGTGCATCTCCTCTAATCCCTGTGAAAAAACTTCAAAACACCGTTTCTCCCATCTCTTTTCTGTGGGGTGACATTAGTAGGAACAAAACAATTGAATTGCTTGCTTCTTGAGATCCTTAAACAAAAGTGTGAAACATGCCAAAAAAATATATAATGTTGTATTTCTTCTCATAAACTCAATAGGATAAAAAAGATTCATCTTAAAAGTTCAAACAATGCATAAACCAAAATGGGACGAAATCTATCCAGAAAAACAGCAGTAGCAAAACGCATTTTTTACCCCACTTAAATATGTCAAAAAAATCTGAAAACAAATCACGCTTACAGAGGCTAAAAGTTGCAACTACAGTTCAAATTTCAGCTCATTCGGAGTTACATAATAGAAATGACAAATCATATTGTACATAGATTTGTGTTGGAATAAAATCTCCGAATACAAATAGCAACTTTTTCAAACCAAAATGGGCAAAACATGGCACTTTATTAAAAATTCCAAAAACATAACTAAAAATTAAATCTCTTGTTACAGCAAGAGGACACAAAGAAAATAAAAAATAAAAACAACCGGGTTGCCACCCGTAAAGCGCTTTCTTTATAGCCATGTAGCTAGGCTTCTTACTTGATATTTATGATGGACGAAGCTCATGAGGGAGCTTGAACTTTGATGTGTCCCTCTTCCTTGGGAAGTGTTCCATGTACTTCTTGTGTGGAAACTGAAACTTCATGTTCCCTTCTTTTGAATCAATGGTAGCACATGTGGTACGAAGAAAAGGTCTTCCAAGAATAATTAGACTACAAGTTTTATTCCCCATATCCATGATTAGAAAATCAAAAGGTACAAATGTCATATGCAACTCTACCATAACATCACATAGTTTTCCTAAATCACGTTTAATGAAATCATTGGCAAGTGCAAGTTCAATAGAGCATTTTTCAAGATTCTTTAATTCAAGAACTTCATATAATTCTTTAGACAAAACAGAGACACTAGATCCTAGATCTAATATAGCATGGTGTGTCTCTTTTTCAATGGTTACTCGTACTTTGGGAATCCATATATCCCCAAGCTTAGGTCGTATCATAGCTTCTTGTTTGTACCTAGCAATCTTTTCTTTAAAACATGATTAGCAATATAAGAACCAAAACCTGCTTGGTTAACATTAATGGAAGGATCACTTGCGAATTCTTGTAAGATAGATATTAATTCATGCAAGCTACAATTCTCTAAGTCAGGTAGTGGTTCCTTGACTTCACTAAGCATTTGAACTTCCTCAACTTTTATTTATAACTCAATTAATAGAAGAGATTCATTATATTCAGTTTCATTAACTTCTTCTTTTAAACCAACAAGTTGAGACATAAATGTCAACAAATATTCAGGATAGTTCAATAATTCATTAAGAGTTTCCTCCAAAGTAAGAGGAACATTTTCAGAAATATTAATATAATTCATTCCAACCACAGGTGGTGCTTGTCGTTTCCGTGCCGACATACTCGATAAAGTGGCTTGGTTATCAGCTAGTTTTGAAAGGGCTTTGTCTAGTCCTGCAGCTTGGAGTTGTAAGCCTTTAATATCATATAGAAGCAACATATTTATTCAACTCTTGTATTGTGATATTATGACTAGCAACTTGTTCCATAAGAATTTTATTAGCCTCAAAATTATCATTACTTGGTGATACATCATAAATGTATCCATAATTTCTGATGTTCCATGTTGTTTTCATACTATATGCTACATGTTTGATATACACTTTATGCCATTTTATCGATTCTCTGGGACTAACCTATTGACAAGATGCCATAGAGCCAGTTCCTGTTTTCTGTTGTTTTTTATTTCAAAAAAGTTGTTCTGAAAATATTCTCGAAATTGAATGAAACAAAAGCCAACAGTCTTAGAATTCTCGACACGTCAACGAAGTCCAAAGGAGACCCGGAGGGGTGCCCTGGATCAGCCACACCATGGGGTCGCGTGGGCTCCCCCTGGCCGCGCCACCAGGTGGTGTGGGCCCCCTGGCCACCCACCGACATCGCCCTTTCGCCTATTTATTCCACCCGAGGCATATACCCTAAATATATCTTCCCCCTTCCACGAAAAGTTCCATAGCTCCGCTGTTGCCGCCGACAAGTTTTGGGGGACAGGAATCTCCGTTTCGGCACCCTGCCGGGACGGGAAAGTGCCCCCGGAGCGATCTCCATCGACTCCACCGCCATCTTCATCGCCGTTGCTGTCTCCTATGATGAGGAGGAAGTAGTTCTCCCCCGGGGCTGAGGGCTCTACCGGTAGCTATGTGTTTCATCTCTCTCTCCCATGGTGTGATCTTTATGTGATCATGAGCTTTGTAATCTAGTTGAATAAGTAGATGTTACTCTTCATATGTTATGCTACTCAAGTGGTTTTGCTATGAGATCTCCGTAAACACTTTGATCACAATGTAAAGGTGACAGTGTGTGCACCGTGTGGTTTAGCATGATATGTATATCTTGTGTTGGATGACCCTATGAAATTGTGGCGTTTGTTTAGTACTAGTTTGGGGCGCTCATAGTGACAGCGTGGGATGCCCTAGAGAGGGTATACAGATTTGAGAAGTGTTGTTACAGCCCTACGCATGGATTGGTGTTTGTTATCCGACCAGAGAGTGGTTCGGAGTAGCATAGTGAAGAGATGATACTTATGCATTCAATTATGTTATCATTGTTGAGAGTGTCCACTAGTGAAAGTAGGATCCCCGGGCCTTGTTTCTAAGCATTGAAACACCATTTACAATCAGTTCTGCTACATGTTTGCTTGCTGCCATTCTTATTTCAGATTGCTATTATCACTTATAATCACCCATACTACTTGTATTTACTCTCTCTCTCTCTCTCTCTTTGCCAAACTAGTGCACCTGTACAACTGACAATTGTATTAGGTGTGTTGGGGACACAAGAGACTTCTTGTATCGTAATTGCAGTGTTTCTTGAGAGAGATACCTTTGACCTCTACCTCCCTGAGTTCGATAAACCTTGGGTGATCCACTTAAGGGAAACTTGATGTTGTACTACAAACCTCTGCACTTGGAGGCCCAACACTGTCTACAAGAATAGAAGCGTGCGTATACATCAAGATCTTTTCTCGCGCCGTTGCCGAGGAGGTAAGGTAAAAGGTACTCACTTCCTTTGTGAGTGCTCGAAGTTATTTCCTTTCGATTATGCAATTATATCTATTTGTTTCTTGTTTTCACTAGTTAGGCTTATTTTTACTTGTTCCTTGTTTTTATTTCTTACTAGTTAGTCTTAATGGAAAACAACAAAAATATAAGGAGCTTTATTTGCATGCTAGTAGCAATGTTATTAGCATTAATTCTTTGGATACCATTATTTCTAATACTATGGAAAAGTCTAAGCTTCTGGAAGCTAAATTTATAAACTTTTTAGTTCCCCAGCTTTAGAGGAGAAAAATTGCTCTGATGATACTTTATCTCCCGTATGTGATAAATCTAATGATGCTTTTGATATTTTAAATCCTCCTTCTAAAAGTATTACTTTTAAAATACCTATGAATTTCTTTGAACGTGTCAGGAACAAGTGCTATTTTGGAGATGGAACTGTCCATCCTAGTGATCATTTACTCTTTATACATTAATTATGTGGGTTGTTCAAGTGTGAAGGTATTTCAATGGACCAAGTTAAAAGGAGGATATTCTCTTTGTCATTTAGGGAGAAAACAAGGGAGTGGTATGAGCTACTAGATGATCCTCATCATTTGGAGTGGAAGGAGCTTGAATCTCCATTTTATTCTAACTTTTATTTTTCTCATGAACTGTATTTAGATAGGAATTACATTTATAATTTTTGGCCTCGTGGTGGAGAAAGCATTTCTCAAGCATGGGGAAGACTGAAAACATTAATACTTAAATGTCCTAACCATGAGCTTCCCAAGGAAATAATTGTTACTAATTTTTATGCAAGGCTTTCAGGACATTACAAGGATTATCTAGATGCATGTTCAGAGGGTTCTTTCTCAAGTAAGAAGTTTGAAGCTAAATGGGATATTCTTGAAACAATTCAAACCAATAATGAAGGTTGGAATAACGACAAAGGTAAAGAATCAGGCATAAACTACGAGTATGATTGCATTAAGTCTTTCGCTAAAACTGCTGATTTTCAAGAGCTTAGTGCTAAATATGGTCTTGATCCTCAAATGATTGTTGGTTGGTATATATCCTTTCCTTCTTATATTAATGTTCCTAAAGCAAATGTGGACATATATCATGAACCTTTTAAAGACACTTGCATGAAAATGAAATTGTTATTAATGATTGCAATGAACATGCTTAAACGTCTAAAAGTACTATTTCTTATAAGCATGTTAATTATTGTGGAGAACTTAGACCTTGTGAAAAGAATCAAATCGAAGAATAATATTGCATCCATCATAGGAATGAAAAAACTAGAAAGTGGGACAGGGCTTTAGATGATCTTGGTAAAAAAGTTTGTGCCCTCTATCATTTTATTTGTGAACTTTGCTGTAAAGTGAGTCATTTCAATTTTCAATGCTCGGGCTGTACTAATAACCGTTTGAATCCTATGAGTACTGCAAGTTTGTATTCTGATGACATGATCACTCCTAATCAGCATGATGAACTTAAATTATTTTTGGGGTGTGAAGAGTTATCAAGAAAAACTTCTTTGGTAGATATGAGTGCTCTTGATATGAATAATGTCATGCATGGTTGTCATCTTTATTGTGTTAATAATTTCCAAGCAAATACTTACATACAAAATATTATAAAAGAAGAGACTTTACCAAAATATGACAGGGCTAATATTTGTTTTCATCTTATTAATGAAGAGGATGAATCCTCCAAGGTTTTTCCTATTGTTTGTAACAATAAACCATTGTATATGGAGAAGCTTTCTTTCAAGCCTCTCCCTCCTATGGAGTGGAGGAAGAAGAAGAAGAAGAAGAGGAGGAGGAGTAAAAGGAGAAATGTAACGGTATCTCCCCCAAAGCATGTTGCTCCTATTATAGTTTTTGGTGAGTCTGAACTCAATGATTTTCCTACGCTTGTTATTTATGGAAGTGATCATGATTGGGAGAAACACACTACTTTTGATATTGAAAATCTCTTTGGTACCAATTTTGAAAATGATGATAATTGATGTACTATTAGTACCATCCATGTTCCTTCCAATAATGATATAGAAAGATCTGATCTTGTGGATGATGTGTTTGAAAATCCTTTTGCTACTGATTATTATATGCTTGACACATCTCTTTCTAGTAAAAATAATGATATGTTTACAAGTGAATGCACTTTGGAAGATAACTATTCTATTGCCTATGATGATAATATGCCTCCAGTCTTTGATAACTGTTATAAAATATTCTATAACATAGGCTATGATTACAATTATCCTTATGAAACTTGTCATAGTTATGGAGGGATTAACCAAAACCATCTCCCTAATATACAACTTGCCTATCATGTTGGAGTTATTTATGATGATTGCAATGATGATTATGATATTTTCAGTTCACCTACTATTGAGGAGAAAATTAATTATGATTACAATATGCCTCCTATATTTGATGATTATGGTGATGAGAATATAGCTATTTTGTTGAATTTGCTCCCACTACTATTAATGAGAATGACTATGCTTATGTGGAGAGTAATAATTCTTTTCTGCATGTGGCTCATGATAAGAATGTTTCTTGTGATAGTTATATTTTTAATTTTATTCATGATGCTACTGAAAGTTATTATGAGAGAGAGAAACAAAATTTTATGCATCTCAACAATATGAAGTGTCCCCTCTTTATGTTGAAAATTTTGAAGCTGCACCTGTTTTGCTTTCTTATGCTAGCCACTTTGTGCTTTATTTACTATTTTTTATACAAGATTATTTTTAATAGGAAGTGTGTTAGACTTAAAATTGTTTTACATTTGCTTCTTGATGCTCTATTTTACTTAATTCATATTTCTTATGTGAGCATCTTCTTGCTTTCTATGCCTAGACGAAAGGCGTTAAAGAAAAGCACTTCTTGGGAGATAACCCATGGTTTTATTTTTGCTTTGTTTTTATTTGTTTTCTTTGAGTAAAGGGGTTGTATACTTATGTAGAAACTCCTTTGTATCTTTATTTTCAAGTTCTAGTTGTGCCAAGTAAAGTTTCTACCGAAAGTTGGACTTGGTTTTGGATTTCTGCGCAGGAAACAGATTTGTTCTGTCCACCGTAAAAAATCGTATAAAATCTAAAAAGATCAGAATGTCCTGAAAGTTTTTATGCTTAATCCTCAAATAATTCAAAAATAATTCGTTCTTTAAGTTTTTTTATCTGAGAAACGTAAGTGTCCCAAAAATTTTTGTCTTTACAGACTGTTCTGGTTTTGGCAGATTCTACCATTTTTCTTGCATTTGCTCTTTTACGATGTCAAGTGAATTTCTTTGCTTCACGAAACATCAGAGGCTGTAGCCAATTTTTAGAAGTATCAATAGCACTTGTGTCCATGCAGAACCCATGATTTTTTTTATTGTTGCACTAACCCTCTAATGCGAATTACTCTTTGAGTGTGGTGTGAAGGAAGTATTCAAGGGTCAAGAGAAAAGGGTGATATAATGTGATCAAGAAGAGTGCAAGGTCAAAGCTTGGGAATGCCCCCGTGGTTCATCCCATAAAATTCTAAGAAGACCAAAGAATCTAAGCTTGGGGATGCCCAAGTCATCCCCTTCTTCATCAATGATTTATCAGGTCACTTCTAGTGAAACTATATTTTTATTCGGTCACATGATGCGAAGTTTACTTGGAGCGTCTGTTTTTTTCGTTTGTTTTCCTTTGTTTTGTTTTTTTCCTTTCTGCAATAATATAGTTGGACCCTAGCATTCTCTGTGTGTGAGAGAGACACGCTCCGCTTTTTCATTTGAATACTTGTTATGCTCGTATTCTTAGTTTTTCTTCTAGTTGCTGCAAAATTCCTATTTAGCTCATGTTTTTCTTGCATCTCTTATTCAGATCTGTTAGTTTTAGTGGAGTTGTGTTAGTACTCTCTTGTTTCATTTCTGCATCCCTTGGAGTTTTTTTGTTTACTATGAAATGCTTGGTGTTGGAGAGCAGTAGTGCAGTTTTCGTGCTTATAACGGTGCAATTCAAAGTTTTTATAGACTGTGGCTAGAATTTTTCATGTCATGCTAGATTTTATCTTAATTCTAAAGCCTAGTAGTTATTTTTGTAGCATGATTTGTCTCAAATAGCTGAGAGTGTTTAATGTGCCTTTGAAAGAATCATGGGTTGTTCTTGTCATATTGAAGCATAAATTTGTGGTGTTCTCCTTTGAATGTTTTATTTGGTTGACTTGGCACATGCTCACACCATGTTTATGACTACACACCAGTCACTTATAGCCTATATGATAATTTAGTTTTTGAACTTGTAGTACCACTTATGCTTTGATTAATGATGTTTTTGTCGCTATGCATGATTATGGCCATTATTGCTCTCTTGATTTGTCGCTCCCAGTCTTTTGCTAGCCTCCACCTGTACTGAGTATGAGCTCTACTCGTGCATCCAACTCTCAAAACCAAAGTTTGCCAAATGTGTCCACCATACCTACCTACAAGTGGTATTTAACTGTCACTCCAAAGTAAATTGCTCATGTGTTACCTATAAAACCTTCAAAATTACTCCTGTTTTGTGCTCCTGTTTTAGCTCATGAGGACGTAAATAGAAATCTTTATCTCACTTGTTGATTGGAATTTCACACCCTGGACTAGTGGCTTCATTGTAACATCCCAAATCTTACAATTTGGAATGTTTTGCATTTAGAGCATATGCATAGCATGGCATGGTTTTGAAAAATTGCATTTGTTTGTTTCATTTGAACCCCCAAATTAAATCATGTTTAAAAAGAAACCAAATTCTTCTTTAAGGCATTATAAGCCAAGTTATTTTATTATTTTTATCTTTCCCCAAAATCCCCTTCAAAATAACCTAGGTCGATAGGTTTTCAAATTTCAAAATTTTTGAAATTGGTTTGACCCTTTTTGGAGTTGTATTTTAAAAGTTATTAATAGTTTAGTTTTG
Source organism: Alopecurus myosuroides (assembly GCA_028641055.1). Taxonomy (NCBI): domain Eukaryota; kingdom Viridiplantae; phylum Streptophyta; class Magnoliopsida; order Poales; family Poaceae; genus Alopecurus; species Alopecurus myosuroides. The sequence goes on from CM054061.1 coordinate 191,531,252, forward strand.
GAATAAAAAAAAGAGCGGGCCGGCCGAGCCAACCCAACGCGTGCGCCGTGCAGCGCAGATGGGCCAGCCCAGCCCAGCCAGCCCGCAACGCCCCCGTCGCGGAAGCGATTGATAAAAAAAAACATCCGCGCCGCTGACGCGTGGGCCCAGCCCACGACGTCAGCGCTGACGCCACCCTCGCCGGAATCCCATCCGAATCGGAGCCGGCAACAGCCGCCGCGCGGATTTCGCGGCCGACTCGGCCCCGGCCAGCCCCTCCCGCACGCCACGACCCCCTATAAGTACGAGGGCCCCGCCCTCGACGTCCACACCCAGCCCCTCGAGTCGCCGCCGCCGCCCTCGGAACCCTAGCCACCGCCACCGTACGCCGCCGCGCTCGGGAGACCTTGCCGCCAGCGAGTTTTGCCTCGGGAGCCAGCGCCGCCACCACCCCCGAGCTCGCGACGAGGAGAGGAAGCCGCCGGTGCCCGCGCCCCCGCCGGAGAACGCCGCCATCGCCGCCGCCGCCCATCTCCGGTGAGGCCCCCGACGCGATCCGTCCTGGGCCATCGGATCTCGATCCGACGGCTCAGATCGTATCTGACCGCGGTCAACGCCCGAGATGACGTCATGCTGACGCCAGGCTTGCGTCAGCACGGTCAACCCCCGGTCAAATTCTTTTTTTTCGTTTTAAAATTTCCAGAAATTGTTTAAATCTTGTAAATTCAATATCTTTAGATCCGTAACTCCGTTTTGCGCATGTAATATACCAAACGAAAAAGAAAATTGAGATCTATACATCTACGCAATCAAATCTATGTTTTGACCTATAATTATTTTCAGTTTTCAATTATGCTTTTTAGGCCTTTTAAATCATATAAAATCAACCGTAGCTCGAAATTCATCAAATCCTTTTTGTATGATCTTGTTTTGATTAGATCTATCCAGGAAAAATAACTTTAAATTGTGTGGATGTTTAATTCAAGTTATATCTTGCATGTTCTTAATCTAGCCCTATTAGATCCTTATAAATGCTTTCATTGTTTTCTTTGCAACAAAAATACTTTTCTTGCATCATACATATCATTAATAACCAGAGGAGGATAATAGATCTATTTTGCTTTAACAAAGTTCATGCATGCATGTGTTGCATATTGTTATGCCTTGTTGCTTATGTATGATTATTGCTACGTGTAGATTACAACGATTACAACGAGTGTGGTTGCGAGGACTGTTTGAACAGCTGCTCGTGTTGTCAAGGCAAGTGACACGCATAAACCCTCTATTTTTACTATATGCATTGGATCTTTATAGTAGTTATGCATGATTAGGAGTTGAGTGATATCGCTATGCTAGATGTTATAGAGATTGCTTCACTAACACCCAAGTGGAGCAATCATATGTTACCCTAGATTGTAGTAATCCTTTGTTAGGCAACCATCGTACTTGTAGATTGCTTAGCCATGCCTTAGATATCGTGGTTGGGTTTATTATCATGTTAAAGTATTGCTCGATATTTTAATTGCTTATGAAAACAACATGATAATTAATCAACCACTGGGCGGATTGCTAGCATGTCATCAGAGTACAAAGTTTGGTGGGGACCGCCGCCCAGTATATTGAGATTATGTTTAGTTTTCTTTATGTAGTTGTTCTACCGTGCAGCCGTGTTTCATATTAGTATGGGCTAGACATAATTTGTAGGTTGTGGTGACTCGAACCCAACGTGTCCAGAGATGTAGAATAGTGGTAGGATGGTCCGGTGCGTGGAGGGTTTGGGGATCTACTTCTTATGAGTTATGGCTTAATATTCTTTCGTTCCATGGTACTAATGGTGTATCATCGTGTTTGGGGTCGATTGGGCAACACGGGTAAGGGCACAAATCTCGCGAGGGTTAAAACTAAGATCTTAGCCGTGTTCCATTGGTTAGGAACAATTCAGCAACTAGATGGGAAACATGACATATCTCGTTCATTCTTGTTTTATTGATTACTAATAATTTGACTATGGGTTATTGGAGAAGTGCCTGATGGTGTTTCAGTGTGCTAATCCAAAGGGTAGGAGCACTTTTCTATCAACCAAAGTGTCCAATTATGTGAAAATCTAATTTCTAATAAATGATAGGTCAAATGCCTTTATGAAAAATAGCCTAGAAAACTCCAATAGCCAAATATGCATGTAGACTAGCACTTGCCATTTATATACCACCATAGTGTCACTTGCCATCATTTCTCAGAATGATCTGACCTCCTTTTGGGGGCTGCATATTCCAACGTGCAGGTTACTCGGATTCGGATTAGCTTTTCGTAGGTTTTCGAGGCTTCATATCAACCTTTGTTCGCCTGTGGCTTGCAAACAAGAAGATGGAGGTCTACCGCTGCTTTGCTGTGTTATTAATAATTATTTGAGCTAGAATTTCGCTATGCAGTTTGTAATAAATTACTTTACTCTGGATATTCGATAGTTTTCAATACATTTGATTCCTTTGATTACTATTTGTTCTGTGTGTGCTGGTGAACGGTCCAGGGGCCAGTACTACACACAAAAGTATAGCCTATGATGGGTTGTACTACTACAGATGGTATCAGAGCAAATGTTGACTGTAGCCTCGAAAACCTAAGTTTGGAATAGGAAGCCATAGGATGAAAATTCTACTTTACCTTCTATCTTTACATTCATTACTTTTTCGTCTTATACCACTTGTCTTTGCTAAATTCCACTCTTACCTTTCTATAGATGAGTACTGAAGAAGTCTACCATGTTGAGGAGAATTCGGATGTGGAGTTCGAGAACGAGCTTGCAAACCTAACCAAGCTGCTGGGATTCTTCTTACCGAAGATTGAAGGCTACAAGATGGATAGCAACGTTCCAGGAGACAAGAGGTGGAACCTCAAGACCACCATTGTGATGGGTATTGTGGATGGTGAAGCCCAAGTTCTCATCTACAAGGACGTCTACTCCAGCTGGGAAGAGGGACTCGTCGCATCCATGAAGTATGCACTGGCGCGGCTAAACTGACTACCGTGACCAGATACCTGAAGATTCCATCTATAGAGATTTTGGGAAGAGGAGTGAAGATGGACAAGTCATGGTGAGATACGATCCAGACAAGACCAGGATGCAGAAGCACGTGGAGGATTTGGAGTCTTATAGTGCTGGAATGGAGGATCGTGCTCGTAAGAACTTGATGGATAGTGAGGAGGCAAGGGCCACCGTCTATCACCAAGCACAGGAGATCACCGCTCTCAACGCCCAGCTGAATGCCCTCAATGCTCAGATGGACGCACTCAAGGCTCAGATAGAGAACTTCAAGGCTAGTGACACTAGACTCACCATGGAGCTAGTGGAGAAGGATCACATACTCGCAAGGAATGGGATTAGCGTGGACTTACCCGAGGAGCTCCTTCAACCACCTCCACTACCGCTACCACCTAGTCGCGTGGATAGTGAGGAGAGCTGTGATGAGGAGACCAAAGTGGAAGGCCCTGAGGAAGAGGAAGAAGATCCAGAGGAGGTGGAAGATGAGAAGGATGAAGAATACACGGATGACGAGGACTATGACGTGAATGAGGATCGCAAGAGGAAGAAGGGAGTGAAGTCTCCAAGTGGCAAGCGCTCCCGGAAGTAGATAGTTAGCCCACCATTAGTCTTCGTTAGGGAATAAATCGTGATAGGTTTGACCATACCAAAAGTTGTGGTATGGCAATAGTAGTTCGAGTATTTTCAATAAGTTTTGTAAACATTAAGTACCTTAAATTTCGCAGGAATTTTAGGCCTATTTTCTAAAAGCTATATAAAGTGTTTGATTGGTTTGATTGATGATTCCTAAGTGTTGTTTGGTTCATACATAGTATGGGTAGCTATTCTCCTTAGTCCCATCCATCTAAACTCGTTTATGCTAACCTTTAGATGGCTCCCCGTCGCGACACCGGCCGCAATAACGAGGAAGAGGAGAACAACAACAACAACAACAACAACAACAACAACAACAACAACAACAACAACAACAACAACAACAACAACAACAACAACAACAACAACAACAACAACAACAACAACAACAACAACAACAACAACAACAACAACAACAACAACAACAACAACAACAACAACAACAACAACAACAACAACAACAACAACAACAACAACAACAACAACAACAACAACAACAACAACAACATGGAGAATGCAGTGACCCAGCTAGCCCAACTGATGGCCCAGTACATCACCCACAACAACAACAATCCCCCACCACGACCACCACAGGTGGACATGCTCACTCGTTTCCTGAGGCTGAGGCCAGAGAAGTTCTCTAGTGCATCTGAGCCCATGCTTGCTCTTGATTGGTTGCGTTCTGTGAGCAAGGAACTAGTGACTATTGGTTGCAGCAAGGAAGAGAAAGTGAGGTTTGTCGCTCACTTACTGGAGGGACAAGCTGCTTCCTGGTGGGATAATTATCAGATAACCCACCCCATTGAGGAGGTCACCTGGGATATGTTTCAAGAGGGATTCCGCAACGCCCATGTCTCTTCGGGAGTGATGAGTCTCAAGAGGAGGGAATTCCGCAACCTGCGACAGTACCATCGCTCAGTTACTGAGTACATAGATGAGTTTAGCAACTTAGCTCGCTATGCACCAGAGGATGTGGACACCGATGCTAAGAGGCGCGAGAAGTTCCTCGATGGCCTCAATGACTTGCTGGCCATTCAACTGTCAGTGGTTCACATCACTAACTTCCAGTCATTCATCGACAAGGCCATCATACTGGAGGGCAAACACAAGCAGGCTGAGAAGCGCAAGAGGAAACACATGGGAGGAAACCACAGCTCAGGCACACATCAGAGGATACGCACTCACCATGATAACGGTGGAAACTCTGGACAGCACAGGACTGGAGGAAATGGGCACAACCATTGGGGAGGTCACCAGCACAATGGAGGGAATGGTCACAACAATGGTGGCTACAGAGGCAACAGCCAGTACCAGGGAGGCAACGGACAGAACCGCAACCACAACCACAACCACCCCTTCAAGAAGGACCTTAGCCAGGTGCAATGCTACAAATGCAAGAAACGGGACACTTCGCTGACAGGTGCACTGAGGAGAAGGTCGTAGATGGAACCAAGGCCAATACGTCCCAGAAGACAACAATTAACCATGTGAACGTGGAGGAGGTGCAAGCTGAACCAGACCTCGTGCTCGGTAAGTTCTTGGTTAATACTTACATCGCACTCGTACTATTTGATACTAGAGCATCACATTCATTCATATCAAGGGCATTTGTGAATAGAAATAAGCTAGCTACTGAGGTTCTTAAGAGGTCCATTAGAATTAGTTCTCCAGGTGGGGAAATACTATCAACCCAGGGGTGTCGCCTACTAGCCTTATCCATAGGATCACACACTTTCCCCACAGACCTCATAGTGTTGGATTCACAAGGTTTAGATGTGATTATTGGAATGGATTGGATGGCAAAGTATGAAGGTCAGATAGATTGTGCCAAGAGAACGATCACACTCACGACAGCTGAAGGAAGAAGAATCAGATATAGGTCCACTCACGTTCTTAATGATACCAAGCTGAATTCTCTTAAGGGGGTTAGCCTAGAGGATGTACCTATAGTGAAGGAATACCCCGACGTGTTTCCGGAGGAACTACCAGGAATGCCACCTGATAGGGACATCGAGTTTGTCATTGACTTGATACCGGGAACAGGACCTATAGCTAAGAGGCCATATAAGATGGATGTGGATGAACTGAAGGAACTCAAGAAACAACTTAGAGAGCAGTTGGATATAGGGTTCATTCAGCGGAGTTCCTCGTCATGGGGAGCACCAGTTTTGTTTGTGGAGAAGAAGAATAAGACACAGCGTCTAGTTATGGACTATCGTTCACTAAATGAGGTGACGATAAAGAACAAATACCCACTCCCCAACATCAATGACTTGTTTGATCAGCTGAAGGGAGCTAGTGTGTTCTCTAAGATCGATTTGCGATCTGGATACCACCAGCTGAAGATTAGGAAGGAGGATATTCCAAAGACCGCCTTTACAACAAGGTATGGTCTATATGAATACACAGCCATGTCTTTTGGACTGACCAATGCCCCGGCATACTTTATGAGCATGATAAACAATGTATTCATGGAGTTCTTGGATAAGTTTGTGGTGGTATTCATAGATGATATTCTAGTATACTCCAAGAATGAAGAGGAGCATGGAGGACACCTACGTTTGATTCTTGGAAAGCTAAGGGAACACAAGTGATATGCTAAGTTTGGAAAATGTGAGTTTTGGTTGAGTACAGTAGGATTCCTAGGACACGTGGTGTCAGGAGATGGTATTGCAGTAGACCAAGCCAAAGTATCAGCTGTAACTGAGTGGGAATCCCCAAAGAATGCGAAGGATATCCGGAGTTTCTTAGGACTTGCGGGATATTACCGATGGTTCATTGAGAATTTCTCCAAGATTGCTAAACCAATGACAGAATTGCTGAAGAAGGAAAAGAAGTTCATATGGACTGAGGATTGTGAAACTAATTTCCAAGAACTGAAGCAACGATTAGTAACAGCACCAGTTCTATGCTTACCGGATCTCCAGAAGGATTTCCAAGTGTACTGCGACGCTTCACGTCGAGGACTGGGTAGTGTATTGATGCAAGAGGGGAGAGTAGTTGCATACGCATCACGACAGCTCAAAAATCACGAGAAGAATTACCCGACTCATGATTTAGAGCTAGCTTCAGTTGTACATGCCCTTAGGACATGGAGACATTATCTCATGGGAAAGAAATGTGACATCTTTACGGATCACAAGAGTTTTAAGTATATCTTCACTCAAAAGGAGCTGAATATGAGGCAGAGGAGATGGTTGGAGTTGATAAAGGACTACAATTTGAATCTCCAATATCACCCAGGGAAGGCTAATGTCGTGGAAGACGCATTAAGTCGCAAGGGATATGTGAATGGCCTCACTGCAGGGGAGCTACCAAATGAATTGTGTGAACAATTCAAGTCTCTCCGTTTGGAATTAGTGAATGAAGGGTATTTGGCAGCCATGGAGGTAACGCCAACACTGATGGACAAGATCAAGGGAGCCCAGAAGGATGATGAAGAAATAAAGGAAATGGGAGAGAAAATGAGTGAAGGAAAGATGAAGGAGTTTCATGAAGATGCCGATGGTACATTATGGTTCGGGAAGCGTATTTGTGTACCGCAGGATCCTGAAATTAGAAAGCTGATATTCCAAGAAGCTCATGACTCACCATATTCCATTCACCCAGGGAATACCAAGATGTACATGGATCTGAAAGAGAGATTTTGGAGGAATAACTTGAAGAAGGACATCGCGGAGTACATTGCATTATGTGATGTGTGCAGTAGAGTAAAAGCAGAACATCAGAAGCCGGAAGGATTATTGCAGCCATTACCAATACCAGATTGGAAATAGGATAAGATTGGGATGGATTTTATCACCGGATTGCCTAGAACTAGGTCTGGCTATGATTCTATTTGGGTAGTGGACGATCACTTGACTAAGGTGGCTCATTTCATACCAGTGAAGACCACCTACACTAGCGCCAAATTGGCTAATCTATACATGAGTAGGATAGTCTGTGCACATGGGGTGCCAAATGGAATTGTGTCTGATAGAGGAACACAGTTCACATCACATTTCTGGCGTCAGTTGCACGAGACATTGGGAACAAGACTAGAGTTCAGCACATCGTTTCACCCTCAGACGGATGGTCAGACAGAGAATGTGAACCAGATTCTAGAGGATATGTTGAGAGCTTGCGCTCTGGATTATGGCTCTAGTTGGGATGAGAGTTTGTCTTACGCAGAGTTTTCCTACAACAATAGCTATCAGTCTAGCATAGAGATGGCCCCATTCGAAGCACTATATGGCAGGAAGTGCAGGACTCCTTTGTTATGGGTTGGAGTAGGAGAGCGCAGTTTCTTTGGTCCTGACATGATCAAGGAGGCTGAGGAGAAGGTTAGACTGATTCGCGATAGGTTGAAGGTAGCACAATCAAGGCAGAAGAGTTATGCCGATTCTAAGCGTAGATAAGTGACCTACGAGATTGGTGATAGGGCATATCTTAGAGTGTCGCCACTGCGTGGAATTAAGCGTTTTGGAATCAAGGGAAAGCTAGCACCGCGTATAAGGTTCTGTCACGCGAGGGAGAAGTAGCCTATCAGTTGGAATTGTCAGAAGGATTGTCTAACGTCCATGACGTGTTCCATGTGTCTCAATTGAAGAAGTGTCACCCAGAAATGGCAGATACACCATTGAGGGATACCATTCCGCTAGAGGAGGTCCAATTGGAGAGTGATCTCACGTATGAGGAGAAGCCTATAAGGATCTTGGATACAGCGGAGAGAATGACAAGGATCAAGACGATCAAATTCTGCAAGGTTCAGTGGAACCATCACACCGAAGAGGAGGCTACGTGGGAACGAGAGGAGGATCTTCGAGAAGACCACCCACACCTATTTGCTAGCCACTCCGAAGCTCAAGGGCGAGCTTCATCTTAAGGGGGTTAGTGTGTAACAAACAAAATCTTACAATTTGGAATGTTTTGCATTTAGAGCATATGCATAGCATGGCATGGTTTTGAAAAATTGCATTTGTTTGTTGCATTTGAACCCCAAAATTAAATCATGTTTAAAAAGAAACCAAATTCTTCTTTAAGGCATTATAAGCCAAGTTATTTTATTATTTTTATCTTTCCCATAAATCCCCTTCAAAATAACCTAGGTTGATAGGTTTTCAAATTTCAAAATTTTTGAAATTGGTTTGACCCTCTTTGGAGTTGTATTTTAAAAGTTATTAATATTTTAGTTTTGGAATAAAAAAATAAAATAAAATAAAAAAGAGCGGGCCGGCCGAGCCAACCCAACGTGCGCGCGCCGCGCAGCGCAGATGGGCCAGCCCGCAACGCCCCCGTCACGGAAGCGATTGATCAAAAAAAAAAAACATCCGCGCCGCTGACGCGTGGGCCCAGCCCACGACGTCAGCGCTGACGTCACCCTCGCCGGAATCCCATCCGAATCGGAGCCGGCAACGGCTGCCGCGCGGATTTCGCGGCCGTTTCGGCCCCGGCCAGCCCCTCCCGCACGCCACGACCCCCTATAAGTACGAGGGCCCCGCCCTCAACGTCCACATCCAGCCCCTCGAGTCGCCGCCGCCGCCCCGGAACCCTAGCCACCGCCACCGTACGCCGCCGCCCTCGGGAGACCTCGCCGCCGGCGAGTTTCGCCTCGGGAGCCAGCGCCGCCACCACCCCCGAGCTCGCGACGAGGAGAGGAAGCCGCCGGTGCCCGCGCCCCCGCCGGAGAACGCCGCCATCGCCGCCGCCGTCCACGACCGAGCCGCCGCCGCCCATCTCCGGCGAGGCCCCCGACGCGATCCGTCCTCAGATCGGATCTGACCGCGGTCAACGCCCGCGCTGACATCATGCTGACGTCTGGCTTGCGTCAGCACGGTCAACCCCCGGTCAAATTCTTTTTTTTCGTTTTAAAATTTCCAGAAATTGTTTAAATCTTGTAAATTCAATATCTTTAGATCTGTAACTCCGTTTTGCGCATGTAATATACCAAACGAAAGAGAAAATTGATATCTATCCATCTACACAATAAAATCTATGTTTTGACCTATAATTATTTTCTGTTTTCAATTAGGCTTTTTAGGCCTTTTAAATCATATAAAATCAACCGTAGCTCAAAATTCATCAAATCATTTTTGTATGATCTTGTTTTGATTAGATCTATCCAGGAAAAATAACTTTAACTTGTGTGGATGTTTAATTCAAGTTATATCTTGTATGTTCTTAATCTAGCCCTATTAAATCCTTATAAATGCTTTAATTGTTTTCTTTGCAACAAAAATACTTTTCTTGCATCATACATATCATTAATAACCAGAGGAGGATAATAGATCTATTTTGCTTTAACAAAGTTCATGCATGCATGTGTTGCATATTGTTATGCCTTGTTGCTTATGTATGATTATTGCTACGTGTAGATTACAACGATTACAACGAGTGTGGTTGTGAGGACTGTTTGAACAGCTGCTCGTGTTGTCAAGGCAAGTGACACGCATAAACCCTCTATTTTTACTATATGCATTGGATCTTTATAGTAGTTATGCATGATTAGGAGTTGAGTGATATCGCTATGCTAGATGTTATAGAGATTGCTTCATTAACACCCAAGTGGAGCGATCATATGTTACCCTAGATTGTAGTAATCCTTTGTTAGGCAACCATCGTACTTGTAGATTGCTTAGCCATGCCTTAGATATCGTGATTGGGTTTATTATCATGTTAAAGTATTGCTCGATATTTTAATTGCTTATGAAAACAACATGATAATTAATCAACCACTGGGCGGATTGCTAGCATGTCATCAGAGTACAAAGTTTGGTGGGGACCGCCGCCCAGTATATTGAGATTATGTTTAGTTTTCTTTATGTAGTTGTTCTACCGTGCAGCCGTGTTTCATATTAGTATGGGCTAGACATAATTTGTAGGTTGTGGTGACTCGAACCCAACGTGTCCAGAGATGTAGAATAGTGGTAGGATGGTCCGGTGCGTGGAGGGTTTGGGGATCTAGTTCTTATGAGTTATGGCTTAATCTTCTTTCCTTCCGTGGTACTAATGGTGTATCATGGTGTTTGGGGTCGATTGGGCAACACGGGTAAAGGGCACAATCCTCGCGAGGGTTAAAACTAAGATCTTAGCCGTGTTCCATTGGTTAGGAACAATTCAGCAACTAGATGGGAAACATGACATATCTCGTTCATTCTTGTTTTATTGATTACTAATAATTTGACTATGGGTTATTGGAGAAGTGCCTGATGGTGTTTCAGTGTGCTAATCCAAAGGGTAGGAGCACTTTGCTATCAACCAAAGTGTCCAATTATGTGAAAAATCTAATTTCTAATAAATGATAGGTCAAATGTCTTTATGCAAAATAGCCTAGAAAACTCCACTAGCCAAATATGCATATAGACTAGCACTTGCCATTTATATACCACCATAGTGTCACTTGCCATCATTGCTCAGAATGATCTGACCTCCTTTTGGGGGCTGCATATTCCAACGTGTAGGTTACTCAGATTCGGATTAGATTTTCGTAGGTTTTCGAGGCTTCATATCAATCTTTGTTCGCCTGTGGCTTGCAAACAAGAAGATGGAGGTCTACCGCTGCTTTGTTGTGTTATTAATAATTATTTGAGCTAGCATTTCGCTATGCAGTTTGTAATAAATTGCTTTACTCTGGATATTCGATAGTATTCAATACATTTGATTCCTTTGATTACTATCTGTGCTGTGTGTGCTGGTGAACGGTCCAGGTGCCAGTACTACACACAAAAGTATAGCCTATGATGGGCTGTACTACTACATTCATCCGCTTATCCAATTGATAGAAGAGCTGGCAGCGGGGTGCCCAGCCCCAAATTAATACAACAAATTATCTTCACTATTTTTGCCCCTGCTTTATCAGTCAAAGCATAATTTTGTAAACAAAAGAAAAAGAGGGATCACCTTCTACCCAGATGCGTACTTCAATGGGATCCTCTCTTGTGAAGTCTAGTTGTCTTGTGGCGTACTGTATTTCTGTTTACCATTCGTTGACATAAGCATGCACCTCTCTTAAAAAAATTCAGTACCTCTATTTAACAAAATAAAAGCTCTAGCACATGAGTGATCCCTGCTTCCCTCTATGAAGGGCCTTTCTTTTACTTTTATGTTGAGTCTCCATCTTCTAACTTTATGCACAGTTGAGAGAGCATGGTTGCCATTCTGAGTTTAATGTACATTTGTTCCAGAAACATTATTAATTGATTCATGATGTGTTATTGTTTGTTCTCAAATTATTTGTTCTAGTCTTCCTCTTAAACTTTGAAGGTGTCCTGCATTTATGTTTGAGAGAATTCCTTATTTTTCCCTTACTTAAAATATTGTTACCTATTTTGCCCTAAAAAAAATTCTTCCCTATTTGACACCTCAACTTCATTTTCTTCCTAACATGGCCCTATAGTGCATTCTAAACACAAATGGGGATGTACAAAGACTCTTTTGCCCCTGATGAACTGTGTGATAAAAAATTACTCTGTAATTGTTGTATTTTCTCAAATGAAAAAGAGATCGAGAACATGCATGGACGATATATGGAACCTCCGCGTGCATGGCCTGGCGACATCACCGGAGCGCGTGACACGTACGCATGCATACATTCATTCACAGCGACCGCTCTCTACTTATAGCTAGAGCGGATTTGCACCACCGACATTAGAGAGTAATTTTTTATCACACAGTTCATCAGGGGCAAAAGAGTATTTTTTTTTACATCCTCATTTGTGTTTAGAATACACTATAGGGTCATGTTAGGAAGAAAATGAAGTTAAGGCGTCAAATAGGGAAGATTTTTTTAGTGCCAAATAGGGAACAAGATTTTAAGTATGGGCCAAATAAGGAATTCTCTCTTTATGTTTTGCCCCACTCTTAAAGACAAGCGAAATATCACTTAGCTATGTTATCTGTATTATTAAAACAAACGTATAACTTTCAAGTGCATTATTATTCATGATATTTTATTTGTGTTACTTTTCATGATGCAAGGTGATTGCTATGTTTTGTTGTTAGAATTATATCTATCATGCTTGTTTTAAAGTTTTATGATCTCAGCTATGATTATGCTTTTACAATCTAGATGATCAAGTTTATGTTGGTAGCATGTCACCTCAGAAATTATGTGTTTTTATCGTTTATCTACTCGAGGACAAGTAGGAACTAAGCTTGGGGATGTTGATACATCATAAATGTATCCAAAATTTCTTATGTCCCATGTTGTTTTCATACTATATGCTACATGTTTGATATACACTTTATGCTATTTTTATCGATTTTCTGGGAGTAACCTGTTGACAAGATGCCATAGAGCCAGTTCATGTTTTCTGCTGTTTTTTATTTTAGAAAAGTTGTTCTACAAATATTCTCGAAATTGGATGAAACAAAAGCCAAAAGTCTTAAAATTCCCGACACATCAACGGAATCCAAAGGAAACCCAGAGGGGTGCCCTGGATCAGCCACACCATGGGGCCGCGTGGGCTCCCCCTGGCCGCGCCACGAGGCGGTGTGGCCCCCCTGGCCACCCACCGACATTGACCTTTCGACTATTTATTCCCCCCGAGGCATCAACCCTAAATATATCGGGCCCCTTCCGCGAAAAGTTTTGTAGCTCTGCCGCCTCCGCCGACAAGTTTTGGGGGATAGGAATCTCTGTTTCGGCACCCTACCGGGACGGAGAAGTGCCCTCAAAGTCATCTCCATCGACTCCACAGCCATCTTCATCGCCGTTGATGTCTCCTATGATGAGGAGGGAGTAATTCTCCCCCGGGTCTGAGGGCTCTACCGGTAGCTATGTGTTTTATCTCTCTCTCCCATGGTGTGATCTTTATGTGATCATGAGATTTGTAATCTAGTTGAATAAGTATATGTTACTCTTCATCTGTTATGCTACTCAAGTGGTTTTGCTATGAGATCTTCGTAAACACTTTGATCACGGTGTAAAGGTGACAGTGTGTGCACCGTGTGGTTTAGCATTATATTTATATCTTGTGTTGGATGACCCTATGAAATTGTGGCATTTGTTTAGTACTAATTTAGGGCGCTCATAGTGACAGCGTGGGGTGCCCTAGAGAGGGAATAGAGACTTGAGGAGTGTTGTTACAGCCCTACGCGTGGATTGGTGTTTGTTATCCAACTGGAGAGTGGTTCGGAATTGCATAGTGAAGAGATGATATTTATGCATTCAATTATGTTATCATTGTTGAGAGTGTCCACTAGTGAAAGTAGGATCCATAGGCCTTGTTTCTAAGCATTGAAACAACATTTACAATCAGTTCTGCTACATGTTTGCTTGCTGCAATTTTTATTTCAGATTACTATTATCACTTATAGTCATCCATACTACTTATATTTTACTCTCTCTTCTCCGAACTAGTGCACCTATACAACTGACAATTGTATTAGGTGTGTTGGGGACACAAGAGACTTCTTGTATCGTAATTGTAGGGTTGCTTGAGAGGGATACCATTGACCTCTACCTCCCTGAGTTTGATAAACCTTGGGTGATCCACTTAAGGGAAACTTGTTGCTGTTCTACAAACCTCTACACTTGGAGGCCCAACACTGTCTACAAGAATAGAAGCGTGTATAGACATCACTTGGTGGCATAGGCTTCCATTTATTATCACTAGTATTAGGATATGGAACAAAAGGACGGTTGTTGGGAACATATGGGGTTTTATTATAAGAATTATAATTGTTGTTACCATAACCATTATTACCATAGTTCCTAATGAAGTTAACACCAATATTTTCAGGATTATTACCAACTAGTTCTTGCAAGGGGACGTTTTCAATATTTTGTTTATTAATGAAAGCAAAAAACAGCGTCCATTTTAGATGAAAAATCATTTGTTTCTTCTATGGAGTTTACTTTCTTAGATGGATTAGGTGTTCTTACAGTATTCCATTGACTACAGTTTTGCAAAATACTTTCTAAGATGTTCTTAGCTTCTACTATAGTTTTTCCCATAAAAGCCCCTCCAGCAGCGAAATCACAAATATTTCTAGACATGTAATTTAAACCATTATAAAAAGAGTGTAATATGGTCCATTCGTTAACCCCACGAGACAGACAAGTTCTAAGCATAACTTTTATCATATCCCAAGAGGTAGGAATGTGTTCATTTTCATTGTGCCTAAAAGAAAGAATATTGTTTCTATTTTACAAAATTTCAACAGGGGGATAATATGTCTTAATGAAAGCTTCTTTTAAATCATCCCAAGAATTAATACTATCAGTAGGTAGTGAATGCAAACAATCTTTAGAATTTCCTCTAAGTGAGAATGGAAATAACTTTAGTTTTAGAATATCACTTTCCACATTTTTAAATTTTTGCATGTCACATATTTCAACAAAATCATGAAGATGCATAGAGGCATCCTCCATAGCACTACCGCCAAATTGTTCCCTAGTTATCAAGTTCAACAAACTAGGACTTACTTCATAACTATCAGCTTTTATCTTAGGTGTGGCAATGGGCCTAGCAATAAATTGATCATTTGGAGTATTTGTGTAGTCAAAGAACTTAGTTCTGTCTCACAGTTTTGCAAGTTTTTATGTGTTTTTAATTTTTTAATGCAGAACTGAAAATAAAATGATACTAAACAATGCAAACCAAAATATGTAAGACAATAACAAAACAAAATAAAATGATTTGAAGGTAAAGATGGATAAGATGATGCCCACGTAGGTGCAACCTCCGTGATTGCACAAGTTGGTGATGAAGTTGACTTTGTTGTGAGATACTCTTCTACTAGTCCTTAGGCAATGGAACTAGAAAGTGTGTTGCGTGGCTTGAAACTAGTTGGACAAATCTTTACAACAATGATTCCCCGGCAACGGCGCCAGAAAACGTCTTGACACCCGATGACGTAGTTACCTGCGTCAAAAGAATATGGGTTAGATTGAGCCTCCACGTTCAGAGTGTATGGTATAGGAAAGACTGTTTCCCCATTTGGGATGACTCGGGGGTTTATATCGAACTCTCGGGGAACCAGTAGTGAAAATTTTATCTTCTTATCCTTCTCTTGAAAACCTACAAAACAAAGTAAATTGTTTAGTGCCATCAACCTCACCAAGTGGTTGCCAAGCACAAGGTGTGAGTATGATATGAAAAGATAATAAATGCAAAACAATAAATAAATATGCAATAATGATAAATAAATATTCAAGGATGTTGGAAACAATGATGGTTGATA
The DNA here is from genome assembly GCA_028641055.1 of Alopecurus myosuroides. NCBI lineage: Eukaryota > Viridiplantae > Streptophyta > Magnoliopsida > Poales > Poaceae > Alopecurus > Alopecurus myosuroides. The sequence goes on from CM054061.1 coordinate 191,547,069, forward strand.
TTTTTGGGTTTTCTATTGTGAATGCAAGATGTAAAAGTGTTTTCGTATTTTCGTATTTTTAAATGGCAGAAAATGGAAAAATGCTTAAAAGTTGTTCGAAAGGTGTTTCATATGATTAAAAATGGATCGGAGTTCATGGTTTCACAAATGCACTCTCTGTTTAATAAAGTGGTAGATAATGAAACACTAGAATTGACATATTAGATTGCAACAAAAACGTTTCATGACAAGTTACTAATTATATGGACATCGCGTCCTAACATAGAGATATTTTTTTTATTAATCTCTTATACTCCACTAAGATGGGAATTAAATTGATTCATCTTAGTATTAAGATAAATCAGAATATAGCATTAAGTTCTATGACATGAAGTTAAAATAAGAACATGCTAGATCTAGTCATGGAGAAATGGCAAGGTCACCCCCAGCTATCCCGTAGCAAGGTATTTTCTTTATCCCTAGTGAGGCAACAAAGTAAGGTAAAATACCCAAGTGGATCGCGGAACTTATGTCGCTTTCATCGCACTAGCCACCCCTCGTTACTCCATCTAATGTACACGTTCCCCCTCACACGCTCTCATACACAAGTTTGATCACAACAACTAAACAAGAACGGGGCACATAATATGCATCTACTTTCATAACTGAAATAAGACTATTGCAATCTCAAACATATATTAACTCACAAAAAGATCCACCACAAAGGTATTACATAGATGACCGTAATCATGTTCAACAGCTCATACGGTGCTAATTAATGAAACTCAAAGAGAGGATAGATACAAACGTTACTTCCACAAACCCATAGTCCAGGGGTGGACTACTCCTTCATCATGGAGACAGTGGAGAAATTGTTGGAGGAGATGGAGACCACACCGGCAGCGCCCCGCCAGAGTTTTCCCCCCTCCAATCTGCAACTCCAGGTCTTTGTTTCGTGGTTTTGTGTTTCTGCGGCGCTCCCTTCCGATAGCCGTCGGGGGACTATTTTTACAGTCGTTTTTAGGTCGAGACGAAGTCATGAAGATGAAAACGGATGGCATCGGAGCAACAAGGGGGAGAGAGGTGCTTACACGAGGCCAAGGAATCTAGCCGTGTGGGACCCCTCCCCCCCCCCCCCAATCCTCCTTGGACTTCCTTTCGTGCGCTTCCTTGGCTCCTACGCTTTGTTCCTTCCAAAAAATGATCCCCGGAAAATATTAGGTCATTTGAACGTCGCGTGGGTCCTGAAACATCAAAATATAGAAAATAGAGTTTTCTGCCAGTGCAGGATTCATTCCAGAAAAATAGGGAAACTATGAAATATTCCCAAAATCAATATAAAACAATGATGTAACCCTTATATGATGAAAATATGATTGAAATATAAGTAATACAATGCAAAGTTCATGTATGCATTTTACATGCATCACGTGCGCATCATCTGCAGCATCCTCTACAACCACATACGACGAATCTCTGACACCATCAGCAGGTAAAACAGATTCACCCCTCTCCTCCTTATCTCTATCATCTACTGAAATGCCAAATAGTTTGGCCATCTCACTTGCAGACATTGGTGCAATGACCAAATCAGTACACTAATCTATTTGTTTTGAATTCCTATCAACACAAGCAGCATCATGACCCTATTGTGCATCTGCAACAGCCAACTGATCAGGTATTACTGTCACTTTAGAACGTATGGGCATTAGGTGTCTCTGTGAAGCCCAATCATCATCTACTATCTATGAAGCCAACTTTGAAGTCACATATCCAACCTTGGAGTCAATCTACAGATCAACGAGCTCAGCATAAAAATCAGCTCGTTGGTTTCCCACCCGTCTTGCCGTTCGATTTCATCAAACATTTGTAGGACATTCTCAATTCTCACATACTCTCCCTTCCAATTATTGAACCGCAACACTGATACTTGTTGCTCTGAACCCCAACTAATACTCTCCCCAATTTCCTTCACAAATTTCTGAACTGCATCCTCTTTCATGTGCACTAGTTCTTGTGGATCAATATCTGCAAGCTCGACCTCCCATTTCACAATTGTATCTCTCTAAATATTTTGCATGCTACCATCTACTAGTCTGCCCATTGATGAAAAAAAATTGACTGTAAATTCGAATATCCGCGCAGCGCCAGCATCATCACTCCACGGGCATTGTGAGCTAGCAGAACTGGTTGAGGCCCTAATCGAACTCAAATAAGGTTGGAGAGATGCGCATTGCAGATTTGAAGTTTTCTCGACGGGCTCCATATCATTCAGCCCTCCCGCGACCACCACACACAATCTATGGCCATCGAGAATGGAGTCGACACGCTCAGATCTAAATCGACTCGAAGGGGAACGGGATTAGGGATGCGAAGGAACTCACCAAGAACTCTGTTGCCACCGAGAACGTGAGATCCGCCACCACAGAGAGATGTAGCTCCACCACCGCTGGAGAAGAAGAAGCAGATGATGCGGCCAATTAATATGGGCTATATTAGTAATGACATGTGGATTCACCAAAGAACCAAAACAGGGAAGAATTGCGGGCAGACATTTCCATGCAAATTTTTTGATTTTTGATGGAAGATTACATTTCCACACCTCATCCCAAACAGGCTTGCGACCAGATGTATCTGATCCATCCAATCTTCTTAAGTTATTTCCAAATTGATGCTCCCACTCCATATGATAAGCTGACCGGACTGTGAATAAACTGTTCTTGTTATACCTCCATGCCACAAAATCTTCCATACCATTTTCGCTAAGAGGAATAGACATTATATGATTCACATCTATAGGCCAGAAGTTATCTCTTAGAATTTCTTCATCCCACTTGCCATCCGGGCCAATTAATTCATCCACCGTTTTCAATAGAATTTGGCCTTTTGGAGTATAAACCTTTCCTGTTGGACTCAGAGGGATCCAAATAGGACAGTGCTGGGCGTCCCCCGGGGATGAAAATTTTCCATCCCCATGCTGACACGTGTCCGTTTTTGCCCAAAAATCTGTATTTGCTCTGTGTAGCAAAAAAAAACTGCTTTTGCTCCTATGTAGCAAAAAACGGTTCGAGCAAAAAAATAAAGAAAATATCAGACCTCGCCGGAGAGTTCGTCGGAGTTACTGTAGCAAAACAATTCGTGCTACTGTAGCAAAATTAATTTCGTCGGAGACATCGCCGGGAGACTCTCGCTGGCGAACTGTCCATGTGCAAAAAATTTGTACTATTATAGCAAAAAAAAAAAGAATAAATGTAGCAAAATAATTACTCTATTATAGCAAAAATTTGACATCGCCGGAGACATCGACGGAGCTCTCGTAGCAAAAAATTTAACAAAACATTGCAAAAAAAAAAACGAGTTTGTAGCAAAAAAAAAAATGCGGTCCGGAGCACCGCCACAATCCAAATAGAGCAAAACGCCGTGCTCCATTGCGACGATGGGAGCATTGCAGCGACGACGGAGCACCGGCGTGCTCCATTGCGAAACCTCCGTGGGAGCTGCAAAAAGCGGAGCCTCCCCTACGGCCTCCACGGAGCAGAGCGCGGCGCGGCCCAGCCCGGGAGCCAGCGGCGCTGCCACACCTTGCGCCGACGGCGGCTCCCGCACGTTGCACCGGCCGTCGTCCATGGACAGAGGGAGAGCGAGGACGAGTGAGGCGCCGGCCGGGAGCAGTTTCCCTCGGCGCGGACATCGCCAGAGACCGCGGCGCGGTGGCGCGCCCGGGAGAGGGTCGTGGTCCTGGTCTAGGCGCGCGTTGCTGGACAGCTCCCCGGGTGGCCGCTGGAAGAGGCGGAACTGGTACGGCGCGCGCAGGTCGGGGAGACGCGGGAGGACAAGGCTGCCGGCGCCGGTGGCCCATGAGGCGGAGGCTTTGAGGAAGAGGAAGCCGAGGTAGTCAAGATCAACGGAGGACGGCGGGGAGCCCTCACCGAACGAGGCGTTGAGCGGTTCTAAAGTCGGGAGAAAATAAGGAGAGACAGGGGAAAGGTAGTGGGGCCTAGTGCGGGAGGGAACCGGGAGACGCGACGCGCGATCCCCGAACGATAACCAGCGTTTTCCATCCAAATATCCGCCCAAATGTTTATTTCTCTTCCATCACCCACGATTGCCCCCTTTTTAAAAGTTTGTAGCCCTGTCATGATGCTTTGCCAAGTAAAGAAGAATTTGGCCTTTTGAAGTGATGATTTTTTTAACAGAGCAAGTACCTTCTAGCTGAACACGTTAATATAGAGCGACGGCCACCTGTTGAAGGCACTTTAATTTGCTCTACAGATCACTGATTTTCATACGACGTTTCGTGTCCGATATTCATACGACCCGACGTGGCCAAAACTAACGACGTTAAATCCGAGTCTGGCGGGACAACCAAGGCCATCGATAACTGTGTGGTGCGTGCGTGACCGAGCGTTGTACAAATATGGAAAATCGGACTCGTATGCATAGCATCGTTCAATCCATATCAAACACACGTGACGGATATTGTTTTCTAACAGATCCAACAATAGTTAAAATGCCCGGCCGGCCGCATCACGCACATAGGTAGCCTCGCACATGCGGGTGAGTAGCTATGGCGACGGAAATACCAGAGTGCTCTCCGGCCTTCTTGGCCGCCGCCGGCCTCTCGGTTCTGGCAATCTTTTGCTACCTGGCCGTCGTCCGCGGCGGAACAAAGCGGTACCCCCCCGGCGGCGGGCACGGTGTTTCATCAGCTGTACCACTTCCGGCGGCTGCACGACTACCACACGGACCTGTTCCGGGAGCATAGGACGTTCCGGCTACTCGCGCCAGGCCGGCGGCAGATCTACACCTCTGACCCGGCGGTGGTCGAGCACATCCTTCGGACTAACTTCACCAACTACGGCAAGGTACACCGATAGCTCCGACAGTTATTTAAGCTCTATATATATGTGCCCTCATATGCTTTTCCTTATTTGGATCAAGATATGAAGAGAGCAATAGATCGGAAAGAGTTCTGTGCTCCCGCCGTTTTAAAAATTTCGAAAAATATATTTACAAGTTTCAAAAAATTATGAAGAAAATCCGGATGTAGTAAATAGTGCATCTTTCAAACATGCAAATTTCAATAGCAAATACATACAAAATAGTATGGCCTACATAAAAATGACAAAATATGATTAAATTTAGAGATTTGAAATATACATACTCAGATCCACACTTTTATCATTTTTGTGTAGTTAAGAATACAAAGTACTTGAAATTGATTTTTTTTTTCACGTTTGTAGGATACACTCTTGGCTACATCTAGATTTTTTTCAGAATTTTAAAAAATTCAAGAATATATTTTTCATGTTTTTTTAAAACGGCGCAGGAGCACACGCCTAGGTGCACCAAACCTCCACTCGTAATAGCTGAGGATTATCTAGCGTGTCGGTAACTTCAGTATGCATATGAGCTAGATCAGTCAGATTGATGGAGTGGAGTTTTATTTTTCCTGTTGTAACTATAGAATTTTTCATTCGTCAGTTGATCATTCCACTGGGCACTGAAGAAATGTGTATAAAGTGTACTAGTAGTTGATTTGTATCCTTCTCAGAAACGGCGTACCTATGGAGTACATTGCTAGATAATCAGCAATTCCCCGTTGGTTTCCACTTCACAGTTTCCCGTTCGTTTCATACTAACCGTAGAAGTTCAGCAATTCCCCATTTTACCGTGCAATCAGTGCACAGGTGCAGGAATTCTGATCCCTCGGCAAGTGTATTTCCCTGACTTGCGTTTGATGTTACTGAACAAATACACAGGGCGTGTTTAACTACGAGAACATGAGCGATCTCTTGGGAGACGGCATCTTCGCGGTAGACGGCGACAAGTGGAAACAGCAGAGGAAGATCGCTAGCTATGACTTCTCGACGAGAGCCCTCCGGGACTTCAGTGGCGGCGTCTTCAACAAGAACGCCGCCAAGCTCGGACACATCGTCTCCAACAAAGCCGCGATGAAGCAATCCATGGACTTTCAGGCAACTCATCAACCTGGCTATGACTAATTGTACTGTCTGATAATGTTCCATCCTACCTACATTGACATATTGTACTAGTATATGTTTCTTCGATCAGGCCTTGCTGATGAAAGCGACGATGGACTCCATATTCACCATCGCCTTCGGCCTGGACCTCAACACGTTGGACGGTTCGACGGACGAGGGGAGCCGCTTCGCCGCGGCTTTCGACGACGCCAGCGAGTTCACCCTGATCCGCTACGTCAACGTGTTTTGGAAGGTGGCGAGGTTCCTCAACGTCGGCGCCGAGGCGACGCTCAGGCACAGGATCAAGGCCGTCGACGAATTCGTGTACAAGCGCGTCCGTGCCAGGGCCGACGAGATGTCCGACGGCAAGGCACACGACGCTGTAACCTCCAACTGGTTCCATCAACCTGTACTTTTTTCTCCCCCACATGCATATGTTGCCTTTGGAATCAAGCTGATTGTTTCCATTTTGATGGTAGGAACCGAAGCAAGATTTGCTGTCTAGATTCATCCTGGCGACCACCAGCGATTCAGGGAAGGTGGACTACAAGTACCTGAGAGACATCATAATGAACATAGTCATAGCCGGCAAGGACACGACCGCCGGGGGGCTTTCCTGGTTCCTATACATGATGTGCAGGCACCCGGATGTCCAGGAGAAGATAAGCAAGGAGGTCAAGGACGCTGCCAACGCTGGCGAGGCCGCGTCCGTTGATGAGTTCTCGCAGAGTCTGACCGACGAGGCGCTGAACAGGATGCACTATCTTCACGCCGCCCTGACAGAGACACTCAGGCTGTACCCTTCAGTGCCCTTGGTGAGTCCTATCTATCTAGCTAATACTCCCACACACTCCCTGAACTTGTGATCATGGGAAGAACAAAACCACTGCTTTATGAGATTGTATGCAAGATTGTAACACAGATCTGTGCGTGTGTGCTATTCGGGTTTCGGTGTTCGGTGTTCCAGGACAACAAGGAGTGCTTCTCAGACGACGTTCTGCCCAACGGATTCAGCGTCGGCAAGGGAGACATCGTGTTCTATACCCCCTACGCGATGGGACGATTGGAACGCCTGTGGGGCGACGACGCCCAAGTTTTCCGGCCCGAACGGTGGCTGGACGAAGAGGGCGTGTTTCAGCCGGAGAGCCCCTTTAAATTCACAGCTTTCCAGGTAACCGCATCACACCACACATTTGTCTCAAAAAAGCACACCACGCATAAACACTATGACGTTCCGAAACAAAAAAGAATGTATTATGCAAATGTTCTTGATATTGTCGTTGAATCCTGTTCTGAACTAGTGCCGGAGGTTTTATAAACTCTGATCACATGCTTCTTCTACAGGCTGGTCCAAGGATCTGCCTGGGAAAGGAGTTCGCGTACAGGCAGATGAAAATCTTCGCGGCCGTGTTGCTCCGTTTCTTTGTGCTCGCTCTGCGTGACGAAAACGCGAGCGTTAACTACAGGGCCATGATCACGCTCTACATCGAACAGGGTCTCCATCTGACGGCTACGGCGAGATGATTGTGGCTTGGTACTCGACTCTGGCGGTGCAGCGCATATAATAAGCTCAAGTTCTCATTTCAACTATCCTCATTTTATGGGGAGGATTTTAATGAGATGGTGATTTCTAAATACTGGCAAAGAGTAATTACTGGTCGAACCCCGATCAAACAATGGCGGAATAGGATTCGTCACTTTAGACATTTTTGTGCGGTGGTTGGCCGGGAATGCAGTTGTGTGCATCTATTGATGCAGAGACGGAGGTGCTTATCCCCATTTCAAAAAAAAAAAAAAAATGGAACACGATTGGGTTATATAGGCCAGAGAATGACCATGTACTAAAAATTGATTAATGAACCCGATTTTGTAGACAAAAGGCATGCATGCCCGACTTTAAATTAATAAAGCCAAAGGCCAACATCCATCAGCTTACAACACTTACAGAGCAAGACACTCGAAACATCTAAGACTGCACCAGCCGAGACCGACCACAGACCTCTAGGCACACTGCCTACAAGGTACCAACATACCTAGAAGTTCCAACACTTCGACACGAGAGACAGACATACAAGGCACATGCGCCCACCAGCAGACGCAGCTGCTCTAAGAACCAACAGACGGAGTAGCAGATGTATTGCGCGTTGAAGTTGCCGCAAAGATGGCTTTAAGCGAGGCGACGAGCTCGTCCAGTTGCGGTGTTGCCCCGACCTTTAAGAGCGGCCTCCATTGCTGAATAAGATTAAGATTTTAAACAAACAGTCAGTAGGTTGATTAGGGAATTTTCCTTCAATCGAGAATTTGTTCCTGATCAGCCATAGGGCCCAACACACCGCATCAAACAACATACTCAACACTTTACGAGTGTTGCCTTTAAACGTTGCAAGGATCTGAATGAGGTCCGCAAACGCGCCCGGGTTCCAGGAAAACTGCAATGCCTCCCACAGCCCACTCCAAACAAACTGGGCAAGAACACAGTTGAAGCAAATATGACTAGCGTTTTCGGGGCAATCACACAGGACTCACTGCCCATTGGAAGGCCCCTTACGGATAACCAACTGGTCATTAGATGGCAGGCGATCCCTCGCAAGGTGCCACCAAAAGATTCTGATCTTCAGCGGGACCGGAGCCCGCCAGATGTCTATAGCATAAGGATCTAAGTTATCGCGACACAATTTCCTGTAAAGGGACTTCGTGGAGAAGATGCTAGAGGAGGTGAGAGCCCAGGACACGTTGTCCCGTTCCGGGAGCAGCTCAACCTCCTCCACCTCACGTCCCAGCAGGTCCCATCCTCAAGCTCCGTAGGGCCAAAACATCGTCTGAAGCGCAAATTCCAACCCACCTCCACTTGAACCTGAGCAATCAGGGCGTCGGGGCCCGAGGAGATGGCAAACAGGTGGGGGAACCTCAAACGGAAAGGCGCCTCCCCCGGCCAGTGATCAGTCCAAAACCTGATGGACTCACCATTACCCACAGAGAAGCGTACGCCCTCTCTGAACTACTCTTTCACCTTATGGATTGAGTTCCAAAACTGGGAATCGCCAGCAGACGAGGACCCAAAAATATCAAGGGCATCAGGATACCTAGCTCTGAAGATACGTCCCCACAGGCTACTGTCCTCCTCTTCCGAGAAAAACCGCCAAATCCATTTGGCAATGAGTGCCTTATTCAACAACCTAGTGTTTGACACCCCCAACCCACCCTTTTTTTTTATAAAGGGAAGTATATTAATATCGCGGAGATACAAATTACACCCGGCCTCTGCAACAACGCAATAACCATAGTCGTTACGGATGCACACAGCCGAAAGACAATAAAAAGAAGAAATAAAAAGAAAAGTCCCGCTACAGAGTTACAGTCCTCGCGGTACCCGCACAACCACCACCTAAACAACAGCTGATGTCCATCTCTTCGAAAACAACGTCTCCAAAAAGAACGGTGTCAGGCACAACCAATTAAGGCCAGACCTTGGGTTTTCACCCTGAAGATAATCCTCGCTCTCAAAACAACGGCTTCAAGAAAACCAGTGCCAGGCACAACCAATTAAGGCCAGACCATGGGCTTTCACCCTGAAAGGTAGGACTTTGGACTTCACGCATGCTGTCGCTCCCTCTTACATACGGCTGCCACGAATCTTGTAACTCCAAGCCAGTTCCCCATCGATGCAAAGACTCCGAACACCATTGCTAGTCCTCCAATCTCACCTTCGATGACTGAGCATTGTGGCCGAATTCCACCGATCCAGCAATCTCCGGGCGACGCCCATGGGAGTTCGCCGGCGAAGCCTTTCGGGTCGGCACCCCGGTTTGATCAAAGAGAACCTACATCAGGATCTTCATCTTCGCACGATGGGAAGCCCAAGGACCACCTCCTTTATTATGATGTCTCGCAGCCCCGACGCTGCGAAACGACTCCCAACAGGGACGTTTGCGGGAGGAGAAAGATCTCCTGCATTCCGCATCCGCCGCCACCGGGAGCCCTGCCACTGACGGTCCCTAGCACCACCGCCTCCCGCCGCCAAAGACAGAGGAGGCCGTGCCGCCCGGGAGCCAAGCCGATAGCGGCGCTGCCGCCAAAACGCCGAGCCCCATGTGCAGTCCGCCGCCGAGCTCAAGTGAAGAACCCCGCCGCCTAGCAGCAGGTCGTGCCGCCACTGGAGCCTAGCACGCGGACACCCCGCCGCCAACCGCCACCAGAACCGCGCCCACCATCCTGCGTGACCGTCCCGCTCAAGGCCGTCGACGGAGCCGCACGAGGGGCGCTGCAGGCTTGCGTGACAAAGAGGCGAGAGAGACACCGGCTGTGGAGGTCTCCGCGGCCGCCGCACCATGGCCGAGCCACCCCAGATCACATCGGCGGCGCCACCCAGAGCCACCCCGGCCAGCGCCGTCTGCCCACGCAAACCCAGCCACTAGCCACCGCCAGAAGAACCAGGGTCGCCGCCCCGGCGTCCGTGCTCCGCCGTCCGCGCCAGCCGTCCAGGGCCGACCCACGCATCTGGCCGGAGGCCTCCCGCCGCGTTTGTGCTGAGGAGGTGAGGACCCGCTGGCCGCCGTCCACCATGCGGAGGGTTGTGCCCCCGGTGGCTTCCTCCGACGGAGGCGGGTGGAAGGGAAGGAGGGGGGTGTGGGGGCGGCGGCGGCTAGGGTTTCGCCCGTGCCGCCCCCTGGTCTAAGGGTTTACAGAAGTCCTTCCAGCTAACCATGTGGTATTTCCTTTTGTTACCCTTTCCTTCCCAAAAGAAACGGCCGTTGTGCTTGTCAAAGCCCGCGTGCGTACCCTCAGGTAACAAGAACAGACCCATCGTGTGAATCGGGATACTAGAGAGACACGCATCCACCAGCGTCTTCTATGCAAATGTTCTTGATATTGTCGTTGAATCCTGTTCTGAACTAGTGCTGGAGGTTTTATAAACTCTGATCACATGCCTCTTCTACAGGCTGGTCCAAGGATCTGCCTGGGAAAGGAGTTCGCGTACAGGCAGATGAAAATCTTTGCGGCCGTGTTGCTCCGTTTCTTTGTGCTCGCTCTGCGTGACGAAAACGCGAGCGTTAACTACAGGGCCATGATCACGCTCTACATCGAACAGGGTCTCCATCTGACGGCTACGGCGAGATGATTGTGGCTTGGTAGTCGACTCTGGCGGTGCAGCGCATGTAATAAGGTCATGTTCTCATTTGAACTATCCTCATTTTATGAGGGGGGTTTTAATGAGATGGTGATTTCTAAATACTAGAAAAGAGAAATTACTGGTCGAACCCCGATCAAACAATGGCGGAGCAAGATTCGTCACTTTAGACATTTTTGTGCGGTGGTTGGCCAGGAATGCAGCTGTGTGCACGATTGATACAGAAACGGAGGTACTTATCCCCATTTCAAAAAAAGAAACAAATGGAACACGATTGGGTTATATTTTTTTTAACAAATGGGAGCCTTGGCCACAGCCTCTGCATCAAAATGATGCACACGATTGGGTTATATAGGCTACAGAAAGATCATGTATTGAAAATTGATTAATGAGCCTAATTTAAAGGCGGAATAGATTCTTCTCACGCTCGACAGGATGGGCCACCAAAAGGGATGTTACTGAGGATGTGGCAAAACTTCTGAAAAACTAAATGAAAACGCTTGCAAACCCCCTGGGGCTGCGTGTTTTGAACCTCCGGGTGGAGCGTCGTTCGATCCGTTCGGATCAAACGTCAGCGATGCTGCCCCGTAGAACCGTAACGGGTCCGTTCGTTACCATGACGTTTGTAGTAATCAACCTGTTTCCTTTCCTCGACCACTTTCTTCCTAGTAACGGACAGAGTGAGGGAGGCGGCGAAGGAGGCGTTGAGGGAGGCGACGATCAGATCCAGCATTCCCAAGTTTTTGCTACCCCAGCTCCGGCGACCCTCTCCACGGCGCTCCGAGTCGATTCGCAGCCATAGATGCTCTGCCTCGTGTTCGAGTTTTGTTGTTTTTGTTTCTGAAACCGCCCCGTTGCTTGTGCGCGTCAGGAAGAGCTGTTGCGGTGGTCGATCTGCTACGCCTTGGACGGCGGCCGCTCCGCCGCGCTCCGGTGAGCTACCTCGTCACCCTTACCTCCGGACGTTCCCTTTTTCCGAGCAATTTTGGTAGTTTTTGCTACCGACAACTCTTCCTCCATGTGCGGGCCAGGGGAGACTGCTGCCATGGCAACTGCGTCGGGCACCTCGTCGTCAATGGACGCTCTTCATAGATCTACGGAGGTTTGTTTGCGCTCACCCCCTTCCTCCCTATCCCCCTCTCCGTATGTGCGTAGGCTTACTGCAGATTGGTAACCACACACCACACATTTGTCTCAAAAAAGCACAGCACCCATAAACCCTATGACGTTCCGAAACAAAACAAAAAAGAATGTACTATGCAAATGTTCTTGATATTGTCGTTGAATCCTGTTCTGAACTAGTGCTGGAGGTTTTATAAACTCTGATCACATGCCTCTTCTACAGGCTGGTCCAAGGATCTGCCTGGGAAAGGAGTTCGCGTACAGGCAGATGAAAATCTTTGCGGCCGTGTTGCTCCGTTTCTTTGTGCTCGCTCTGCGTGACGAAAACGCGAGCGTTAACTACAGGGCCATGATCACGCTCTACATCGAACAGGGTCTCCATCTGACGGCTACGGCGAGATGATTGTGGCTTGGTAGTCGACTCTGGCGGTGCAGCGCATGTAATAAGGTCATGTTCTCATTTGAACTATCCTCATTTTATGAGGAGGATTTTAATGAGATGGTGACTTCTAAATACTGCTCCCTCCTTTTCAAAATATAAGATGTTTTAATATTTTCTAGACAATATTACACTAAACATGTTTTAGTGTAAGATGCATATAAATCTACATACTAAAATATGTATAGATACATTACATTTACAAAATGCTAAAATATCTTATATTTTGATATGGAGGGAGCAGAAAAGAGAAATTACTGGTCGAACCCCGATCAAACAATGGCGGAATAAGATTCGTCACTTTAGACATTTTTGTGCGGTGGTTGGCCGGGAATGCAGCTGTGTGCATCGAGACGGAGGTACTTATCCCCATTTCAAAAAAAGAAACAAATAGAACACGATTATGTTATTTTTTTATTTGCAAATGGGAGGCTTGGCCCCAACCTCTGGACCAAAATGATGCACACGATTGGGTTATATAGGCTAGAGAAAGATCATGTATTGAAAATTGATTAATGAACCCGATTTAAAGGTGGAATAGATTCGTCTCACGCTCGACATAATGGGCCACCAAAAGGGATGTTACCGAGGATGTGCCAATACTTATGAAAAACTAAAGGAAAACGCTGGCAAACCCCTGGGGGCTGCGCGTTTCGAACCTCCGAGTGGAGCGTCGTTCGATCCGTTCGGATCAAACATCAGCAGCTGCCCCGTAGCACCCTCACGGGTCCGTTCCTTACCGTGGCGTTCGTAGCAATAAACTTGTTTCCTTTCCTCGACCACTTTCTTCCAAGTAACGGACAGAGCGAGGGAGGCGTCGAAGGAGACGTTGAGGGAGGCGACGATCAGATCCAGCATTCCCCGGTTTCTGCTACCCTCGGCTCCGGCGACCCTCTCCATGGCACTCCGGTGAGTCGATTCGCTGCCATAGATGCTCTGCCTCGTGTTCGAGTTTTGTTGGTTTTGCTTCTGAAACCGCCCTGTTGCTTGTGCGCGTCAGGGAGAGTTGTCAGCACAATATGCAAATCGCATCCCAAACATGCTTGCCAGCAATATGACTACGTATCATTTGTACCCCAGTTATAACACAAGTGAAAACAAAACGTGTTCCCAGCCAATCACAAGCTTGTGTAACTAGTGTATCTGCTTCTTCAGTTTTTCCACACGGTCGGAGGGACTCGACACCGCAGTCTGCGCCAGCAAGTCGATCAGCTCAATCACAGGTTTATTAAAAAGAAATACAAGTCAAGAATAAAGAATCAAAAAGGTGGAAAGGAAACTAGTTTGTTGTTTCACAACACATACAAAGGACCATGCATGATTCAGGAGCTGAATTGCGTGCTCAAAAAATATTCTCACCAGGGGTCAAACAACCACGAATTCCTGGTCCCTCCACGGCAGGCAACGAACCAAGAGGACTACATCTGCTGAACAAATCGGGGGCGCGGCAGTATAGAGATAACTATACGAGGTGTCAAAAGTTAAAACTACAAGGAGGGGATCTAGCAGCCAGTACATCTGTGTCATGACCAAATCCTAATCATACAATCACACCACTGAGTCCTAAATCATCGGCTCCATCCGGAGGACAGAATAACGATAGCCATGATATATCAGAGCACACACAAGAGAGAAGGGTAGGAGCAGAAACTCACCCAGACCACCGAGTCGAGGAAGACATGGCAGCAAGTAACATAGGAGTGCGCTCCACTGGTATAACTGGTTGATGTGCGGTGGCATGTTATACCAGTTATAATCTCCTCTGCAAAAAAAAAACTACTACTAGTTAAGTGTGAGTGTGACACAAGATGAAGAGGAAACAATTCTCCTGTTGCAATAGTACAATACTCCAGTTGCAATATAGAATTGGAAGCAAAGACATTTAAAAACTTGCGTAGATATGGAAATACAATGGTGCAGTCCATCAAGGGGCACACGACCACAAGGGAGAACTTATCAAGTAGCATTGTATTGAAAAAGCTTCTACCCAGACAAATCTGAACTATGTTTTTGCAATTCTGCAGTATTTATCAAGAACACCTCATAAACCTACAAACAACAGCTCCAAGGATCCAACTGTAGACACGGTATAAAAGCCGGGAAAGATCAATTTTTTTTACACACTAAGGATTATCAAAATAAGCATGGTTCTGAGCATGAGAAAACTCACACTTCCCCTGTCACTGGCTGCATAGAGACTTCAAACTAAGAACATAGATTAACAATCAACAATTTATCATGTACAACGCATGGTCTAAACATGAAAAGGCTCCTAGTATTTAACAACTAGTCGACTACTAATTGCTATTACAAGAGAGATCTGGACAACAAAACAGTGCTCTAGTTCTAGAATTACAGGAGCGATTACTGGATTCCTGTTGTCAACAAGTGACCAACTAATAAGAAGACCTATAGAAAGAAAGCAGTAACAACCACGACTAATCGATTACTAAATTGCAATTAAACGTTCAATTGATAGTAATACATCAGTCACATGCTTCTTCCTTTTTCTACCAACAACAAATACACGAGGACACGCACACAAGCAGTGTCATTAGAATTTAGACAATTACGCACGGGGCCAACTAACAATTTTGGTTTTCGCTCCAGCATGTTGGGCTTGCTATTGCAAATGCTACAGATTCACGCATTCCATTATTTGCCTTAATTACACAAACATAAAGCCTGGTACTCAAAGCTGCAATCCTGTATGCTATCTACAAGTGAAATTTGGGACGCACCAAACCAAATCACGGGCAAAATTCCGGGAGTAATATAGTGACCAAATTAGGGACACAGAGAGGCTAGCTAGCCTAGCATCCCCATCCTCTTGCTTGGTGAAAAGCAAGCACACTGTTTGCATTGGTCTACCATCATATTAACCTTGTCAAGCTTCGTTCTATAAACAACAAGTGCATCTCATGAACAACAGTTGTTCTGAATGTTGTAATTGGAACTTAGAATTCAGAGAATATACAACTAGCACATCACACGTAGAGCAGCACTAGAACCAACCAGACCTAGAGATTTACCTCCCTGTGGAAGAACTAGCAGCAGTGGTCTTCAGCTAGGGCGACGTGGCCACTCGGCGTGGCGGCGGCGCTGGTCGTCGACGTCGGCAAGAGCGCCTACGTACGTGGTCGCCACCAGCGGGCAAGCCGCGCAACCAACATGTTTGCCAACCGCGTGCAAGCATTGCTACCGGATGCGAGGTAGAGATGGAGTCCGGCATAGACACAGGGGACAAGGCGGAGGGCCGGGTGGAGCCAACCGCGGCGCCCGGATGCGGTTGCCGGCGGTCCAAAGCACGAGGACGGCAGCGTCCCAGGGCCGCGGATAGAAGGACGGCCGCCTCGGCTCCACGAGTTTCATCCGGTATCCGTGCCGCCTCACCACCGCCTCTGTTGCTCCGCCGTCGCCATGGATGCCAAAGATGGAAGCTTCTCTCTCTCTCTCTGCTAGGGTTTGTTGTGGGGACACGGTTCCACGCCGTCAAATCGGGAGACGGGAAGGAGGAGGTGCGGGGACGGTGGTCTGTAGGGCGAGGAGTGGGCGGAGCTGGCCGGAATATGCCGGTGAGGGAGGCGGCTAAAGGGGATCGAGGGTGTTGGGTAGGGAGGCGAAAAGGGGAAGAGGGAGGTGGAGCGTGGGATTTGGGCTGGGACATACAGTACAAGTGTTTGGGCCCAAAGTTTGACGCTCGCCCGAAACGAAAATTTGGCCTCAAACATTTGTGGCGCGCTCTCAGTGTTGAAAATTTTAGAGATTCTACCACAATATGTGATGCCGTGATGGATGTTTGCAACAAAGCCATGCATCACATATATATCGTGCACGTCATTGGTTTGCAACCGCGCGTCATATCAACCTCGCGGCCAAGGCAACTAACACATAGTCGGACGAGCAAAAACCAACATGTTCGCCATTGTCTGCCAACCAACAGGACACATCCAGCTAGAAACGACCTCGAGCTCCGGTGAGAACCACACAACACCCACGATAGGAATCCCACCTAGAAAAACCGATGGAAATATGGCAGACGCCAATGGCGGGAACACCGAGTAGCGTCTATGTCATGATGGAGATGCATCCAATAGCCGAGACTAACCGACGACACCAAAGTGTTGTCGGTGAAGCCAAAAGAAGGCACAAAAACGGAGACAACGCATGTGGGACCCAAGTGACGTCACCATGGTTGAAAGAAAAATTCCACCCTAGGACGTACGCCTAGGTAACTCCGCAATCGACATCATTACCAGATGCTAGACCTATCACGGAAAGAGGCAAAGGTAATTGATGCACGCGTCTATTGCTATTAAAACGAACAGAACCCCTAGATCGCAAGGAGTTGTACACCTTTTTTATCTTAACTTCCCCGAGAGATTTCCTGCACAGACACCGGGGATGCGGGTGCACGACCAAATTGTTGCCTTGCATCATGGGCCTCGACATTATCGCCAAAAATGTACTCTCTAGCCCGAGATGGTGGGGATGAAGGCCTTGTGACATAAGTAAGAAAAAATTAAGCAAACACTTGTTACATGAGCGTGTTATTACATTTTCCCCGGGTTTATGGTTTCGTTGTTGCATGTTATTAGGGGTTCTTATTTTATGCTAGGAAACCGTTATTACATGTTATTTGTCCTATTGCCACACGTTATATTGTATGCTACATTTATGTTCTAGTATTTCATGTGTTCTAACATTGTCGTGTGTTATTATTTTATGCTAGGAGGTAGTGTTATACTTCATTCATCTACAATTTCGTTGTCGTGTAGGTATGGACGGAGACTTATATCCTTCATCCTAAACCCTATGAAAAAAATTAAATTTCATTTCTATAGCCTACTCTAAACCCTAGAAACACCCTAGTCCTTAGAATATAAACCTTAAATCAAGACCTAAACAGTAGACCAAGGCCATTGTTCTAGACCCTATGTAGTCGCGTGAAAACAACACTGGGGATACAATGGATCTACACCAAAGACATCCACGGTGTTGGGATCATATGACCCCCTAATAACTGCCAGGATCTATCTATCAGTGAATCATGCCGTGACACCAATATCGTGTGTGATAGCCTACCCTCCCCAACCGCCACCTATAGCATTTATCTCTAACACATAAAATAATATCCTTTTGCTCATGCCGTTGGCCTCTTCTTCCCCGCCGGTGGTGGCCGAGGAGATAGTGAAACACCAGTACGAGCGGCACCCGTCCAATCTCCATTCGGCGTCCGCCTCATTGTCACCCTATAGCATAGCAGATGAAGCATATCTTTGGGTTGGCGAGACGTCCTAGTCGAAGAAGGCAAGGACCAGCGGGTCGTGGTTGTGGCATGTAGCAGCAGCAGCTATGCGACGAGGATGACAGCTCGGGGTGGACGGCCTTGATCGCCTCCTACTTATCTACATGGACACAGGCATGAGCATGAGGCGACAACCGGCAGGAGGTCGCGGAAGGATGGGGGCCTCCATATCCAACGTCGTCTGTTACCGGAGAGGTGCTGCTCGACAAACGGATGGACATCCTTGGGCTGCTCGGGAGGAAGAATCGATTTTTGGGGTCAAGCCATATTAGGGGAAGAAGAGGATCCAGATTTGGGGGTTGGGTAGCAGCACGTACCTTGAGATGCTGAGCAAGGACACGTCGCCGACGGGACAGCTAGCAATTCGTGGCCGACGGGGTCGTGGGTGCAGGTCGTCTTGCCCCTCCTCCTTCTTCCTCATGTTTAACAGGGCAAGGGGACCGAGCAGGGAGCGGACGACGCTTGGAGAGGAGTTCACGGCCGTCGTCATCCTGCGGTGGGTCGTCGTCGCGGTTATCAGAGCAGCATGGTGGGCTTATCAGAGAGTTGTATCCAAGCAACATGGTGGGCTTAGCAGAGAAGCATGGTCGTCGTCCTGCGGTGGGTCGTCGTCGCGGTTATCAGAGCAACATGGTGAGCAGCATGGTGGGCTTCTCATTAAAGTTGGCTAACAAAATCGTAGTGTCGACCAAGCAAGAACTCTTGTGGGCTAACAAATATCATAACGAAAGGCCCGTGCCAAATGTCGAATGAAAATAGTTAGACCACTTCAGCTTTTAAAGCCCCGCGAGTTTCATATCACGCGGATGTAGCGGGCGTCTCCCGAGGTAGCGAGCGGGCCACATGCGGGAGTAGCGGCATGGAGTCGGTGGAGATAAATTTGGGGAACGAGGAAAATAGCTAAGATAAATGGTGGGACCCACCTTGAGGTGACATGTGTCCCTTGCCTAGCAAGTCTTAGTGATATCATAATATTTGTATGCCCTTGGAGAGAGTTGTATGTGGATTCATACAACAGAGAAAGTTGCACGTAAGTGGGTCCAGATGACCGAGAAAGGATAAGTTGATCTAGGCCATAAAGACAGGTGTACCTGGCTCTATATGACCAAGACACCTGCATATGGGACCATAAGAATGAGAGATATGTATGTGGGTCCGAACGACCGAGAAAGGTGTATGCGGGTCCAAAGGGTCGAGGGAGTTCTATGGGTGAGTAGATGTTGAAACAAAAGTTTATGGGAGGTGTTTATGGGACTTAACAACTTTTGTTATGTGTATGTGATTCAGAGGAGAAACAAAAGTTCATATGACCTAGAGAGATGTATGCGGGACACGATGACCGAGAGAGGTGCATGCGGGTAACTTAGGGAGGTGTATATGGGGTCGGATGATCGAGAGAGGAGAGGTGTATATGTTCACAAGTGAGGGAAATTTTGACAACCTAAAGTGCATGCAAATCCAATGTTTCATGTATGCGAGACTATATGAACAATGGAAGTGCATGCAAATCCAATGTTTCATAGAATTTTATTTTAACTACCAAAACATCTCTAAAGGTGGCGGGGTCCTCCATGCTAGGACAAACTGAAAGTATAAGAACCGTCATTTCATGTTCCTTCTCGGCTTCACGTGTTACTAGGGCCCTTCTTCTTATGTCGGTGATAGTTATTACCTACCATTTCATGTGAAATTATTATTTTATGTTACTATTTAATGCTAGGAGACAACGATTACCTATGATTTCATGATCTGTATTATTGTTATCATTTTGTACATGAAATAATAGCTATTACCTATAATCAAATGGCGGGTCAATGTAATTCTTTCTGAGCCGAAATATTTTTATGCGTGCTCATATTAAAGGCGATTTCGGTGTGTTGGGAAGATCTCATGAAGTTTGGTTTTACACTGACTTGTACTTTTTTTCTATACTCGTGCAAGAATAAATTCTTAAGCCAAAAAAGGTCATCCAGGGCCTCCTACGGGGTTGGCGAATCTGAGACGAAAAGTGATCGAATTATGCTCAAAATCGTCGTGCATTTTTTTCCTTACTTCATGCAAGGACATTGTTATTACTATCATCTCATGTGTCGTTTCATTGTATCCTGCTATTAATTCATTCATTACCTACAATTACATGTCTTGTCTTTTCGTAGCATGTTGTTATTTTATGCATTAAATTATAGCACCAGACCAGTCATTTCATGTGTTATTTTTGTCTCCATGCGTTATTGGGGCCCTTATTTTGTGCTCACTGCCTCCTTCCCAATTTAGGTGGCACAAAAGTTTTTCGAGATCTATGTGTGACATGAATTTCATTTGTCGTGATTATCGTTGGTTCAAAAGTTCATTTGTGGTGTTCGTCTTACTTCATAGCATAGTGCCCATCATCTGACAAGACAAAAGGTGGCAAAAGTGTTTGTCGATGGTTACAAAAGTGTTGGCTCTTTCTGTTTTGCCAGTATTCCCGATTATTATTGATTTGGCAGCTTTCCAGCCTCGTCTGACAAGACAAAAGGTGGCAATTCACTAAAAATTGTCGCATTATTGTAGGGTACATATTTTACTATAGGATATAGTTATTACTATCATCCCATGAGTCATTTCAGCGACAACCATCATTACTTTATATATTAAATTTTATGTTGTGTCTTGTTACCACGTGTTAATATTTTATAAGCGGAATTATAGTGTAAGCCCGTCATTTCATTTATCATCATTAATTTATGAAACGAGACATATGTTGCCTATGATATGGCTTATTTTCCTTTCTTTAGGGTCTATAGCACGTTATTTTGGGGTAGGGGGCACACATTCTTGATATGCAAACGGTTACGGAGACGTCGTTCTTGCGTTCTCATGTCCATGTTTTGGGCCTATATCACACATTTTGGTTTTGGTGGTCTTTTGGCCCTTTTTTGTTTAGTACATTCACTCTCTTTTTCGGATGGTTGGCTCATACTATTTTGGTTTTGGAATTCTTTCGATCAATTTTTTTTTAGTTTGCCAATTGCCCCGCTCATCGTTTTGTTTTGTTTTTGTGTTTTGGTAGTTCTTCCGCTTGTTTCCCGCTCTCCCGATTTTCCCACATATTTTAAGCACACATACTTAGGGTTTCCCTGGCCATTTTTACAGATTGGTGATTATAGGCAGACATCTAGTTTTAAAGTATAAAGTTTCAATCCTTTCAATATGAATGAAAGACTACAGAGTTTCCCGTTTGTTCTCAGCATTTTTTCATGTCCGTTTTCAACACAAATACTTCTTGGATTTTCTCGCCAAATTTTCACAGCCACTAATAATTCAAAGATGAGTTATCTAGTTTGTAAGACCAAAATATTAACTCTTTCAACATGAACATAATATCAATCAAGCTACATGCATACAAAATATTATAATGCATATTGAATGATCTGCGCACAACTGCCATGAAAATAATGATTATTCCACATGTCCTTATTTTATGCCTAGAATGAGAACATTTTCATTAAATGCTAGGTATGTATTTTTCATGAACCATAATATTTTCACACGAGCTCGCTTGAGATGATTTTGCTGATTTTTTAAAGCTCTAGGTGAAGTTTGTTTCTCCATGTCCAGTAGTTTTCACCCAAAACACCATGTCATTGACCCTCTCTCCATGAGCACATGTTCCCTTAAACATGCCCACACACATTTTTTATATCCTAGCATAAAATAAGGACCCTAGTAACACATGACGAGAAAACAACACATAAAATTACGGATAATTATTATCTCATAGCGTACAAACAAGCAAAGACAAAATGACACATGGAATGACCAGTAATAATAGTACCTCTAGCATGAAGCTCCGGCCTGGTGGAGCTAGCTGGATTGTGTTAGTTGCCTCTAATGCATGTTTGGCTAGATGCGTCACGGGGGATCGGAAGTGAGATATCTTTCGACCCGACATGCTGACGATATTCTGGTTCGGCATGGTCCTGATTCGATAAGATTTTTTTTTAATTTGGAAGCTACCTATGACAAATGAAAATAATCCCTATGTGGCGCGCATGATTAGGTTCCATCCATGGAGGTACATCCGTGAGCGCCAAAACGAGCACTGGTGGAGAAAGGGGTATTCGCACCGGTTTGTAAGGGCCTTTGGACCCGGATACACATCCGGTGCTACGTATCCGGGACTAAAGGCCCCCCCCTTTAGAACCGATCTGTCACAAATCGGTGCTAAAGGCCTCCACGTGGGCGCCGAAGAGTGCGCGCAGGCGTAGGACCTTTAGAACCGGTTGGTAACACCAACCGGGGCGGCGGCGTGGCGTCGGGGGGGGGGGGGGGGGGGGCGGGGGGCGGGGGGCGGGCGAGGCGGACGGCGTCGGGTGCAGAGGTTGGCGGCGACGAGGCGACGTCGAGGGCGCGCGGCGGGGCGGCGAGGAGGCGACGGCGACGAGGAGGCGTACGGCGAGGCAGGGCTTCGCCCGGGAGGAGAGAAGACGCGCGAATATGGAAGTTGGAAATTTTCGCTAAGGACTGACAGGGAGAAAACCCCCTGTACAGACCTTTAGAACCGGTTGTTGTTAACAACCGGTGCTAAAGACTTTAGCACCGGTTGTTAACAATAACAGGTACTAAAGGTCCAAAATGGGGCCACGTTCAGTCTGCGCGCGCGGACCCCCCTTTAGGACCGGTTGTTTTTTCTTTTTTCTTTTTCCTGTCTCTTCTTTTATTTTTCTTTTTTGTTTCCCTTTTCTGTTTTCTTTTACATTTATTTATAAAATCAAAGTAGACTCAAAAAATTGTAAAATCAAATATTTATAAAAACATATTCATATTTTCTCATATTTTGTGTAAAAATTGTCTAAATGTCATTTAAAACAATAAAAAAGTAAAAAATAAGATATTTATCAAACTAATTTGAAAATATAAAGATATTTTTTTGTTTCCTTTTTCTTTTTCCTGTTTCTTCTTTTATTTTTCTTCTTTTATTTTTCTTTTCTGTTTTATTTTACATTTTTTTATAAAATCAAAGTAGACTCACAAAATTGTAAAATCAAATATTTATAAAAAAATATTTATATTTTCTCATATTTTGTGTAAACAATTGTCTAAATGTCATTTAAAACAATAAAAGGTAAAAAATAAGATATTTATCAAACTAATTTGAAAATATAAAGATATTTTTTTGTTTCCTTTTTCTTTTTCCTGTTTCTTCTTTTATTTTTATTTTTTGTTTCCCTTTTCTGTTTTCTTTTACATTTATTTATAAAATCAAAGTAGACTCAAAAAATTGTAAAATCAAAGGAAACAGAAAGATAAGAAAACGATCAGTACATCATGCGATGATCCAAAGCGCCACATTGTTCTTTCAGGGAAAAGAAACATCGTGGGAGTGGGAGTGAACACTGACCACAGCATTAAGTTAAATAATGAGGATGCTCCATGGATACGGCCAAATCGTAAGAAAACGGGGACACAAGGGAAGAATTGTGATGTGTAATAATTTATTGTACCAAACTTTGTTGAATGGATCATGTGAATTATATTATCTCTGATGTGTTTTGGGGCAAACCTTAAAGGGGGGTGTAGAACAAAACAATCGGTATCGTCATCATACAGCCCTACCGTGGCTACTGGGTGCATATATGCATACGAAATGCACGGCAAGACGTATGATAACGAATCCGGATGTTTTGTATTTGCTCGATGAACTGAATATATGATGTATCAAACATTAAAGGGGGGTGTAGAACAAAACAATCGGTATCGCCATCATACAGCCCTACCGTGGCTACTGGGTGCATATATGCATACCAAATGCCACGTATTACGCGCACGACCAACTACCAATCGTTTTGAGTCAATGAGATGGCTAGAAGCGATCTACCCACAAATCGAGCCTTTTGCACACTATCTGAAACGCCCATACCTGGTATCCGATAAGGCACACACGCCGCCAAAAAAAATAGGAGGAGAGCCTCGGGAATTTGTTTTTAGGCTTGAGCAGAAATTTTTTGAAATTTTGGAGAAGTGATACTTTGTCCCATACCCCGCCCACCACCCTCTCCTCATAGACCTCAGTCCATTCAAGCCACTCCCTCTCCTCTCATGTTGCCGCCACGCCCATCGTCGGGGTCCAGCCACTCACTTCACTCCAGACCACAACCATGTTACTATATCCTCCTCCTCTCCCGATTCCACGTATTGGTAGCGTGAAGGGAGAGGGCTAGGACTCGTCGGCATCGAGGCTTCTTCCCGCATGTCGTCGCGGTCTAGGCCGCCGTGGAGTAGCTTCAGTTTTTTAGGACCGCGATCCGCTCCACTAGATCATACTTGGTCCCCCATCAGCTATTACCGTGGAATTATTATTTCATGTGTCATCCCTTTGTCACGGGTTATTATTTTGTGCATGAAAAAATATCATAAGACCCGTCATTTTATGTGACCTATTATTGTCACGACTTATAATTGCCATTTATTTCGACGATTTCTTTTTACATATCATTTCATGTGTAATCCCATTGAGGGTGTTATCATTTTATGTTAGGATACAACGATTGCATATGATTTAATGTGATGTCTCATCGCCGCTAGTTATTATTTTATGCATGAAATGATAGCTTTACCAATGATAAAATGGTATATATGTCAACATATTTGTTGCGTGAGCTGCACCTTTTGTATACAAGCTCTGATCAAGGTGAGTGTGGCGCCATTGGGTCTAGCGTGTCGGCTCGTCTTGATTTGCGCTCATCGCCACATCGGCTTTCAGCGGGCGACGTGAACATCACGACGATGCATGTGGCGCGATCTCGGGTTGGTAGGTCATCCGCCATCATCAGCGCACAATAGATTCCATTCGAGACAACATCGGATATATATACCCTAGACGAATGTTTTTCGAAAGAACAATTTTTAAAATTTGAAATCTATCCCCGACATGTAAAGCGTCGTAACGCGCGTAATATATGGGCGCATGCATATATGTCCATGTTGCGAACCTTGAGGCGTTGTGGTAGGAGAACCTCCGTCGATCCCGTCCGGTTACGGCGAGTCCCCTCGTCGCTGACCACCGCGCGGATAAGAAAGGAAGTTGAGGATTTTAGAGAGCGATTGATTTTTTACAAGGATTGCTTTAAATAATTGTTTAAGCATTATTATACGATTGGAGCAATAGTAATAAATGTTGTTGATTCCTGTGGGGGAGATTTATTTTGGCCGTGCCAGCAAAGTTTGGTATACCTCCTCGTATACTACCCCACACGATCCTAATTGGCCAGAAAAATAATCTCCTAAATTCTAGCTATCCCACGGATCACTGATCGAGAGGAGGAGAGTAATTATAGGGAGAGAAATGGCAGACTTAATTTTTGTGTTACCTTCCCGAGAGAAATCATGTGCTCTCGATGGACATACACTCGCGGATTGCTGACGTGGAGCTCGATCTGAACCGTCCGTCCACTAAGCTCTATCACAACTCACAAGTCTCAGAAAAGAAAAAAAAACAAGCCACACGCACACACACTCTCGATCCCCGTTCTTCCCAACCACAACCTATCCCCAATCCCATCTGCATCTGGTCTCCCGCTCCTCCGCCGTGCTCGCCGGAAATCTCTCCCTCGCCGGCATCCACCTGCGAGCGCGGAGGTCGCTGGCTCCAAATCTGCGCCGCCGTCCGTCCGTCGAGAGGAGAGTCCGGAAGCAGCAGGCCTTGTCGACCAATAATCTACTGGGATCCGAGGCCACACATACCTTCCCCGCGTCCTCTCCGACGTGCTCGCCGGGATCCCTGTCCGCTCCCCACGACAGTCCACGGCGGCGCCTCCATGATCTGCATCGCTCCGTCCAACTCGCGTCGCCGCGTCGGCGAATGACGGGCCGGAGAGCCGACCAGCAGGCGCATGCTGCCGGCCGCGATGTTCGTCGCGCCGGTGGCCGCCGCCCTCCTTCCCCACATCCCACTCCACCGTAGCAAACGTCGGGAATAGCCGGTGAGACACCTCTCTCTCACTGCCCCACAACCTTGAACGAATCTATCATGTACAACACTTGCCCTGAGTGTAAAAATACACGTTTTTTTTTTGTTTGGTGCAGTCCGGTTGGGACCCTCAACTTGTAGATTCATGTCTGTACGTGTCCTGCATTTGTGCATCACTTCAACTACTCTGTTCAGACTGGTATTCCCTCTAGTCCAATGCAATTCCAGCCTGCTATTTTTGACATGTTGACCATAGTAAAACTTGCTAGCTAATGATGTGAGGCACCTCCCAGTTTAGACAAATACTTTTTGTCTGTGTCCCCATCAGCCCACAACCGTAGCAGGCTGCTACATGATTTTGAACAGTGTTACTTCTCAACTTAGAATAGAATAGTAGTAAGTTTGAAATTCCACCGACAGCTTAGAGGG
Organism: Alopecurus myosuroides; assembly: GCA_028641055.1. Classification (NCBI taxonomy): domain Eukaryota; kingdom Viridiplantae; phylum Streptophyta; class Magnoliopsida; order Poales; family Poaceae; genus Alopecurus; species Alopecurus myosuroides. Next base: position 191,573,409 of record CM054061.1, read on the forward strand.
TGTGCTGGATATAAATAAATTGGAGGATATAGCTTCAAATAATTGCTTATGTTATCACTCATTGGCTCATTGCTAGGCGAACCTGATCGCGGTATATCAAATACCTTCCCTCATTGACAATCAAGTGAAATCGATAACCATCTATGGCCCTTTGTATCTCAGGTAGCAAAGAACTTGCCTACTAGTGCAAGAGTGCAAAAGTAAGAAAAGTACGTTGATAGTAATTAAGAGAGAATAAAAAAGAACAATATCCCTCCCAAATCTGTGTAGAGAGGACAGATACCCGACTTCTGTGTTGTGCATCTGGAGATACAAATTCTTCCCAAATTCCAGGAATAGGTGCAATGGTTATGCGTCGAAAACTGTGTGTCCTGGGGGGAAATTGTGTGTGTGGATACATATTACTCTGCACAAGAGAACATCTAACACTTGAATTCACGTGTATCCTCTATGTTCCTGCTGCCTAGTTAGACCATTAGTGCTGCTATGTATGGCCTTTCACATCAAAATGCTATTGTGACATGTACAGTTCCTATTTCATAACTCATGCAATCATGTAGTGTGATGCAAATCAGTTAGTTTCAAAATTTAATGTAAGGATTAAGGGTTTCTATTGTGTATTTTCTTGCAGACTAGAATAGTCCAGTGTTTTTTGCTTCCAAAATTGATGTCTTGAATTGATATGTGTTGTAGGGTAGGTGGCTAGTGAGCTGAAGGTCGAGTTGTGTGGCCTTGACAATCTATCTAAAGAGGACTGACATCAGAAAGTGTTGCTAATAATGGGTTGTGCTAGTGAAGCTATCATCTGGCACCTACAACTCAACTTGAAGTTAGAAAACCCATGGAGAAAGCTTGCTGGTGCTGGGTTGACCAAGGCATGGAGTCCGGGTTGCAGGCCGGCCGCTGCCAGAGCTGTAGCTGGCATTTAACGCCATGCATGGGTGGCTGAGCAGCTAGAGGCTAGACGACGGCGACACGTGTGGCTTGGTGGACGTCTCTGGTCCCGTCCATGTACGTCTTGCATTTATTCCCCTATCTATTTTCTCTGTTTAATCGATTGGATTATTGTTCTTTGATCCCTTGGCCATGAACGCATTATTAATTTTGCGTCTCCTATTTTTTCTCGCTACGCAGAAATCTACCCTAGATGAAGCTTGGAGGTATCACTTTGCCTAGCATTGTGAAGCTCAGCAAGCTGGAGACGTTGTAAGACTTATTTACCATCTGCACCATTGTGAGATGTTTATTTTGTTCTTGTTAGCCTCTCTCTGATGTATGCTAATTGCAGGGCAGGGACTTGACCAACAATCTGTTGGGGTGCAGGGAGCCTCACTCATTTGAGCTTCCTGTATGTCTGTGGTTGTTTGTGTGAACCTGGCAGAGGGGCAGGATGACTAGCAGGCTGTCAGCAGTAAGGCTGCTGACCGCGCACTCCCGCAGTCCAGGCCGGCGATGAGAAGCTCGCCAACACCGTCGGGCCAACAGGTTGCTCCAACAATCCTTGAAGTCATTGAAGACCATTGGTTCTTTTTTTTGTATTGCATGGCATATATATGCAGCTTCATGTTCGCTTCTGGTTTATTATGGTAGGATTTTCTACGTCCACTCGATCTATTCTGCATTTAATAGACTATGATGAATCTAGTTCAAAGTATTGGCTTGTGGTTTCTTTTGATAAGTTCATTGTTCATTTATACATGTGTGTTATTTTGTCCTGGTGATTTGCTCTTGCATGTATAGAACCAGTGAATTGAAATTTGATTAAATTCAAATTTCTTCGCCATTATGCACTTGCGGTTAACTGCTTACTCTTCATCTTTCTTGCCCATGGCTCCCAGAAGTAACTCAAAATTTCTCGGATGTAACTACTTTTCATCTTTCATGTCTAGTGTGTCAACCTAGTAATAGTAAATTGGAAATATGTGTTGTCTGTCTCTAGGTATGTAGGCTCAGATTTGATTACCTGGCCGATGTAGGGCCAAGTTGGCGTTGTATCTGCACGGCGATGAGGAGCACGTGTCTGCCTACTTGGGCTTTCTGCTGATAGAAGGATATATTATGAGTAATGCATGCCTGGATGATTTAAGTCTTGTTCATGCCGAATTAGCTGAACCTGATTGTTGAATGAATGCAGGTGACGCGTTGAGTTGTTTTCATCTCCACCTGGTGTGTGGCTCTGGCAGTGGCCCGTGCATGTATGTTGTGTCCGATCTGGTTGCTGCAGCTGGGCTGGCCATGGCCTCGCTTGTGTGGTTTTGGGAGTAGGCGGCGAAGCTGGTGTCGGCGGCGACGAGGACCTCATGTCAACCTACATGGACTTTGTGGCCAGGGCTTCACACACAAGAGCGAGAACTGGTCCTCACTCCTTGAAGCCGACGGTGAAAGTAGCTGGTGTATTTGTTGTTTCCGTAGTGGAGCAACAATCGTAGCAGCAAGTGGAGATTGTGTCTTTTGAAATTTAGTGTGGTAAGACAGATATGTAGGTGTGTATGAATGAGTGAAGCTTAATTTGGATGATGGATTGTGGTGTTGTTGAACATGCTCGTAAGGTGATGTTGGTAAATTAATTGGTAGAGCGCAGGATGCAATTCTCAGCCGTACATGTAGCTAGCTGTAGGAGATATATAGTACGTATAACTCTTCTCCACGCTGCGTACCAAAAATCCAGAAGAAAATAGAGTTTGCTAGTCGTGTCGATGGATGCATGGATGGGTTGGAAGGAAAGGAACATCACCTAATTAATTTACGTATAGCTAGGCGTGAAAAGAAAAGGCGAACATGATAATTAAGGTAACGAACAAAGCGAATGAGGATTTGGTATAGACGAATTCGATTAGTTGTACCGCAGCCTCCTAATTAATTTACGGATCCGGGACCCGAGAAAGTAGCAGTGTCTCCCCGGGTCCTAAGGCCTTCCGGGACCCGAGAAAGTAGCAGTGTCTCCCCGGATCCTAAGAAGTAGGGGCGGACATACATTAGATACGGCTTTGCCGTTTTGCATTACGGATGGCCTAAGAAGTAGGGGGGCGCGCATGCTGGCTACCGAGATTAGATGGATTGGCTACATCCATGTTGTCTAATTAATAAGGGTGACCGTGTTGTCTAATTAATTTCGTCGCCACGTCACCGATCCGGGAGAATCGGCATCATCTCGGACGTCCATCCATCCTGTGTGTGTGAGAGAGAGAGAGAGACCGGATGGATGGGTAGATGTAATTCTTCCTCGCGCGCTGGCAGCCTCCAACCCCTATGCTAGTCGTCCTCTCTATAAATCCTAATCCATGGCGACAAGCCCGCGTGCGGTTGCGCGTGTGACTTGACGCGACTTGAGCGAATTGGAGAGGAGAGGAGAAGGCATGCATAACGGTGGTGGTGAGTGCGCGAGTGCCGTCGTCAAAATGGATTGGTCTCGCTGGAGGTTAGTACGTATCTCAGTCCAGCTAGATTTGTTTCCGCGAGAGGAGAGGAGCGGATGGATCCATTTTTTTTTTTTCACTTCCGTTTTGGGTTCCTGAAGCTAGGTAGCCATGGTCTGTAGTAGTCCTGGTGCGTGCGTTGGAGTAGGAGCAAATGGATGGGTCCAGCATACGCGTACGCGCATGCATCCTCTTCTTCTTCTTCTTTTGTTGTGTTTGAGGAAGGCGAGATGCATCCTCCGTGGGCGAGAGAAAAGACGAGCAGCTGTTAGTGAGCAGTAACAATCAATCTAGCTGCGACGCGGATGTGATGCGACGTAGCCTAGTCCGCACACTTTTCGTGGTATCGGCGAGCCTAACTGCCAAGGTGTGGTATAACGCGTCCAGCCGCATATAGTCCGTACGTGGACGCTCTAGCGCTGGTGCGACGCGGAGGGAGTAGGCGATGCGCCCAGGACACAGACCAGTCACCAGTACGTAGCTGCTCGTCCAAGGAACCGAAGCGCGGGCCAACAGTAGTAGTAGTTGGGATCAGCTAGGCTTGCACGCTAACGCAACACAAGTGTCGGCACTCACCCGTGCCTATATATGTAACGCGGGCGCTTCATGCACTCATCCGTATCCACGCACCGATCACCGCGTCGTGCAGCTTTGGTTTCGCCTACATATATAGTAAATGGGGTTCGTGACGACGAGCGGCGCGCGGTTCACGGTGGGCGGGCGGCCGTTCTACTCCAACGGGTTCAAAGCGACCACATCGAGGCTACTTGATCCTGAGCCTGGTGAACAGCTGCAGCGACTTTGGCGGAAAGAGCCAGTACGTGCAGTGGGCCAGAGAGCAGGGTCACAACCTGGCGACGCTCAGGCACAGGATCAAGGCCGTCGACGAGTTCGTGTACAAGCGCGTCCGTGCCAGGGCCGACGAGATGTCCGACGGCAAGGCGCACGACGCTGTAACCTCCAACTTGCTCCATCAACCTGTACTTTTCATCCCCCACATGCATATGTTGCCTTTGGAATCAAGCTGGTGTTTTCATTTTGATGATAGGAACCGAAGCAAGATTTGCTGTCTAGATTCATCCTGGCGACCACCAGCGATTCAGGGAAGGTGGACTACAAGTACCTGAGAGACATCATAATGAACATAGTCATAGCCGGCAAGGACACGACCGCCGGGGGGCTTTCCTGGTTCCTATACATGATGTGCAAGCACCCGGAGGTCCAGGAGAAGATAAGCAAGGAGGTCAAGGGTGCTGCCAACGCTGCCGAGGCCGCGTCCGTCGATGAGTTCTCGCAGAGTCTGACCGACGAGGCGCTGAACAGGATGCACTATCTTCACGCCGCCCTGACAGAGACACTCAGGCTGTACCCTTCGGTGCCGTTGGTGAGTCCTATCTATCTAGCTAATACTCCCGCACACTCCCTGAACTTGTGATCATGGGAAGAACAAAACCATTGCTTTATGAGAATGTATGTAAAATTGTACTAATACAGATCTGTGCGTGTGTGCGATTTGCCTTTCGGTGTTCGGTGTTCCAGGACAACAAGGAGTGTTTCTCAGACGACGTTCTGCCCAACGGATTCAGCGTCGGCAAGGGAGACATCGTGTTCTATACCCCCTACGCGATGGGACGATTGGAACGCCTGTGGGGCGACGACGCCCAAGTTTTCCGGCCCGAACGGTGGCTGGACGAAGAGGGCGTGTTTCAGCCGGAGAGCCCCTTTAAATTCACAGCTTTCCAGGTAACCGCATCACACCACACATTTGTCTCAAAAAAGCACACCACGCATAAACACTATGACGTTCCGAAACAAAAAAGAATGTATTATGCAAATGTTCTTGATATTGTCGTTGAATCCTGTTCTGAACTAGTGCCGGAGGTTTTATAAACTCTGATCACATGCTTCTTCTACAGGCTGGTCCAAGGATCTGCCTGGGAAAGGAGTTCGCGTACAGGCAGATGAAAATCTTCGCGGCCGTGTTGCTCCGTTTCTTTGTGCTCGCTCTGCGTGACGAAAACGCGAGCGTTAACTACAGGGCCATGATCACGCTCTACATCGAACAGGGTCTCCATCTGACGGCTACGGCGAGATGATTGTGGCTTGGTACTCGACTCTGGCGGTGCAGCGCATATAATAAGCTCAAGTTCTCATTTCAACTATCCTCATTTTATGGGGAGGATTTTAATGAGATGGTGATTTCTAAATACTGGCAAAGAGTAATTACTGGTCGAACCCCGATCAAACAATGGCGGAATAGGATTCGTCACTTTAGACATTTTTGTGCGGTGGTTGGCCGGGAATGCAGTTGTGTGCATCTATTGATGCAGAGACGGAGGTGCTTATCCCCATTTCAAAAAAAAAAAAAAAATGGAACACGATTGGGTTATATAGGCCAGAGAATGACCATGTACTAAAAATTGATTAATGAACCCGATTTTGTAGACAAAAGGCATGCATGCCCGACTTTAAATTAATAAAGCCAAAGGCCAACATCCATCAGCTTACAACACTTACAGAGCAAGACACTCGAAACATCTAAGACTGCACCAGCCGAGACCGACCACAGACCTCTAGGCACACTGCCTACAAGGTACCAACATACCTAGAAGTTCCAACACTTCGACACGAGAGACAGACATACAAGGCACATGCGCCCACCAGCAGACGCAGCTGCTCTAAGAACCAACAGACGGAGTAGCAGATGTATTGCGCGTTGAAGTTGCCGCAAAGATGGCTTTAAGCGAGGCGACGAGCTCGTCCAGTTGCGGTGTTGCCCCGACCTTTAAGAGCGGCCTCCATTGCTGAATAAGATTAAGATTTTAAACAAACAGTCAGTAGGTTGATTAGGGAATTTTCCTTCAATCGAGAATTTGTTCCTGATCAGCCATAGGGCCCAACACACCGCATCAAACAACATACTCAACACTTTACGAGTGTTGCCTTTAAACGTTGCAAGGATCTGAATGAGGTCCGCAAACGCGCCCGGGTTCCAGGAAAACTGCAATGCCTCCCACAGCCCACTCCAAACAAACTGGGCAAGAACACAGTTGAAGCAAATATGACTAGCGTTTTCGGGGCAATCACACAGGACTCACTGCCCATTGGAAGGCCCCTTACGGATAACCAACTGGTCATTAGATGGCAGGCGATCCCTCGCAAGGTGCCACCAAAAGATTCTGATCTTCAGCGGGACCGGAGCCCGCCAGATGTCTATAGCATAAGGATCTAAGTTATCGCGACACAATTTCCTGTAAAGGGACTTCGTGGAGAAGATGCTAGAGGAGGTGAGAGCCCAGGACACGTTGTCCCGTTCCGGGAGCAGCTCAACCTCCTCCACCTCACGTCCCAGCAGGTCCCATCCTCAAGCTCCGTAGGGCCAAAACATCGTCTGAAGCGCAAATTCCAACCCACCTCCACTTGAACCTGAGCAATCAGGGCGTCGGGGCCCGAGGAGATGGCAAACAGGTGGGGGAACCTCAAACGGAAAGGCGCCTCCCCCGGCCAGTGATCAGTCCAAAACCTGATGGACTCACCATTACCCACAGAGAAGCGTACGCCCTCTCTGAACTACTCTTTCACCTTATGGATTGAGTTCCAAAACTGGGAATCGCCAGCAGACGAGGACCCAAAAATATCAAGGGCATCAGGATACCTAGCTCTGAAGATACGTCCCCACAGGCTACTGTCCTCCTCTTCCGAGAAAAACCGCCAAATCCATTTGGCAATGAGTGCCTTATTCAACAACCTAGTGTTTGACACCCCCAACCCACCCTTTTTTTTTATAAAGGGAAGTATATTAATATCGCGGAGATACAAATTACACCCGGCCTCTGCAACAACGCAATAACCATAGTCGTTACGGATGCACACAGCCGAAAGACAATAAAAAGAAGAAATAAAAAGAAAAGTCCCGCTACAGAGTTACAGTCCTCGCGGTACCCGCACAACCACCACCTAAACAACAGCTGATGTCCATCTCTTCGAAAACAACGTCTCCAAAAAGAACGGTGTCAGGCACAACCAATTAAGGCCAGACCTTGGGTTTTCACCCTGAAGATAATCCTCGCTCTCAAAACAACGGCTTCAAGAAAACCAGTGCCAGGCACAACCAATTAAGGCCAGACCATGGGCTTTCACCCTGAAAGGTAGGACTTTGGACTTCACGCATGCTGTCGCTCCCTCTTACATACGGCTGCCACGAATCTTGTAACTCCAAGCCAGTTCCCCATCGATGCAAAGACTCCGAACACCATTGCTAGTCCTCCAATCTCACCTTCGATGACTGAGCATTGTGGCCGAATTCCACCGATCCAGCAATCTCCGGGCGACGCCCATGGGAGTTCGCCGGCGAAGCCTTTCGGGTCGGCACCCCGGTTTGATCAAAGAGAACCTACATCAGGATCTTCATCTTCGCACGATGGGAAGCCCAAGGACCACCTCCTTTATTATGATGTCTCGCAGCCCCGACGCTGCGAAACGACTCCCAACAGGGACGTTTGCGGGAGGAGAAAGATCTCCTGCATTCCGCATCCGCCGCCACCGGGAGCCCTGCCACTGACGGTCCCTAGCACCACCGCCTCCCGCCGCCAAAGACAGAGGAGGCCGTGCCGCCCGGGAGCCAAGCCGATAGCGGCGCTGCCGCCAAAACGCCGAGCCCCATGTGCAGTCCGCCGCCGAGCTCAAGTGAAGAACCCCGCCGCCTAGCAGCAGGTCGTGCCGCCACTGGAGCCTAGCACGCGGACACCCCGCCGCCAACCGCCACCAGAACCGCGCCCACCATCCTGCGTGACCGTCCCGCTCAAGGCCGTCGACGGAGCCGCACGAGGGGCGCTGCAGGCTTGCGTGACAAAGAGGCGAGAGAGACACCGGCTGTGGAGGTCTCCGCGGCCGCCGCACCATGGCCGAGCCACCCCAGATCACATCGGCGGCGCCACCCAGAGCCACCCCGGCCAGCGCCGTCTGCCCACGCAAACCCAGCCACTAGCCACCGCCAGAAGAACCAGGGTCGCCGCCCCGGCGTCCGTGCTCCGCCGTCCGCGCCAGCCGTCCAGGGCCGACCCACGCATCTGGCCGGAGGCCTCCCGCCGCGTTTGTGCTGAGGAGGTGAGGACCCGCTGGCCGCCGTCCACCATGCGGAGGGTTGTGCCCCCGGTGGCTTCCTCCGACGGAGGCGGGTGGAAGGGAAGGAGGGGGGTGTGGGGGCGGCGGCGGCTAGGGTTTCGCCCGTGCCGCCCCCTGGTCTAAGGGTTTACAGAAGTCCTTCCAGCTAACCATGTGGTATTTCCTTTTGTTACCCTTTCCTTCCCAAAAGAAACGGCCGTTGTGCTTGTCAAAGCCCGCGTGCGTACCCTCAGGTAACAAGAACAGACCCATCGTGTGAATCGGGATACTAGAGAGACACGCATCCACCAGCGTCTTCTATGCAAATGTTCTTGATATTGTCGTTGAATCCTGTTCTGAACTAGTGCTGGAGGTTTTATAAACTCTGATCACATGCCTCTTCTACAGGCTGGTCCAAGGATCTGCCTGGGAAAGGAGTTCGCGTACAGGCAGATGAAAATCTTTGCGGCCGTGTTGCTCCGTTTCTTTGTGCTCGCTCTGCGTGACGAAAACGCGAGCGTTAACTACAGGGCCATGATCACGCTCTACATCGAACAGGGTCTCCATCTGACGGCTACGGCGAGATGATTGTGGCTTGGTAGTCGACTCTGGCGGTGCAGCGCATGTAATAAGGTCATGTTCTCATTTGAACTATCCTCATTTTATGAGGGGGGTTTTAATGAGATGGTGATTTCTAAATACTAGAAAAGAGAAATTACTGGTCGAACCCCGATCAAACAATGGCGGAGCAAGATTCGTCACTTTAGACATTTTTGTGCGGTGGTTGGCCAGGAATGCAGCTGTGTGCACGATTGATACAGAAACGGAGGTACTTATCCCCATTTCAAAAAAAGAAACAAATGGAACACGATTGGGTTATATTTTTTTTAACAAATGGGAGCCTTGGCCACAGCCTCTGCATCAAAATGATGCACACGATTGGGTTATATAGGCTACAGAAAGATCATGTATTGAAAATTGATTAATGAGCCTAATTTAAAGGCGGAATAGATTCTTCTCACGCTCGACAGGATGGGCCACCAAAAGGGATGTTACTGAGGATGTGGCAAAACTTCTGAAAAACTAAATGAAAACGCTTGCAAACCCCCTGGGGCTGCGTGTTTTGAACCTCCGGGTGGAGCGTCGTTCGATCCGTTCGGATCAAACGTCAGCGATGCTGCCCCGTAGAACCGTAACGGGTCCGTTCGTTACCATGACGTTTGTAGTAATCAACCTGTTTCCTTTCCTCGACCACTTTCTTCCTAGTAACGGACAGAGTGAGGGAGGCGGCGAAGGAGGCGTTGAGGGAGGCGACGATCAGATCCAGCATTCCCAAGTTTTTGCTACCCCAGCTCCGGCGACCCTCTCCACGGCGCTCCGAGTCGATTCGCAGCCATAGATGCTCTGCCTCGTGTTCGAGTTTTGTTGTTTTTGTTTCTGAAACCGCCCCGTTGCTTGTGCGCGTCAGGAAGAGCTGTTGCGGTGGTCGATCTGCTACGCCTTGGACGGCGGCCGCTCCGCCGCGCTCCGGTGAGCTACCTCGTCACCCTTACCTCCGGACGTTCCCTTTTTCCGAGCAATTTTGGTAGTTTTTGCTACCGACAACTCTTCCTCCATGTGCGGGCCAGGGGAGACTGCTGCCATGGCAACTGCGTCGGGCACCTCGTCGTCAATGGACGCTCTTCATAGATCTACGGAGGTTTGTTTGCGCTCACCCCCTTCCTCCCTATCCCCCTCTCCGTATGTGCGTAGGCTTACTGCAGATTGGTAACCACACACCACACATTTGTCTCAAAAAAGCACAGCACCCATAAACCCTATGACGTTCCGAAACAAAACAAAAAAGAATGTACTATGCAAATGTTCTTGATATTGTCGTTGAATCCTGTTCTGAACTAGTGCTGGAGGTTTTATAAACTCTGATCACATGCCTCTTCTACAGGCTGGTCCAAGGATCTGCCTGGGAAAGGAGTTCGCGTACAGGCAGATGAAAATCTTTGCGGCCGTGTTGCTCCGTTTCTTTGTGCTCGCTCTGCGTGACGAAAACGCGAGCGTTAACTACAGGGCCATGATCACGCTCTACATCGAACAGGGTCTCCATCTGACGGCTACGGCGAGATGATTGTGGCTTGGTAGTCGACTCTGGCGGTGCAGCGCATGTAATAAGGTCATGTTCTCATTTGAACTATCCTCATTTTATGAGGAGGATTTTAATGAGATGGTGACTTCTAAATACTGCTCCCTCCTTTTCAAAATATAAGATGTTTTAATATTTTCTAGACAATATTACACTAAACATGTTTTAGTGTAAGATGCATATAAATCTACATACTAAAATATGTATAGATACATTACATTTACAAAATGCTAAAATATCTTATATTTTGATATGGAGGGAGCAGAAAAGAGAAATTACTGGTCGAACCCCGATCAAACAATGGCGGAATAAGATTCGTCACTTTAGACATTTTTGTGCGGTGGTTGGCCGGGAATGCAGCTGTGTGCATCGAGACGGAGGTACTTATCCCCATTTCAAAAAAAGAAACAAATAGAACACGATTATGTTATTTTTTTATTTGCAAATGGGAGGCTTGGCCCCAACCTCTGGACCAAAATGATGCACACGATTGGGTTATATAGGCTAGAGAAAGATCATGTATTGAAAATTGATTAATGAACCCGATTTAAAGGTGGAATAGATTCGTCTCACGCTCGACATAATGGGCCACCAAAAGGGATGTTACCGAGGATGTGCCAATACTTATGAAAAACTAAAGGAAAACGCTGGCAAACCCCTGGGGGCTGCGCGTTTCGAACCTCCGAGTGGAGCGTCGTTCGATCCGTTCGGATCAAACATCAGCAGCTGCCCCGTAGCACCCTCACGGGTCCGTTCCTTACCGTGGCGTTCGTAGCAATAAACTTGTTTCCTTTCCTCGACCACTTTCTTCCAAGTAACGGACAGAGCGAGGGAGGCGTCGAAGGAGACGTTGAGGGAGGCGACGATCAGATCCAGCATTCCCCGGTTTCTGCTACCCTCGGCTCCGGCGACCCTCTCCATGGCACTCCGGTGAGTCGATTCGCTGCCATAGATGCTCTGCCTCGTGTTCGAGTTTTGTTGGTTTTGCTTCTGAAACCGCCCTGTTGCTTGTGCGCGTCAGGGAGAGTTGTCAGCACAATATGCAAATCGCATCCCAAACATGCTTGCCAGCAATATGACTACGTATCATTTGTACCCCAGTTATAACACAAGTGAAAACAAAACGTGTTCCCAGCCAATCACAAGCTTGTGTAACTAGTGTATCTGCTTCTTCAGTTTTTCCACACGGTCGGAGGGACTCGACACCGCAGTCTGCGCCAGCAAGTCGATCAGCTCAATCACAGGTTTATTAAAAAGAAATACAAGTCAAGAATAAAGAATCAAAAAGGTGGAAAGGAAACTAGTTTGTTGTTTCACAACACATACAAAGGACCATGCATGATTCAGGAGCTGAATTGCGTGCTCAAAAAATATTCTCACCAGGGGTCAAACAACCACGAATTCCTGGTCCCTCCACGGCAGGCAACGAACCAAGAGGACTACATCTGCTGAACAAATCGGGGGCGCGGCAGTATAGAGATAACTATACGAGGTGTCAAAAGTTAAAACTACAAGGAGGGGATCTAGCAGCCAGTACATCTGTGTCATGACCAAATCCTAATCATACAATCACACCACTGAGTCCTAAATCATCGGCTCCATCCGGAGGACAGAATAACGATAGCCATGATATATCAGAGCACACACAAGAGAGAAGGGTAGGAGCAGAAACTCACCCAGACCACCGAGTCGAGGAAGACATGGCAGCAAGTAACATAGGAGTGCGCTCCACTGGTATAACTGGTTGATGTGCGGTGGCATGTTATACCAGTTATAATCTCCTCTGCAAAAAAAAACTACTACTAGTTAAGTGTGAGTGTGACACAAGATGAAGAGGAAACAATTCTCCTGTTGCAATAGTACAATACTCCAGTTGCAATATAGAATTGGAAGCAAAGACATTTAAAAACTTGCGTAGATATGGAAATACAATGGTGCAGTCCATCAAGGGGCACACGACCACAAGGGAGAACTTATCAAGTAGCATTGTATTGAAAAAGCTTCTACCCAGACAAATCTGAACTATGTTTTTGCAATTCTGCAGTATTTATCAAGAACACCTCATAAACCTACAAACAACAGCTCCAAGGATCCAACTGTAGACACGGTATAAAAGCCGGGAAAGATCAATTTTTTTTACACACTAAGGATTATCAAAATAAGCATGGTTCTGAGCATGAGAAAACTCACACTTCCCCTGTCACTGGCTGCATAGAGACTTCAAACTAAGAACATAGATTAACAATCAACAATTTATCATGTACAACGCATGGTCTAAACATGAAAAGGCTCCTAGTATTTAACAACTAGTCGACTACTAATTGCTATTACAAGAGAGATCTGGACAACAAAACAGTGCTCTAGTTCTAGAATTACAGGAGCGATTACTGGATTCCTGTTGTCAACAAGTGACCAACTAATAAGAAGACCTATAGAAAGAAAGCAGTAACAACCACGACTAATCGATTACTAAATTGCAATTAAACGTTCAATTGATAGTAATACATCAGTCACATGCTTCTTCCTTTTTCTACCAACAACAAATACACGAGGACACGCACACAAGCAGTGTCATTAGAATTTAGACAATTACGCACGGGGCCAACTAACAATTTTGGTTTTCGCTCCAGCATGTTGGGCTTGCTATTGCAAATGCTACAGATTCACGCATTCCATTATTTGCCTTAATTACACAAACATAAAGCCTGGTACTCAAAGCTGCAATCCTGTATGCTATCTACAAGTGAAATTTGGGACGCACCAAACCAAATCACGGGCAAAATTCCGGGAGTAATATAGTGACCAAATTAGGGACACAGAGAGGCTAGCTAGCCTAGCATCCCCATCCTCTTGCTTGGTGAAAAGCAAGCACACTGTTTGCATTGGTCTACCATCATATTAACCTTGTCAAGCTTCGTTCTATAAACAACAAGTGCATCTCATGAACAACAGTTGTTCTGAATGTTGTAATTGGAACTTAGAATTCAGAGAATATACAACTAGCACATCACACGTAGAGCAGCACTAGAACCAACCAGACCTAGAGATTTACCTCCCTGTGGAAGAACTAGCAGCAGTGGTCTTCAGCTAGGGCGACGTGGCCACTCGGCGTGGCGGCGGCGCTGGTCGTCGACGTCGGCAAGAGCGCCTACGTACGTGGTCGCCACCAGCGGGCAAGCCGCGCAACCAACATGTTTGCCAACCGCGTGCAAGCATTGCTACCGGATGCGAGGTAGAGATGGAGTCCGGCATAGACACAGGGGACAAGGCGGAGGGCCGGGTGGAGCCAACCGCGGCGCCCGGATGCGGTTGCCGGCGGTCCAAAGCACGAGGACGGCAGCGTCCCAGGGCCGCGGATAGAAGGACGGCCGCCTCGGCTCCACGAGTTTCATCCGGTATCCGTGCCGCCTCACCACCGCCTCTGTTGCTCCGCCGTCGCCATGGATGCCAAAGATGGAAGCTTCTCTCTCTCTCTCTGCTAGGGTTTGTTGTGGGGACACGGTTCCACGCCGTCAAATCGGGAGACGGGAAGGAGGAGGTGCGGGGACGGTGGTCTGTAGGGCGAGGAGTGGGCGGAGCTGGCCGGAATATGCCGGTGAGGGAGGCGGCTAAAGGGGATCGAGGGTGTTGGGTAGGGAGGCGAAAAGGGGAAGAGGGAGGTGGAGCGTGGGATTTGGGCTGGGACATACAGTACAAGTGTTTGGGCCCAAAGTTTGACGCTCGCCCGAAACGAAAATTTGGCCTCAAACATTTGTGGCGCGCTCTCAGTGTTGAAAATTTTAGAGATTCTACCACAATATGTGATGCCGTGATGGATGTTTGCAACAAAGCCATGCATCACATATATATCGTGCACGTCATTGGTTTGCAACCGCGCGTCATATCAACCTCGCGGCCAAGGCAACTAACACATAGTCGGACGAGCAAAAACCAACATGTTCGCCATTGTCTGCCAACCAACAGGACACATCCAGCTAGAAACGACCTCGAGCTCCGGTGAGAACCACACAACACCCACGATAGGAATCCCACCTAGAAAAACCGATGGAAATATGGCAGACGCCAATGGCGGGAACACCGAGTAGCGTCTATGTCATGATGGAGATGCATCCAATAGCCGAGACTAACCGACGACACCAAAGTGTTGTCGGTGAAGCCAAAAGAAGGCACAAAAACGGAGACAACGCATGTGGGACCCAAGTGACGTCACCATGGTTGAAAGAAAAATTCCACCCTAGGACGTACGCCTAGGTAACTCCGCAATCGACATCATTACCAGATGCTAGACCTATCACGGAAAGAGGCAAAGGTAATTGATGCACGCGTCTATTGCTATTAAAACGAACAGAACCCCTAGATCGCAAGGAGTTGTACACCTTTTTTATCTTAACTTCCCCGAGAGATTTCCTGCACAGACACCGGGGATGCGGGTGCACGACCAAATTGTTGCCTTGCATCATGGGCCTCGACATTATCGCCAAAAATGTACTCTCTAGCCCGAGATGGTGGGGATGAAGGCCTTGTGACATAAGTAAGAAAAAATTAAGCAAACACTTGTTACATGAGCGTGTTATTACATTTTCCCCGGGTTTATGGTTTCGTTGTTGCATGTTATTAGGGGTTCTTATTTTATGCTAGGAAACCGTTATTACATGTTATTTGTCCTATTGCCACACGTTATATTGTATGCTACATTTATGTTCTAGTATTTCATGTGTTCTAACATTGTCGTGTGTTATTATTTTATGCTAGGAGGTAGTGTTATACTTCATTCATCTACAATTTCGTTGTCGTGTAGGTATGGACGGAGACTTATATCCTTCATCCTAAACCCTATGAAAAAAATTAAATTTCATTTCTATAGCCTACTCTAAACCCTAGAAACACCCTAGTCCTTAGAATATAAACCTTAAATCAAGACCTAAACAGTAGACCAAGGCCATTGTTCTAGACCCTATGTAGTCGCGTGAAAACAACACTGGGGATACAATGGATCTACACCAAAGACATCCACGGTGTTGGGATCATATGACCCCCTAATAACTGCCAGGATCTATCTATCAGTGAATCATGCCGTGACACCAATATCGTGTGTGATAGCCTACCCTCCCCAACCGCCACCTATAGCATTTATCTCTAACACATAAAATAATATCCTTTTGCTCATGCCGTTGGCCTCTTCTTCCCCGCCGGTGGTGGCCGAGGAGATAGTGAAACACCAGTACGAGCGGCACCCGTCCAATCTCCATTCGGCGTCCGCCTCATTGTCACCCTATAGCATAGCAGATGAAGCATATCTTTGGGTTGGCGAGACGTCCTAGTCGAAGAAGGCAAGGACCAGCGGGTCGTGGTTGTGGCATGTAGCAGCAGCAGCTATGCGACGAGGATGACAGCTCGGGGTGGACGGCCTTGATCGCCTCCTACTTATCTACATGGACACAGGCATGAGCATGAGGCGACAACCGGCAGGAGGTCGCGGAAGGATGGGGGCCTCCATATCCAACGTCGTCTGTTACCGGAGAGGTGCTGCTCGACAAACGGATGGACATCCTTGGGCTGCTCGGGAGGAAGAATCGATTTTTGGGGTCAAGCCATATTAGGGGAAGAAGAGGATCCAGATTTGGGGGTTGGGTAGCAGCACGTACCTTGAGATGCTGAGCAAGGACACGTCGCCGACGGGACAGCTAGCAATTCGTGGCCGACGGGGTCGTGGGTGCAGGTCGTCTTGCCCCTCCTCCTTCTTCCTCATGTTTAACAGGGCAAGGGGACCGAGCAGGGAGCGGACGACGCTTGGAGAGGAGTTCACGGCCGTCGTCATCCTGCGGTGGGTCGTCGTCGCGGTTATCAGAGCAGCATGGTGGGCTTATCAGAGAGTTGTATCCAAGCAACATGGTGGGCTTAGCAGAGAAGCATGGTCGTCGTCCTGCGGTGGGTCGTCGTCGCGGTTATCAGAGCAACATGGTGAGCAGCATGGTGGGCTTCTCATTAAAGTTGGCTAACAAAATCGTAGTGTCGACCAAGCAAGAACTCTTGTGGGCTAACAAATATCATAACGAAAGGCCCGTGCCAAATGTCGAATGAAAATAGTTAGACCACTTCAGCTTTTAAAGCCCCGCGAGTTTCATATCACGCGGATGTAGCGGGCGTCTCCCGAGGTAGCGAGCGGGCCACATGCGGGAGTAGCGGCATGGAGTCGGTGGAGATAAATTTGGGGAACGAGGAAAATAGCTAAGATAAATGGTGGGACCCACCTTGAGGTGACATGTGTCCCTTGCCTAGCAAGTCTTAGTGATATCATAATATTTGTATGCCCTTGGAGAGAGTTGTATGTGGATTCATACAACAGAGAAAGTTGCACGTAAGTGGGTCCAGATGACCGAGAAAGGATAAGTTGATCTAGGCCATAAAGACAGGTGTACCTGGCTCTATATGACCAAGACACCTGCATATGGGACCATAAGAATGAGAGATATGTATGTGGGTCCGAACGACCGAGAAAGGTGTATGCGGGTCCAAAGGGTCGAGGGAGTTCTATGGGTGAGTAGATGTTGAAACAAAAGTTTATGGGAGGTGTTTATGGGACTTAACAACTTTTGTTATGTGTATGTGATTCAGAGGAGAAACAAAAGTTCATATGACCTAGAGAGATGTATGCGGGACACGATGACCGAGAGAGGTGCATGCGGGTAACTTAGGGAGGTGTATATGGGGTCGGATGATCGAGAGAGGAGAGGTGTATATGTTCACAAGTGAGGGAAATTTTGACAACCTAAAGTGCATGCAAATCCAATGTTTCATGTATGCGAGACTATATGAACAATGGAAGTGCATGCAAATCCAATGTTTCATAGAATTTTATTTTAACTACCAAAACATCTCTAAAGGTGGCGGGGTCCTCCATGCTAGGACAAACTGAAAGTATAAGAACCGTCATTTCATGTTCCTTCTCGGCTTCACGTGTTACTAGGGCCCTTCTTCTTATGTCGGTGATAGTTATTACCTACCATTTCATGTGAAATTATTATTTTATGTTACTATTTAATGCTAGGAGACAACGATTACCTATGATTTCATGATCTGTATTATTGTTATCATTTTGTACATGAAATAATAGCTATTACCTATAATCAAATGGCGGGTCAATGTAATTCTTTCTGAGCCGAAATATTTTTATGCGTGCTCATATTAAAGGCGATTTCGGTGTGTTGGGAAGATCTCATGAAGTTTGGTTTTACACTGACTTGTACTTTTTTTCTATACTCGTGCAAGAATAAATTCTTAAGCCAAAAAAGGTCATCCAGGGCCTCCTACGGGGTTGGCGAATCTGAGACGAAAAGTGATCGAATTATGCTCAAAATCGTCGTGCATTTTTTTCCTTACTTCATGCAAGGACATTGTTATTACTATCATCTCATGTGTCGTTTCATTGTATCCTGCTATTAATTCATTCATTACCTACAATTACATGTCTTGTCTTTTCGTAGCATGTTGTTATTTTATGCATTAAATTATAGCACCAGACCAGTCATTTCATGTGTTATTTTTGTCTCCATGCGTTATTGGGGCCCTTATTTTGTGCTCACTGCCTCCTTCCCAATTTAGGTGGCACAAAAGTTTTTCGAGATCTATGTGTGACATGAATTTCATTTGTCGTGATTATCGTTGGTTCAAAAGTTCATTTGTGGTGTTCGTCTTACTTCATAGCATAGTGCCCATCATCTGACAAGACAAAAGGTGGCAAAAGTGTTTGTCGATGGTTACAAAAGTGTTGGCTCTTTCTGTTTTGCCAGTATTCCCGATTATTATTGATTTGGCAGCTTTCCAGCCTCGTCTGACAAGACAAAAGGTGGCAATTCACTAAAAATTGTCGCATTATTGTAGGGTACATATTTTACTATAGGATATAGTTATTACTATCATCCCATGAGTCATTTCAGCGACAACCATCATTACTTTATATATTAAATTTTATGTTGTGTCTTGTTACCACGTGTTAATATTTTATAAGCGGAATTATAGTGTAAGCCCGTCATTTCATTTATCATCATTAATTTATGAAACGAGACATATGTTGCCTATGATATGGCTTATTTTCCTTTCTTTAGGGTCTATAGCACGTTATTTTGGGGTAGGGGGCACACATTCTTGATATGCAAACGGTTACGGAGACGTCGTTCTTGCGTTCTCATGTCCATGTTTTGGGCCTATATCACACATTTTGGTTTTGGTGGTCTTTTGGCCCTTTTTTGTTTAGTACATTCACTCTCTTTTTCGGATGGTTGGCTCATACTATTTTGGTTTTGGAATTCTTTCGATCAATTTTTTTTTAGTTTGCCAATTGCCCCGCTCATCGTTTTGTTTTGTTTTTGTGTTTTGGTAGTTCTTCCGCTTGTTTCCCGCTCTCCCGATTTTCCCACATATTTTAAGCACACATACTTAGGGTTTCCCTGGCCATTTTTACAGATTGGTGATTATAGGCAGACATCTAGTTTTAAAGTATAAAGTTTCAATCCTTTCAATATGAATGAAAGACTACAGAGTTTCCCGTTTGTTCTCAGCATTTTTTCATGTCCGTTTTCAACACAAATACTTCTTGGATTTTCTCGCCAAATTTTCACAGCCACTAATAATTCAAAGATGAGTTATCTAGTTTGTAAGACCAAAATATTAACTCTTTCAACATGAACATAATATCAATCAAGCTACATGCATACAAAATATTATAATGCATATTGAATGATCTGCGCACAACTGCCATGAAAATAATGATTATTCCACATGTCCTTATTTTATGCCTAGAATGAGAACATTTTCATTAAATGCTAGGTATGTATTTTTCATGAACCATAATATTTTCACACGAGCTCGCTTGAGATGATTTTGCTGATTTTTTAAAGCTCTAGGTGAAGTTTGTTTCTCCATGTCCAGTAGTTTTCACCCAAAACACCATGTCATTGACCCTCTCTCCATGAGCACATGTTCCCTTAAACATGCCCACACACATTTTTTATATCCTAGCATAAAATAAGGACCCTAGTAACACATGACGAGAAAACAACACATAAAATTACGGATAATTATTATCTCATAGCGTACAAACAAGCAAAGACAAAATGACACATGGAATGACCAGTAATAATAGTACCTCTAGCATGAAGCTCCGGCCTGGTGGAGCTAGCTGGATTGTGTTAGTTGCCTCTAATGCATGTTTGGCTAGATGCGTCACGGGGGATCGGAAGTGAGATATCTTTCGACCCGACATGCTGACGATATTCTGGTTCGGCATGGTCCTGATTCGATAAGATTTTTTTTTAATTTGGAAGCTACCTATGACAAATGAAAATAATCCCTATGTGGCGCGCATGATTAGGTTCCATCCATGGAGGTACATCCGTGAGCGCCAAAACGAGCACTGGTGGAGAAAGGGGTATTCGCACCGGTTTGTAAGGGCCTTTGGACCCGGATACACATCCGGTGCTACGTATCCGGGACTAAAGGCCCCCCCCTTTAGAACCGATCTGTCACAAATCGGTGCTAAAGGCCTCCACGTGGGCGCCGAAGAGTGCGCGCAGGCGTAGGACCTTTAGAACCGGTTGGTAACACCAACCGGGGCGGCGGCGTGGCGTCGGGGGGGGGGGGGGGGGGGGCGGGGGGCGGGGGGCGGGCGAGGCGGACGGCGTCGGGTGCAGAGGTTGGCGGCGACGAGGCGACGTCGAGGGCGCGCGGCGGGGCGGCGAGGAGGCGACGGCGACGAGGAGGCGTACGGCGAGGCAGGGCTT
Organism: Alopecurus myosuroides; assembly: GCA_028641055.1. Lineage (NCBI taxonomy): Eukaryota > Viridiplantae > Streptophyta > Magnoliopsida > Poales > Poaceae > Alopecurus > Alopecurus myosuroides. The sequence goes on from CM054061.1 coordinate 191,593,844, forward strand.
CGCCCGGGAGGAGAGAAGACGCGCGAATATGGAAGTTGGAAATTTTCGCTAAGGACTGACAGGGAGAAAACCCCCTGTACAGACCTTTAGAACCGGTTGTTGTTAACAACCGGTGCTAAAGACTTTAGCACCGGTTGTTAACAATAACAGGTACTAAAGGTCCAAAATGGGGCCACGTTCAGTCTGCGCGCGCGGACCCCCCTTTAGGACCGGTTGTTTTTTCTTTTTTCTTTTTCCTGTCTCTTCTTTTATTTTTCTTTTTTGTTTCCCTTTTCTGTTTTCTTTTACATTTATTTATAAAATCAAAGTAGACTCAAAAAATTGTAAAATCAAATATTTATAAAAACATATTCATATTTTCTCATATTTTGTGTAAAAATTGTCTAAATGTCATTTAAAACAATAAAAAAGTAAAAAATAAGATATTTATCAAACTAATTTGAAAATATAAAGATATTTTTTTGTTTCCTTTTTCTTTTTCCTGTTTCTTCTTTTATTTTTCTTCTTTTATTTTTCTTTTCTGTTTTATTTTACATTTTTTTATAAAATCAAAGTAGACTCACAAAATTGTAAAATCAAATATTTATAAAAAAATATTTATATTTTCTCATATTTTGTGTAAACAATTGTCTAAATGTCATTTAAAACAATAAAAGGTAAAAAATAAGATATTTATCAAACTAATTTGAAAATATAAAGATATTTTTTTGTTTCCTTTTTCTTTTTCCTGTTTCTTCTTTTATTTTTATTTTTTGTTTCCCTTTTCTGTTTTCTTTTACATTTATTTATAAAATCAAAGTAGACTCAAAAAATTGTAAAATCAAAGGAAACAGAAAGATAAGAAAACGATCAGTACATCATGCGATGATCCAAAGCGCCACATTGTTCTTTCAGGGAAAAGAAACATCGTGGGAGTGGGAGTGAACACTGACCACAGCATTAAGTTAAATAATGAGGATGCTCCATGGATACGGCCAAATCGTAAGAAAACGGGGACACAAGGGAAGAATTGTGATGTGTAATAATTTATTGTACCAAACTTTGTTGAATGGATCATGTGAATTATATTATCTCTGATGTGTTTTGGGGCAAACCTTAAAGGGGGGTGTAGAACAAAACAATCGGTATCGTCATCATACAGCCCTACCGTGGCTACTGGGTGCATATATGCATACGAAATGCACGGCAAGACGTATGATAACGAATCCGGATGTTTTGTATTTGCTCGATGAACTGAATATATGATGTATCAAACATTAAAGGGGGGTGTAGAACAAAACAATCGGTATCGCCATCATACAGCCCTACCGTGGCTACTGGGTGCATATATGCATACCAAATGCCACGTATTACGCGCACGACCAACTACCAATCGTTTTGAGTCAATGAGATGGCTAGAAGCGATCTACCCACAAATCGAGCCTTTTGCACACTATCTGAAACGCCCATACCTGGTATCCGATAAGGCACACACGCCGCCAAAAAAAATAGGAGGAGAGCCTCGGGAATTTGTTTTTAGGCTTGAGCAGAAATTTTTTGAAATTTTGGAGAAGTGATACTTTGTCCCATACCCCGCCCACCACCCTCTCCTCATAGACCTCAGTCCATTCAAGCCACTCCCTCTCCTCTCATGTTGCCGCCACGCCCATCGTCGGGGTCCAGCCACTCACTTCACTCCAGACCACAACCATGTTACTATATCCTCCTCCTCTCCCGATTCCACGTATTGGTAGCGTGAAGGGAGAGGGCTAGGACTCGTCGGCATCGAGGCTTCTTCCCGCATGTCGTCGCGGTCTAGGCCGCCGTGGAGTAGCTTCAGTTTTTTAGGACCGCGATCCGCTCCACTAGATCATACTTGGTCCCCCATCAGCTATTACCGTGGAATTATTATTTCATGTGTCATCCCTTTGTCACGGGTTATTATTTTGTGCATGAAAAAATATCATAAGACCCGTCATTTTATGTGACCTATTATTGTCACGACTTATAATTGCCATTTATTTCGACGATTTCTTTTTACATATCATTTCATGTGTAATCCCATTGAGGGTGTTATCATTTTATGTTAGGATACAACGATTGCATATGATTTAATGTGATGTCTCATCGCCGCTAGTTATTATTTTATGCATGAAATGATAGCTTTACCAATGATAAAATGGTATATATGTCAACATATTTGTTGCGTGAGCTGCACCTTTTGTATACAAGCTCTGATCAAGGTGAGTGTGGCGCCATTGGGTCTAGCGTGTCGGCTCGTCTTGATTTGCGCTCATCGCCACATCGGCTTTCAGCGGGCGACGTGAACATCACGACGATGCATGTGGCGCGATCTCGGGTTGGTAGGTCATCCGCCATCATCAGCGCACAATAGATTCCATTCGAGACAACATCGGATATATATACCCTAGACGAATGTTTTTCGAAAGAACAATTTTTAAAATTTGAAATCTATCCCCGACATGTAAAGCGTCGTAACGCGCGTAATATATGGGCGCATGCATATATGTCCATGTTGCGAACCTTGAGGCGTTGTGGTAGGAGAACCTCCGTCGATCCCGTCCGGTTACGGCGAGTCCCCTCGTCGCTGACCACCGCGCGGATAAGAAAGGAAGTTGAGGATTTTAGAGAGCGATTGATTTTTTACAAGGATTGCTTTAAATAATTGTTTAAGCATTATTATACGATTGGAGCAATAGTAATAAATGTTGTTGATTCCTGTGGGGGAGATTTATTTTGGCCGTGCCAGCAAAGTTTGGTATACCTCCTCGTATACTACCCCACACGATCCTAATTGGCCAGAAAAATAATCTCCTAAATTCTAGCTATCCCACGGATCACTGATCGAGAGGAGGAGAGTAATTATAGGGAGAGAAATGGCAGACTTAATTTTTGTGTTACCTTCCCGAGAGAAATCATGTGCTCTCGATGGACATACACTCGCGGATTGCTGACGTGGAGCTCGATCTGAACCGTCCGTCCACTAAGCTCTATCACAACTCACAAGTCTCAGAAAAGAAAAAAAAACAAGCCACACGCACACACACTCTCGATCCCCGTTCTTCCCAACCACAACCTATCCCCAATCCCATCTGCATCTGGTCTCCCGCTCCTCCGCCGTGCTCGCCGGAAATCTCTCCCTCGCCGGCATCCACCTGCGAGCGCGGAGGTCGCTGGCTCCAAATCTGCGCCGCCGTCCGTCCGTCGAGAGGAGAGTCCGGAAGCAGCAGGCCTTGTCGACCAATAATCTACTGGGATCCGAGGCCACACATACCTTCCCCGCGTCCTCTCCGACGTGCTCGCCGGGATCCCTGTCCGCTCCCCACGACAGTCCACGGCGGCGCCTCCATGATCTGCATCGCTCCGTCCAACTCGCGTCGCCGCGTCGGCGAATGACGGGCCGGAGAGCCGACCAGCAGGCGCATGCTGCCGGCCGCGATGTTCGTCGCGCCGGTGGCCGCCGCCCTCCTTCCCCACATCCCACTCCACCGTAGCAAACGTCGGGAATAGCCGGTGAGACACCTCTCTCTCACTGCCCCACAACCTTGAACGAATCTATCATGTACAACACTTGCCCTGAGTGTAAAAATACACGTTTTTTTTTTGTTTGGTGCAGTCCGGTTGGGACCCTCAACTTGTAGATTCATGTCTGTACGTGTCCTGCATTTGTGCATCACTTCAACTACTCTGTTCAGACTGGTATTCCCTCTAGTCCAATGCAATTCCAGCCTGCTATTTTTGACATGTTGACCATAGTAAAACTTGCTAGCTAATGATGTGAGGCACCTCCCAGTTTAGACAAATACTTTTTGTCTGTGTCCCCATCAGCCCACAACCGTAGCAGGCTGCTACATGATTTTGAACAGTGTTACTTCTCAACTTAGAATAGAATAGTAGTAAGTTTGAAATTCCACCGACAGCTTAGAGGGTGTGCTGGATATAAATAAATTGGAGGATATAGCTTCAAATAATTGCTTATGTTATCACTCATTGGCTCATTGCTAGGCGAACCTGATCGCGGTATATCAAATACCTTCCCTCATTGACAATCAAGTGAAATCGATAACCATCTATGGCCCTTTGTATCTCAGGTAGCAAAGAACTTGCCTACTAGTGCAAGAGTGCAAAAGTAAGAAAAGTACGTTGATAGTAATTAAGAGAGAATAAAAAAGAACAATATCCCTCCCAAATCTGTGTAGAGAGGACAGATACCCGACTTCTGTGTTGTGCATCTGGAGATACAAATTCTTCCCAAATTCCAGGAATAGGTGCAATGGTTATGCGTCGAAAACTGTGTGTCCTGGGGGGAAATTGTGTGTGTGGATACATATTACTCTGCACAAGAGAACATCTAACACTTGAATTCACGTGTATCCTCTATGTTCCTGCTGCCTAGTTAGACCATTAGTGCTGCTATGTATGGCCTTTCACATCAAAATGCTATTGTGACATGTACAGTTCCTATTTCATAACTCATGCAATCATGTAGTGTGATGCAAATCAGTTAGTTTCAAAATTTAATGTAAGGATTAAGGGTTTCTATTGTGTATTTTCTTGCAGACTAGAATAGTCCAGTGTTTTTTGCTTCCAAAATTGATGTCTTGAATTGATATGTGTTGTAGGGTAGGTGGCTAGTGAGCTGAAGGTCGAGTTGTGTGGCCTTGACAATCTATCTAAAGAGGACTGACATCAGAAAGTGTTGCTAATAATGGGTTGTGCTAGTGAAGCTATCATCTGGCACCTACAACTCAACTTGAAGTTAGAAAACCCATGGAGAAAGCTTGCTGGTGCTGGGTTGACCAAGGCATGGAGTCCGGGTTGCAGGCCGGCCGCTGCCAGAGCTGTAGCTGGCATTTAACGCCATGCATGGGTGGCTGAGCAGCTAGAGGCTAGACGACGGCGACACGTGTGGCTTGGTGGACGTCTCTGGTCCCGTCCATGTACGTCTTGCATTTATTCCCCTATCTATTTTCTCTGTTTAATCGATTGGATTATTGTTCTTTGATCCCTTGGCCATGAACGCATTATTAATTTTGCGTCTCCTATTTTTTCTCGCTACGCAGAAATCTACCCTAGATGAAGCTTGGAGGTATCACTTTGCCTAGCATTGTGAAGCTCAGCAAGCTGGAGACGTTGTAAGACTTATTTACCATCTGCACCATTGTGAGATGTTTATTTTGTTCTTGTTAGCCTCTCTCTGATGTATGCTAATTGCAGGGCAGGGACTTGACCAACAATCTGTTGGGGTGCAGGGAGCCTCACTCATTTGAGCTTCCTGTATGTCTGTGGTTGTTTGTGTGAACCTGGCAGAGGGGCAGGATGACTAGCAGGCTGTCAGCAGTAAGGCTGCTGACCGCGCACTCCCGCAGTCCAGGCCGGCGATGAGAAGCTCGCCAACACCGTCGGGCCAACAGGTTGCTCCAACAATCCTTGAAGTCATTGAAGACCATTGGTTCTTTTTTTTGTATTGCATGGCATATATATGCAGCTTCATGTTCGCTTCTGGTTTATTATGGTAGGATTTTCTACGTCCACTCGATCTATTCTGCATTTAATAGACTATGATGAATCTAGTTCAAAGTATTGGCTTGTGGTTTCTTTTGATAAGTTCATTGTTCATTTATACATGTGTGTTATTTTGTCCTGGTGATTTGCTCTTGCATGTATAGAACCAGTGAATTGAAATTTGATTAAATTCAAATTTCTTCGCCATTATGCACTTGCGGTTAACTGCTTACTCTTCATCTTTCTTGCCCATGGCTCCCAGAAGTAACTCAAAATTTCTCGGATGTAACTACTTTTCATCTTTCATGTCTAGTGTGTCAACCTAGTAATAGTAAATTGGAAATATGTGTTGTCTGTCTCTAGGTATGTAGGCTCAGATTTGATTACCTGGCCGATGTAGGGCCAAGTTGGCGTTGTATCTGCACGGCGATGAGGAGCACGTGTCTGCCTACTTGGGCTTTCTGCTGATAGAAGGATATATTATGAGTAATGCATGCCTGGATGATTTAAGTCTTGTTCATGCCGAATTAGCTGAACCTGATTGTTGAATGAATGCAGGTGACGCGTTGAGTTGTTTTCATCTCCACCTGGTGTGTGGCTCTGGCAGTGGCCCGTGCATGTATGTTGTGTCCGATCTGGTTGCTGCAGCTGGGCTGGCCATGGCCTCGCTTGTGTGGTTTTGGGAGTAGGCGGCGAAGCTGGTGTCGGCGGCGACGAGGACCTCATGTCAACCTACATGGACTTTGTGGCCAGGGCTTCACACACAAGAGCGAGAACTGGTCCTCACTCCTTGAAGCCGACGGTGAAAGTAGCTGGTGTATTTGTTGTTTCCGTAGTGGAGCAACAATCGTAGCAGCAAGTGGAGATTGTGTCTTTTGAAATTTAGTGTGGTAAGACAGATATGTAGGTGTGTATGAATGAGTGAAGCTTAATTTGGATGATGGATTGTGGTGTTGTTGAACATGCTCGTAAGGTGATGTTGGTAAATTAATTGGTAGAGCGCAGGATGCAATTCTCAGCCGTACATGTAGCTAGCTGTAGGAGATATATAGTACGTATAACTCTTCTCCACGCTGCGTACCAAAAATCCAGAAGAAAATAGAGTTTGCTAGTCGTGTCGATGGATGCATGGATGGGTTGGAAGGAAAGGAACATCACCTAATTAATTTACGTATAGCTAGGCGTGAAAAGAAAAGGCGAACATGATAATTAAGGTAACGAACAAAGCGAATGAGGATTTGGTATAGACGAATTCGATTAGTTGTACCGCAGCCTCCTAATTAATTTACGGATCCGGGACCCGAGAAAGTAGCAGTGTCTCCCCGGGTCCTAAGGCCTTCCGGGACCCGAGAAAGTAGCAGTGTCTCCCCGGATCCTAAGAAGTAGGGGCGGACATACATTAGATACGGCTTTGCCGTTTTGCATTACGGATGGCCTAAGAAGTAGGGGGGCGCGCATGCTGGCTACCGAGATTAGATGGATTGGCTACATCCATGTTGTCTAATTAATAAGGGTGACCGTGTTGTCTAATTAATTTCGTCGCCACGTCACCGATCCGGGAGAATCGGCATCATCTCGGACGTCCATCCATCCTGTGTGTGTGAGAGAGAGAGAGAGACCGGATGGATGGGTAGATGTAATTCTTCCTCGCGCGCTGGCAGCCTCCAACCCCTATGCTAGTCGTCCTCTCTATAAATCCTAATCCATGGCGACAAGCCCGCGTGCGGTTGCGCGTGTGACTTGACGCGACTTGAGCGAATTGGAGAGGAGAGGAGAAGGCATGCATAACGGTGGTGGTGAGTGCGCGAGTGCCGTCGTCAAAATGGATTGGTCTCGCTGGAGGTTAGTACGTATCTCAGTCCAGCTAGATTTGTTTCCGCGAGAGGAGAGGAGCGGATGGATCCATTTTTTTTTTTTCACTTCCGTTTTGGGTTCCTGAAGCTAGGTAGCCATGGTCTGTAGTAGTCCTGGTGCGTGCGTTGGAGTAGGAGCAAATGGATGGGTCCAGCATACGCGTACGCGCATGCATCCTCTTCTTCTTCTTCTTTTGTTGTGTTTGAGGAAGGCGAGATGCATCCTCCGTGGGCGAGAGAAAAGACGAGCAGCTGTTAGTGAGCAGTAACAATCAATCTAGCTGCGACGCGGATGTGATGCGACGTAGCCTAGTCCGCACACTTTTCGTGGTATCGGCGAGCCTAACTGCCAAGGTGTGGTATAACGCGTCCAGCCGCATATAGTCCGTACGTGGACGCTCTAGCGCTGGTGCGACGCGGAGGGAGTAGGCGATGCGCCCAGGACACAGACCAGTCACCAGTACGTAGCTGCTCGTCCAAGGAACCGAAGCGCGGGCCAACAGTAGTAGTAGTTGGGATCAGCTAGGCTTGCACGCTAACGCAACACAAGTGTCGGCACTCACCCGTGCCTATATATGTAACGCGGGCGCTTCATGCACTCATCCGTATCCACGCACCGATCACCGCGTCGTGCAGCTTTGGTTTCGCCTACATATATAGTAAATGGGGTTCGTGACGACGAGCGGCGCGCGGTTCACGGTGGGCGGGCGGCCGTTCTACTCCAACGGGTTCAAAGCGACCACATCGAGGCTACTTGATCCTGAGCCTGGTGAACAGCTGCAGCGACTTTGGCGGAAAGAGCCAGTACGTGCAGTGGGCCAGAGAGCAGGGTCACAACCTGGCGACGCTCAGGCACAGGATCAAGGCCGTCGACGAGTTCGTGTACAAGCGCGTCCGTGCCAGGGCCGACGAGATGTCCGACGGCAAGGCGCACGACGCTGTAACCTCCAACTTGCTCCATCAACCTGTACTTTTCATCCCCCACATGCATATGTTGCCTTTGGAATCAAGCTGGTGTTTTCATTTTGATGATAGGAACCGAAGCAAGATTTGCTGTCTAGATTCATCCTGGCGACCACCAGCGATTCAGGGAAGGTGGACTACAAGTACCTGAGAGACATCATAATGAACATAGTCATAGCCGGCAAGGACACGACCGCCGGGGGGCTTTCCTGGTTCCTATACATGATGTGCAAGCACCCGGAGGTCCAGGAGAAGATAAGCAAGGAGGTCAAGGGTGCTGCCAACGCTGCCGAGGCCGCGTCCGTCGATGAGTTCTCGCAGAGTCTGACCGACGAGGCGCTGAACAGGATGCACTATCTTCACGCCGCCCTGACAGAGACACTCAGGCTGTACCCTTCGGTGCCGTTGGTGAGTCCTATCTATCTAGCTAATACTCCCGCACACTCCCTGAACTTGTGATCATGGGAAGAACAAAACCATTGCTTTATGAGAATGTATGTAAAATTGTACTAATACAGATCTGTGCGTGTGTGCGATTTGCCTTTCGGTGTTCGGTGTTCCAGGACAACAAGGAGTGTTTCTCAGACGACGTTCTGCCCAACGGATTCAGCGTCGGCAAGGGAGACATCGTGTTCTATACCCCCTACGCGATGGGACGGCTGGAACGCCTGTGGGGCGACGACGCCCAAGTTTTCCGGCCCGAACGGTGGCTGGACGAAGATGGCGTGTTTCAGCCGGAGAGCCCCTTCAAATTCACAGCTTTCCAGGTAACCACATCACACCACACATTTGTCTCAAAAAAGCACACCACACATAAACGCCATGACGTTCCGAAACAAAAAAAAGAATGTACTATGCAAATGTTCTTGATATTGTCGTTGAATCCTGTTCTGAACTAGTGCTGGAGGTTTTATAAACTCTGATCACATGCCTCTTCTACAGGCTGGTCCAAGGATCTGCCTGGGAAAGGAGTTCGCGTACAGGCAGATGAAAATCTTTGCGGCCGTGTTGCTCCGTTTCTTTGTGCTCGCTCTGCGTGACGAAAACGCGAGCGTTAACTACAGGGCCATGATCACGCTCTACATCGAACAGGGTCTCCATCTGACGGCTACGGCGAGATGATTGTGGCTTGGTAGTCGACTCTGGCGGTGCAGCGCATGTAATAAGGTCATGTTCTCATTTGAACTATCCTCATTTTATGAGGAGGATTTTAATGAGACGGTGACTTCTAAATACTAGAAAAGAGAAATTACTGGTCGAACCCCGATCAAACAATGGCGGAATAAGATTCGTCACTTTAGACATTTTTGTGCGGTGGTTCGCCGGGAATGCAGCTGTGTGCATCGATTGATGAGGTGCTTATCCCCATTTCAAAAAAAAAAAAAATTTGGAACACGATTGGATTATATAGGCTAGAGAAAGATCATGTACTCCCTCCGATCCGAATTACTGGTCGGAGGGCTAGCCAAAGTTTTGGCTAAGCCTTGTGTGAATGTGCGACCATTAATTTCGATCGAAGGTAGTATTAAAAATTGATTAATGAACCCGATTTTGTAGACGAAAGGCATGCATGCCCGACTTCAAATTAATAAAGCCAAAGGCCAACATCCATCAGCTTAGAACGCTTAGAGAGCACTAGAAACACAAATACGCTGGAGACACTCGAAACATCTAAGACTGCACCAGCCGAGACCGACCACAGACCTCTAGGCACACTGCCTACAAGGTACCAACACACCCAGAAGTTCCAACACTTCGACACGAGAGACAGACATACAAGGCACAGGCGCCCACCAGCAGACGCAGCTGCTCTAAGAACCAACAGACGGAATAGTAGATGTATTGCGCGTTGAAGTTGCCGCAAAGATGGCTGTAAGCGAGGCGACGAGCTCCGCGGTGTTGCCCCGACCTTTAAGAGCGGTCTCCATTGCTATAATAAGATTAAAATTTTAAACAAACAATCAGGAGGTTGATTAGGGAATTTTCCTTCAATCGAGAATTTGTTCCTCATGAGCCATAGGGCCCAACACACCGCATCAAACAACATACGCAACACTTTGCGAGTGTTGCCTTAAACGTTGCAAGGATCTGAATGAGGTCCGCAAACGTGCCCGGGTTCTAGGAAAACTGCGCGGCCCACTCCAAACAAACTGGGCAAGAACGCAGTTGAAGCAAATATGACTAGCGTTTTCGGGGCAATCACATAGGCCCAATGCCCATTGGAAGGCCCCTTATGGATAACCAACTGGTCATTAGATGGCAAGCGATCCCTCGCAAGCTGCCACTAAAAGATTCTCATCTTCAGCGGGACCGGAGCCCGCCAAATGTCTATAGCATAAGGATCTAAGTTGTCGCGATACAATTTCCTGTAAAGGGACTTCGTGGAGAAGATGCTAGAGGAGGTGAGCGCCCAGGACACGTTGTCCCGTTTCGGGAGCAGCTTAACCTCCTCCACCTCACGTCACAGCAGGTCCCACTCCTCAAGCTTCGTAGGGCCAAAACCGCGTCTGAAGCGCAAATTCCAACCCACCTCCACTTGAACCTGAGCAATCAGGGCATTGGGTGCCGAGGAGATGGCAAACAGGTGGGGGGACCTCAAACTGAAAGGCGCCTCCCCTTGCCAGTGATCAGTCCAAAACCTGATGGACTCACCATTACCCACAGAGAAACGTATGCCCTCTCTGAACTCCTCTTTCACCTTATGGATCGAGTGCCAAAACTGGGAACCGCCAGCAGGTGAGGACCCAAAAATATCAACGGCACCAGGATACTTAGCTCTCAAGATACGTCCCCACAGGCTATTGTCCCCCTCTTCCGAGAAAAACCGCCAAATCCATTTGGCAATGAGTGCCTTATTCAATAATCTAGTGTTTGACACCCCAAGCCCACCCTCGTCTATGGGTTTATAGATGTCCTTCCAGCTAACCATGTGGTATTTCCTTTTGTTACCCTTTCCTTCCCAAAATAAATGGCCTATGTGCTTGTCAAAGCCCGCGTGCGTACCCTCAGGCAACAAGAACAGAATCATCGTGTGAATCGGGATACTAGAGAGACATGCATCCACCAGCGTCGGGCGGGCAACAGACGACATGAGCTTGCCTTGCCATGGCTCCGTCCGGAAACCCACCTTAGCCACCACATGGTCTAGATCAGCAATGGTAAGCTTACGGTCCGCCATTGTGAATCCAAGGAAAGTGAATGGAAAAGCCCCTTCCTGACAGTTAAGGAGCTTGGCCACCCTGGCATGTTCCCCTTCAGTTCCCCCCATAAGGACGACTTCGCTTTTTTTGAAAATTGATCTTCATTCCTGACATCAATTCAAAACAGATCAACAGGAATTTGAGGTTGGTCATGCACATGGGCGAGTTTTGGATTAGAATCATAGTACCATCTGCGTACTGGAGGTGTATAAACCCTCCAGGGATCATAAGCGGAACCACACCTGCAATGTGGCCCGCTAGGTTAGCTTTGCTCAACACTAGGTCCTGCGCATCCACCACAAAGTCAAAAAGCAAAGGAGAAAGAGGATCACCTTGACGCACCCTCTCTTATTTATGAAATAGGGCCCAACCTCACCATTGAGCGAGACCGCAGTCTGCCCACCTGTGACCAACTGCATGAGCTTGGAGACCAACGCAACATCAAATCCTTTCATATGCAAGACTTCCTGCAGGAACTGCCAGCTAACCCTGTCGTAGGTCTTCTCAAAATCCAGCTTCAACGGCACCGTTGGCATGTTTTTGGATTTGAACTCGTGTATTATCTCGTGAAGCACCACCGGACCATCAAGGATGCACCTCCCTTCAATGAAGGTCGTCCACACTGGACTGGTCACTTTCTTAGCCACAACAGAAACCCTAGAGGCCATAGCCTTCTAAACAATCTTGAAAATGACGTTGATGAGGGAAACGGGGCGAAACTGTTTGATATTCGTAGAACCCGGGGCTTTTGGGATGAGCGATAGGATCCCAAAATTCAGCCTGGAAATGTCCACTATACACAACATTAACCCATTAAGCAGACTGGGCACTAGATCCTGCAGCCAAGGCCAATTTTTTTTGAAGAAAGCCACCGGGAAACCGTCAGGACCCAAGGCTGTGTTAGATTTGGTGCCGCACAGGCTCTCCTCTAGCTCCTCCCGAGTGAACGTTAACGACAAGGACTTGTTGTCCTTGGCCGAAACCAACGGTTCCTCCTACCACGGAGAGGGAACCAGGGACAGATGTTTTGGTTCTGTCGTCCCCATCAGCGAGATGTAAAACTTGTACACATGCTTCTAAATAAGGCCTTGGTCCATGACCGGGCCCTGGGGAGTTTCCAACCTATGAATCGCACACTTGCGCTTGCACCCATTCTTATAGGCATATAAAAAGTCGTGTTTGCATCCCCGTGAAGCAGCTAGTCCTGGCAGCTGCGCTGGCGCCAGTATTCCTCCTCGGTGGCCAAGATTTGCATGAGCTGCTCCTCCAGGAAATACCTGAGGGCCCAAGCGTCTTGATCGAGCCCCGGGGCATCCGCCACCTGACCTATCCTCTGAATTTGGCTGAACAGCGCCTGCTTGCGATCTTTGTCCAGCTTGCCCCAGTTAGCCCCGCCCTGCAAGAATTGCCTTAATTGCGAAGTTTGAGCCTGCTAGAAGTCAATCGGACCTCGACATCTCCCCATGTTACTCGCAAAGTACATCCACTTAGCTCCAACCATCTTGATCTAAGTCCGCTAGTCTCAAAGAAAAACCTTTATGAACGCTTGGGGGAACCCTCTCAAGAATCCAAGACAAGAGGGGTGTGGTCCGAGCCTATAGACGTTTTTGCTCGCAACGAAACCGGTGGAAAATTTTCCTCCCACTCTGGAGACACTAGGAACCGGTCGAGGACACATCTCACCGGGTTTCTCTCCTTGTTGGTCCACGTGTATCATGCCCCTGTTCGCTCTAGGTCCTTCAGCGCTAGCTGGGCAATGCAGTCATTAAACCGTCCCACTCTTGGCCAGTTAATGTTGGCATTATTCTTATCCCTAACGCCCCTGATTAGGTTGAAATCACCCCCCACCACTACTAGAAATTGGCACCCTGCCACTTTGGCCTCCAACTCAGACAGGAAGTCTTCTGTCCAGGCATGGTCCGCAGGACCATAGACCCCAATGAACTCAAACTTGAAATTGGAAGGACGGTGAAACACGGTAGCACTCAAATAGAATTGGTCCCGATCAATGGCTCCCACTTCCAACATGTTGTCTCTAATCCCCAGCAGCAAACCCCCGGAACGGCCATCTGCCGCCTTCTAGTGCCAGAAGAATTTGTCCCCGCTCTCAAGACTGGCTAGTTCTTGCTCCGTGAAATCTCTTTTCATGGTTTCTTGGATAAAAATGATGTCTATACTCTCTTTACGGATATACTTCTTGATATGGTGTCTACGGCCTTTCCTCCGAAAGCCCCTGGAGTTCCAACCCATGGCTCTGATTGGGGTTGGTTCTCGATCACCCGTGCTTGGCGAGCTAGAGTATTCCTCAAGTTAGGTCTAGGGCCGGCCGTCGTAATCAGCTTCCTGGTCTTCTTTGAAGGGCCAACCAGCGCTGCCAAAGGGAGCGACAACTCTACGTCCAATATCGGCACCCCTGAAGAGGGCAATGGTTGCACCATGATGGTGTCCTACTGCACCGGCTCACCCTGAGCCAGGTTTGCCGCATCTGTGGTCGCCACAGCTGTCTCCGCTGTCTCTTTCGGTTTGAGTAAAGCTGCTGCAAGCTTGGCTTGGCCGAGCTCCTTAGAGCGGACCAAAGACAGGAGGGTAGAGGGGGGAGCAAATAGAACCGCGAAAATCAATGCAGCAGTCACGCGCAACGACCAAAAGAGGAGAATCCGCCAACGAGTCTAACACCAAGAACTGAGAGGACAAGCCACGAATAGGTACATTACCTGGGTCCTTCCCGGCTGCACGATATGAAGCCTTGATCGCAATAGGGGTTGCCGCAGAGCCCTTTCCCCGGTCGCTGCGCCTCGTCCCGGAGATGGGGGTCACAATGGAAGTGGAGTGTTTGCCGCACACCATCGTGACCCCGCCCGCCACGGCTTGTTGTTATCCATGTTCAACATTATGTACATCTTGTAGGCGTCCTTGAGATACATAAATGTCGGCGTCATAATAAGCAAGAAAATTAAAAAGGGGGGCATGGCTACACAAAGGTCGGCTTCTTAATTTCATGTCGTCGTTCTTGCCACTCTCGTTCCTCATCCACACTTGGTCACGACAGCCATGGAATTTGTTGCACAGCCCTTGAAGAATGGCCCACCGGTTCTCACCTCCTTTCGCATTGCGGTCGGGGAGGTAGTCGTGCATTTGGTACGCCTTCCTTTCCTCGAAGTCATCTTTAATGAGCTTCCAATACGTCTCACGTGTTTGTTGTGCGCCTTTGCCAGCGTCCAAGGCCAGGAACATCCACGATTCGGCCAACAGTTTATCCTCCAAATTGGACCACGTCTTGCCTCGGCTACCCGGCTTCTTGAAGATCTCGTTGGTGTCTACGTCGTGCACGTCTACTTCTTCTCCTTGGCCGGCATCAGCTTGCCCAAATTGACCAGCGTTGGCGTGGCCTAATGATCGGTGTCGGCGTGGTCAAACATGCCAGTGGAGTTGCGGATAATATCATGCATGGACACCTATATCGTAAGATCGACAATCAACACATAATTCACCTAGCAAACCGGCGTATGGGGAGATCGACACAATGAATTTCAACAACAATGCACGACAGGAATGAATGCACGACATCAATACAATTACCTTGGCTTGCTCTGTTGGCGCCTTGTTCGCCGAAGAGGTCGGACCGGAATGTCGTCTGGCCGCCACATGCGAATCCAGTCCGACACAGCGCCAGCATCGACACGAAGAGGGCCTCCTTGTTCATATCGATGCCGATGGACAGACGAGATGGAGAAGTGGTATTGCTGCGCGACCTGTACCTGGCTTCGGTCGGCGTAGTAGCGGGAAAGACGGCGACGAGTTACGCTGGGTCGGCGGGGTCGATGCGGCAGTTTGGCTCAACGTCATCATCACATCGGCGGTCTAATTTTCCTCCATCCTCGCCAAATTTCTCGCCAGTACGCGCCGATCTTGACGAAGGGAAGATGCGTGGGTACGCTACTGCTTTGCCGACAGCTCCAACGGCTGATCTGTCAGCTCCGGCTTCATTTGCAGCCTCTTCGGGGTCAAATTCGACGCTGCCGCTCGCGGGAGACCGGGTTCTTTGGCGGCATGGTGCAGGAATGCGAGGAGGCAGTGGCGGCGGACGGAAAGGTGGGAGGAATGGAGGGGAAAGTAGCCAATGTGGCGGGAAGAATTGGCCAATGTCTCTATGACGGGCGGGGTCCGCCTGTCTGGTTGGGCAAGCGGACGATCTACGGCGCCCTAGGCAGGGTCCCAAGTTTGACGGGTGTGCTGGGCACGTCGGACATAAAGTTGGCGGGTGAACACCTTTGGGATGCCGCTGCGGCGTTTTTTTTGTCCGGACGCGTTGGACCCTTGGGGGCGTTTGGAGGGCGTGTGGAGATGCACATTTTCGTTTATATAGTCGGGTTGAACCATATTTTTTGGGCACACGGATAGTAAAAGAATCTTCAGCCGTGCCCCCACGATGCCCCCATGCCCCTTTTTTAGTGTCGGCATGCAAAATATTGCCCAGCCGCACCCCCACGACGTTACTTTGCGCCGGTTTTTGCCAAAATAGCATCTGGCGATCCCACCCCTAACTCAGGATCCTGGGGGCGCTTGGGGGGGCTGAGGCGCTATTTTTTGGCCAAAAAGGCCCACTGTCAGCCATTGCTGCTCTCTCTCCTCCACATTTTCTCTCTCTCTCCCACTTTTTCCCCACCAACCGCGCTCTCTCTCTCTCTCTCCTTCACTTCAACACAAGGCAAGACACGCCGTAGCCACACCCGACGATCTCGTCATCCACCCTGCCCCCCGCCCGACCTCGCCCGCGGCCAACAACGCCGCCACCGACGAGGACGAGGACGCCAGGCGTTGTGGCTGCCACCTCGTCGTCTCCAGCTACAATGTCGCTGCCAGAAGAAGCCGTTGAGGCACCGACACTACTGGCTCGCCCACCTCTCCAGCCCTCGCTTCCTCCTCTTGGCCCTCAATGCCCACGCCGGCGGATGTGCTTGCGCATGCCACGCGGAGCGTGCGCCGGAGCGTGGCGAGAAGCCCGACCGCCATGCGCTCCACCGCGGCGTCTTCCCGACGCGAACGGGCGCCATCTTCCAGACGTGGGCGCCATCTTCCCGACGTGGGCGCCATCTTCTAGACCGGGATCGCGGGACGGAGCCTGTCGGATATATACCGATTAGGGGTATATCATATGGTGTCCTAAAGTGCCGGATTACCAGGGTAGCCTGAATGGTAATGGATTAAGGTCCATTAGGCGGCTCAGTAACCTGACGCACAGAAGTCGGATTCTAGAAGAACCCGGACCACGGCCCACGTGGTACGGCTTGGAGTAGAAGGCGGATTCTTGCCTTCCAAGTTAGAACTTACCGTAGTCTTCTAGGTTTCCTTTTCTGTAAGCCCTAACCCGGCTATTATATAAAGCCGGACAGGAGATAAGAAACATATAGACAAGAAGCTAGAGGCTAACTCGCCGAGAGGTTGATCCTTGTCGAGTAGCCAAACCTAACTCACATTGTACTTTGTATACTTCAGGCTTCAGCCCTGATTTAGTGAGATTGCAGGAGTAGGAACGCCGCCTAGTTGCGACGTACCGAACCTGGGTAAAATCCTGGTGTCATTGTTTGTCATACAACCACGTCCCCCCCCCCCACAATCTCCATCGGTAGTCTCATGGCACCCCCGTCTATGAATTCTACTACGATGCCTCGACAGTTGGCGCCCACCATGGGGCCCGCGACGTCAGGCGTTATGTTTCGATCGGGGACACTCGGCGGAATTGGCAGTACCATAATAGTTGGAAGTCTGGAATTCGACAACAACGTTGGGCGCTTCCTCGACAACGGATCGTACATGCCAGCACGGAATTATCTGGTAAGTGCCTGCGTTTTACCGATTGGACCTGCAAACATCTTTATCGGATTAACTGCAGAGGCAATGGGATTCTGTGGTGGAAGCAAATTTATCCCACCCGCCCTATACTCAGTCAAAGAAGACTATGACGCCGGATTTTGCTCAGATCGCCGATACTCTGCTAAATCGTACTTTATCGGTATGGTGCAATCCGAGATCACCGAAAACACGGATGAAAGCAATCCCGTGGAAGAGGTAGAAAACAAAAATCCCACAATAGAGGTGGAAGATCCGACATCCGTCAATCTGACGACGAACTCGGAAGCTGACTCTGTGTTAGCCACCATTGAGGCGAGATTAGAGTCGGAACCTGGATCGTACCAGTTCGATTCCGAAGACGAGGATGTAGACGCTTTCAAAAGAAAGGTCAAATCCTTTCAAGAGGGATTCCACGAAGTACTGATGGAAGAAACGGCTGAAAACACGGATGCCGAAAGTCTGGAAAGCCCTAGAACACCTCCGCCAAATGAGGAAAGAGAGGATGGGGAAGCCAGTCCAACATACCTGGATGTGAAGGAATTGACAGAGGAAGAACCTGGGAAAAAACCTCCCTCTTCCAAGAAAAAACACAAAGCTTCCAAGAAACTCCAATACAAGCTCCGGAAGAAAAAATTGGCTGATACAGCCAATAAAAACCTGGAAGCAGGAGGAGGAAGTGGAGTTAAGCCTGCGGAGAAGAAAGCGAAGGAAATATCTGTTCCGCCAATGTCAGAACAAGACGAACATGATCTACTTCAAACACCAGTGGGACCTCACGAACCCCCTGAAGTGCTGGAAGCCAGGAGACAAGCTCTCCAAATGCAACAACAACATCTATTTTGAACTCGGGAACATATCCAAAAAACCCAAGCTAACATTAAGTTAAATCAGGAAGAAATCAAGGAGTACGAGAGAAGGAATAGATCTGGCATTAAACCTACACGGTTACCCGAAATCGCAAGACCGGAAGTACTGCCGCCAAAGGAAAGATTTCAAAACCCGACCTGGCAAAATCAAGTAAACGGCACAGATGTCAGGGCGAAACTATATACAAAACCGCATCAGAAAACGCGGAGCCTGCATTCCCCATCCTCAACAACGATCTGTACTCCAATGGAGAAAAACTTTAAGGGGTGTATGCTTTCTTAGGGAAGGCTTTGCAACAGCAACATCGAGGGCAAGCAAGATCAGGGAAATTGCATGACGACTCGGCCCTATGCAAAACAGTTACATGCGCCGCTTGAGCACCTGGACCGGAAGAACCTGGAGATTCAAGTAATTCGAAAGAGAAGAAAGCAGATCCGAGAAAGGACAAGAAAAAGCCCGATAACAAGGATGCGGCGTCCAGAACCGGATCCCATCTGCCGAAAGATGGAATTAATCCCCGAGATCGGGAAGAACAAAACCGGAAGGACGGAAAAGCAATGCCGCCTCCGAGACGCCCTGCTGAAAAAGCCGGAAGATACAACATTCCTCACAGGCGTGAGAGATCCCGTACACCCCCCAGGAATAAGGAAAGACACAGGAGTAGAACTCCACCTTATCCCAAAGGGCACGATAACGGAGGAAATCGAGACCACCCCAGAAAAGCGCGTTCACGCAACAATGGAAAAGAAAGGAGCAGATCCCCTTCTATCCATTCAGCCGGTAGATACTCCGCACACATTGATAGAGCGGAAAAAGATGATCTATACTTCGGGCCTAAGTGTTTCACTGACAGGATCCGAAGAATAACTCTACAATCTGGCTTTGCCAAAGTTGGTCCAACATATCAAAAATATACCGGTAGTATAAACCCGGATACCTGGCTTTCAGACTATTACACAGCCGCCCAGATTAACAATGGGACAGATCTAGAGGCAGTAAAATTCCTCCCCCTTATGTTACTGGATGGAGCCAGAGATTGGATCAACGGGCTTCCGTCAAGAACTGTCGATAGCTGGGATGATATGGCTAGAGTTTTTACTCAGCATTTTTGGGGAACGTACAAACGCCCCAACAGCATCAACCAGTTAAACCGCTGCACCCAGTTTGAAGATGAGCCATACGTGGAATTTATCTCAAGGTGGACTGCAATGAAGAACAGCTGCTCTGGAGTAACTGACATACAAGCAATGCATGCTTTCGTCAATGGCTTAAAACCCGGACTCGTACCGTTCATGATCGGTTCCAAAAAGCACAAAGATCTCGTATCTATGCTTACAACCGCGAATGAGCACGCAGCGACCGAAGATGACATCAGAGCGAGAGGTGGCAATATTGAAACTTTGATTCAAGCCAAAAAAAGACCCTCTTCCTGAGAAAAAAAGCAACTCCAAAAGCACAGCAAAAACCCAAAGAAGTTAACATAGCCTTTGGAAGAGAAAATTAGAGCAACCTAACCTTCCTGGAAACCTAACCTTCCTGGCAACTTCATCGGCAAAGGTGGCAAAGAGAACACTTCGAGAAATAAACGCGGTTGTCCCACCAACCCCGAAATTCTTTAAGTACTCAAATACACCAATTACCTGGGATCAGTCTGATCATCCCGGAAACATCCCAGAACCCGGCACACAAGCTCTAGTTGCAAGTCCTATTGTTCAAAACACTAGGCTAAAAAGAGTGCTGATGGATGGAGGATCCAACATTAACATAATGTACCTGGATACAATGAAGCATCTGCGAATCTCCGAGACCCAGCTCAATCATAGCAACATACGTTTTCACGGCATCCTTCCTGGCAGGCAAGCACGATCCCTAGGAGAAATTTCCCTAGATGTGATGGAGGGATGATAACCCGGTAGGCTAACGCCAAGGTGTAACCCGGCCCAAAGGGAACCGTTCAAGACCCGGCTCAAGGAGGAGGAGTTTCTGGAAGGCCCAGGAGGTAGTGTAGGCCTTGTAACCCGGCTTTAGGGTTACTATTAGGAAACTTAGGGTTTGTATGCGGTTACCGGGTAGGACTCCGAGTATGCCTTGGATAGGAAGCCAGGGGGCCGAGTAAGATATAAGCCGGCTCCTAGGGTTAGAGAAAGAGAGCTTCACCAGATATTCGAGTATCCTTGTAATACGAGAGTTGATATTGTAATCTTAGATCGGAGACTCAGCGACTTGATTGCCAGAGCTACCAGATCGATTGATAACATGGTTTCCCTTGAGCTAAACCCTCTCCCAAACACCAGAGTCGAATTACCCCAAGATACGTTACCCCTGGTAACGTCTGCCGTGATTATCCCACGACAGTTGGCGCCCACCGTGGGGCATGCGTCCAAGGGTGTTTACATCATGGGAGAAGCTCGGGAAAGCATGAAGAACCTCATCATTGGCGAGATATACACCAAACCTGAAGGAAAGAAGATGGTGGATGATTTTGGCTGGGGGCCAGAGTCGGATCTGCTGGATACCGGATCTGTTGTCACAATTGGCCGGGTCAACGTGTTCGTCGGCATGGTACGTACGTCTGGTTCTGTTCCTGATGATGTTGAATATGATTCCGTGTCAGGAGGAGCGACCTGCGTTCAGTCGGAAGGGGAAGAGTCGGTCGGGACGATCGATCCGATAGAAGTGCCCACTGCGAAGAGGGAACAGCCGGAGGAGCCGGCATGGACCCCGCGCGGCCGGGTCATGAGGGAAGATGATACCGAGTCTATCCTGCACCTGCTGGAGGATCGGTACGAAGAGGACAGTTGTGATGAGGAAGAATACGAATCTGCACCAGGCATCGCGCGCCAGGTCGCGGTCTACACGGCCCCTGCAATCAATCTTAATCAGGGGGACGTGACTACGGCCGCGGTCGGAGCGGCGCGAGCGCTTGCCCAGCAACAAGATTCGGTTGATGGAAACCCGGTCATAGCCCGGGTTGACGGAGAGTCGGCTTCAGTCACCAGCCATACCCCGGAAAGCGAATTGCAAAGAAACATGTTTGGGTTTATGACAAACAGAACGCCAGGAGCATGGCCCTCAAATCCGCGAAATCCGGCTCTGTTCAACAATAACCTGATCTTAGATCCTATGGTGCTAGCAACGGTGATAACCCCAGAAAACGCGGCGGCACGCGCTGCGGATCTGGATGTGGCCCGCCGTGCATTGGATCAGCAGAGGAGAGATATGGAAGCTGGAAGACAGGGGATAGCAGCGCGCCAGCGCGAGCTGGAAGCATTGGAGAACCGGCTCCAGGTCCAGTCGACCAGGATGCACAATCAGAGATATCAGTCGAGATTACCGGTGACGGGTGGAACTATAAACCCGGCCGCACTGTTTTTTACACCTCAGGATCAACCAATTCCAGCTGTGAATCAAGAAACCGGACATCAGCCTGCAACCTTGGGAGGACAGCCGGCAAACGTACAAGCCGGATTACCCACATTGCAAACATGGATCGTAACTGGCAATACAGCGCCACCACCACCACCGCCACGATTTCATACTCCACCGGGTCACTTCAATAATCCCATGGACAATGTATATGCAGCAACATTGGCATTGGATCGTATCCCCGTAAGAGAGTCACCCCATGCGGAGGAGACCCGACGGGCGATAGATCTATTGCGCACAGCAGTGGCCCAACAGGCCATTTACCCGGATAACAGGAGTGGAATGCACAGAACACCGTATGTTAGCCGGTATAACGGAAATACCGGCAATATTCAGACAAGCTCAGCGCGGCGGAGGGCAGAGCAGCAGCAAATGCCGCCTCCTCCCCGTAGACCAGCAACTCCTGCAGTATCAGCAGTGCAAGACATTGTGGATAGTTCTCGAGCCAGGCGCGCAGCGGCCGGATCTGCGGTATGAGGGCCGGTAGCGGTTGCACCCCCTGCCGTACCTGCAGCAGGATCGCACGTTTCCCGGGTGAGGCCAGTACCGGCAAATTTAGCTGGGCCCAAGTGTTTGTCGGACGCCATCAGAGCTGAGCCTTACCCGGATAAGTTCAAGGAACCGGGTAAAGTGGTCAATTATGAGCCAACCATGGATCCAGAAACTTGGTTGAGCAGCTATGAGATGGCCATGTCGATTCGCAACGCATCTGAAAATCTTCAAGCCAAGTTTATGTACCTGATGATGTCAGAGGGAGCAGCAAAGTTATGGTTCAATAATCTACCCGAAAAATCCATCAATTCATGGAGTGAGCTGAAAACTGCCTTTATCAAGCACTTTCATGGAACATGCAAGAATTTGTTTACGATCGTTGATCTTGAACGATGTGTCCAGAAGAAGGGAGAGTCGGCGCGCAGTTGGGTGCGTCGGGTTATGGAAATACTCCACTCGTCCACAGATATTCAACCAAAGGATGCATTACAGGCTATGGCAAAAACATGCAAGTATATACCCTTAGTGCGAAAGCTGACGCGCATGAAATCTAGTTGGAATGCTTCAGAGGTTACTATGGGAGAGTTGATGGACGCGTGCAACAAGCACGCCGCCACAGATACCACAGAGGAGGATGTTGATGATAAGAAAGCAAAAGGCAATGCGAGCAATAGCGGAAGACCCGGCAATGGATCTGCGCCGGGTAACAATGGAGGAAATAGTGGAAACAACCAGAACAAGCGTCCGTATGAGGGAAGTTCCGAGTTTGTCGCCAATACAGAAGCCGGGTTTGCGAGACCCAGAGCAGAAGGAAATTTCAACGGAGGAAATTTTAATGGAGGAAACAACCAAGGACCACCAAGGCCGGCTAACCATATAGAGGCCTTCAAGATGCCTTGTCCGCGTCATAGCAGGAACGGCAGGCCGGCTAATCATTCACTGGAGTAGTGCGTAGATTTGCAGAGATGGAAGAACGAAGAAATACAGAAGGCAATGCAAGGTGCAGGCCGGGGAGCAGGACCGGGTCCGGGTGGAAACCCGGGCAACGGCCCACCACCGGCTGGCAACGCATGAGGCGGTAATCCGGGTAATAATCAGGGAGGAGCTGGAGGTTTCCAAGCTAACCCCAAGCAGTTGGGGCAATACCACGTTCATACTACAGGGACTTCC
Organism: Alopecurus myosuroides; assembly: GCA_028641055.1. NCBI lineage: Eukaryota > Viridiplantae > Streptophyta > Magnoliopsida > Poales > Poaceae > Alopecurus > Alopecurus myosuroides. Next base: position 191,617,173 of record CM054061.1, read on the forward strand.
AACAAAGACAGAAAGATACTTTAAAAAGCAGTAAATTCGGTTTCTTCAGCTGTCCCGAGATACTTGAGATGGTCGGATCAAGAGGTAACATGGAGCAGAAGGGATCACCCGGAAAGAATAGAGCATCCGGGTGTGTTATCTTTAGTGGTTGCACCACAGGTCAATGGTTACGAGCTGAAAAAGGTCCTGATGGATGGCGGAAGTAGCATCAACATTTTATATTGGGAAACTTTCTTACGCATGGGGCTAAAGGAATCTCAGTTGCAAAAAAGTTCCACAGTTTTTCATGGGATTGTGCCGGGTCACTCGGCGTGCCCCGAAGGAAAGATTACATTGGAGGTTGCTTTTGGAGAATCAAAGGATAATTTCCGAGTGGAGTGGCTCATGTTCGAGGTGGTAAAGTTGCGCAGCCCCTACCACGCATTGTTCGGAAGGCCGGCCTATGCCAAGTTCATGGCCAGGCCGTGTTACGTATACCTACAGCTAAAGATCCCGGGCCCCAAGCAAACCATCACCATACATGGGAGCCGGGTTATAGCAGCCGAGTGTGACGAAGGAGACGCGGCAATGGCAGAACAGGCTTGCAGAAAGGAAGAGCTCAAGTATTACCGGTCTCAGATAGACCCGGATGACAGAACGGCATTGAAGAGACCAAATACGGAGGATGAGAGAGCAAAATTCAAAGCAGCACAGGATACCAAGATGGTGGCTTTTGTCGAAGGTGATCCCTCCAAGCAATTTGCTATAGGATCTAACCTAGACAGTAAGAAAGAAGAGGCGCTCATTGAGTTAATTCGTGGAAATCAAGATGTTTTCGCTTGGACACCTAGTGATATGCCGGGTATCCCGACCGAGTTAGCTGAGCACAGTTTGCATGTTGATCCTAAGTCAACGCCCGTGAAGCAGGGCGTGAGAAAAATGAATGAGGAAAGAAGAAAGGCTATAGGAGTAGAGATAGCCAGGCTACTCGCAGCCGGCTTTATCATGGAAGTTTTTCACCCGGATTGGTTGGCAAATCCGGTTCTAGTAATGAAAAAGAATAATGAGTGGAGGATGTGTATTGATTACACGAGTCTCAACAAGCATTGCCCAAAGGATCCGTTTGCTCTTCCAAGGATAGATCAGATCATATACGCAGTGGCTGGAAGCGACCTGTTATGTTTCCTGGATGCATATTCCGGGTATCATCAGATCAAGCTCAAGAAGGAAGATTGGGAGAAAACATCGTTCATAGCCCCCTTTGGAGCTTTCTGTTACAAAACCATGACTTTCGGATTGAAGAACGCTGGTGCAACATACCAGCGGTGCATTCAAAAGTGTTTTGAGGATCAGATTGGACGCAATGTTCACGCCTATGTTGATGATGTGGTGATCAAAACAAGGAAGGCAGAAACGTTCATTGATGACTTAAAGGAAACATTCAGGAACCTGAGAAGATATCAGATGAAGCTTAACCCCACAAAGTGTGTATTTGGAGTTCCAGCAGGAAAATTACTCGGATTCATTGTTTCCGAGAGAGGATTCGAAGCAAACCCGGACAAGATCAAAGCTATCTAGAGTCTGAAAAAGCCGGAAAACCTTAAGCATGTCCAAAAGCTTACAGGGTTCATAGTAGCATTAAGCCGGTTTATATCAAGGCTTGGAGAAAAGGCGATACCCTTATACCGGTTGTTGAGGAAAACCGACAAATTGGTTTGGGACCAAGAGGCGGATGAGGCGTTCGAGGCACTAAAAAAGCAATTATCTGTGGCACCGGTTTTAGCAGACCTGGGTCCTAAGGAGCCCATGTTACTATACATTGCGGCTGGGCCCCGGGCGGTTAGCGCAGTGTTTGTTGTTGAGCGTAAAGAGGATGGAAAAGATCACCCGGTACAGAGGCCGGTTTATTACGTAAGCGAGGTACTATCGAAAGCAAAGCAGCGTTACCCTCATTGGCAAAAGCTAGTTTTCGGGGTCTTTATGGCCAGCCGGAAATTGAAACCATATTTTCAGGAACACCCCATAACAGTGGTTAGCTCTATACCAATGTCGGATATTATCAGAAATTCAGATGCAACAGGTAGAATAGCCAAGTGGGCCATTGAGATGGGAGATTATCACATCAACTACGAGCCCAGGTCTGCAATCAAATCTCAAGCTTTAGTTGATTTTATCAATGATTGGACTCACACAAGCATGCCCACAATGACACCAAGTTCCGAGTCTTGGGTGATGCACTTCGATGGTTCTAAGCAGTACGAGGGATCAGGAGCTGGGGTGGTACTTACATCACCCAAAGGAGACAAATTGAGCTACATGTTGCAAATTCACTTCGATTGCTCCAACAACGTGGCCGAGTATGAGGCATTGTTACATGGATTGAGAATAGCAAAGGAGATGAATATTAGGCGAATACGGTGCTATGGAGATTCGGATCTTGTGGTACAGCAGGTCTTAGGAACTTGGGATAGGAAGGATGCAACAATGGCAGCATATCGCAGAGAGGTGGACAGGGTTGCCGGGTGTTTTTTCGGGTATGAGGTGGAGCATATTGACAGGCGAAAGAACGAGGCAGCAGATGCACTCGCAAGACTCGGCTCGCGCAGAGAGCCGGTTCCACCTAATGTTTTCCTGGACGAGTTATGGTGGCCATCTGTTAAAACTGAGTCTGAGGAAGAGGTGGCTAACCAAGACCCGGATTTGGAACTCGTGTCCACGGTACGTGCTGTTCCCGAGTGGACAGAGTCGTTTCTAGATTACTTATCACGAGGCGTGTTACCACCACAGGAAGTTTTAGCAAGGCAAATTCTGAGACGAGCAAAGGGCTATTCTATTATCAATGGAGAGCTGTATAAAAGGAGTGCAGCAGGAGTCTTTTTGCGCTGTGTAGCACCAGAAAAAGACCGGCAGATCTTGAAGGAGATCCACGAAGGAGATTGTGGGCATCATGCCTCCACAAAATCCCTTGTGGACAAAGCATATCGTCACGGTTTCTTTTGGCTCACAGCCTTAGCAGACGCGGAGCGCTTGGTGGCAAGGTGCGATGGATGTCAAAGGTACGCTCGCCAAATCCATGTGCCGGCTATGGAGTTGCAAACAATCCCATTAACCTGGCCGTTCGCTGTTTGGGGCATGGATATGGTGGGCCCCTTCCACATATCACCCTGCAAAAAGACCCATCTTTTGGTAGCCATCGATAAGTTTACAAAGTGGGTTGAGGTTATGCCAGTTATCAATTGTGAAGCAATCACAGCAGTGAAGTTCCTGAAAAGGATTATCTACAGGTTTGGATACCCTCATAGCATAATAACAGACAATGGAACCAACATGTCCTTAGGTGAGATGGAGAAATTCTGCGGGAACAATGGTATCCGGCTTGACATAGCCTCGGTAGCCCATCCACAAGCTAATGGACAAGTGGAGAGGGCAAACCAGGAATTACTTCGTGGGTTAAAACCACGGCTGCGAGTCCTGTGCATAAGAGCTGCTGGAGCGTGGGTTGAAGAGCTACCATCAGTAGTTTGGGGAATTAACACTACACCTAACAGATTTACTCAGATGACCCCGTTTTTTATGGTTTATGGTGCAGAGGCGGTGTTACCGAGTGACATTATTCACGACTCGCCCCGAGTATCGGCTTACGTTGAGGTGGAGAACGAAAAGACCCGGCAGGATGCCGTGGATATGCTAGACGAGCACAGAGAACAAGCCTTGGAAAGATCAGCTATATATCAGCAGGATCTGAGGATATACCATTGTCGGCGGGTCAAAACCCGGGTCTTCCAGGAAGGGGACCTGGTGTTGCGCTTGGTACAATCAAAGGAAGGAAAGCACAAGTTATCTCCACCATGGGAAGGACCGTTCATCATAGGCCGGAATTTGCACAATGGATCATATTACTTGATAGATGCAAGGGAAGAGTCGGATATAGTCAATGACACCGCTCACACCACTTCATCTATGCAAGAGAGGGAAAGACCATGGAACGTGGCTCAGCTACGTCCCTACTACACCTAGACTAGACTAGGCTTACAAGTGAAACTACACGATGTAACAGGCAGCAGGTTTCAGACACACTCTTTTCCTATCCAGGGTACCTAAGGGGGCTGGAGGGTTTTTAATGAGGCGGCTTGCCGACCTAACTTTTTTCTCATATCAATAAAGAGATGGTTAAACTATGATATTGTTTCTTTCTTATGTGTTTTCGTCAAGTTTTTTATTCCTGTTTTAACTTTCTGTTCATTATTCTTGGCAAGGTAAGCATTATTTGTTTGTTTGTAGTATATTAGTTTTTCTAAAGGTTATATATATAGGTCTTGGGGGCTGATTGCTTGAATAGCACAGTTGCAAACTCAAAGACCCGGCCACGATGCCATTAAGTTATAAGGACCGATTACTTGCAATAAGTACGGTTACAATCTTATAACCGGACAATAGAGCCAAAATTTCTTGATTTCCCTTGCTTAAAGCTTGATGTGACTCGCAAAAAGGTGGCATGCTTTTCTAGCGTGTAATTACAATCAGTCATGATGCCCAATGGGACTTGCCTGACCCTGTTCTTATACAGTTATAGCAACATTGAATATCCACGCGAAAGCCGGCTTACAGCAAAGAGGATCAAAAGGGTCATCCAAACCACAAGTTATGCAGAGTACAAGGTTAACAGCCGGAAACTCGCAACATATTAAGCATAACTTCAAGCCTATGTGAGTAACTCCAGGTTTTGGGCCTTAGCAGAAACAATTTGCTCTTTTTGAAACCACCAAACCCTTAGACTCGGAAATTCGGGTCTTGGCGACTCGGGAATTCGAAAACAGCAACAAATTGTCTAGCTATCAAGATTAAAACCCAAAAAACCGAGTCTTGGGGACTTGGGGACTTAGGAAATAAAGTCCACTTGTCAAAAATCCCTGAGACCCGGAAACCGAGTCTCACAAAAGGAAGAATAGTGTCGTGGGATAATCACAGCAGGTGTTACCAGGGGTAACTGATCTTGGGGCAAGTCGACACAGGCGTTCGGGAGAGGGTTTAGCTCAAAGGAAGACATGATACAACTTGATCTGACAGCCGGCAATCGAAGTCGCCGGATCTCTATTCTCGATACAATAACTCGATTAGGGTTTACACTGGATACTCGATACCACACGATATTGCTAGGGTTCTTAGATCTCTGTGACAAACTATACCCGGGGGTCGGTTTATATAACACCCGTACCCCCCTAACTTACTTTACAAGGCACACCCGGGTCCTACCCAGACACGGCGTGCTAACCCTAACTTTCCTTTACAACACCCATAATCCGGGTCACTAGGCCCACGAGCTTGGGCCTCCGCAAACATCTTTATCCCTAGCTGTATCCTGCTCACTGTCTCTGGGCCGGGTTATTCCTCGGATCTTGGCATACCGGGTTAGCATCCCCCCACCAGTAGTCCCCAGAATAGCCTGGGCTTCACGGATCTCCTTGAAGCGCTTGCTATTCCTGAAAAGATATCAATCACACGGGCACATGGAAACCGGGTTAAGATGTTTCAACATCCAGCTAGGCCTTGCTCCTTGGTGGCCATGCGATAATTCAGGTTTTTCCCTCCAAACACCTTGGTTCAAACTTCTGGATCCAAATCATAGTAGCAACGCCAAGATCCTATGCTTGACAGCTAATCCCATCATCGCGGGACGAATCCCCTTCTTTCTTTATCCGGATGCTTTACTCAATACTGGGCTCATATCTCGCAGGAATTTTAAATAAATAGCCGTTTTATCCCCACAATTCCCGGCCTCCACTCACCGAGCCGGGCTTATCCAGTCGCACTATAAAAAAGCTCCTTAGGGATGACTCGAACCCTAACGGCTCATTTCCCCCGCTCCATTCCTTTCTCCTCTTGAGCTCTCTTTCTTCCTGAGCGCCACCACGGACCTTCCACGCACGTCACCGGAACCCATTGCCCGAAGGCTACGCTCCGCCACCGGTCGCTCCGCGCCGCCGCCAAGATCCGCCGGCGAACTCTCATCCGGCCCACCAAGAACCGCAAAAGGACATCAGGCCTGCGCCATCTGCCTCCGCAAGGCCTCCCTCGGATCTCCTCCGGTAAGCCTTTGGCGTTCATCAACTTCCCCTCGCAACCTCTGATTTTTTTCCTCAGATTAGATCCAGATCCGTCCGCCTCAGATTTCTTGGCTAGACCGGATTAGGCTACCCATAGTCTCTTTTAGTTCGCACAAAAGATAAAGCGCATACTCCAACCAACTCGCCTACTGCCCACAATCATTACCTTCGCCACGAATTTAAAAATAAAACTTCCAATCTAGGCTCGTACTGCCCAAGATTTCGGCCCCTGCATCAGTCACTCGGCTGGACTGCTCCTTTTTAATCCCCTTTATTCACATTTGGCGCTTAAGCCACTGCCCATCGTTTTCAAAAAGGTTCTTTACCATTTAGACCCCATAAACTTCTCCAGAATACGCAATACCCGGAACTTCCGAGCTTGATTCTACGGGCTAACACCCGGATCTCCTGCCATACCTCAATACCATCCGGCTGATACCTGACTGTTTCATAACTTCCATGTCTTAATCTTCTTCTTATTTGATGCCTTGCAGGTCAACCACATGGCTCCCAAGAAACAGATGAAAACCCCAACCAAGGCTAAAGCCCCCAACACCATTTCCGCCAACTGGGGGCGGTCGATGGTCACGAAGGCCAAGTTGGAGGAGCTAGTGGAGCTGGGAGTTCTCCCTCCTCAGGAGGATATCCAATGGAGGGTGCCGGGTAAGGAGACCCGGCCCACCCCTACAAAAGACGAGGTAATCTGCTTCGTGGAACATGTGACCCGGGGTTTTCGCCCACCCGGTCATCCTTTTTTCCGTGACATTCTTAGTCACTATGGCCTTCGCGTCTTCGACATCGGGCCCAATTCCGTGCTGAATATTACCCACTTTATTGTCCTTTCTGAATCCTATTTATGCACTCCACCAAACCTAGCTCTTTTTATCGAGCTTTATCAATGCAAACCGTGCCGCGAAAGCGGTGATGGGGCGCTTCTCACTTGCGGCGGGGTTTCGATCCAGCGCCGCAAGAACTCTCCGATGCCATCCCTCACCCTTAACTCTCATGTCAAACACTGGCAGCTTTCTTATTTCTACTGCCAGGACACTTCCCCATCCGGCCAAAAGAAACTGCCGGGTTATTCTGATGGTCTCCTTGATATCTCCGATAAATTTAGTGCCTTTGCCCCCGACTCAGATAGGGAGGCAATCCAACCTCTGCTATACAAACTCGCCACTCTTAGAGCCCAGGGCCTCATTGGGCTCAACCTAGTGAAGACCTGGGTCGACTTCAGAATTCAACCCAACTCCATCCGCACAAAGCTGATGTGCGAGTATTCTGGGGAACCTTCTGATCCACTACGATACTCTGACAACATCTTCGCAATCGGCGACACTCTCAAGACCATCAAGGGTTTTCTTACGGAGAAGCTCGAGGTAATCCGGAATATATCCGGGTTAGAGCCCTTCACACTTGAAAACCCGGCCCCCCAGGTAAAAACCCGACTCTGACGCCTTTACTTTCGCTCTTTCCACTTGATGCAACTGATAACCCGTACTTTAACACCTTTCAGGATGATGACGACTTTTGGAACACCAATACCCCCCTAGCTCCGAAGGTCCAGAGGAACAAGAAGTTGTTCACTCAGACGAAGGTACTCTCTGAGTTTTACTCGACTCGTTTGAACTTACCGTAACCCCTTTATTTCCAACCGTAATCTTGATGACATTCAGAACAAGAAGATGACGAGGAAGAAGATTCGGACGGCAAGGTAGAATCCGCCAGTGATGAGGAAGAACCGGAGCCGGCAACCAAAGCCGGATCTAAAAGAAAAGCTCAAGGAGCCACCTCCAAGGTTTCATCCCCCTTCACACATTCACTTTATACTACCGTAATGATATTCTTGAACCTTTCTTGACGTTATTCCACTGGTCAATCTTGAAGGGGTCGCCCATGCCTAAGCGCAGGTCGACTCGAAATCACCCGGGTAACGACGCCCTTAACCCGGGTTCTTCACCGCTCCCCACTCGGCAAGCTGGTACTTGCTCTATCTTTTCTTGGTTAGCACGGTTTCCTCGAAGCATTCTCGCATAATATTTAACTTGACATTTTCCAGCCTCCCCCGGGTCTGACGATGGATTTCCTTGTGACTTTGCGGTGAATACCGGGTAAAAATCCCCTTCCAGATACTTTCCGGTACTTCGTCATCTTTTCCTGACTGCATATTTAGCTGCTTTGTGATAACATCTACAGGGCCACGGTCGCTGTCAGCGATCAAGAGGATTCAGAAGATAAGGGCCCGGGTAAGGGGAACCCAGCTGATAAAACTGTAACCGCGTCTGGCGATGAAGAACAGACATCGCCGACTAAATCAGATCAGCAGGAAGCCGAATATCCGATTGCTTCTCATGCCAGCAAGAGAAAGACCACCGCCTTAGGTGCAGAAGGAGTGTCGGATTCCAACGTGCAAATGACCCGGGTTCCACCTCCTTCTAAGAAGAAAACCTCTTCTAGGAAATTCCAAGGACCCGGGTCTTCTGACACGAATAAAGATACTTTCGAACAATTGATGGACAAGCTTCTCACCATGAAGGCTTCGGAGAGCGAGATTTTAGAGCGCATGGCTGCAGAGCACCAGGTAAGAGCGCTTGTTATCTTATATTCCCTATCTAGTCCCCAAGTTCCGAGTATAACTTGCAAAAGTTATGCTTGGTACTTCTCCCCATATTTTTCTTGCCATAACACTCAGCTGGTTCTTGCACCCTTTTACACTTACAGGCACATGTAACTCGGTCTGATGAAACCTTGCTGAAGACTAAACAACTCCTTCTTGCCGAGATAAAACGCCGAGAGATCCTTGAGGATAATATGAAAACTTTGAAGAAGGATGTCTCCAAATACAAGGAGAAGTGCCTCGCCGCTCGGGCCGATTTGAAGAAGTTATCGGATCAAGTCTCCGATACTTATCAGATCTTACTTAGTAAGTGTTTGCCTGCCGGCTAAGTTTTTGCCTGCCGCCTAATTTTTGCCTGCCGACTAATTTCATACCCGGCTGCTACTGATACGTTCTTACTTCTGTTTCCACTATAGGTGCGAACCTTGCAGCTCCAGAGGAAGATGCTATTGTCAAGGTTAGGACCCTGAAGACTGTGCTCCGGACTTTCTTTGCCGGCACAAAATTTATATTGAATGCCATTAACTGGCCCACGGAAGCCTATCCGGGTGAAGAGAACCTTGTCCAAGCCTGCTCCACTGTACCCGGATGGATTGAACTCTGGAAGCGTTCGTCCTGCCGTACCGGTATAGTGCGGGCTTTGACCTTGGCCAAAGCCTACTTTCCGAAGCTTGACCCGGCGAAGATAATCTCCGGGTTTCCTGAGTTCAAGGCGGATGGCGCCAAATTTACGCCTAAGGATTTCAAGGCCATTCAGTCGGCAGTGCGCCCCTCTGCCACCACTCTAGCCGATAGCTTGAACCTTAATACACTAATGGCTGCGTATGATGCTGATGACAAGATTATCACAGAGGAAGCACCCCCGCCGTTTGACCTCTTGGAGAAGTGGGCTGATTATTTAGCTAAGAAGAAGGAGGCAACTTCGAAGAGGGAGGCCGACTTAAAATCAGGGCCGTCCGCCTCTACACCGTCCGTCCTTCCTCCTATCCGCCCTGGCGCGGTGAGTCCGGGTGGCTCTGCCAAAAAAGCTAAGAAGCAGGTCCAGGAGCAAGACCCGGAAGATCGCGCTCGGGAGGCCGAGTAGAGTAAGGATTTCATAATACCTTAGTCGCATGGGACCTTTTTTGTTTGAGCTACTTTATTCTGTTAACGGTGCGCCTGTGCACTTCTGATACCGATGCAAAAACTTGTAATATACTTCCATTTGGTGACATATTTTCGTGGCTTTCCCAGCCTTTTGATAATCGTACTTTTGCTGTTCTTCTGGACTTGTTCTTGATACCCATCTCTCTTTTTAGCTCCCTTCATAAGACTCGTTTTTTTTTTTTCGAGACCAGGGGCTTTGATAAGTGAAATTCTCTTGAAATTCCCAAGACTCGGATGATAGGGCCGTTTTGAACCTTGGTATCAAAGTGGTTTGTTTCTGTTGCGAAGTCCCCAGTCCCCATGACCCAAAGGACGAGTCATGGGGGTGTGGCCATTCTCAGAGGACAAATCATTCCCTACCAAGGCAAAACCCTAAAACCATCTCATGTAAATACTGAAGTTATGCTTGATAATCACTGAGTTTCCGGCTTATCAGCCTTGTACTCTGCATAAACTTGTGGTTTAGATGACCCTTTTGACTATCTTACACTATAAGCCGGCTTTCGCGTGGATACCATGTTGTTACATCTGTATGAAAACAGAGTCAGGCGAGTCCCATTGGACCTCACGGCTGATTGTAATCATAAGCGAACGAATCATGCCACTTTTGGTGCGAGTCACATCGAGCTTAAGTGAGAAAAGTCAAGAAAAGTTGGCTCCTTTGCCCAGTCATAAGATTGCAGCCGTGCTCGTTTGCGAGGAATCGGCCCTTATAACTTATAGCTATCTATGCCGGGTCATTCGGGTTAGTGGTTGGTTACTTGAGCAACCAACCCCCAAGACCTACGTGCAATCGATACTTTTGATGATACTGAATTATCGATGTCGTATGGATACTACTTACTTGTGATAAAGGCGAAAAGACATAGGACTTGATAACCATCTCTTTATTGATACCAGAAATTTTGGGTCAGCAGGCCGCCTCATTAAAAACCTTCCAGTCCCCTTAGGTACCCTGGGTAGGAAAAGAGCGCGTCTGAAACCTGCCGCCCGTTACATTACTCAGTTCTTTGTAAGCACTGGTCCTGATCCGGCTTGACCAATGCACATCCTTCATAAGTTGGACTTTTTCCTGATGAGTACCGGGTTTGCCAGCCAACCCGGGTGGGGTGTCTCCATGACTTTGCTGGTTGTTGGCGGCCGTGTAACTTTTTCCTTTACAGCAGGCTGCTTGGGAGGGTCAACTTCGATTAAGGCCACCATTTTAGCATCTTGCGTGACCTTGGACTTTGCTTTTTCGCCTTCAGTACTTGGCTTCTTTGATGTAGTTCTGTCCTCCGGGTCTGCTTGAGACCGATAGTGCTTGAGTTCTTCCTTTCTGCAAGCTTGCTCGGCCATTGCTGCTTCTCCTTCGTCGCATTCAGCGGCTATGTCTCGATTTCCGTGTATGGTTATAGTCTTCTTGGGACCCGGGATTTTTAGCTGTAGATATACATAACACGGCCTAGCCATGAATTTGGCATAAGCCGGCCTTCCAAACAGCGCATGATAGGGGCTGCGTAATTTCACTACCTCAAAGGTGAGCCACTCAATTCGATAGTTATCCTTTGATTCTCCGAAAGCTACCTCCAGTGCGATTTTTCCCTCGGGGCATGCTGAATGACCCGGCACTATTCCATGAAAAACTGTTGAGCTTTTTTGCAGTTGAGATTCCTTGACGCCCATGCGCAGGAAGGTTTCCCAATACAATATATTGATGCTGCTTCCACCATCCATTAAAACCTTCTTTAGCTCGTACCCATTAACTTGCGGTGCGACTACTAGTGCCAAGACTCCTGGGTGTTCCACTCTTTCTGGGTGATCCCTTCTGCTCCATGTTACCTCCTGTTCTGACCATCTCAAGTATCTCGGGACGGCTAACGAAACTGAGTTGACTGCTTGCTTTAGTATCTTTTTGTCCTTGTTAGATCCTCCTGTGGTATGCACATGATATTGACCCAATTGTTTGGGGTTAGCCTGGAAGCCTCCAGCTCCCCCTTGGTTGTTGCCCTGGTTTCCAGCTGCCGGGTTTCCGGCTGGGGGTGGTCCATTGCCAGGGTTTCCACCCGGACCTGGCCCTCCTCCTCGACCTGTACCTCGCATAGCCATGTTTACTTCTTCGTTTTTCCATCTTTGCAAGTCGGCGCACTGCTCCAAGGAGTGGTTAGCCGGCCTGCCGTTCCTGCTGTGTTTTGGGCACGCCATTCTGAAGATGTCCCAACTATTACTCGGCCGGGGCGGCCCTTGGTAGTTTCCTCCGTTGTGATTCCCGGTATTGAAATTTCCTTCTGCTCTGGGTCTTGAAGACCCGGCTTCTGTATTGGCGACAAACTCGGAGCCTCCTTCGAAGGGACGCTTGTTCTGACTACTTCCATTTTTTCCTGACGCTGTTCCGTTGCCGGTTCTTCCATTACCGCTTGTGTTTGCTTTTGTCTTCTTGTCATCGGCTTCTTCTTCTGTGGTATCTGTCGCAGCGTGTTTGTTGCACGCATCCATCAATTCTCCCATTGTGACTTCTGACGCATTTCGACTGGACTTCATGCGAGTTAACTTTTGCACTAAAGGTATATACTTGCATGTTTTTGCCATGGCTTGTAGCGCATCCTTGGGCTGGATGTCTGTGGATGAGTGAAGTATCTCCATAACCCGGCGCACCCAACTGCGCGCCGATTCTCCCTTCTTTTGGACGCATCGCTCTAGATCATCAATGGTGAATAACTTCCTGCAAGTTCCGTGAAAGTGCTTGACAAACGCGGTTTTCAATTCCTCCCAAGACTTGATCGATCCCTCTGGTAGATTGGTGAACCACAATTTTGCTGCTCCTTCAGACATCATCAGATACATGAATTTGGCTTGGAGGTTCTCGGACGCGTTGCGGATTGACATTGCCATCTCGTAACTGCTTAGCCACGTTTCGGGATCCATGGTTGGCTCATAATTCACTACTTTCCCTGGCTCTTTGAACTTTTCCGGGTAAGGTTCAGCTCTAATATTGTCCGAGAGACACTTGGGCCCCGCAAGAATGATTGAAGCCGGCCTTGCCCTGGAAACGTGTGATGCCGCGGGGGGCGCGTCTAGGCGCTGTGCTGCGGGAGGCCCATGCGCTGCAGACCCGGCCGCGGCCCTCCGAGCCCTAGAACTGTCCACGACGGCCTGTGCTGCTGATACTGCCTGAGCGCGGGGAGGAGGCGGCATTTGCTGCTGCTCTTCCCTCCGCCGTGCCGAACTCGTTTGTAAATTCCCTTGCTGCTGGCTGACATACGGCGTCCCGTGCATTCCGCTTCTGTGATCCGGGTAATTGGCTTGCTGCGCCACCGCAGTGTGCAACAGCTCGATGGCTTGCCGAGTCTTCTCTGCATGGGGCGACTCTCCCACAGGTATTTGATTCAATGCGAGTGTCGCCGCATATACGTTGTCCATAGGATTGTTGTAGTGGCCGGCTGGCGTGCGGAATCGTGATGGTGGCGGCGGCAGTAGATCGTTGCCGGTTGTGACTCTAGTTTGCGGTGGGGGTAACCCGGCCCGCTCATTCGCCGGACGTGTCGCTGCTGTTGTCTGTTGGGGCGTGGTTCCCTGGTTCACCACTGGTATCGGTTGGTCCTGAGGCGTGATGAACAAATTAGCCGGATTAATAACCCCGCCCGTTGCTGGCAACCTGGTGTGGTGCCTTTGATGTATCCTGGACGTTTCCTCTCGAAGCCGGGTTTCCAACGCGTCTAGCTCGCGCCGCCGGGTGGCCATCCCCTGTCTATCTGCTTCCACTTGCCTTCTTTGCTGTTCCAATGCACGACGAGCCACGTCCAGATCTCTAACACGCTCTGCCGCGTTTTCTGGGGTGATAACAGTGGCGAGGACTGTAGGATCCAAGATCAAATTATTATCGAACAGGGCCGGGTGACGCGGATTCGAGGGTCCCGCCCCTGGTGTCCGATTGGCTTGAAACCCGAACATGTTGGCGTGTTGCTCCTCATCTGCCGCGCGACTGGTGACCGATGCTGACTCTCCATCGACCCGGGTCAAGACCGGGTCTCCGTTAACCGCGCCCTGTTGCTGGGCCACTGCCCCGACTGGTGCCGCGGCTGTGTTTCCTTGGTTAGCCGCGGGGGCTGCATAGACTGCAACTCGGCGCGCGATATCCGGTGTAAATTCAGGCTGTTCCTCTTCACCGTTTTCCTCATACCGGTTTTCCAGTAGATCCAGGATAGACCCGGTGTCATCTTCTCCTTGGACCCGGTCGCGTGGGGTCCATGCCGGCTCCTCCGGCTGTTCCCACTCCGCGATGGGTTCTTCTGCTGGATATGTCGTTCCCGTTGATTCTTCATCATCTGATCGGATAGACGTGGCTTTTCCTGGCATAGAATCAGATCCAACGTTGTCAGGGACCGAATTGGAAGCACATACCATACCGATGAAGACGTTGATCCGGCCGATTGTTATGACGGATCCGGTTTCGAGGTGATCCGACTCCGGCCCCCAGCCGGAATCGTCCACCACCTTTTCTCCTTCGGGGTCGATGTAGATCTCGCCGATGACAAGATTCTCCATGCCCTTCCGAGCTTCTCCCGTGATGTAGACACCTTTGGACGCAGGCCCCACGGTGGGCGCCAACTGTCGTGGGATAATCACAGCAGGTGTTACCAGGGGTAACTGATCTTGGGGCAAGTCGACACAGGCGTTCGGGAGAGGGTTTAGCTCAAAGGAAGACATGATACAACTTGATCTGACAGCCGGCAATCGAAGTCGCCGGATCTCTATTCTCGATACAATAACTCGATTAGGGTTTACACTGAATACTCGATACCACACGATATTGCTAGGGTTCTTAGATCTCTGTGACAAACTATACCCGGGGGTCGGTTTATATAACACCCGTACCCCCCTAACTTACTTTACAAGGCACACCCGGGTCCTACCCAGACACGGCGTGCTAACCCTAACTTTCCTTTACAACACCCATAATCCGGGTCACTAGGCCCACGAGCTTGGGCCTCCGCAAACATCTTTATCCCTAGCTGTATCCTGCTCACTGTCTCTGGGCCGGGTTATTCCTCGGATCTTGGCATACCGGGTTAGCATCCCCCCATCAAATAGCGAAAATTGGAAAACCAGAAACAAAAAGTCCAAGACTAGGAAATAACAAATCCACGCGAAAGGCCAGAAGGGCCGGAAAAGCTATTAAGGTTTTAGCGTATTACAAACCGAGGAAGTGGTATCGAAAAGTGCATAGGCGCACTATTAAAAGAATAATTGTTTTAGGCATATTACAAAATGCCCATTGGCTGAATAAAGTGTTTGAGGTGGTAAAAGGTGAAACTTTACTCGGCATCCTTGGCCGAGTCATTGACGTTGTCCTTGGCAGCCGGGTCTTGGACTTGCTCTTCGGTGGTCTTCCGAGCTCCTGTATCCGGATTAGCAGCAGAGTCGGCACGAGCTGGCGGACGGACAACCGGAGTAGAGGAGGAAGGCGCAGCATCGGCCTCAGCTTTTCTCTTGGCAGCTTCCTCCTTCCTCTTGGCAGATTCCGCCTTCCACTTCTCCAGCATGTCAAAAGGCTTGGGCAGATCCGACTGAATGGGCTTGCCTTCGGCATCATAAGGTGGAACAATATTGCTTAAGTCCAGACTATCGGCGATCAAGCTCGCCGGGTGACACACCTCAGCATTAATGGCCTTGAAGTTCTTGCCAGTAAATTTGGAGCCGTCATTGTTGAATTCGGGAAACCCGCCCACGAGTTTTGCCGGCTCAAGCCTGGGAAAATAGGCCTTGGCCAGAGCAAGCCCGCGGGTTACCCCAACACGGCACGACGAACGCTTCCAGTGGTCAATCCACTCGGGGATGGTGGAGCATGCCTCGAGCAGGGTGTCCAAGCCATAGTAACCAACAGCCGGCCACTTCACAGCCTCCAAAATCCACTTGGTGCCGGCAGAAAATTGCCGGATTACAACCTTCAGTGTCTTTAATTTCTCAATGTCATCTTCATCCGGGGCCGCTTCACCCGGGCATGCAGTATAACATAAAAGGTTCAAGCAATAACATCAGGGTATCTTGAGTAATGGAAAACCCGGGTTATAATTAGCGAGTTATAAATCCTTACCAAGCAGAGCGCGATAAGTGTCGGCAATTTGAGCCGAGACCTTCTTCAGCGCATTTTCGGCATTGTGGTATTTCTTCTTATACTTTTTCACATCCTTGTCGAGATTTTGCACTTCAACCTCTAGCCCTGCACGCAGCTTTGTCTCGGCCTCAAGGAGCTGGTTGGTTTTGGCCAACACCTCCTCAGACCGGGTCAGTTGTGCCTGTGGAAAAAGAAAAGGGAAAGATTAGTCGGATATAAGAAAAAGCCGGATATGAAAGGAAGTACCGAGTAAACTTTGCCTAGTTCAACTCGGAACTTGGGGACTAGGTGAGTATATACACAATGTTGATAAGGATTACCTGGTGCTCTGCAGCCATGGCCTCAAGGATGTCTCTTTCGGTGGCCTTTAGAGCAAAGAGCTGATCTAGCATTTATTCGTAGGAGAGATTGCCGAGCTTCAGCTTGGAAGAGCTGGGGTTCTGGTCACCCGGAGGCGGGGTCCTCTCCTTGTTGGGGGGTGGACACCCGGGTCGCCTGGGTGTTGGGAGTGAGATCACCCCTCCTCGTGCCCAGGATCTCGACGTCATCATCTCCGGGTGTGTGTGAGGGAATCGGATACTCGGCCTCCTGCTCGGCCGGGTTTTTCAGCAGGTCTTCTTCTCTGTCTTCTTCTTCAACACCGCCAGCCGCGGCTTTCACAGTGTTTTCCGGATCCTCCATCGCCTGGTTATCCACATCCATATAGTCCGGGTCACTGCTCGTGACCTTGGCTCTGGTAAAGAAAAAAAAACAGTCAGTATATGGAAAACGAGAGATATGGAAAAAAGTTAGTGTATTGAGTACCAAGAAAAGTGACTTACCCGGTATTCACGACGAAATTCGCGGGGAGATCGTTGCTAGACCCGGAAGAAACTGATAACGAATGTGAAAGTGAGACACGGATTTGTCCGGCCAGAGGATGATTTGGAGAGGGAAACCTTTGAGGTAGGCGAGAGGAATGAGTTTGGGGAATACCGGCTTTGCGAGCGGGGGACGAAGGGATGCCCGGGTTAAGAGGATCATCACCCGGGGAATTCCGGGTTACCCTACGTTTGACTGGGACGTGTTCCTTCAAGCGTGATGAATCGACCAAATGTTGGTTAAGTTCGCACATGTTAGCGTACGAATAGGGTTTGGAGGTCATAGAGGAGTAAGGCACCTTGAATACCACCCCCCGGGTCTTCCTCTTTGCCCCAACGTCTATGTCCGGCTCAGCCTTGCTTTCATCAGATTGGGTCTCCTCCTTATCCTCCAACCCTGGAAATTATAGCATATTATCGGAAAAAGGGAAAAAGGTTGGAAAAACAGGTTGACAGAAAGGGAAACGAGTGAGACTCAGATGTTACCCTCATCAGTATCAACCGGCTCCTCGTCCTCTTCCGAGTTTTCGGAAGGAGGAGGGGTCTCAATCTTCCAGAAAGCGCTATCTTCCTGAGATAAAAATACAGTGATAAAAGTTAGTGGTTGTACCAGAAAAATGTCAATCGGGTAAAGAGTAAAAGCCGGATCTTACTGCTGGAGCCGGGTGATCCCGCGTGTAGGGGTCCAGGTCGGCTATATTCCGGATCACCTCCAGTTTCTCAGTCAAAAAGTTTTTCATTATCTTGTTCGCGTCCGCGGCCGGGTAATTCCTCAACGAATAACGAAGGGAATCAGTGACATGCCCAGAGTAGCTGCACATGAGCTTGGGCCGGACACTATTGGGTTGGATCCGGAAAGTTACCCAAGTTTTGACTAAATTGAGCCCAAGAAGGCCTTGAGCCGAGAATACAGCAAGCTTGGTGAGGAGGGGCTGGATAGATTGCCTCTCCGACTCAGAAGCAAAGGAGCTGAGATTGTCGGAAAGGTTGAGGAGATCCTCGGAGAAACCCGGCAATGTCTTTTCACCGGCTGAAGAGGTGTCTTGGCAATAAAAGTAAGTCTTTTGCCAGTGTTTGACGTGGGAGTTGAGGCTAAGAGTCGGCATTAGGGAGTTTTTCCGCCTTTGGATGGAGACCCCTCCACATACCAGGAGGGCCCCATCGCCGCTCTCTCGGCACGGCTTGCACTGGAATAATTCGAGGAAAAGGGCAAGATTTGGAGGAATGCAGAGATACGACTCACACAAGACGATCAAATGAGTAATGTTCAGCATAGAGTTAGGTCCAATATCAAACATTCGAAGTTTGTAGTGATCTAACAGTTCGCGGAAGAAAGGATGACCCGGAGGGCGGAAACCCCGGATCACATGCTCAACGAAAATTACTACATCATCGAGACCCGGAGAAGGCCGAGTCTCCTCCCCAGGTACTCTCCAGTGAATTTCTTCTCGGGCGGGTAAGACACCAGACTCGGCAAGTTCATCTAGCTTGGCCTTGGTCACAGTTGACCTCGCCTAGTTGGCGGAGATCGATTGACTTGGCTTCTCCTTGTTGGCCGGCTGTTTCCCCTTCAGTTTCACACTAGCCTTAGGTGCCATGAGCTCGATCTAAAAAGAAGACAAAGTGCAGAGTCTAAACAACTTGAGACCCGGAAAATGATTGTTATCCGACTTAGAGAATAATGCTAACAGGAAATGTTGACCGATTGGATCCAGGCAGGAAAATTTATGGGGAAAATCGTGACTATAAGTGATGGAGATGCGCTGTGTGGGGTGTGCTATCGAATCTAGATCGAGCATTGGGTATGGAAGTGCAAAGCATGGAGTGAATAATCAAGGGAGAATAACAAGGACATCTAGGAGCAGAGCTAGATCCAATCTACTCGCAAGAAAATCAAAGTTCGAATCAAAGGTGAAATTCGTGGGATTAAGGTGGCTTACCAGCGGGATCTAGGAGGAGAACGCGGCGGCGGCGGATGGCTTGACGGCGGCGGGCCTAGGTTCTCCGGTGGGCTTCTTGAAGGTGTGGCTTCATCGGGGATGCGAGCGCGATGGACGGCAGGCGGTGGCTCGATTCCGGCGGTGTGCTCGCAGACGAACGGCGGCGGCTCGTGTCCGGTGGCGCGCTCGCGGGCGGCGCAGCGGTGCTAGCTCGAGCTTGAGGGTGGAGGCACCGAGAGGGAGTGAAGATGAACAGATATGGGGAATGGCGAGTGGATCTGAAAGGCAATGTTTCGGGTGCTTATTTATAGGCGTAGAGCGGGAAAGTTCCCTAGGGTTGGGCGGCAAAGGCCAAATATTTCGGAAAAGATGTTCAGCCGGATTTTTTGGGATAAGCATTGAAGGCGCCCGTTACGAGATATTCGAAAAAGATTGGAACAGATTGCGCGCGCGATATTCGGACTAATTAGCGAGCAGTGCGAGTCCGGTTCTTACGTGTTTTCTCGGAGTGTTGACCCGGGAAAACAAGGTTCGACTCTGGGAAAGCCGGGTTATTATATGGACCACCCACGGAGATAGGCCTAGCTGGTATCAAAGCATTCTAACCCGGTATTTTATAGACTTGTATGTTTCTTATTTTGCAGGGAATAGCGTGCGCTTCGTGGTTGATCCCGTGAAGCCCAATCTATTCTGGGGACTACTGATGGAGGGATGATAACCCGGTAGGCTAACGCCAAGGTGTAACCCGGCCCAAAGGGAACCTAGCAAGACCCGGCTCAAGGAGGAGGAGTTTCTGGAAGGCCCAGGAGGTAGTGTAGGCCTCGTAACCCGGCTTTAGGGTTACTTTTAGGAAACTTAGGGTTTGTATGCGGTTACCGGGTAGGACACCGAGTATGCCTTGGATAGGAAGTCAGGGGGCCGAGTAAGATATAAGCCGGCTCCTAGGGTTAGAGAAAGAGAGCTTCACTAGATATTCGAGTATCCTTGTAATACGAGAGCTGATATTGTAATCTTAGATCGGAGACTCGGCGACTTGATTGCCAGAGCTACCAGATCGATTGATAACATGGTTTCCCTTGAGCTAAACCCTCTCCCAAACACCAGAGTCGAATTACCCCAAGATAAGTTACCCCTGGTAACGTCTGCCGTGATTATCCCACGACAAGATGTAACCTTCGGAGAGAAAGAACATTTCCGGCAGGAAAAAGTATCCTTCGAGGTTGTGCCGTTCGAAAGCGTGTATCACGCAATACTCGGACGTTCAACTTTCGCCAAATTCAGGGCAAGATCATGTTATATCTATAACAAGCTGAAGATGCCAGGGCCAAAAGGAGGAGTAATCACCATAAATGGAGACTTCAAATTGACAAACGAGCTGGAAAAAGAAAACGCCCTTTGCGCAGAAAAAGTGATAGCAAAGGAGGAACTGAAGGAGCTGGCAAAAGAAGTATCGCCGACAGAAATGTCGGCAGGAAAGAAAGCCGGAAGCCGATAGACAGCTTCAAAGCTTCCGAGAATACAAGACAAGTTATCCTAGATCCTAAAGATCCGACAAAATTTGTCGTAGTAGGAACTAGCATGACCGACAAATAGGAAAGCGAGCTCATCAAGTTCCTCCGTGAGAACTGGGATATTTTTGCATGGTGTCCAGCGGACATGCCAGGCGTACCCAGGGAACTTGCTGAAACCAACTCAAGGTAATTCCAGGATCTAAACCCGTCAAACAAGATCTCCGTCGATTTGACGGAACAAGACAGAAGGCTATTGGCAAGGAAATTATCCGGCTATTGGCAGCTGATTTTATTCGGGAAGTTATACATACTAAATGGTCTGCAAATCCAGTATTAGTCCCGAAGAAAGATAGTACTGTTCTTAGGATGTGTATAGATTACACCGGCTTGAACAAATTGTGTCCAAAAGATAGGTTTGCGTTACAGCGAATCGATCAAATAATAGATGCCACTGCTGGCTCTGAGATATTATGCTTTTTGGACGCTTACTCCGGGTATCATCAAATACGTATGAAGGAAGAGGACCAAATCAAAACCTCCTTCATAACCCCGTATGGAACATACTATTACATAACCATGCCTTTTGGCTTGAAGAACGCAGGTGCCACCTACCAGCGTTGCATGCAACGATGTTTGCATAGTCAGATTGGCAAAAACGTTCACGTTTACGTGGACGATATTGTCGTCGTTTCCAAGGAAAAGGACACGCTCCTTGAAGATTTGCGAGAAACCTTCGAAAATTTACGCACTTACAAAATGAAGTTGGATCCATTAAAGTGCGTATTCGGGGTTCCCTCAGGAAAACTTCTGGGTTTCATCGTTTCTCACAGAGGAATAGAAGTAAATCTAGAAAAGATCAAGGCGATCCTAAACATCTCAAGGCCTACGTGCTTAAAAGATGTACAAAGATTGACGGGTTCTGCAGCTGCCGTTAGCAGGTTTATAAGCTGGCTAGGAGACAAAGCTCTGCCATTATACAAATTGTTGAAGAAATCCGACAAATTTAAATGGACAGAAGAAGCGGACAAAGCATTAACCCAGTTAAAAGAAATCTTGATGCAAGCTCCGATTTTGGCATCGCCAAAACAAGAAGAACCCATGTTACTGTACCTCACAGCAACAAACAAGGTTATTAGCGCGGTAATAGTTGTGGAAAGGCGGAAAGACGAGGAAAGCATATCAGATCAACATCCGGTGTATTACTTTTGTGAAGGTTTTTCCGAGTCCAAGCAACGACACCCGCACTATCAAAAACTGGCATATGGCGTATTTTTCGCATCTCGAAAACTCCGCCATTACTTCCAAGGGCATTCCATAACAGTGGTATGCAAAGCACCACTAGGGGATATAATCAACAATGCGGACACAACAGGCCGAGTAGCCAAATGGGGCATCGAGTTAGCTGCGTTCGATATTAAGTACCAACCCCGGACGGCAATAAAATCCCAGGTGTTGGCAAATTTCGTCGCTGATTGGACAGAAGCAATGGAAAACACACCAATGCCGGAGTCGGAATACTGGATTATGCACTTTGATGGATCCAAGATGAAGGAAGGAGCTGGTGTAGTACTAAAATCCCCCAAGGGAGATACAATGGAGTATGTATTGCAAATACACTTCAACGCCAGTAATAATGTGGCAGAATACGAGGCTTTGCTTCATGGCTTGCATATTGCAAAAGAAATAGGTGTCAAACGCATCTTATGCTCAGATTCGGTACAACACCAACTCAACCAAACATGGGACGCCAAAAGCCCCATCATGGCCGAATATCGGAGAACGGTGGACGAGTTCGCTATTTGCTTCCTGGGATTCGAAACATTTCACGTCAAAAGGGAAGAAAACTGGAACGCGGATGCATTAGCCCGCATGGGCTCGGAAAGAGTGAAAACCCTACCACCAGGTGTGTTTGTCCAGCATTTACACGAACCATCCATAAAAGGTGGAGATGTCGACTATCCTCTAGTTTCTGAGTCAATTGAATTCATGCTCGTTAACCCGGATTGGACAATTCCATACCTAAACTTCTTAGTAGATCAGAAGTACCCGGATGGAGCAGACGAGGTCTTGCAAAGACAAATAAAACGTCGATGCAAAGGATACACGGTAATCAATGGTTGCCTGTATAAATGCAGCACTACCGGAATTTTTCTGCGATGTATTTCGCCAGAAGAAGGCCGAGAAATTTTGCAAGAAATTCCATGCGGGAGATTGCGGACATCATGCTCAATCAAAAAGCATAGTTCAGAAAACATTCCGTGCAGGGTTTTTCTGGATAACAGCCAAGACAGATTCCGAACACATAGTCAATACATGTGCCGGGTGTTAGTATTACGCCAAGCAGACGAATATGCCAGCCCAAGCACTCAAAACTATCCCTATTACATGGCCATTTGTGGTCTAGGGGCTAGATATGATGAGACCATTCAAAACTGTAAGAGGCGGACTTACACATCTACTGGTTGCAGTGGATAAGTGTACCAAGTGGGTGGAGGCAAAGCCCATCAAAAAGCTTGACGGTGTAACAGCCAGAAATTTTATCATTGACGTAGTCATGAGATACGGCGTTCAACACAGCATAATAATCGACAACGGGACAAATTTCTCTATTGGAGAGTTGGCAAAATATTACCGACAAACGGGAATACGCCTAGATCTTGCATCTGTGGCACACCCACAATCCAATGGACAGGTTGAAAGAATGAACAATTCAATCCTGCAAGGAATACGCCCAAGACTCGAATCTCCTCTTCATAGAGCAGCTGGAGCATGGGTGGAAGAGTTACCCTCTGTGCTTTGGAGTATTCGAACGACGCCAAACAGGTCAACAGGGCAAACCCCGTTTTTCCTAGTTTATGGTGCGGAAGTAGTCCTTCCAACGGACATGATCCATGATAGCCCAAGAGTGCAGGCTTTCGATGACTCGGATGCCGAAAGCGCACGACAGGATGTCGTCGATCTCTTAGAGGAAGAACGAGAACTTGTGCTTCAAAGATCTTCCATTTATCAGCAAGGTTTACGACGTTACCATAGTCAGAAAATCAGACATCATTCTTTTAAAGAAGGTGACCTAGTGCTAAGATTGGTACAACACAGAAAGCACAAATTGGCCCCAGTTTGGGAAGGATCATTCGTCATTAGCAAATCTATGAAAAATGGATCATACTATCTTGTAGATATTCGAGACACGGAAGATGATCCCGAAAAGCCGAATCGCAAAAGAAAGAGAAATATAGATGACGAACTAGGGGAGACCAAAAGACCCTGGAGCATCCAGCAGTTACGTCCCTTCTATACTTAGGT
The DNA here is from genome assembly GCA_028641055.1 of Alopecurus myosuroides. Lineage (NCBI taxonomy): Eukaryota > Viridiplantae > Streptophyta > Magnoliopsida > Poales > Poaceae > Alopecurus > Alopecurus myosuroides. Next base: position 191,640,724 of record CM054061.1, read on the forward strand.
CAATTTCTATGTAAACATCTTTGAGATCTTGAAATAAAGTTGTCAGAATTCATACATCTATGTTTTTACATGTTTATTATAGTATAAAGCATATTCCGTCTTATCTATTTCCCAATGATCTTTCAAAATACTCAATGTTAACCCGAATTGTGTCTGCATGCTCGGTGTTAAAAAACTGAATGATTTTCAGCCTAAAATGGTTTAAGGAAACTCAGATTGTGCCTGCATGCCCGAGTTTCATTTAAAAAATTCCTTACTGTTCTCTAAGTATTATCTGATTGTTTTTATGTTGGGTCACTGGAGCTAGTAAGTAAAAATACCTTTCGTATGATCCATGTTTCCGAGTTTCGACTGATTGGTTACACCCAGTCACTTGGCATGAAGATTAAAATACTATCGAGCCGTTTCAAACACTAAGGACAATTAAAGCATACAAACCAGAGAGCTTAGAAGATGAAGGAATAAAAACCCGGAAAACTTGCAAAAGACTTAATAAATATTGCTGCAAAAGCGGAGTACTTATTTATACAAAAAAGAATAGAAAGCATTACAATAAGTTTACATTGTAAGATCAGTAATGCTTCTATTTCCTATCTTCTACCCAGGACAAGGCATTTCCCTTCAGGCATCCGAGTCGTCTTCACTGCTGGATTCCTCGGGAATATCTGGAATGGTTTCCTCCGGGTAGAAGGTGGAGATGTTCACCATGGTGGCGATCTTGGTGGCGTGACCTTTGATGGCTTCAAAAATGCTGGCCCGCTGCGCCTTCGTGTATCCTTGCGGGATGCCGGACGCCACGCGCCAAGATTTGGCGTCAGGGTAGTGCATGCGCATGAGCCCTAGAGCCATGCGCGCACCACCACGCGCCCCGGAGCGTAGGATGGAATCCCTGGACTCCGCCACCTCCACGATAGCTTTCGAAAGTTTTGCAACTTCCGAGAACTCCCCAGTCCTGGCGGGAAGGCATTTGTTGACCAGTAACATCCCCGCAGCCTTGATTGCGGTGAATACCTTCCCAAAAGCTCGGATTTTCTCAATCCGAGTAAGCTGGGGGCTATCTCCTGTTTCAGTAAAAAACAAAAAGTGTTAGAAAAAACAGAGAAAGATGTAAACATGGGAAATCCGGTAAAAGGTAACGTACTTACCAAGAATTTTGTCCATCTCGGCGCCTTCCTCCAAGCGCTGGTTCAAGGAATTCTCCAAATCTTGGATGGTGTCCTTGTCCTTGGCTGCTTGACTAGAGGCGTTGGACTCGGCAATGCCAACGGCCAATTGGCTGGCCTCCAGGTCCTGTTGTAACTTCATATTGAGCTTATGAAGATCCAGGTTTTCCCGGCGCAGGTTCTCGGCATTGCCGGCATCTTCAGCAATTTGTTTGGCTTTCACTAAAGAAGCTGAATAGCAAGTAAAAAAAGACGAGTTAGAAAACTCGGAAAAATACTTAGAAAAAATCTACACAACTTGAAGCAGAGAAATTTCTTACCTGCTAATTCCTTCAGCTGCTGCTGAGTGGATGCCAGTTCCGCCTCCTTACCCTCAAGAATCGAAAGAAGGGATTTCACCTCCTTGTTCTTGATGGTAAATTTGTTGAAAACTTCCATGTTGATGTTTTCAGTGGTTTGCTGAAACACGGAAAAGAGACAAAAAAATGCTTAAGTTAAAAACAAGCATAAAAGCGAAAAAGCAGTAAGGCAAAAGCATGCATTTGACTTATTACTTGGGGGCTAGAGGTATTACCTGGCTCATCTGCTGCAAACCTGACCAAGTTTCGTTGAACTCTTTTGCAAACTCTGCAAAAAGAGTCCGACGTTGCCAAGGCCCTCATGAATGACCTTGAAATCCTTATCAAAAGTGGGAATGGGATCTTCCTCAGCTGGATGAGAAGGACCTCCCTTTTCCGGGGCCGCCCTTTCCCTCGTGTCCATTTCCGGCACAATGGGATGGCTGGTCTGCTGGGTTTTTTCGTTCATAGCAGAAGCATGTTCTTCTGTATCTGCAACTGGAGTATCTGGGGCAGTTGCAGGAGAAGGATGTGGACCTCTTTTGGCCATAGGCTTAAACCTTTTAAGCTTTTTAGGCTTCAAGGTTGAAGGAGGCAAGCTAAAAAGAGAAGTACCGGAAAATTAAAAATCCGAGACAAAGTGAGAAAAGTTCCGACAAAAATAGAAAACCCGGATGTCAAACCTGGAGGTAACAACGGGGACACCGTCAAGATAGATTACTTCCTGGGAGGCGGAAATTTTCTTGTGTTTTCGTCCTGCGAAGTTGGCACGCAATGCGTCCAACTCGGCATAGGTTGCAAGGTCCGACTGAGGAAGATCGAAGATCTGTCAAAAAAGGCAAAGTCCGGGTTAAGACAATTATCCGAGAAAAAAATAACGTGAAACCCAAAATGTAAAAGACGTACCTTTGGAGTCGGATTAGTCGCCGTGTACATCGTCCGACTTTCTTCATATTGGTCGCGTGCCGCGACCAACTGATTCACGCGCTTCCGCAAATCCTTCGCCGTCAAGGATTTGTTCGGCGTCCGCATGGCATCCGTGGTTCCCGTGTAGTCGCATAAGAGCCGGGGACCGTGGTCAGCCAAAGGCTGAATCCGCCTCTCTAACCAGCATAGAACTGTATCCATGCCGGTCAGAGGTGGATCGGAAGTGACGAGTTTGGCGATGCGCCGCTTAATTCTAAGAAGATCTGGCGGCAGGGTTTGCACTGCTTCAGTCGCCCTTTTTTCCTGGGGAGTGGCGGCAGTGTTGGCGAAAGGTGGAATCCATGTTTTCTTTCCGGGAAATGGGACGTCTGGATGATAAAAGAAAGAACCCATCCAGAATTTGACGGATCCCGAAGTTTTTATCTTAGGGAACCAATCTCCCTGAATCTACGCAGGGTGAAAGAAATGGTTCCGCAAGTCGGGAGTGCGCCCTTTGAGGGGTTTCGCTTAACCCCGAAACAGTACATCAAGAAATCTAACCTAGGGGCTATTCCTAAATACCCTTCGAAGAGGGCCTAGAACCCGGCTAAGTAGAGAATGGAATTAGGTGGCAGGTTGTGAGGCAGGATGTTGTAATGGTTAACTACCTGGAGGAAGAAGGCGGACGGCGGAAATCCCATACCTCGTGAGATATGAGAAGTGAGAAGAACCCGCTCTCCGGCCCTAGGTGAGGGATCGGACTCTTCCTCCTCGCTCCGCCATTTCTCTGTCTCTATCAACCCCTCCTTCTTCATTGTCGGAAGAAGGGAAGGAGGAATATTGCTCCGACTCCAATTGCTGGAAGATTCACCCTCGTCCTCGGCTCCGGCGGCGGCGGCGGCAGCGGAGGCCGCGGCGGCGAGCTCCTCTCCGACGAGAGTGAGCTTTTCCTCCGCCGTTTCTGGAGACGACGCAGAAGACGACGCGGCCAGGTTATCGGCCGCGAGATGCAGATCCTCGCAGGCCTCACCGCCGGAAGTTTTCTCCGGCGCGTTGACGGTGGCACGGATCGGCGAATCCACCAATGGGTCCATTGTGTTGATGATGTCGTCGATTTCCGCGACGACAGAGTGTTCCTGGGACGCGCGAGGTGAGTCCATTCCGCAGCGGTGCGACGAGGACCTTGAGCTCTCCGACGTGAAATCTGGGAACGGCACTTGCGCGAGCACGGGCTCTGTTTCGTTCTCACTGGACTAAGGCTCGAGGGCTATGGCGCTTGAGCTGGAAAGTGAGAGGGGAGCGAAAGGTTTGCCGGAGGGGATGAATGGGCTATTTATAGCCGGAAATCCTTTACGATACGCGCTAACGACACTTTTGACTGTTGGATGATCAGCGCGTGTCACTCGCCGACAAATCCGAGAAAAGAATCGACAGGTGATTATGGTTATCTGCTCGTTTCCCGTGAGAATCTGTCAGAGATACGTTTCAGGGTTTCACACACGAAAACCCAAACGTCCCTGATGTCAGCACGATTTCATCGCTGACGTAGGAAGTTCCTTCTCCACGAAGACTCGTGGAAGAAAATGCCGGATTTCCCGAAATCCGAGTTTCGTGTTAAAGTATGATTTGAAGGAAAAGAAGAATCAAGACGAAGAGCCGACATTTCTCGGGAAGAATGCAATTTGACGAAAGACGGCGATTCCGAGTCTTAATCCTTCTTGGGAGCTACTGTCGGATATATACCGATTAGGGGTATATCAGATGGTGTCCTAAAGTGCCGGATTACCAGGGTGGCCTGAATGGTAATGGATTACGGTCCATTAGGCGGCCCAGTAACCTGACGCACAGAAGCCGGATTCTAGAAGAATCCGGACCACGGCCCACGTGGTACGATTTGGAGTAGAAGGCGGATTCTTGCCTTCCAAGTTAGAACTTACCGTAGTCTTCTAGGTTTCCTTTTCTGTAAGCCCTAACCCGGCTATTATATAAAGTCGGAAGGGAGATAAGAAACATATAGACAAGAAGTTAGAGGCTAACTCGTCGAGAAGTTGATCCTTGTCGAGTAGCCAAACCTAACTCACATTGTACTTTGTATATTTCAAGCTTCAGCCCTGATTTAGTGAGATTGCAGGAGTAGGAACGCCGCCTAGTTGCGACGTACCGAATCTGGGTAAAACTCTGGTGTCATTGTTTGTCATACAACCACGTCCCCCCCACAATCTCTATCGGTAGTCTCATGGCACCCCCGTCTATGAATTCTACTACGATGTCTCGACAGAGCTCTCGGCGCCACTCCGGGCACCGGGGCCTCATGCTCCCGGACCGCTCCTACCGTCTGACCCGCGGCCTCTTCGCCACCTCCGCGCTCTCCATGCCGCCCTGGGCCAAGCGCCCCAACACGCCCGAGTGGCTCACGCAGCAGTCCAACTGGATCGGATATGTCGCCATGTGCGAGTCCGAGCGCGAGATCGCCCGCATGGGCCGCCGCGACATCACCATCGTGCTGCGGGGCACGGCCACCTGCCTCGAGTGGACCGAGAACCTATGCGCCACGCTCGACACCCTCGACGGCAGCAAGGACGCCGGAGCGGGGATGCCCGAAGTGGCGACGAGTGCCCTCCATGGCCGCCAGCGAGAAGCGCGAGCTGTGGCGCCGCGTCCTCGTCCTCGACGCTGATGCGCGCCCGTAGATTGTTTGTTAAAATGGCAGGCAGCAATAGAAGAAAAAAAAGACTACCTCTAGGGGACGGCTAGGAAATTATACTCCCCGGATGTAAAAAGTTATCGTCGGACACCCTAGGAGACGGAAAAAATCGTCTGCCGGAAGAACGCCCAACGGCTGGAGATGCTCTAAGACTATCTACAATTGGGGTATCATAGGTAGTATCATGCATACCATGTTGGCAAAAGGCTGAGGTGGCAGCGCAATTAATAAGGAGAGGGGTGATGGTGGTATCATAGGTAGATAGAGTAACATAACGCATTACAAGATAAGATGAAGCTACATGACAATAAATACAATACTATATGATACAAAAAACAAAAACATGTTACTACCCGTTAACGGGCGGGGCGATGAAACACTCGTTGCCCCTGTTGGTGGCTCACGCCAGTCTATCGGAGCGCCGGCGGAGCGGCGGTGCTCTCGCCAGTCTCTGCGTGCATAGGGAGCGAGAGAATAAACGTTGTGTTTATTCTGCGTACAGAAGCGGCGGTATGTGCGCCGCGTGTGCGTCTCTGCCACGCTTGGCTTTCCAAGGGAATATAAAATGGCGCCAGTATCTACGTTTAATTCTGCCTACCAACCGGACACGATGGCAGTAGTGGTGCAGTGCACGCACGCTGGCGCCTTGGTTACTTGTGCCACGGGCTACATTTACATGCAGGTACTGCCGACCAACCTGCCCTGGTTAACACACTTTGCCGCAGAGCATACCTAGCGCTAGCGGGCTAAAAAGCGATAGATTAATCTGCTCGAGATCTGCACATACGTTGGCGTTCCCTGTACTCGTCGCCGGGCTCACCACCAATGTCTGCATCCAAGAGGACGGTGTTCCCGTGCATACATGTCCGAGGGCCACCGAAATTGAGAATGGTGTCAGGGGACAGGGGGTAGCTAGTACCACACCGTATTCGGAAAATCGATTTGGATCTCTGGCCTGGCCCTGAGGATAGATTGCTCCTTCCGTTTCTACTCAAATTCCGGTGGGGTAAATAACACGAGCGGTCGGTGCTAGGCTATCCCCGAAAGGCGATGTTGCCCTCAAATCGTCGTTCCGTATTTTCGTGAAGCATAAATGCCGGTCTTGCCGCCCTTCCCAGACGAGGTGTTGCATACGGAGTCCGCAAAATCCTCACCCACGAGACATCATCATCGGCATATCTTCCGCTTCTACAGTGTTTGATACACGGTCTTGAACTTGATCCAGGTTTCGTTATTCACTTGTATCTTCGTAAATAGATCTTGTTGGCGGTTGCGTAGTATCCACGGCGTTTTTTTCTAAAATTCCCATACACGCAACTGAATAGGCGGCAATATGGAAAGGAAGGAACGAATTTGAGATTTTGCCAGTCGGGGCGCCAACGTAGAAGGAGATAAAGAATTTGGTACTCGTGCTCTACCTATGCCATGAGTACCCCGCCCCCGGGTCGGAGGCCTTGTCCGGCCACAGTCTGGTGACACCGAGGAATCCCTCAAGAATTTAGTTTGCCTTAGGGAATGTCGGACAGTTTTGGGTCGACCCGGACAGTTGGGCGGGTCCCACCGAGCCCCCCTTTTTTCTCCGGGGCCCATTGACCTTTGGGAGTGCTTCGGAGGTGTCGGTGAAGATGCTTTAAGGCTAACTTCAGCTGGCCGACCCAAACATGTATACAATGTATTTGCTTCTAATCTATTTGGACGGCTAGGCTAGGCTGATGCATTTAAACTTTTTTATCGATTAAAATATATATTAATGTCGTAAAAAATTACATCAATAGAACTAAAAATATATGAATATATAGATAAATTGTAGATCAACTCGTGGGTGTTCGTCGAAAGGCTTGTCCTTGTCGTCGTCGTCGTCAAGGTCGATGAAGGGTGGAGGCAACCATGGCCACGCTGGTGATGGTGAAAAAGATGGCGCCTCCTCGTTCGAGGGCACCCACTCACAAGAGCATGCCTCTGCTTTATGTTCGCAACGAGGACCTATAAGATAAGCCCAGTTTAAATTTTGGTTATAAATAAGTCTAAGAGCATCTCCACCGTCATCCATCAAATGTGTATCCGTCACCCCTTATTTGTGACCTCTTTGAGGGGGCGTCGGACATGTGTCCTCTCATTTGCAGCCTGGTCTCAAAAAATTGGTTACCATAAATACGACAATCGAACTGAAAGTCTCGGCCAACTCAAATCCAACCACACAACAAATAATCGTCTCGGCCAACACGTCGTTCTGGCCATGAAAAGGGCACCACCATCATAAATGATGCATACTAATTCAGTCGTCGGCCACCTCTTTAGCCTCCTCTTCTTCCTCGTCCTCCTCTTCTTATTTCTCCTCTTGAGACACTGCCTCTCTCGCTGCCCTTGTTGCCGTGATGCGCCTCCTTTTAGTTTGGAAGTAGGTCATTTGATTGGGGCTCATGTCGTCCGTGTTGCTGTCCGTGATCGGGTGCTCTTCGGCTTTCTTCGTGCCCTTCGCTTTGTCATTCGTCTAAGCAAGAAAGGTGGACCACCTTTGTTGGATTTCGCCGTGAATCTTCATTTTGTTCGCCCCCGATATCCCGACCGATATTCAGAAGAGCTCTGATGACGACCCCTACGCCATCTTCTCCAAGCACTACAAGCGCGACAACTCCGGCAACAGCGATGGCAAGGGGAAGGCAAGGCTCGGATGTGAGTCGTATGCCTGTATCTATGTTTTTTTTGTTTTGAGTTTAGATTCTGTATGTATCTAGTGTATGCCCGTATCTATGATGAAATTGAATCCATCTTTATATCGTGTTGAATCTGCATCTATGATGAACTTGATCATGTTGCATGCTTTGTATGGGTTTGGAGGTGAGCTTTTGAGGGGAACGGCTGGAGCAACCTGTTTGGGGTTTTGCATGGAGTGTGTCCGCGGACACGTCCAAACAGGTCCCTGATCAGTTTGAGGCTCATGGTTGGAGATGCTCTAAGAGCATCATCAATCGACCACACCAAACCCGCCCTATATGTCCGGCAGGCACCTCAGGCACGATCCGGCCAAAAAAAGGCCACCCAACCACCTTCTCATAGTCGGGCGAATTGACCGAGCTATCTGACAAACCCAAATCGAGACCATATGTGGGGAGGGTTTGTGGCGGCATGGACGGGTCCGGCCAAAAAAAGGCCACCCAACCGCCTTCTCATAGTCGGCCGAATTGACCAGGCTGTCTGACAAACCCCAAATGCAGACTATATGTGGGGAGGGTTTGTGGCGGCCAGGACGCGGCCGACACTAGGCCGCTGACAGCATGAACCCACTCCATTTCACCCTAATTAGGCCGAAACCCTTTATCGGCTCTTGATATTTCTCACACTCCAGCGTCTCCTTCAACTAGCTCCGTCTCACTGCGGACATGTGCCGCCACCGTCCCCTCCCTGCCGGTTGCCCGCAGCTGTTGTCCTCCACATTCTCCCTCGTCCCCAAGCTTCCCCGATAGATTTCGGATGTAGTCGAGCTTCATGGCGGTCGTATTTTGCCGAATCCGAGTTCATCCACAACCCGACCCATTCCGCTTCCGCCTGCTGGTCTCCGCACACCCTGGTCTTGTGGGACACGAACGAGGACTCGACAACCTCCTTTCGTCTGTACGGGAAGGGCACCTTGTCTGGCTCCACTATGGTATGTCCTAGGTTTTGCTCATATTTTGACTTTATCGCCATATTGTGCAACTGGAGTGGATTTGAATTGGTTTGTTGAAATGTAGGATTCAACAAAAAAAAACATGTAGTCGCAGTGTTCGTAGGTCATTTTCGAGTTGAAAGATTCTCTTTGCGGCAAGATGCACATTCAGGAGGATTTGAACTTCAAAGTTGAGGAAAAGAAGAAGATTGAAGAAAACTTTGAGCTAGTGCAAGAAATGAACTGAAATTTGGAGGACAAAGTTAAGAAGATTGAAGAAGAGAATAAGAAAATAGAAGTAGAGAAGATAAAAATGGAGTTGCAATTTACTGACATTATCGATGATTACAAAAGCAAAGCAAGGCGGGTGCGGAAGATGAAGAAGTATGTCATCGAGAAAGAGATGCATCTCCATTACGCATTAGGCATTATAGTTATTTTAGGTATCATTAACTTGGTATGTATGAGTTATGTATGTGAACTAATAGGTAGATAAATCACGCGTAGAACGCAAGAGGACGGTGTTCCCGTGCATATATGTGTGAGGGCCACCGAAGATGAGTAGGGTGTCAGGGGGGCTAGCTAGTACCACACCGTATTCGGAAAAGGATTTGGATCTCTGGCAGCCTGGTTTCAAAAAATTGGTTACAAAAAATACGACAATCGAACTGAAAGTCTCGGCCAACTCAAATCCAACCACACAACAAATAATCGTCTCAGCCAACATGTCGTTTTGGCCATGAAAAGGGCACCACCATCATGAATGATGCATACTAATTCAGTCGTCGGCCACCTCTTTAGCCTCCTCTTCTTCCTCGTCCTCCTCTTCTTATTTCTCCTCTTGAGACACTGCCTCTCTCGCTGCCCTTGTTGCTGTGATGCGCATCCTTTTAGTTTGGAAGTAGGTCATTTGACTGGGGCTCATGTCGTCCGTGTTGCTGTCCGTGATCGGGTGCTCTTCGGCTTTCTTCATGCCCTTCGCTTTGTCATTCGTCAAAGAAAGAAAGGTGGACCACCTTTGTTGGATTTCGCCGTGAATCTTCATTTTGTTCGCCCCCGATATCCCGACCGATATTCAGAAGAGCTCTGATGACGACCCCTACGCCATCTTCTCCAAGCGCGACAACTCCGGCGACAGCGATGGCAAGGGGAAGGCAAGGCTCGGATGTGAGTCGTATGCATGTATCTATGTTTTTTTTGTTTTGAGTTTAGATTCTGTATGTATCTAGTGTATGCCCGTATCTATGATGAAATTGAATCCATCTTTATATCGTGTTGAATCTGCATCTATGATGAACTTGATCATGTTGCATGCTTTTTATGGGTTTGGAGGTGAGCTTTTGAGGGGTACGGCTGGAGCAACCTGTTTGGGGTTTTGCATGGAGTGTGTCCGCGGACACGTCCAAACAGGGGTCTGATCAATTTGAGGCTCATGGTTGGAGATGCTCTAAGAGCATCATCAATCGATCACACCAAACCCGCCCTATATGTCCGGCAGGCACCTCAGGCACGACCCGGCCAAAAAAAGGCCACCCAACCGCCTTCTCATAGTCAGGCGAATTGACCGAGCTATCTGACAAACCCAAATCGAGACCATATATGGGGAGGGTTTGTGGCGGCATGGACGGGTCCGGCCAAAAAAAGGCCACCCAACCGCCTTCTCATAGTCGGCCGAATTGACCGGGCTGTCTGACAAACCCCAAATGCAGACTATATGTGGGGAGGGTTTGTGGCGGCCAGGACGCGGCCGACACTAGGTCGCTGACACATGAACCCACTCCATTTCATCCTAATTAGGCCGAAACCCTTTACCGGCTCTTGATATTTCTCACACTCCAGCGTCTCCTTCAACTAGCTCCGTCTCACTACGGACATGTGCCGCCACCGTCCCCTCCCTGTCGGTTGCCCGCAGTTGTTGTCCTCCACATTCTCCCTCGTCCCCAAGCTTCCCCGATAGATTTCGGCTGTAGTCGAGCTTCATGGCGGTCGTATTTTGCCGAATCCGAGTTCATCCACAACCCGACCCATTCCGCCTCCGCCTGCTGGTCTCCGCACACCATGGTCTTGTGGGACACGAACGAGGACTCGACAACCTCCTTTCGTCTATACGGGAAGGGCACCTTGTCTGGCTCCACTACGGTATGTCCTAGGTTTTGCTCATATTTTGACTTTATCGCCATATTGTGCAACTGGAGTGGATTTGAATTGGTTTGTTGAAATGTAGGATTCAACAAAAACATGTAGTTGCAGTGTTCGTAGGTCATTTTCGAGTTGAAAGATTCTCTTTGCGGCAAGATGCACATTCAGGAGGGTTTGAACTTCAAAGTTGAGTAAAAGAAGAAGATTGAAGAAAACTTTGAGCTAGTGCAAGAAATAAACTGAAATTTGGAGGACAGAGTTAAGAAGATTGAAGAAGAGAATAAGAAAATAGAGGTAGAGAAGATAAAAATGGAGTTGCAATTTACCGACATCAGGAGGGAGCTGCCATAGAGGGGCTGGTGTCAGCTGATACCAATGGAAACCACCAAAACCTTCATTAACTAGCACTAATTAGTGATTAGTCAAAGAAAATGACCCCAGTCAAATTGAGAGAATATAGCTATGACCCATTGAAATTTTTTTCCTAACTTCGTCCCTGACTGACATTATCGATGATTACAAAAGCAAGGCGGGTGCGGAAGATGAAGAAGTATGTCATCGAGAAAGAGATGCATCTCCATTACGCATTAGACATTATAGTTATTTTAGGTATCATTAACTTGGTATGTATGAGTTATGTATGTGAACTAATAGGTAGATAAATCACGCGTAGAACGCAAGAGGACGGTGTTCCCGTGCATATATGTGTGAGGGCCACCGAAGATGAGTAGGGTGTCAGGGGGGCTAGCTAGTACCACACCGTATTCGGAAAACGATTTGGATCTCTGGCGCCTGGCCCAGAGGATAGATTTGCTCCTTCTGTTTATACTCAAATTCCGGCGGGGTAAATAACACGAGCGGTCGGAGTCGGTGCTAGCCCCGAAAGGTGATGTTGTCCTCAAATCGTCATCCCGTATTTTCGTGAAACATAAATGCCGGTCCTGCCGCCCTTCACAGATATCCGTCGTCAGTTCTGACCTCTGTTTCCGCTCAAAAATGAATCATGCGCCAGATAGTCCCCGTACGTACTGCGCATGCACCGGCGGGCGGTCGCGCGTCCACGTCAAAGTGGAGTGGACATACGCGCGTACATACGTCCGTCGTCAACCAGCCTCTAGTAGCACCGCCTCTCTTTTCGAATTTTGGAAAGAAAAAAAATAGCGCCGCCACGTCTCACCGCCGCTGAATTACAGTGAACGCCTCACCGGCAGTTTGGCCCCACAGAAAATATCTACTCCCACCGATTCACGAGCGTTCCAGCAAAAGAAGACAGCGAACTCGGTTCCGACCGATCCAGCTATTGCCATGCGCATCGAGGACGCGACCGGGTCCCCCGAGGACACCAGTCAGCGGCACCTCCATCCACCGGGGTGAGGACACAGTACTGCCTCGCGCCCACATCCATGGCCATCATTTTACAACAGTAACGCCACTGCCCTCCAGCTCACACCCAGTGCCGTGCTGCTCCCCCATCAACCCACTCTACCACTCGCCCTCACCTCACGCACAGCAAGCGTCCCCTTCACCTCAGCTGCCACCTTGCATAAATCACTCGAGCAGAGGTCGAGTTCATCGTCGCCGCCTCCCCTCACTCACTCACTCCCCTGCCACTGCTGCCAGTCCACTCAATGGAGTCCCCATGGTTTCTTGCCTTCCTCTTCCTCCTCTCCCTGCAGCCGCTGCTCTGCGCGTCGTACCTGCGAGAGCGCAAAAACTACATCGTGCACCTCGACCCAAGGCGCAGCGCCGTGGATTCCCTCGAGGACTGGCACCGCTCGTTCCTCCCGCAGACGGCGCCGCTCGATTCGGAGGAAGAGGGCGCCGGGGACGACGGTCCGCGCATTCTCTACTCCTACAGCGACGTGTTCACCGGCTTCGCGGCGCGGCTCACGGACGAGGAGGCCGAGGCGCTGAGGGCCACGGACGGCTGCCTCAGGCTCTACCCGGAGGTGTTCCTGCCGCTCGCCACCACCCGCTCGCCGGGCTTCCTCGGCCTCCACCTCGGGAACGAGGGCTTCTGGAGCCGCTCCGGGTTCGGCCGCGGCGTGGTCATCGGGATCCTGGACACCGGGATCCTCCCCAGCCACCCGTCCTTCGGCGACGACGGCCTCGAGCCGCCGCCCAAGGGCTGGAAGGGCACGTGCGAGTTCAAGGCCGTCGCGGGCGGCGGATGCAACAACAAGATCATAGGCGCGCGCGCGTTCGGCAGCGCCGCGGTCAACTCGTCGGCGCCGCCGGTCGACGACGCGGGCCACGGCACGCACACGGCGAGCACGGCCGCGGGCAACTTCGTGGAGAACGCCAACGTCCGGGGCAACGCCGATGGCACCGCCTCCGGGATGGCGCCGCACGCGCACCTGGCGGTATACAAGGTCTGCTCGCGCAGCCGCTGCTCCATCATGGACATCATCGCGGGGCTGGACGCCGCCGTCAGGGACGGCGTCGACGTGCTGTCATTCTCCATCGGCGCCTCCTCCGGCACGCAGTTCAACTACGACCCCATCGCCATCGCCGCGTTCAAGGCCATGGAGCGCGGCATCGTCGTCAGCTGCGCCGCGGGCAACGCCGGTCCGGAGCCCGGCTCTGTCGGCAACGGGGCGCCGTGGATGCTCACTGTCGCCGCCGGCACGATGGACCGCGCGATACGCACCACCGTCAGGCTCGGCAATGGTGAGGAGTTCGACGGCGAGTCACTGTTCCAGCCGGGGAACAACTCCGCGGCCGAGCCGCTCCCGCTCGTCTACCCTGGCGCCGACGGCTCCGAGACTAGCCGCGACTGCAGCGTGCTGCGCGGCGCTGAGGTGAGCGACAAGGTGGTGCTCTGTGAGAGCAGGGGACTAAACGGCCGTATCGAGGCTGGCCAGACCGTCGCGGCTTACGGCGGCGTCGGCATGATCGTGATGAACAGAGCGGCCGAAGGGTACACCACCTTCGCTGACCCGCACGTCCTCCCGGCGTCGCACGTCAGCTACGACGCCGGAACCAAGATAGCGGCCTACGTCAACTCCACGGCCAACCCGACGGCGAGCATCGCTTTCATGGGCACGGTCATGGGCGCGTCACCGGCGCCGGCCGTCACGTTCTTCTCGTCCCGAGGTCCGAGCAGGGCCAGCCCGGGCATCCTCAAGCCGGACATCACCGGGCCCGGCATGAACATTCTCGCGGCATGGGCGCCCAGCGAGTCGCACACTGAATTCTCTGACGGCGGCGTTGGCCTCGCTTTCTTCGTCGAGTCCGGCACGTCCATGTCGACGCCGCACCTGAGCGGCGTCGCCGCGCTTCTCAAGAGCCTGCACCGGGACTGGTCCCCCGCGGCGATCAAGTCAGCGATCATGACGACGTCGGACGCGGTGGACCGCACCGGCGTGCCCCTCAAGGACGAGCAGTACCGCCACGCCACCTTCTACGCCATGGGCGCGGGATACGTGAACCCCGGCCTCGCCGTTGACCCAGGCCTAGTCTACGACCTCCACGCTGACGACTACCTCCCCTACCTCTGCGGCCTTGGCATCGGCGACGACGGCGCGACGGAGATAGCCCACCGCCCCGTCACCTGTGCCAATCTCAAGGCCACCACGGAAGCAGAGCTGAACTACCCGTCCCTCGTCGTCAACCTACTGGCTCAGCCAATCACGGTGAACCGCACGGTGACCAACGTCGGGAAGCCCAACTCCGTGTACACTGCCGTGGTGGACATGCCCAGAGACGTGTCGGTGACGGTGCAGCCGCCGATGCTGCGTTTCACGGAGGTCAAGGAGAAGCAGAGCTTCACGGTGACGGTGCGGTGGGCGGGACAGCCGAGCGTCGCCGGCGCGGAGGGCAACCTGAAGTGGGTCTCCGAAGATCACATCGTGAGGAGTCCCATTGTGGTTCCAGCCAAGGGCGAATAGTAACTTTTGCTACCGGTAGTATGTATAGCTAGCTAGCTTCAGTATTATTCTGCTGCGCTTCCACGATTTGTATAGGCTACATGCGAACTGGAGCAATTCCCCACCTATGCACGCAATCTCAGCGGCAATTTTGTTGTGTAAATAGCGCGTATCAATAAAGAATGTACGGAGTACCCAGAATTGTTTTGTTTGTCTCAAAGAAATGCTTTTTATTCCGTGATCAAAATCTTCGAAGAAAAGGGCATGCTTTTTCTTTTAGGAATTCTAGGATCTCCATGGCACATCAACAAGAGTGTCGTGATTCTATCAGAGTTTGAAGGGTGGATGAAACCCTCGGATTTGATCTTTGATAAGCTGAAGGTGTGGGTTGGGTTCGGTTTCTAACCCCCCCCCCCCCCTCTTATACAAACTAGATGACCCGTTGCGCCCGCTTGGCGCAAATGTCAGATTTATGCTATAATTTAATTTCATAAGAAAAAGAATATTTACCGTCCCTAAGTTGAGTGCAATACCTTTTTGTTGTTTTGGATTATAAATCATATTAATCTATGGTAGAACAATATCTATAAATTGCCAACAAAAATGTGCAATCATATTTGTTAGCTTTCACCTGCAAAAAAAAATGTTAGCTTTCTATGATATAAAACTATAAAACACTGAAATTAAGTGGTTGTATTATAACTTGTTGCGTCTAATATTTAATTTGGCCTATTCAGATTTGTATGTTTACTATTTCCTTTTACTTTATTGACTTGTACATGTACTCGGACTTGTATTCTTTGAATGAACCGTGGAGCAGCGGGAGCCCAAGCTTAGACGCTCAAATCCACTATCAAAAAATCTCTCAGGAATGCAGGGAGTATGATTCATCAGTTTTAAGAGTCATTGTGTCACAAGTTTACTCACACAATCCGCTATGCATTCATTCGGTAAATCACAGTAATATTAAATTAACAAATGTCCAATCAAGTTTACACGATAGAACTTCAGAAAACAAAACGAATCATACATTGTACAACCAAAGGAGCTATTTTTTATGGGAAAATTGCTGCATTTGAATCCTAGTATGTCCAGCAACACTGCTATCTGTACAACTCTTCTGCGTACTTGCTGTCCCGGTAAGTTATCTCGCTCAGTTCATGCGACTATCTTATGTCCGCTGCAACTGCAAAGTCTACAAAACCTCGTCCCCGTGCTAGTCTCCTTAGTCAGGACCTTGTCTTTGCTTGATGTTGGTTGTGCTGGAAGAAAATTCTGCTTTATTTGTGCCAACACGTGTCGTTTTGTCACGGCTTCAGGTTCGTAACAGGCCAATCCTCAAGAGCTAAACCAAATTCAACTTAACCACATGCTCTAATGCACCTCCTAATTAGAGGGCCAAGAAATGAGCTCCCCACAAACTTCATTAGCTCAGATTGTTGGGATTTCATCTGCGCGCGTGTACCCAATCCCACTGGGAGCAACAGCAGAACATAACAACCGATCACTGAATAATCATTTGAAAGTCTTTAGGGCTGAAAGTTAAGAGTAACAAAAAAAAGTATGGTAAAAGCATAAGAGTATAGTGCAGACTCTTTTTTAGAAAACTTAATAATATTAATTCCTAGGAAAGCAATCCTACCAAAAGAACCAAAGAAATAATTAGAAAACTAAGCACATATGCTGCCAATATGGACGATAATTTCACCAACCATCATGTATGTGCAAAGTATTCAAGAAATATCTACATGTTGTTCTATTAAAAGAAGACACTGTAGTCGTCATTAAATGAAAGACAGTTGAAACAGAATTAGCCAAGAATTCAACCATATATGTTTAACATCATAGATCCTCACAAATTCGTACAGAGAATATGAAAAAAGAACAAAGCCGGTGGGAGAGTGGATGGTTCACCTATTCAAGAACATTTCTCCCAGCCATACCAGGCCGCCGATGCAGGAACAACAACTCCACGGCTGATGACAGGAGGACTGCTGATGCTGGAATGGCCCATACTGCATTTCGCCGCATATTATTCCAAGCCGATAGTCACTGCACATAAATCCTGGATGGCGTACACAAACTAAGCACGAAGCATTCCATCTTCCTACAAGGAAAAAAAATGGAAGTATCAGAAAGCAATTCAAACCCAGGACGAACTGCAAACCAGATGGTCAGGAACTGGCTTTACACAACTGCTGAACTGCAGATCAAAAGCCCATGGTGTTTCTCCGACCATTCTTACAATCCGACACATACCGGGCTTGCCTTATACATGGCATGGATAACAATCAACGCATCTGATGAACGGTCTCCTTCATCACCGGCGTCCTTATGGCTTTCAGATGTGTAAAATCGTTTGTCCACTCGCACAGAAGCGCCTTCTAATTAAAATAATACTCTGCACATCAATTGGATTATAAAATTAGTACAATGTAAATATAGACCATAATGAAATATAATTTTCAATCAAATTCTAGCAGAAATCAATCGATCTCACTACTTCAATTTTGCTCACATCATCAACTGATTCAAAGCCAAACTTCCGATCAAAGCATGTATACCAAATCGAATAGAAGAAGCCTAGCAAACAACTGACTTCTAGGCCTATTAAGAATAGACCAACGTTTAGGCCGAACAGATCGTAGCAGCCATTGGATAGAAAAAATAAGAAGGCATAACGAAACACACTTAAATTTTACTCACATGGATCTTCTCACTCATTATGATATATACAGACCAAATGCTCCATTAATAAAATAAAATAATTCATAGCTTAATCACAATTTTGGAATATTTTTACAGCGTTGGAACAAACGAAAGAATTATCTATATAATTAGGCAGTACCTTCCAAGCAATACGAGATCTTTTAACTGGCACATGGAAACATTACAATATTGCACAAAACATCAGGTCCAAATTGGTTTAGGCATCAGAACCCGAAGGTATTCAAAGAAATAGGCGCCTATATTGTTTTGTGACACAAGTCAGCACAAATATGTGTGTACAAATCCCTAATAATTCCCATGCAATCAAACATAGAGTGCAACTGGCCAGAGAACTGAATAATGAAAAATGCAACTGAACATGGAATTAAATAAGCGAAATACCAAAGCAAACTAATATGTAGCTGACACAAATTTCTTTCGGACACTCACTATCCTGAACACATAATGGAACTTGGTATGATCTGTTCTTCGCAAATAGTTCTTGCTCTGACTATGGCAAACAACAACCACAAATATCGACAATACATAGTGAATGATAGGTAAAATACCTTGGCCGAGGACTGATTCACAGGCAGAAAGTGATCGCGAGAAATAGTCATAAGACATCATCCATGTAAATGAAGAATATTCATGTTTGAAGTTCGCCAAAAGGGGCTATCCTTCTGTCATATATGTTGTCAGTTAGAGCTGCCAGGCTCCATTTGCACAAGATTATAAAGGCCTAGGGAGGGTGCTATTTTCCCGTTGCTGCTTCCAGGGGTCAACATGCAGATAAAAACAAGCATGTCAACAGGCAGATACTTATATGTATCCATTTGCAACATGAAACATGCATATCGACAAGGCCAGTTTAACTCAGAATGCAATATCATTTCTGAAAATAACCACATCAAATGAATTACTTACCTTAACGAAGAGAATGACCCATCGCTGAAATCATTCGTTACTTGAAGCTATCCTTTTTCTAGCTGAGCTCCATATTTCTGAAATATCATAAATATTAAAATGGTGCAGTATAAAATACGAAGATAGCAAAGCAGAAAGAAATCAAGAAAAGTTCATGGTACTGCTAGCTATTAAAATGGTGCAGTATAAAATATGAAGATAGCAATGCAGAAAGAAATCAAGAAAAGGTCATGGAAAAGAAGAAATGGCAAGCTACATGAAAAACTAAACGAGGCATAGTTTCATTTGTGGGTTAACCTGCTGATGGCTCAATTTCAACATGGACCCATGGACTGACACCAACCACAGAAAATTGAAAGGCTGACAGTATCTTCTTTTCAAATGCTTGGATCCTATACATGTTCTAACAGTTAGGGGCATTTTTCCCTACAAAGATTAAAGATTCCTTATTAGAAAAATTACTCGTGACCTTACAACTAACCTTATTGTTTCAAGGCAACGAAACCATGCAGTACAGATATGTAGAGAAATACAGCAATTAGAAGTTGGAGCATACCTTTGGAAGGCAGCTAAACTTTTTATGATACAGTTTCTCAGCTTTGTTGACTTCTGCATGAAGCTCATTAATTGTATTTTCCAGCTGAAAATAGAAGTTAGTTGCTGTAAGATTTTAAATCAATTTCAGGAATAATACACATTTGAACACAAACCTGAGGGAGATTATGCTTCACCGATTGATGATATACCGCAAGTCTCGTAGCAATAAATGTTTTTCTTTCATAAATGATTGCAAGAACCTTGCATTGAGAAGAAACGTTGGCTATCGCTTGCATGACAGCAAGAGAACCCTCGGAAAGAAGTTCAATGGCATCCAATGTTCTTTTCAATTTGTGCAAATCACTAAAGTGTGACTTGAAATCTTGAGAATTATCTTTGGAAGATAGTCATGAACATGGGACTGCGACCAAGGCGACAACGAAGAAGATTTGTCGGCTATTCTCCTCTCTGGCACTGCAGGCGAAGCTGATTGCAAGAACCTTGCATTGAGAAGAAACGTTGGCTATCACTTGCATGACAGCAAGAGAACCCTCGGAAAGAAGTTCAATGGCATCCAATGTCCTTTTCAATTTGTGCAAATCACTAAAGTGTGACTTGAAATCTTGAGAATTATCTTTGGAAGATAGTCATGAACATGGGACTGCGACCAAGGCGACAACAAAGAAGATTTGTCGGATATTCTCCTCTCTGGCACTGCAGGCGAAGCTGGCCATGGGTGCCTGCAGAGGAGGAGGAGATCTGCGCAGTGATGCGCAACAGGGTGCCATGCTCCATGGCCGCCGACGCAACGCCCACCAACATCTGGACGGACTCCGTGGCTAGGTCATGCTTCGGACAACCTCCTCGTAAAGGTGCTCACCCAAAATTCAATTCATCTTCAGATCTTGCAGTCACAAACAATACAAAAGGGGTTAATCCAATTTTACGGTGACTGAAGGAAGCAGGCCGATGACTCAAATACTTTTAGAGAGAGCGAGAGTGCAAAGCTATGAACAATCTTACCTTGCCCAGGTCAGGTTCCTCCTCCAGCAGTTTCTTCGGGGCTAGGACTCGTGGCATCGCCGCTGCCAATTGAGCATGGGGCGCGAGCAAGGAGGGCAATGCTGAGGCGACGAGGACGGTGAGGGAGGTAGCGAGCAGCACGATATGGCAGTGGTGTCGTCCTGACGCTTGGCTAGCAGGCCCCAATACGTCAGCAGCGCCCCCGTGAGGAGCTGCACAGATCTCTGCCTCCTCCGGCCTCAAGGACGGGCTGGCACGCCACGTGACGATAGAGAGGCAAGCAAAGAAGGGGGAGGGGCGACGACCGACGAGAGGGAAGGAGAGTTGAGGGAGGGACGGCGGCGGGCCTGGCCGTGATCTGGAGGTGGAGAAGAAGCACGGGAGGGGATTGGGGAAGAGAGACTGGCGCTAGGTTTCACCGCGAGGTGGAGAGGCCACGGTATATTTCCTGATCCAGATTCGCATCCACGATCGAACGGTCCGCGGCAAGGTAACTTTGGTGGCTAAACACAAATCCGGCCACACACGTGGAAGCTCGGGAGGGCTAAGGTGAAACGCAGGAGAAGCCTCACAATCCTTTAGCTTTTATAGAAGTAACACCACTAGGGGCTTGGGTGTAGCAACATAGATCGATAAAACTTGCTCTATGGTTCAGATTGATCCGGTGGGAGGTTTTCTGAGAGTTAGTGTGACAATTGATGTGAATAAATCTCTCGGGCACGTGATCTTAATTGAATCGGCCAAAAGAAAGTGTACGGACTGGTATGACATTGCATATGAGCAGATTCCCCGCTTTTGTTTCTCTTGTGGTCGGCTTGGACATGCTGATCCTTTCTGCCCAACTCCGGGTAAGAGAGGTGAGTATGGTGAACTTCCGTTTAAATCTTCCCTTCGAGCACCTGGAGAGTGGAAGAAAACTAGTTCAGGGGAGTACTCGTCGAAGGACTAGCAAGAATCTCAGGGGTCGAGGCGAGACTCCCGGGGAGGGAATGTTCAGAAGAAGGAGTCAGAAGTGACATCGCCACTGAAAGGTAATAGCAACGTTAATAAGCGGAAGGTAGGATCAAATCATGTATATCGGAAAGTTCAGGTTGATGATCAACAACCTCTCCAAGGGAATGAGTTGGCGATCATTCCGGCTAAGAAAGGAAGTGTGATGGACGATGGACTCTTGGATGGATTCAGTGAGGATCGTGATCGTAAAAAGGAAGAAGCCAACTCCAACAAATTCTGAAAATTTGACAGCGGCTGGTTCACAGCCATGTCAGTCTCAATGAATTCCCTAAGTCTGAACTGTTGAGGTCTTGGGAACCCACCGACGGTTCGTGATCTTCGCAAGGTTGTGAAGCACGAAGGCCCTCCCTGTTATTCGTAATGGAAACCAAAATTAATGGGAAAAGAGTGGAAGATGTGAGAACCACGCTTGATTTTGTAGGTTGTTCTGCAGTTGATAGTGATGATATGAGTGGTGGTATAGGCCTCTTCTGGTCTGCAGATATCTCGGTAAGCCTCCAAAATTTCAGTAGTTCTCACATTGATGCCATAATTGAGAAGGAGAAAAAATCTTGGCGGTTTACAGCCTTTCACGGGGAACCTCGAGCTGATCAACGATATCAGAGCTAGAGGTTTTTGCGCACGCTACATGCAATTGAGCATGATGCGTGCCTTTGTTTGGGAGATTTTAATGAGATTTTGCACTCGGAGGAGCAGTTTGGCATAAATTTGAGACCGGAGTGGCAGATGAGAGGGTTCCGTGAAGCTCTGGATGATTGCTCTCTCCAAGATTTGGGGTGGTGTGGTGTACCATTCACATGGGATAACAAACAATAGGGAGATGCAAATGTAAAGGAAAGACTTCATCGAGTTCTAGCTAATGCGTCTTTCCTAAAATTGTACGAGTATACGAGTGTGAAGAATATTAGTTCAGTTGAGTCTAATCACTGCTATGTAATGGCCCAACTCAAGAGTTCTTTATCACATGTGAGAACAAATGTTGCTCGAGCTTTTTGAGACGAGAACGCCTGGCAATCTCAAGCTGAATATAACAGGGTGGTACGAGATTTGTGGCATAGGGGATCTGGTCAGCATGGGCTAAGGAGTTTGGTTGAAGCGTTGTCTCCAGTCCAACGTGGTCTTGGGGCATGGGGAGCTTGCGAGTTCGGAAATTTGTCTTAAACAGTTGTTAAACTACAGAAGTAAATTGAACGTCTGGGAATGGCCTCGGTGGCGAGGGGCCCATTGGAGGAAGAAAATGCCATCTCTAAGCAATTACGAGAAGCGCTGCGACAAGAGGAGGTTTGGCTGAAACAGAGATTTCGTGTTCAATGGCTACGAGAGGGCGATAAATTCAGCGTACTTCCAAGCCATGGCACGTCATCAACCGCATAGTATCCCTGCAGCATGCGGATGGGCAGAGCTGTGAAGATCCAGATGATATCAAAGAAGAGATCACATATTTTTATCGGAACCTTTATCAATCCCAAGGTTTCCGCCCGATGGAAGAATTACTGTCGGTGGTCATTCCTTGTGTCACAAAGCCGATGAACGTTATGTTAGAAAAGGACTTTGATGCAGAGGAAATAAAGGGAGCTTTATTTGAAATGGCCCCTTCCAAAGCCCCGGATGTGGATGGTTTCACGGCTGGGTTCTATCAACGTCATTGGGAGGTGGTAGGCGATGATGTAGTAACATCACTTTTGGACAATCACACTGATTCCAAAGGTAACTAGTCCGCAGAAGGTATCACACTATCGCCCAATTGCGCTCTGTTCAGTTCTCTATAAGATAGCGGCTAAAGCCGCGGCGAACCGGCTGCGAGGTATTTTGGATGAAGTAATTGGGGAGGAGCAGGTGCTTTCGTCCCAGGGCGTTTGATCACTAACGTCCTGGTGGTATACGAAACTATCCATTCGATTCGAAGGAAGAAGAAATGCAAGGGCGCGGCCTGTGCTGTTAAGCTAGACATGTTAAAAGCCTATGACAAAGTCGAATGGCATTATTTGGAGGCTATTATGTACAACCTGGGTTTTGCGGACACCCTTGTCAGGTTAATTATGAAGTGTGTATCTTCTGTCAGGCTCTGTGTCAAAGTCAATGGGGGAATTGTTGCCGTTCTTCACACCTTCTCGAGGACTTCGACAGGGAGATCCTATGTCACCATACCTCTTTCTCATGTGCTCACAAGGGCTAACGGCTTTACTGAATAATTATGGAGGTTACATTGATATGGGGATTCGGGTGAGTGTGCACTCACCATGGGTTAATCGTTTGTTATTCGCAGATGATTGTTTGATTTTTCTGAATGGAACAATCAAAAGTGCTAACAGGTTGAATGAGATTCTCCGCATATGTGCAGACCGCTCGGGTGAGGCGGTAAATAAGGAGAAGAGCTCATTATTCAGTCCAAATACTTCCCCACCTTTGAGAAAATCACTGAAACAAACACACGGAATTTTGGTGGGGGCTTTTTCAGAGAGGTATTTGGTATTGCCAACATCGGTTGGGAGAATCACGAGGGGAACATTCAATCACATTAATGAGAGGTGCCGAAAGTTGATGAATGGATGGTCGGAGAAGAACTTGGCATGTTCAGGTACGGAGACATTGCTGAAAACAATTATCCAGGCAATTCCTACCTTTAGTATGAGTTGCTTTAAGCTTACAAAGAAAAATTACAAATACTTGGCATCATGTATGGAAAAATATTTGTGTGGGGATTTCACTTGATAAAAGGTCGATGCACTGGTTGTCTTGGGAGAAACTTTTTACTCCTAAGGTCCGGCTTTAGGAATTTTGAAGTCTTCAATCTTGCAATGCTTGAAAAGCATGGATGGAGGCTTTTGACTAGTCCAGAGTCTTTATGTGCATGGGTCTTGAAAGGCAGATATTTTCATAGCACAAATTTTCTTCAGGCTACAATTCCAAGAAATGCATCGGCAACATGGAGAGTGATTGTTGTTGGTCGTGCAACATTGGATGTGGGGTTAGTTAAGGGAGTAGTGCCGGGTACTTCTATCTCGACATGGAATGATAAGTGGATCCCTAGCTTGACTACTTTTATTCCGATGGGGAGGCGGGTAATATCAGAGACATCCAACTTGAGATCTGATACTAAAGCACTCGAGAAGGTGACATAATTAATTGATACATACACCGGAAAATGGAAAGTCGATTTGATTAGGCGGACCTTTTTTGCACCCGATGGCGATGCTATTCTTAATATTCCATTAAAAACTGCTGGTGGTGAAGATTTTCTTGCTTGGGCACTAGAGAAAACAGACACCTACACTGTAAAATCTACATATCGAGCTCTAATGACTAGCAAAGAGCATGCTGCTCTAGAGGAAGGGACGAGTATGGGTACTTCATCGACAAATGAACAGATGTGGAAAGCCTTGTGGAGGTTGAAGGTGATGCCAAAGATACGGGTATTCTGGTGGCGTGTTCTCCGTGGCATTCTTCCAGTCTTGATGACTCTGAAGCAGCGCCATATTAAAGAGATTGGTGATGCTTACGTGATCACAAGCTCGTTAGGAAACCCCAAGAGTAAGCTATGATGTAGTCTAGCAGAAATTTTCCCCCAATTAAGGAACCATGGTTATCGAACCAGTAGGATTTCGTAGTCTTGAAGAAGGTTGCTAGTTGTCTGGCGCTTCAACAAGCGCGTAACCTGCATACAACACACAAACTCTCTCTTGTCCCCAACTTTTCGAGAAGGTTGTCAATCTTCCGGTCTTACTGAAAACTAGAGAATTAAACGTATAGAGTCTTGAAAAGTAATATAAGTAAAAAAAGAACAACAAGGAAACAATGATGAAAGTGCTTTCAAAAAGTTAGTAAATACGAGGAAAATAGGGGGGGCAATAGGTTCACTAGTGGTGTCTCTCCAAAAAAAAAACATGATGGGTGAACAAATTACAGCTGGGCAATTGACAAATCATGAACGTATGACAATACTATTATGATGAGATATAGTTCACGGGTTCTAACATGGCAGACATTACGTCAAGGCATATGGACCGCTATCCAGCATGCATCCATATCTAAAAGTCCACCTCAAGAAAACTATCCAGCAAATCTCTCCGGTATTAAGTTGCAATAACGAAGTGATTTCTTTGCGTGCTACAGACAAATGCATTAAGAACAATACATAATGTAAGTAGTGGTCCTCGTCCGTAGACAAGAGCACCGCTGCTTTCTCCCTAGTTGCAATAGCACATTCCCCATCCGTCACGATTCTGTCACTCGAGCACAGATGCAAGGGAGGCATGAAGCCCTAGATTGGACTTTCGAGGTGACGACGCCTCTCTGTATGTTTCATGGAAAATAACTTTGTCCCCAATAATTTTAGGGTTTAGAGCAATTTATAAGCGAAGGGGGAACGTGAGGCGGTGTCGGGAGCCCCCAGGGGGCCAGTACGCCCCCCTCTGGCTCCCCTTTGGACTTCGTCTTCGTTTCGTGTAAAAATTGATCTCCGTGGATTTTCAGCCCTTTCCAAGAACATTTCCTTAAGAACTTTTCTGAAATAGAAAAACAACAAAAAACAACAACTGGCATGGGGCATCTTGTTGATAGGCTAGTCAGTGAAAACATACGGAAAACAAAGGTAAACAAAAGAAAACATGTGGAAAACAAAAGGTATTGGGTAGAAAACAAGCATGGAGCATCAAAGATTATAGATACGTTTGCAACGTATCGGGATCCCCAAGCTTAACTCATGCTCTTCCTCGAGTAGGTAAGTGATAATAAAAATAATTTTTGAGGTGACATGAAGCCAACACACATGTTGATCAATGTTATGTAAAAGCATTGCAAAGCTGAGATCAAAGTACTTTAACGAAGGCATGATAAATATTATTTCAACTATTGTAAACTAAGCAACTATGTTGCACATGAAAAGTAACACAAAAAAAATACAATGAATAACGAAGAATTGAAAGTGATACGTCTGTTTCAATCATAAAGAAAAACATAATAACGCGGTATCCAGCTAGTCCTTCATGTGGAAGAAAAACATAAATGCTAGGACACCTTCAAAGTTTAAAGGTGACTAGATACAAATAAATTTGAGAGCAAGAAATACCACAATCATGACTCAATCAATAATAAATTTTGGGACTATACACATTATACTCAGAATGAAAACTATGCTCTCTTAGCTGGATCATAAGGTAAGAAGATGAAGACTCCGCATAAAAGTAAAAGAAAGACACTTTGCAGAGGGAAGCAGGGATTACTGATGCGCTAGAGCTTTTTATTTGATAAAACAGATATATTGAAAACAATTTTGATAAAGGTGTATATCTATGTCAACGAATGGTAAAAAAACTTATTATAATCCATTTCAAGCAAAGTGTTTATACTTTTGAGAGTGGTTTCCGTTGTTTAATTAGTTTGGCAGTTCCCCCATCTTTGTTTCACAAGCTAGGGCTAGTCGTGTTGAGGGGTGCCCACCACCTTTCATCAAACCATGGGGAGGTGCCTTTTGTTATTATTAGGCACCATCTCTCCACAAATTTAGATAAGAACAAATTCCATACTCATTGGGTGAAATAAGGAATAAGTACTTTGCTTGACACAAACCATAATAAACTTTAAACTACTTCCTCATGAGCAAAAAAAAGAACACAAAATAGGTTAACAATTTTGAAGGTTTTAAAGGAGGCACACGAGAAATTTACTTGGAGTGGCGGTTAAATAACACATATAGGTAGATATGGTGGACACATTTTGCATACTTTGTTTTTTGGGGAGTTGGATGCACGAGTAGAGCTCATACTCCGTACAGATGAAGGCTAGCAAAAGACTGGAAGCGACCAACTAAGAGAGCAATAATGGCCATAATCATGCATAGCGAAAAAACATCATTAATCAAAGCATGAAGTGATATTACAATTCAAAAACTAATTGATCATAAAGGATAGAAGTGACTTTGTTTGTAGTCATAACATGGTGTGAGCATGTGCCAAGTCAATCCAGATAAAGCATTCAAAGGAGAAATACCACAATACCATGCTTCAATATGAGAGAACAAGACATGATAAAATTCAATTGCACATTAAGCACTCTCAGCTATTTGAGACTAGTCATGATACATCATAAATAACTAAGAACACAATTAAAATAACATCTAACATGACATGCCAAAGCCTATGCCACAGTCAAAACAAGATTCCTATTGCACCACTATAAGCATGAAACAATTTACTCTTGTCCAACACCAATCAACTTATTTGAAACAACTCTCAAAGAAAATAACCATAAAAAACAAGAGAGCTAATCAGATATAACTGAACCAAACCAACAATCTCTGAACAAAATTCGAGTAAGAAACAAGAGCTAAATGCAGTCATTGCAAGAACTGAACATTCGCAGAACAATAAGAGTGAAAACTAGAGTGTTCTAAGCAATCAAAACGGAGTGTGTCTCTCCCAAAATAAAAGTGCTAGGATACAAACAAAATCCAAAGCAAAGATAACAAAACAAACTGAAAGAAAAATAGAAAGACGCTCCAAGAATAACACATATCATGTGAAGCAATAAAAATGTAGTGTTTTGGGAGAAACTTGATATTTTTGTTGATGAAGAAGATGATGCCTTGGGAATACCCAAGCTTTGACGCTTTTACTTCTTTGATATGTATTGGGGTTACATGGGCATCCCCAATATATCATCACATCATTTTTCTCTCCCTACACTTGAAAACTTCTTCCACCTAAAACTTCCTTACAATCCTCATTAGCAATGTTAGTGTAATCAAAATAATAAACCCACTTGGTTCAGTTTCAACACAAGTCTGACATTTCAATTAAAACATTAGCTATTGCTAGAACTTATTTTTAAGCTCTCCGTCTCAAAAGAACACCAAAAGAAAGAGATTAAGACACAAATGTAAATATTGGCAGAAATCTATCAAAAAGAACAATTGGTAAATATGATTTTTTTTTGAAAAACTTATTTTGATCAAATCAAAACGTGGGAAACTAACAAAAGTTAGATAACAGCCAGGGGAATGTGTCTATTTTTTCAAAGCAACCCGACATTCTGGCTGAGAGATATGATATTTTTGGTAACAACCCAGAAATATGTTTCAGAACAGCAACTTCCCCAAATCGAACAACCTCTCAATTATAGGTTACTCTTGGCACAAATACGAAATAAAAAGGACAAGGAGCAGTTGCTACAGAGGTAACAACTTACAAAACTAAAAAAATAAGAAAACAAAACAAAAGGATAACAAAGGAATACAAAAGCGGGTTGCCTCCCACAAGCGCTTTTCTTTAATGTCCTTTAGTTAGGCATGGAGAATAAATAAAATATTATCAATATATCCATCATCAAGATCATCAAAAATCTATTCAATAGTGCAACTAGTTCTTCTAGGAGGGTTCTCTGAAATAAGTTTGTTTAAAACACTAGGCGAATCAAGAATAATACTTTTAGCTTCCCTCACACTAGATTCCTCCTCTACAGTTTAGAAACTCTCCCTTCTTTAGATAAATTACCTTTTAGTGTGGGATTCTTTGGAAAAATACATGAATTTAGGTTTCTTTCCCACCGTAACATCTACCTTTTTAGTTTTAAGAGAGGACAATGTATACCCCAAAGTTTCTTTAACTTCTTCAATTTTGTCTATTCTAGATGGCTGATTTTCATTAGCTTTTGTAGTTTCAAGGACTTTCACATTTTTGGAAAGACTCTTTATAGAACCATATAGTTTTTCAACATTCTCAATTAATTTCTTGTATAGCTCGTTTTTTTTTCTGAATGTTAATTATATTCTCCTCAATAGAATCCAACCTATTTAGCACGTGTTCCATAGTGATATCAATTTTAATCTCATCAATAGGAGGATTTACTACTAGGCTTTCAATAATATTAAGAGCTTCCAAAGTGTGTGCTCCTAAAAAGTATCCACCCATTAAAGTCTCAGTTATATAAATATATCAATTGGTGACACCCACATAAAAGTTTCTAAGAAGAAAAGTGGTGGCTTGCTTTTTAGTGGATCTATTTTGAGCATCATTAATTCTATACCAAGCATCTTTTAAACTTTCCCCACCTCTTTGTTCGAAGGTGAGGACCTCAGCTCCAGGAGACATAACAAAAGGAGTAGAGCTATACATACTAACAAAATAAACTAACAACACAAACAAAAGACTAGAAACTAGAGAAATAATTTTTGGGGGGTTTTGATTAAGAGAAAACAAGACTAAATGAAAGTAAACTAAGAAAGAACGAAGCAAAAGAAAGAGAGTGGAAGTGTGAGACTACCCTTGCAGCAAGCTAGACATCCCCAGCAACGGCGCCAGAAAAAGTATTTGATGAGGAAGTGATTACACGCTTGTTGGGAGACCCCAACCGGAAGGTATGATGCGGTCTAGAGTAAGTTTTCCCCCAGCATAGAACCAGAGTTATCGAACCAGTAGGACTTCATAGTCTTGAAGAAGGTTTATTTATCAATGGCACCATGAATTACTGTTGACGAGGCGTGGAACCTGCACACAAGCACAAACTCTCTCTTGCCCCCAACTTTCCGGAAGGTTGTCAATCTTCCGGTCTTGCTGAAAACGGGAGAATTAAACATATAGAGGCTTGGAAAACAATAAAAAAATAAGACAACAAGGAAACAATGATGAAAGTTCTTAAAAGAAGGTTTGGAATCTGATGAAAATAGGACCGGGGGCCATAGGTTCACTAGTAGTGTCTCTCCAAAGAAAACAAACATGTTGGGTGAACAAATTACAGCTGCGCAATCTGATATTGAACCACTCAAGAAGGTGTCAGAATTAATTGATACATACACCGGAAAATGGAAAGTTGATTTGAATAGGCGGACCTTTTTTGCACCCGATGGCGATGCTATTCTTAATATTTCATTAAGAACTGCGGGTGGTGAAGATTTTCTTGCGTGGGCACTAGAGAAAACAGGCACCTACACTGTAAAATCTGCATATCGGGCTCTAATGACTCCCAACGAGCATGTTGCTCTAGAGGAAGGGACGAATATGGGTATTCAATTGACAAATGAACATATGTGGAAAGCCTTGTGGAGGTTGAAGGTGATGCCGAAGATACATGTATTCTGGTGGCGAGTTCTGATGCGTGTGAATACACGTTCGTTGGGAGACCCCAAGAGGAAGGTATGAAGAGCGCAGCAGCAAGTTTTCCCTCAGAAAGAAACCAAGGTTTAATCGACCAGTAGGAGGAAGGAGCAACTTCATAAGGTGAAGCAGCTGATATGACAGGGCGTACTACCGGTTCAGAAGCAACGTGGAACCTGCACAACACAATCAAATCACTTTTCCCCAACGAAGCAGTGAGGTTGTCAATCTCACCGATTTTGCTGAACACAAAGAGGTTAAACGTATGGTGTGGAAAGCAGTAGAAATAGTATGAGAGCAGTATGAAAGCAGTAGGTGTTTATCAGTATGAGGAAAAAGGACCGGGGTCCACAGTTCACTAGTGGTGTCTCTCCGTGAAAGATAAATACCATGTGTGATGAACAAATTACAGCTGGGCAATTGACATAAATGAAGGCTGCACCGTAGTGCATATGTAAGTCATAAAGATTACTATGTGATTCATGCGAGCATTACAACAAAATACATACACCGTTATCGAACTGCATCTATGACTAATAATCCACCCTCCAAATATCATCCGAACAAACGTTGTGTATTAAGTTGCAAGCAACAGATAATCGCAGTAAGCAAAGTGTGTAATGTAAACAATAACATCATCCTTAGACAAAGCATTGTTGTTTTCTCCCTAATGGCAACAACACATCCTCCATCTGTCACGTTTCTGTCACTCGAGCATAGATGCAAAGGAGGCATGAACCCACTATCGAGCATAAATACTCCCTCTTGCAGTTACTAGCGTCTACTTGGTCAGAGCATCTACTAATTACGGAGATCATGCAAGATCATAAATAACATAAGCATGCAGATAACATGATAGATTGATAATCAGAAGACATAGCATCCAACATTTATCAGATCCCAGCAAACACAACATGTAGCATTACATAAAGATGATCTTGATCATGTTAGGCAGCTCACAAGATCTAAACATGAGGTACAAAGTGGAGAGAACAACCATCTAGGTACTGCTATGGACCCGTAGTCCAGGGATGAACTACTCACGCATCACTTCGGAGGAGGGCATGGTGGTGTAGACCCCTCCGGTGATGATTTCCCCCTACGACAGGGTGCCGGGGAGAGCCCGAGAACCCTCCCGATCTCGGGATGACGGTGAAGGCGGCCTCGGGTGTTTCTCGGGTAAAAGGGATATATCTTTAGGGTTTTTGCCTCGGGGGGGGGGGGGGGAATAAATAGGCGAAATGGCAGATGCGGTGGAGGCCTGGGGGCCCACACCATCCCCTGGCACGTCCAAGGGGGGCGCGCCGCCCTATGGTGTGGCCCCCCTGAGGCCCCCCTCCGGGTCTCTTCGTTACTCCGTGGAACCTTCGGGATTTCTAAGACTTCCAGACTTCGAATTTTCCAATTCCGAGAATATTTCCAAAACAACTATTCTGAAACTAAAAACAGCAGAAAACGGGGAACTGGATCTGTGGCATCTTGTCAATAAGTTAGTCTGGAAAATCGATAAAAATGACATAAAGTGTATAGAAAACATGTGGGAAATAACATGAAAACAACATGGAACAGCAGAAATTAGGGATACTTTTACGACGTATCAACATCAACATCCTTAGTTCCTACTCGTCCTCGAGTAGGTAAACGATAAAAAACACAATAGTTTCTGAGGTGACATGCTACCAACTTAAACTTGATCATCATAGTAATGTAAAGCATGTAAACTAGGATCAAAAGAATAAATGATGTGGTTTATAGTTGATATCAAAGAGTAATGTATAAACCATTAAGAATAACAAAGTAAAACCTGTCAATGAAACAATACTAAAATACAATCCACAGTGCAAAGTATATTAAAGATGATTTAAGCTTCAAGAACAACAATATAATTGTCCAAGTCATCAAACTCTCACAACAACTCCTATTAGGATCAAGTAAAGTGACAACAATATGCACGTAGGAAAATCATTCAAATAATTGTGCACTCAAAACAAGCAAGCGTTCTGTATTGGTTCCTGGCACCATGATGTTATGGCTAAAAGAACATTATGGGGGGTTTGGATGGCCAATGGAAGAAAGTTTCACACAACTGAAAGTGATCATTAGAAAAGAGTAAGTCTTATAATCGAAGTTATGCAAGGAGTAGTGATTGCCACACAACAGATGCACATAGAGCTATAAGTGTATGAAAGCTCTATAATGGAACTAGTGGGAGTGCATCCAACCTGCTTGCTCATGATGACCTAGAGATCTTTTGAAGAGGCTCATCATTGGAATATACCAGCCAAGTTCTGTAATGTAAGTTCCCCACATAGTTATGCAAGTCATAATATGAAAACTCTCTCCAAACTGAGGTAATGATGCTAACCAAGCACAAGTGTGGAATGAACGATAGTAGTGCTGCCCCTCTCTCTTTATTAACTCTCTTTTGCCTTTTTCTTTTTCTTTTTGGCCTTTTCTCTTTTTTTTTTGATTTATAACCTCACCGGTAGGGGCAACACTCTATTTTACAATGATTCATCACACTTTTAATACTCATAACTCAAACTGAAATATCTCTGATGTTAATAAAACTAAATGCTCCTGCCAGTGTAGCAGTATGCAAAATAACAATGAAGCATTACAAGTAACATAATGATGATGGATGTTGTATGGCAATATATCTCGGAATGGCTATGGAAATGCCATGGTAGGTAGGTATGGTGGTTGTTTTGAGGAAGATAATTTTGGCTTGTGTGTGTAGAAGAACAAAGTTCTCCCACGGGGTTTGGATGTACTGCCGAAGTTTGCACCAACTCTCAATGTGAGAAGGAGCAATGCACAGTACCGAAGAGGCTAGAAAATATGGATGGTGGAAGTGCCAGAAAACCGCAACATAGAACTCACAAGTTAAAAGATTCCAAATAAAATCATGATATCACAAGGCATAATGAAAATCACTCCAAGAGGGTCCATGGCAGTGACAAGTCACTGTTAGCTACCCCGACCGTAGCGTGTAACAAAAAGCTATCACGATTGCTATCAGCAAAGGAAGTAATATACCATTATTCTATCAACTGGTTATTTGAGTGTGGAATAGTTTCAAGCTTCTAGACCAATCATTAATTGTTTTTACTTTATTAAACGAGCAGTTTACTATTAAGCATATTGATATCTCAAAAAAACATCAAATAATCAAGTGAAGCAGTTTAGTGATCTACAAGAATATGACCATCTACCACACGTAGCATTTTCTATTTCCAACAAGCACCAAACAAACCATGCTTTAACAAAAATTCTCTACATGCCACAGAAAAAAAACATGAGAGTACTCACATAACAATACTAAAACTAACAACTCTGAATAAGAGATGCGATGAAAACAAGAGCTAAACAAGAATTTTTGCAGTAACTAGAAGAAAAACTAAGAATACTAGTATAGCAAGTATTCAAATGAAAAAGCGGAGCGTGTCTCTCTCCCAAACAAGGATGCTAGGTCCAATTATATTATTGCAGCAAGAAAAACAAAGAAAACAAATAAAAACAAAAGAAAACAAAATTAAAACAAACAGACGCTCCAAGTAAACTTCATATGATGTGACCGAATAAAAATATAGCCTCACGAGAAGTGACCTGATAGATAGTTGATGAAGAAGGGGATGCCTTGGGAATCCCCAAGCTTAGATGCTTGAGTATTCTAAAAAATATGCTTGGATGAACCACGGGGGGAATCCCCAAGCTTTGACCTTGCACTCTTCTTGATTACATATATCACCTCTTTTCTTGACACTTGAGAACTTCCTTTACACCACACTTAAACAATAATTCGACAAATAAAAATCCATTGGTTTTGTATGGAACAAGTTCTATTTATACTTTTAAACATTATATACAGCCACTGATGTTTCGTGAAGCAAAGAAATCCACTTGACATCGCAAAAGAGCAAATGCAAAAAAATGGCAGAATCTGTCAAAACCAGAACAGTCTGTAAAGACGAATTTTTTAGAGCCACTTAGGTTGCTCAGATCGAAAAACTTAAAGAGAAAAAAAGTTGCGGAATTATTTGGGGAATAAGCACAAAAAAATTCAGATCATTCTGAGATTCCAGTATTTTATACGATTTTTTACGGTGGACAGCAGAAATCTGTTTCCTGCGCTGAAATCCGAAACCAACTCCAACTCTCGTCAGAAACCTTACTTGGCACTACCAAAACATGAAAAGAAAGATACAAAGGAGTTACTACAGAAGTATACAACCCGTTGACTCAAAGAAAACAGAGAAAAACAAAGCAAAAATAAAACCATGGGTTATCTCCCAAGAAGTACTTTTCTTTAACGCATTTTAGCTAGGCCCAGAAAAATGGAATCGAGTGTTTTCAAGTGAAGAAGCATCCAGATTGTTATGAGGCTTATGATTACCTTTCTTACCCTTATTCTTACTTTTGGCGAACCGATGTTGTGCACATGATTTTGGGGCAAAAGTCATGGTACCTCTCCCCATACCAATAGTTGCTCCCAAGAGCTTCAGTAGAGATCTTCCAAGAGTAATTTGGCCTTCTCCTACACATTCAATAACAAGATAATCAGTGGATACCATTCTTCCCAAGATATTTTTAAATACTCCCTCAGCTATCCCAATGGGAAATATAGTGGTGTTATTAGTGAGACGTATTTCTTCTCCTCCCTCAGTAAGTCTCCAAGTATTCAAAGATTCATAAATTTCTTTAGGCATAAGACAAAATTCAGACATAATGTCACGGTGAGCATGAAAAGTTTCACCACCAATAGTAACCTTCACAGTAGGAATTATATTTGAGGCTTCAGAGTTTATTGGAACATGATCAAAGTGCTCATGAATACGATTATGTCCCTCACTCAAACAAGAAACATGTGTCTCAAGGGTATTCAATCTAGCATAAATACTGGCAAAGGATTTATCAGAGCTACTAGGTGAGTTGAAGGTGACAATTAATTTTTTTTATAGCATCAAAAGCTTGATCTTCATCACAATGAAGGAAATATCCTCCTACCACGGTATCCAGAGCACATCTATAGTATAGAACAAGACCTAAATAAAAGCTTCGCAAAAACAGGCTCAGAGTCACTTTAGGTTCGATTTTGCAATAGGAATAAAAAACTCTAGACCAGGCTTCTTTGAAACTCTCATCATTTCTTTGTTTAAAAGTGGAAATAATTTCCTCATATGACAAGGTAAAAGGAATAAGAGTATTCATTTTAACAAGATTAAAAACAGGAATAAAACTACAGCTAGAATAAGAACTAATTTTTGTGTGTTTTTGATAAAGAGAAGCAAACAAGACAAAATAAAATAAAACAAGCAAAACTAAAATAAAGTAAAGAGATTGGAAGTGAGAGACTCCCCTTGCAGAAATTCTCTTCCTCCCTGGCAACGGTGCCAGAAAATATGCTTGATGTGTGTGAATACATGTTCGTTGGGAGACCCCAAGAGGAAGGTATGAAGAGTGCAGCAACAAGTTTTCCCTCAGAAAGAAACCAAGGTTTAATCGACTAGTAGGAGGAAGGAGTAACTTCAGAAGGTGAAGCAGATGAGATGGGAGGGCGCACTACCGGTTCAGAAGCAACATGGAACCTGCACAACACAATCAAATCCCTTTGCCCCAACAAAGGAGTGAGGTTCTCAATCTTACCGGTTTTGCTGAACACAAAGAAGTTAAACATATGGTGTGGAAAATAGTAGCAAAAAAGTAGGATTAGTATGACAGCAGTAGGTGTCTATCAGTATGAGGAGAAAACCGAGGTCCGCAGTTCACTAGTGGTATCTCTCCGTGAAAGATAAATAACATGTGTGGTGAACAAATTACAGCTGGGCAAATGACAGAAATGAAGGCTGCACCATAGTGCATATGCAAGACATAAAGATTACTATGTGATTCATGCGGGCATTACAACAAAATACATAGACCGTTATCCAACTGCATCTATGACTAATAATCCACCATCCGAATATCATACGAACAAACGTTGGGTATTAAGTTGCAAGCAACAGATAATCGCATTAAGCAAAGTGTGTAATGTAAACAATAACATCATCCTTAGAAAAATCATTGTTGTTTTCTCCCTAATGGAAACAACACATCCTCCATCCGTCACGTTTCTTTCACTCAAGCACAGATGCAAAGGAGGCATGAACCCACTATCGAACATAAATACTCCCTCTTGGAGTTACTAGCATCTACTTGGCCAGAGCACCTACTAATAACAGAGAGCATGCAAGATCATAAATAACATAAGCATGAAGATAACATGATAGATTGATAATCAGAAGACATAGCATTCAACATTCATCAGATCCCAGCAAACACAACATGTAGCATTACATAAAAATGATCTTGATCATGTTAGGAAGCTCACAAGATCTAAACATGAGGTACAAAGTGGAGAGAACAACCATCTAGCTACTGCTATGGACCCGTAGTCCAGGGATGAACTACTCACGCATCACTTCGGAGGAGGGCATGTTCGTGTAGACCCCTCCGGTGATGATTTCCCCCTCTGGGAGGGTGCCGGGGAGAGCTCTTGAACCCTCCTGATCTCGGGATGACGGTGACGGCGGCCTCAGGTGTTTCTCAGGTAAAAACAGTATCTCTTTAGTGTTTTTGCCTCGGGGGGAATAAATAGGCGAAAGGGCAGATGCGGTGGAGGCCTGGGGGCCCCACACCACCCCCCGGTGCGGCCAAGGGGGGGGGCGTGCCGCCCTATGGTGTGGGCCCCCTGAGGCCCCCATATGGGTCTCTTTGGGACTCCGTGGAACCTCCGGGATTTCTAAGACTTCTGTACTTCAAATTTTCCATTTCCGAAAATATTTCCAGAACAACTTTTCTGAAACTAAAAACAGCAGAAAACAAGGAACTGGCTTTGTGGCATCTTGTCAATAGGTTAGTCCGGAAAATCGATAAAAATGACATAAAGTGTATAGCAAACATGTGGGAAATAACATGAAAACAACAAGGAACATCAGAAATTAGGGATACGTTTACGACGTATCATGTTCTTCGTGGCATTCTACCAGTCTCGATGACTCTTAAACAACGCCATATTAAAGAGATTGGTGATGTTGACGTGATCACAAGCTCGTTGGGAAACCCCAAGAGGAAGCTATGATGTAGTCGAGCGGAAATTTTCCCCTAATTAAGGAACCAAGGTTATCGAACCAGTAGGACTTTGTAGTCTTGAAGAAGGTTGCTAGTTGTCTGGCGCGTCAACAAGTGCAAAACCTGCACACAACACACAAACTCTCTCTTTTCCCCAACTTTTCGAGAAGGTTGTCAATCTTCCGTTCTTGCTGAAAACTAGAGAATTAAACGTACATAGTCTTTAAAAGTAATAAAAGTAACAACAAGGAAACAATGATGAAAGTGCTTTAAAAAAGGTTGCAAATATGACGAAAATAGGGGGCAATATGTTCACTAGTGGTGTCTCTCCAAAGAAAACAAACATGATGAGTGAACAAATTACAGTGGTAACAATACTATTATGATGAGATATAGTTCACGGGTTCTAAAATTGCAAGCATTACGTCAAGGCATATGGACCGCTATCCAGCATGCATCCATATCTAAAAGTCCACCTCAAGAAAACTATCCAACAAATCTCTCTGTTATTAAGTTGTAACAATGAAGTGATTGCATTGCGTGCAACAGACAAATGCATTAAGAACAATACTTAATGTAAGCAGTGGTCCTCGTTCGTAGACAAGAGCACCGCTGTTTTCTCCCTAGTAGCAACAACACATTCCCCATCCGTCATGTTTTTTTCACTCGAGCACATATGCAAGGGAGGCATGAACCCACTATATAGCATATAAACCCTCTCTTGGAGGTGAAAACAACTACGTGGCCAAGGTAATCTTGAACACTGGAGAGCACTGCAAGACAAGATTAAAAATCTCTACAAATATAAGTGAAGCATCACAGATTGACATGAACAAAATAATCATAATCGCATGGTTCATCGAATCCCAGCAAACACAACATGCACAATTACATAACGGTGGTCTCGATCATGTAAGGCAGTTCACGAGACTCTAAACATGGAGGCATAGGGGAGAGAACAACCATCTAGCTACAGCTATGGACCCGTAGTCCCGAGATGAACTACTCACGCATCTGTCCGGAGGCAATCATGGTGATGTAGAGGCATGCGGTGACGATTCCCCTCTCCAAGTGGGTGCCGGAGCAGGACTTCAGAAGCCCTAGATTGGACTTTCGAGGTGACGATGCTTCTCTGTATGTTTCGTGAAAAATAACTCCGTCCCCAATAATTTTAGGGTTCAGGGAAATTTATAAGCTAAGGGGGACGTGAGGCGGTGCCGGGAGACCCCAGGGGGGCCACCAGGCGAGCCCCCTCTGGCTCCCCTTTGGACTTTGTCTTCATTCCGGGAAAAAAAATGATCTCCATGGATTTTCAGCCATTTCCGAGAATATTTACTTAAGAACTTTTGTAAAATAGAAAAACGGCAGAAAACAACAACTGGTCTGGGCATCTTGTTTATAGGTTAGTTAGTGAAAACATCCGGAAAACGAAGGAAAACAAAAGAAAACATGTGGAAAACAAAAGGTATTGGCTAGAAAACAAGCATGGAGCATCAAAACTTATAGATACGTTTACAACGTATCAAGATTCCCAAGCTTAACTCCTGCTCGTCCTTTAGTAGGTAAGTGATAACAAAAATAATTTTTGCGATAACATGAAGCCAACACAAATATTGATCAACGTTATGTAAAATCAATGCAAATCTGAGATCAAAGTACTTTAACAAAGGCATGATAAATATTATTTCAACTAATGTAAACATAGCATCTATGTTGCACATGAAAAGTAACACAAACAAAATACAGTGAATAATGAAGCATTGAAAGTGATACGTCTATTTCAATCGTAAACAAAAAACATAATAACATGGTATCCAGCTAGTCCTTTGTGTCGAAGAAAAACATAAATGCGAGGACACCTGCAAAGTTTAAATGTTGACTAGATACAAATAATTTGAGAGGAAGCAATACCACAATCATGACTCAATCAATAATAAATTTTGGGACTATGCACATTATACTCAGGATGACAACTACGCTCTCTTAGCTAGAGCATAAATTAAGAAGATGAAGACTCAGCATAAAAGTAAAACAAAGACATTTCGTAGAGGGAAGTAGGGATTACTCATGTGTTAGAGCTTTTTATTTGATAAAACAGAGATATTGAAAAACAATTTTGATAGAGGTGTATGTCTATGTTAATGAATGGTAAAAAAAACTTAATATAATCCATGTCAAGCAAAGTGTTTATACTTTTGAGAGTGGTTTCCGTTGTTTTATTAGTTTGGTAGTTCCACACACCTTTATTTCACAAGCTAGGGCTAGTCGTGTTCACGTTTACCCACCAGCTTTCATCAAACCATGGGGAAGTGCCTTTTTGTTATTATTTGGCACCAGCTCTCTGCAAATTTAGATAAGCACAAATTCCATACTCATCAGATGAAATAAGGAATAAGTACTTTGATTGACACAAACCATAATAAACTTTAAACTACTTCCTCATAAGCTAAATCAGGAGCACAAAATAGGTTAATAATTTTGAAGGTTTTAAGGAGGCACACGAGAAATTTACTTGGAGTGGCGGTTAAATAACACATGTAGGTAGATATGGTGGACACATTTTTGCATAATTTGGTTTTTCGGGAGTTGGATACAAGAGTAGAGCTCATACTCTGTACAGATGAAGGCTAGCAAAAGACTGGAAGCGAACAACTAAGAGAGAAATAACGGCCATAATCATTCATAGAGACAAAACATCATTAATCAAAGAATGAAGTGATATTACAAGTCAAAAACTAATTGATCATCAAGGTTATAAGTGACTTTGTTTGTAGTCATAACCTGGTGTGAGCATGCGCCAAGTCAATCCAGATAAAGCATTCAAAGGAGAAATACCACAATACCATGCTTCAATATGAGAGAACAACGCATGATAAAATTCAATGGCACATTAAGCACTCTCAGCTATTTGAGACTAGTCATGATGCATCATAAATAACTAAGCACACAATTAAAATAACATCTAACATGATATACCAAAGCCTATGCCACATTCAAAACAAGCTTCCTATTGCACCACTATAAGCATGAAACAATTTACTCTTGTCCAACACCAATCAAACTTATTCGAAACAACTCTCAAAGAAAATAATCATCAAAGACCAGAGAGCTAAATAAATATAACTGAACCAAACCAACAAGCTCTGAAAAAAATTCAAGTGAGAAACAAGAGCTAAATGCAGTACTAGCAAAAGCTGATCACTCGCAGAATAATAAGAGTGAAAACTAGAGTGTTCTAAGCAATCAAAATGGAGCGTGTTTCTCCCAAAATAAGAGTGCTAGGATCTAAAAAAAATCGAGTGAGGATGTATTTTGTTTTCTTTCCTGTAGCTTTTGGTTGGATCCTAGCATTTTTAGTTTGGGAGAGAAACACTCCGTTTTTATTGCCTAGAACACTCTAGTTTTCACTCTTATTATTTTGCGAGTGTTCAGTTTTTGATAGACTGCGTTTACCTCTTGTTTTTTACTCAAAATATGTTCAGAGCTTGTCGGTTTGATTCAGTTATATTTGATTAGCTCTCTGGTATTTGATGTTTATTTGCTTCAAGAGTTGTTTCGAATAAGTTGATTGGTGTTGGACAAGAGCAAATTGTTTCATTCTTATAGTGGTGCAATAGGAAGCTTGTTTTGACTGTGGCATAGGCTTTGGCATGTCATGTTAGAAGTTATTTTAATTGCGTGCTTAGTTATTTATGATGTGTCATGACTAAGTCTCAAATCGCTGAGAGTGCTTAATGTGCCATTGAATTTTATCTTGTGTTGTTCTCTCATATTGAAGTATGGTATTGTGGTATTGCTCCTTTGAATGCTTTATCTCGATTGTCTTGGCGCATGCTCATGCCATGTTATGACTACAAACAAAGTCACTTCTAGTCTTGATGATCAATTAGTTTTTGACTTGTAATATCACTTGATGCTTTGATTAATGATGTTTTGTCCCTATGCACGATTATGGTTGTTATTGCTCTCTTAGTTGGTTTCTCTTAGTCTTTTTCTAGCCTTCATCTATACTTAGTATGAGCTCTACTCGTGCATCCAACTCCCCAAAACCAAAGTTTGCCAAATGTGTCCACCATACCTACCTATATGTGGTATTTAACCGCCACTCCAAGTAAATTTCTCCTGTGCTACCTTTAAAACCTTCAAAATTATTAACCTATCTTGTGTTCCTGTTTTAGCTCACGAGGAAGTAGTTTAAAGTTTATTATGGTTTGTGTCAACCAAAGTACTTATTCCTTATTTCACCCGATGAGTATGGAATTTGCACCTATCTAAATTTGCAGAGAGCTGGTGCCAAATAATAACCAAAAGGCACTTCCCCATGGTTTGATGAAAGCTGGTGGGTACCCGTGAACACGACTAGCCCTGGCTTGTGATAGAAAGGTGGGGGAACTACCAAACTAATAAATCAAAGGAAACCACTCTCAAAAGTCTAAACACTTTGCTTGACATGGATTATAATAAGTTTTTTTACCATTCGTTTACATATACATACACCTCTCTCAAAATTATTTTCAATATCTCTGTTTTATCAAATAAAAAGCTCTAGCACATGAGTAATCCCTGCTTTCCTCCGTGAAGTGTATTTCTTTTACTTTTATGCCGAGTCTTCATCTTCTTACTTTATGCTCCAGCTAAGAGAGCATAGTTGTCATTCTGAGTATAATGTGCATATTCCCAAAATTTATTATTGATCTATTCATGATTTTTCGTTTGCTTGCTCTCAAATTATTAGTATCTAGTCACCGTTTAAACTTTGAAGGTGTCCTGGCATTCATGTTTTGCTACCACACGAAGGACTAGCTTTGTACCATATGTTTTTCTTTATGATTGAAACCACCATATCACTTTCAATGCTTCATTATTAATTTTCTTTTGTTTGTGTTTCTTTTCATGTGCAACATGGTTGCTAAGTTTACATTAGTTGAGATACTATTTATCATTCCTTCGTTAAAGTACTTTGATCTCATCTTGCAATGCTTTTACATAACGTTAATCAAGATTTGTGTTGGCTTCATGTCACCTCCAAAATTATTTTGTTATCACTTACATACTCGAGGACAAGGAGGAGTTACGCTTGGGGATACTGATACATTGCAAACGTATCTATAATTTTGATGCTCCATGCTTGTTTTCTATCCAATAACTTTTGTTTTCCACATGTTTTCTATCGTTTTCCGGATGTTTTCACGAACTAACCTATTAACAAGATACCTTAGGCTAGTTGTTGTTTCCTGCTGTTTTTCTATTTCATAAAATTTCTTAAGGAATTATTCTCTAAAAGGGCTGAAAATCCACAAAGATCAATTTTTACCCGGAACAAAGACGGGGTTCAAAGGAGAGACGGACGGGAGCCAGGGGGCCACCAGAAGGGTGCCACGCGCTCCCCCGAGGTCGCGCCTGGTGGGCCCTGGCCACCGCCTCACGCCCCCTCTTCGCCCATAAACTGCGTTCAACCCTAAAAATCATGGGGATGGATTTATTTTCCATGAAACATACAGAGAGGCACCGTCACCTCGAAAGTCCAATCAAGGGCTTCTGGAGTCCTGCTCCGGCACCCTAACAGAGGGGGGGGGGTCGTCACCGGAGGCCTCTACATCGCCATGATCACTCCGGACAGATGCGTGAGTAGTTCATCTCAGGAATACGGGTCCATAGCAGTAGCTAGATGGTTGTTCTCTCCCTTATGCCTCCATGTTTAGAGTCTCGTGAGCCGCCTCACGTGATCGGGACCACCGTTATGTAATTGTGCATGTTGTGTTTGCTGG
Source organism: Alopecurus myosuroides (assembly GCA_028641055.1). Taxonomy (NCBI): domain Eukaryota; kingdom Viridiplantae; phylum Streptophyta; class Magnoliopsida; order Poales; family Poaceae; genus Alopecurus; species Alopecurus myosuroides. Next base: position 191,683,666 of record CM054061.1, read on the forward strand.
GATCTGACGAACCATGAGATTATGATTATTTTGTTCATGTCAATCGCAAATGCTTCACTTATATTTGTAGAGAGTTTTAATATTGTCATGCAAGGCTCTCCTGTGTTTAGGATTACCTTGGCCACGTAGTTGTTTTCACCTATGCTAGATAGTGGATTCATGCCTCCTTGTTGCATGTGCTCAAGTGATAGAAACGGGCGGGAGGGGGGAGGATGTGATGTTGCCACTAGGGAGAAAACAGTGGTGCTCTTGTCTATGGATGGGAACCACTACTTACATTACCTATTGATCTTAATGCATTTGTATATTGCACACATAGCAATAAATTTGTTGTTGCAACTTAATACCAAGGGATTTACTTCATAGCTTTCTTGAGGTGGACTTATAGATATGGATGCATGCTGGACAGTGGTCCATATGCCTTGACGTAATGCCTACAATGTTAGAACCCGTGAACTTTATCTCGTCATAATAGTATTGTTATATGTTCATGACTTGTCAATTGCCCAGCTGTAATTTATTCACCCAACATGTTTGTTTTCTTTGGAGAGACCCCACTAGTGAACATATGGCCCCCGGTCTTATTTCCTTCATATTGCAAACCTTCTTTTAAGCACTTTTAATCATTGTTTCCTTGCTCTTCAATTTTTTACTTTTATTGTTTTCCAAGACTCTATATGTTTAATTCTCCTATTTTCAACAAGACCAGAAGATTAACAACCTTCCGAAAAGTTGGGGCAAGAGAGAGCTTGTGCTTGTGTGCTGGTTCCAAGCTTCGTCAACTATGCACCAGTACTTTTCTGGCATTGTTGATAAATCAACCTTATTAAATACTACAAAGTCCTACTGGTTCGATAACCCTGGTTCCATACTAGGGAAAAACTTACTCTAGACTACAACATACCTTCCGTTTGGGGTCTCCCAACAAGCGTGTGATCACGTCGAGATAATTGCACCACTATAAGAATGCAACATTTTACTCTTCTCCAACACCAATTAACTTATTTGAAACAACTCTAAAATCAAATAATCATCAAAGAGCAGAGAGATAATCATATATAACTGAAGCAAACCAATAAGCTCTGAACAAAATTCTAGTGAAAAACAAGAGCTAAACGCAGTAGTAGCAAAAAATGAACACTCACAAATTAATAAGAGTGAAAACCAGAGTGTTCTAAGCAATGAAAACAGAGCGTGTCTCTCTCCAAAATAAAATATGCTAGGATCTACAAAAGGAAAACAAAACCAAACTAAAATCAAAATAAAATGACGCTCCAAGAATAACACATATCATGTGAAACAATAAAAATATAGTGTTTTGAAAGAAACCTGATATTTTTGTTGATGAAGAAGAGGATGCCTAAGGAATCCCCAAGCTTTGAGATTCTTGGATAATGTCTTGGGGTGACATGGGCATCCCCAAGCCTGAGCTTTTGTCCATCCTTCATCTCCTTCTATCATACTTCTCCCCCTACACTTGAAAACTTCCTCCACCTAAAATTTCTCACAATCTTTGTTAGCAATGTTAGTGCGTCAAAATAATAAATCCACTTGGTTTAGTTTCAGCAGAAGTATAACACTCAATTTACAACTTCTTTTAAGTATCTCACCCCCGAAAGAACCTCAAAAGAAAAATAATAAGAGGTAAATGGAAATACTGGTAGAAATTTGTCAAAACAGAGAAGATGGTAATGATGAATTTTTTGGGGACCTTCTGTTACTCAAATAAAATATTGAGAAACTAATGAAAGTTAGATAACAACCTGGGGCAGGTTCCCAAAAAATATAAAAAATTCCTCGGGTTCCGGCTGAGAGAACCGAGGTTTTTGGTGAAGCGCAAAAATCAGGACAGAAAACAAAAATTTCGAAAATCATACTAACTCTCTATAAGTGGTTACTCTTGGCACAAAAAAACAAAATAAAAAGGATAAGGAGCGTTTATTATAGAGGTAACAACTCCCAAAATAAAAACGAAAAATGAAAGAAAAAATAACAAGGGTTGTCTCCCAAGAGCTCTTTCTTTATAGCCATTAATATAGGCTCGGTATTTTCAAAAGATGCTCACAAAAGAAATAATAATTGAAGCAAAATTGAGCATCAAGAAGAAAATATGAACGCATTTAAGTCTAACCCACTTCCTGTGCAAGGAATATTGTAAACAAATAAATCAAAGAAGCTCAAAGTAGCAAGCATAGGAAGGTAAAACAAGAATAGCTTTAAAAATTTCAACATAAAGAGAGATATTTTAGTAACATGAAAATTCCTACAACCATATTTTCCTCTCTCATAATAATTTTCAATAGAATCCTGAACAAACTTAACAATATAACTATCACACAAAGCATGTTTTTCATGATCTATAAGCACATAATTCATATCAAGCTCCAAAATAGTGGGATCAAAATTAACTAAAACCATGACCTCTCCAAACCCACTTTTGACAATATTGTAACAAGATGATTGATTACTCTCCAAAGGTATGGGACTACTTGTAGCTAAAGTCAAGACCACTCCAATCCCATTTTTAGTAGCACTATAATTAATATCATCTAGTAACATAGGACCATCATCTAAAGCATTATCATATACACTTTCTAAGCAGAACTCCTTATTATCATGCATATCAATATTAGGAACAAACAAAGGATTCTTATAAGATTTATCAAAATAGCAAGGATTGTCATAAATAATAGTAGGAAAAGTATCAAGTTGTTTCTCTTCGTTTTGTATTGAGTCTTGGAGGTCGTTACCTCTATAACAAGTATCAAGTTCATCAAACATGGGTATTTCATAAGAATCCATGGGACCGTCACATTCGTTAATATGGCACTCATCCTCCTTTAGTAAGCATGTAGGGAAATCAAGTAATGTATGATTTAAAGAGTTAGTCTCATTAGAAGGTAGGCATGGGCTCCATTCTTCGTCCTTTTGATCATCACTCTCATCCTCTTTTTCATCCAATGAGCTTCCAGTTTCAGCAATTTCTTGTTCCATGGGCTCTTGCAAAGTGTGAGTATACTCTTGTGAGGAAAGGAGTCTCTCTTTATAATCAATGATATACTCATTATTGATGAAATTTTCTAGACTACAATTAAGAATGAAAGGGCTTGTAAATTTATGTCCTTTTGAAGCAATGCAAGTTTCATAATTCTCAGGCATGAAGGAATCTATCTCAGAAGCTTCCATAAACGTAATAAATTGTTATACTTGTTCATCTCCAAGATGAATATAATTAACCCCATGATAGGTTGAAATTAAGGGTTCTTTACTAAAGTGACATTTGAATTTGAAATGTCTATCATGTTGTTCAGAGCAACAATTTATATCATGAAGTTGAAGCAAAAGCTTAGCGATCCCAGTCAACTTCTTTATCATACGTCTCATGATTTTAACCTTTTTTGACTCTCTATACTTTATATATAATTCTATAGCCGCCATTAACATAGAGGCTCTGGTAAGTTCATCCATAGAAAAACCATTAAAGCAAGTAAAAGACTATAAACTAGAAAACTAATTTTCGGGGGGGGGGGGGGTGGGGTTATAAAGAGAAAACTAAACTAAGCAAGAAAAAATAAAAGAAAGAAAACGTAAGTGTGAGACTCCCCTTACATCAATCTAGAAGTCCCTGGCAACGGCGCCAGAAAAAGTAATTGATGCTGACATGATCACACACTCGTTGGGAAACCCCAAGACGAAGGTATGATATAGTCCAACAGAAATTTTCCCCCAATTAAGGAACCCGGGTTATCGAACCAGTAGGACTTCGTAGTCTTGAAGAAGGTTGCTTGTTGTCTGGCGTCAACAAGCGTGGAACCTGCACACAACACACAAACTCTCTCTTGTCCCCAACTTTACGAGAAGGTTGTTAATCTTCTGGTCTTGCTGAAAGCTATAGAATTAAACATATAGGGTCCTGAAAAGTAATAAAAGTACAAACATAACAGTAAGGAAACAATGATGGAAGTGCCTTAAAGAAGATTGTAAATATGAGGAAAATAGGATCGGGGGCCATAGGTTCACTAGTGGTGTCTCTCCAAAGAAAACACATATGTTGGGTGAACAAATTACAACTGGGCAATTGACAAATCATGAACGTATAACAATACAATTATGACGCGATATAGTTCATTGGTTCTAACATTGTAGGCATTACGTCAAGGAATATGGACCGCTATCCAACATGCATCCATATCGGAAAGTCCAGGTATTAAGTTACAACAACGAAGTGATTGCTTTGCATGCAATAGACAAATGCATTAAGAACAATACGTAATGCAAGTAGTGGTCCTCATCCGTAGACAAGAGCACCCATGTTTTCTCCCTAGTAGCAATAGCACATCCCCCATCCGTCATGTTTCTGTCACTCGAGCACAGATGTAAGGGAGGCATGAACCCACTATCTAGCATATAAACCCTCTCTTGGAGGTGGAAACAAGTACGTGGCCAAGGTAATCATAAACACCAGAGAGAATTGCAAGACAAGCTTAAAACTCTCTACAAATATAAGTGAAGCATATTAGATTGACATGAAAAAAATAATCATAATCTCATGGCACATTAGATCCCAGCAAACACAACATGAACAATTACATAACGGGGGCCTCGATCATGTGAGGCAGCTCACGAGACTCTAAACATGAAGGCATAGTGGAGAGAACAACCATCTAGCTACTGCTATGGACACGTAGTCTCGAGATGAACTGCTCACGCATCTGTCCTGAGGCGATCATGGCGATGTAGAGACCTCCGATGACTATTCCCCTCTCCGGTAGGGTGCCGGAACTGGTGATACGTCTCCAACGTATCTATAATTTCTTATATTCCATGATTTATATTATGACATTTGGTACATGTGTTCTATACACTTCATATCAGTTTATGGATTTCTTGGGACTAACCTATTAACAAGATGCCACAGCGTCAGTTCCTATTTTGTGTTGTTTTGGTTTCAGAAAAGTTGTTCTGGAAATATTCTCAGAATTGGACGAAACAAAATCCCAGGGTCCTATTTTTCTGTCACGTACCCGGAGTCCGGAGGAGACCCGGAGGGGGGCAGGGGAGCAGCCACACCATAGGGTGGCGTGACCCACCCGCTTGGCCGCTCCACGAGGTGGTGTGGCCCCCCTGGCCACCCACCGACATCTCCCTTTCGCATATAAATTGATATTCTCGGTAAAACCCTAAATACCCGAGCCTCCATCCACGAAAAGTTCCGCAACCACCGTCATTGTCAACCCTAGTACGGGAGGTTCTGAAGCTCTCCCCGGCACCCTACCGGGAGGGGAAATCATCACCGGAGGGCTCTTCATCACCATGCCTGCCTCCAGAGTGATGCATGAGTAGTTCATCCTTGGACTATGGGTCCATAGCGGTAGCTATATGGTTGTCTTCTCTTCTTTTGTTCCATCATGTTTATATCATGTGAGCTGCCTAACATGATCAAGATCATCTTATTTTAATGCTACATGTTGTGTTTGTTGTGATTCGATGAATATTGAATGCTATGACAAGTTGATTGTAGATCTATCATGTTTATGTTATTTATGTTCTTGCCTGCTCTCTGTTACTAGTAGATGCTCTGGCCAAGTTGATGTTTGTAACTCCAAGAGGGAGTATTTATGCTCGATAGTGGGTTCATGCCTCCAGTTATCTCGGAGAGTGACAATAACATCTAAGATTGTGGATGTGCCGTTGCCACTAGGGAGAAAACAACAATGCTTTGTCTAAGGATAATTCTATTGTTTACATTACGCACTTTAGTTAATGCAATAATCTATGGCTTGCAACTTAATACCCACAGTCTACTTGGATTATGTTGATATGTTCTGAGGGTGGATTATTAGTCATAGAAGCAGTTGGATTAAGGTCTATGTATCATGTTGTAATGCCCAAATAAATCTCATAGTAATCATCATGTATTGCATATGCACTACGGTGCAACCTCTATCTGTGTCAATTGCCTAGCTGTAATTTGTTTACCCAGCATGTTATTTATCTGCTTTGGAGAGACACCACTAGTGAACTGTGTACCCCGGTCCAATTCTTTTACACTAATAATACAACCTACTGCAAGCACTAATATTTTTACTACAAACATTGTTTTCCTTTCATTCACTGCAATCGTACATCATTTTCCACACTATACGTCTATTCCTTTGTGTTCAACAAAACCGGTAAGATTAACAACCTCACTGTTTCGTTGGGGGCAAAGTATCTGGGTTGTGTTGTGTGCACATTCCACGTTGCTGCTGAGCCTGGTAGTGCGCCCTCCCAACATCAGTTGTCATCAACCTTCAGAAGTGATTTCTTTCTCCTACTAGTACGATTAAACCTTGATTTCTTTCTGAGGGAAAACTCGCTGATGTACTCTTCATACCTTCCACTTGGGGTCGCCCAACGAACATGTGTTCACACGCCATCAACAAGGCTGCAAAAGCCCTAGATTGGACTTTCGAGGTGACGGCCCTCTCTATATGTTTCGTAGAAAATAACTCTGTCCACGATGTTTTTAGGGTTAAAGGCAATTTATAGGCAAAGAGGCGATGAGAGGCGGTGGCCAGGGGCCTACCAGGCGCGTCCTACAGTGGGGCCGCGCCTGGCACCCTCCTGGGGACCCCTGACACCCCTCCAGCTCTACTTCGTTCTTCGTATTTGTTCCGGGTGAAAAGCGATCTCCGTGGATTTTCAGCCCTTTCCGAGAATATTTCTTTAAGAACTTTTTTGAAATAGAAAAACAACAGAAAACATTAACTGGCCTAGGGCATCTAGCTTATAGGTTAGTTAATGAAAACATCCGAAAACCATAGAAAACATAAGGGCATTAGATAGAAAACAAGCATAGAGCATCAAAAATTATAGATACTTTTGCAACGTATCAATTGGCCTCTGTGATGGTTTCTTGGCCCAGAATGAAGATTTGCAGCATGGTCAGTTAACATGCTCGCATGCAAGGAAGTTCCGGGATGCTTCCCTAGAAAGTTTCGAGATAAAAACATAAATTACACCCCACGCTGGTGCATTCGGGAAGCTGTTTGCATTCGTTGCCCCCAAAAAGTCGAGCATTGGATGGGCGATCTCAGGTCAATTAGTGCGTGCTAATATCTTTTTTTAAGATTATCACCATTATGTATTACATATGGTCCTCTCGAAACCACTGGACACATGATCGTGAAGCGTTTCATCCGATTCAAGCGGTCAAATGGGTTCGTGAAATGTTGGCGTTGTTGGGGCTACCAAAGAAGAAAGGTAAACTAACGGCAGGTCAGTGTTGGAGACCACCTGATCCTAGGTGGGTAAAAATTAGTACAGATGCTGCAATTAGCGTGGAACTTTCCAAAGGAGGTTCAGGTGGTGTGGCTCGATCACATGTCGTGATATGGGGTGGCCCGAACTTCTTGTTGAACACTCAATAATTTGTGGTTGATAACTCACGCCTCACTGAAAAATCTCCGGCTAATCCTGGTTGCTCATGCGACGGCTTTCAACCCCTTAGATATTCGTAGCTACACACACTTGCACAACGTATCCACCGACTACGAGGTGGTCCTGTATCTGCTTATTCCCAATGGAACAGAAGATAACACGCGGAATTTGCAATGGATTAATCGCTTCAAGATGAATGCTTACAAGCAGTTCAATCTAGAGTCTAGGGTTCTTAATTTTATTGTAGTCTCTCTTTCTAATTTGCAATTCCTGAGTATTTATGAGGAGGAGGTGCAGCCACAATAGCCAATGCGCCCCAAAGCCCTACTCCTACTTGGTTGGGCTCAACCAAGTCGAATACAAACTTACACAACACGGGTGCATCCATATGGACTCGCATACCCTTGTTTATTCTTACTAGGATTTTCGTGTATGGAACCTTATGGTTGTTTTCCCACGCAGCACCCTTGTTTTCCACACTTTCTTCATGCACTCCTGCCTCTCTCTCCTCTCTCGAGCACTTGTGAGAAATATCCTCCAAGTTTTCCACATGTTCCATGTTGTTTTCCAGGAGTTCCTCTATGTTTTCCATATGTTCCCTCTCTGTTTTCCAAGCCCTTCTTGATGTTTTCCACGCGTTCCTCTTTGTTTTCCACCATGCTCCTCCTCCACTAGTGTTTGTGTTATCAATAACTCTGATCATACATAAATGCATAGACTTGGGTAGTATAGAATTCCCATAAACACAAACATCATACTCAATTAAGAATGAATCCACCTTATATTAATCATAAATTAAATTCAGTATTTCCTTCCAGCTTAAATATGCACAATCATCATATTCCACTATTATATCCTCATCATGTCGCCTTCTTAGGAGCTTGGTGCAAACCCCCTGATGGAGTGACCATCCCATGACCGCGGAGATGATCGATGTCCGAGAGGGTGTTGTGTTTGCTCGGCTACGAGGGTACTCGCATGTCGCCATGGAGACTGACTGTTTGGAGGTTGTAAACCTCTGCTCTTCGCGTGACAATTCAAGATCGATTGTTGCGCCTATCTTGCAAGAAATTTGGGAGCTGGCTGGAAGTTTTGCTTACTTTTCAATTCAGCATGTAGGGAGAGATTTGAATGTGCCTGACCACTTTTCTGCAAATCGTGCTAGCACAATCGAAGGTACGGAGAGTTGTCTTGTTCAAAGTCCAAGCTTCTTAGTTCCTAGCTTGATGGATGATTGTGACAGGATGTTATTTAAGTAATAAAGCTCTAAGTTATAGTGCAAAAAAGGGCACTTTTGTTGTGTAAATAGCGCATATCAATAAAGAATGTATGAAGTACCCATAATTGTTTTGTTTGTCTAAACAAAGAAATATTTTTCATTTCGTGATAAAAATATGCGAAGGAAAGGGCATGCTTTTTTTAGGAATTATACTTGTGTGTCGACTTTGCTTAGTTTTCCTAGCTAGTACCCACAGGTTTAGTTTTTCTCGCTTTTGAACCACTTTACTCCACAAAGCCGCTCAAATATGTGAAACGACTATTTTCGTCGGGTCAACTCTGTTTGACTGTTACTTTTTTTGAGGGAATGACCGTTGCGGGGTTGACTTCTGATAAGTGAGTCCGACTAGGGGTTGTGTCGCCCCCGAGCTCGAGCTAACCCCATTCATCCCGTGGACCCCCAAAAAATTCCAAAACATTTCCCATCTCCGGCGACACGCCGGCCGCCTTCTCCGTCATTAGGACTGAAATTGGAGAGGTGTTTTGGTCGTTGGTGGTTCTAGTAGCAACCCATTCACTTTGGCGGAGGGATCAGAGCGTGAGAAAACCGCCAGGTAGTCTTTCTCCCCTTCCAAAGAAACCCAAAAACAGAGCAAATGAGACTTACTAATCAAAATCAAGGCGTAGAAGAGTTCCATCGCCGACGTTGTCTAGAAGATTGATCTTTCGGTGATGAAGTACATGCCACCAGTCGGCTCCGTTCGCCACTGTCATCGCTGCCATACACTTTTGTGATGCCACTGGATCTAGAGAAGCAGCCGTAGCATCCCCTAAGTCACTAGCCCCTCCTTTATGTCGGATCCGACTCCAAGATGATGCCCCCAAGAAGGAAAGTGCCACCATCATATGATCCGGGAACATCTGGGTCTAATGTTTCCCCTAGAATCTCATCGACATAAATGAGGCACTACCCTCCATGATGCCTTCAACAAAACTACGCTCCTGGGGCGTCTTCGTCACGTACCTTTCATCGAGAGCCTCACCTTCCCCTACCCCCTACCCCCACCCCCACCCCAAGGGTGCCAAGTTGCTCCCCAATAACAGATAGATTTGTCCCAATTTTTATGTCATCCTACTCCCTAATCCCAAAATATAAGCGCGCTTAAATTTCGCTGGTCAACGATGTACAACTTTAACCATGATTTATACTTATGATATGTCCACAAAATTCGTATAATTATATATGAAAATAGATAATTTTGCAATACGAATCTAACACTATCATTTATACATTCTCAAACCATATAATTTAATATATATTTTATGGTCAAAGTTGAACACCAAAGACAAGCATAAAAATAGCACAACTTATATTTTAGGACAGATGGAGCAGGAAATTAACACCCACGATGCAAATTATTGTTTGCATACTGTTATTAACTTAATTTTGAAGTTACCTTTTCCTTGGTCTACCGTCTACCCTAGGAAAAAGCAAGCGATGGTTAAATCCTTGTGGAAATAGTTATTAGTAGATCACAGATTCACTGGTACCGTTTGCAGCTTGTTATTAACCCGAAATGTTGCATAAAAGCAGTGTTTAACGGTACTTTTGAGCAATATAGTTCTACTCTAGTATTTTGATTGTGTTGCACATGGTTTCGTACTAACTTTTGGATAGTCAAACAGCTACCGACCTACGATGTAGCAGTTGTCACGGAAATATATATTCTTACTTTTTGAAATGGATTGTGTTGCACATGGTTTTCCTTTGTTTTTTTATCATTTATTGGACTAATGTATTAATAAGATGCCTCGTGATAGTTCTTGTTTATTTGTTTGTGCATTGCAGAAATAGGTCAAAAATCAAAGTGCTTGTAATGGGCTGAAATTTTTTGAGGATTTTTCCCCAAAAAACTCCAGGAGCCAGAAGGGAAGCCCAGGGTTTGGACCATGGCCCCCAGGGGGCACCAACCGCGCCCCCTAGCCCCCGCCTGGTGGGCCCCTTGGTGCCCCCGGCACCGCCTCGCATCGCCTCTTCGCTTATAAATTCACCCTTGACCCAAAAAAAAGAGCAAACGACGATGATTTTCCAGAAATGCATCCGAGCTCTGCCACCATCGAAAAACCTAATTTGGGGGGGAAAATTCTGTTCTGGCACTCTGCCGGGACGGGTAAGTACCCCCAGAGCCATCTCCATCGACCGTTCTGCCTCCATGATGCTTCGTGAGTAGTTCACGCGTGGACTATGGGTTCATAGCAGTAGATAGTTGGTACTCTCTCCCCCTTGATGTTCAATACCATGGTCTCTTGATTTGTCTCGCATGATAGAGATTCATATGATGTAATGTTATGTGTTGTGTTTGCTACGATCTGATGAATCATGAATTATTATTATTGTGTTCATGTCATTATATGAGAATCTTCACTTATATCCTTAGAGTGTGTTAATGTGTTCTTGCATGCTCTCCGATATGTATGGTTATCTTAATCAAATAATTGTATGCATCTCCAAGAGGGAGTATTTATGCTAGATAGTGGGTTCATGCCTCCCTCACATCCATGCTCGAGTGACAGAAACTTGATGGGTGGGGGATGTGTTGTTGCCACTAGAGAGAAAACAGCGGTGCTCTTGTCTACGGAGGGAGCCATTGCTTATATTATGTATTGTAATTAATGCAATTGTCTGTTGCACACAAAGAAATCACTTCGTTGTTGCAACTTAATACCAGAGAGATTTGCTGGATAGCTTTCTTGAGGTGAACTATTAGATACAGATGCATGCTGGATAGCGGTCTATATGCTTTAACGTAATGCCTACCATGTTAGAACCCATGAACTATATCTCGTCATAATAGCATTCTTATGCCCCCATGATTTGTCAATTGCCTAGCTGTAGTTTGTTTACCCAACACTTGTTCTATTGTTTGTAGAGTTACCACTAGTGAACCTATGAACCCCGGTCCATCTTTAGTATTATTGCTATTGTTTTTACATGCTTTTACTACTTGTTTCCTTGCTGATCCGTTTATTACAGATTACAAATATCACTTGTTTAACTCCGTATTCCACAACATTAACTATCTTTTCGATGAAGCAGTGCATCTATATAATTGTCATTGTATTAGGTGTGTTGTGGATGCAAGAGAAACATCACAAGACCACTCCATCCACTATTTTATTGCACCTTTTATTACTAATATATTTTGATAAGTACTTCTTAGATGTGGCTGAATTGATAACTCAGCTGCTAAGGCTTATAGGTATTATTTGGATCCCCTTATGTCGAATCAATAAATTGGATTACACTTACCCTCGAAGACTGTTGCGATCCCCTACACTTGTGGGTCATTGATGGTGCAGATCTTGCACTCGTTGGGATACCCCAAGAGGAGAGTGTGATGAGCACAACGGTAGGAAATTCCCGTTAGTTAAGAACCAAGATTATCAATCCAGTAGGAGAAAGAGGACCTTTGGAAGGTTGATGCCACTGACAGTGGTGATGGCTCACCGGTGTCAGCAACAACGTGGAACCTGCACACAACACAACCAAAATACTTTGTCCCAACGGTACAATGAGGTTGTCAATCTCACCGGTCTTGCTGAAAACAAAGATTAGACGTATAGTGTGGAAAATAAGGTATGTTTGCAGTAAGTAAAGAAAGCAGGAAGTTGTGGTGGTTGGTTTAACAGTATATGAAAATGGACCGGGGTTAATAGGTTCACTAGTGGTGTCTCTCCATAAAAGATAGCATGCTGGGTGAACAAATTACAGCTGGGCAATTGACAAATAAAGATTGCACCGTAGTGCACATTCATGACATGATGAGTACTTAGATATTTAGTGCGGGCATTACAACAATATACATAGACCGTAATCCAACTGCATCTATGACTAATAATCCACCCTCAGGTTATCATCCGACCCCCCTTAGGTATTAAGTTGCAAGCACCAGATAACTGCATTAAACAAAGTGTGTAATGTAAGCAATGATTATGCACGCGGTCACTCTTACCGTTGTTTTCTCCCTAATGGCAACAACACATCCTCCCCCTTAACGTTTCTGTCACTCGAGCAAGGCGAAGAGGAGGCATGAACCCACTAACAAGCATAAATACTCCCTCTTGGAGTCACTAGCAACTACTTGGCCAGAGCAACCACTAGCAACGGAAAGCATGCAAGATCACAAATAACATATGCAATAAATACTATAATCAACTTGGCATAAGTTCAATATTCGTCGGATCCCAGCAAATACAGTTCAGAGAATTACATAAGATCAATCTCGATCATGTTAGGCAGCTCACGAGATCTAAACATGGAGGCATAAGAGGAGGAGACAACCATCTATCTACTGCTATGGACCCGTAGTCCAAGGATGAGCTACTCACGCATCACTCCGGAGGCAGGCATGGTGATGTAGAGACCTCCGGTGATGATCTCCTCTCCGGTAGGATGTCAGAGACAGCTTCAGAACCCCCTGATCTAGGGTTGACGGTGACGGCAGCTGCGGAACTTTTCATGGATATTTGATCAGGTGTTTAGGGTTTTCCATCCGGGGGGAATAAATAGGCGAAAGGGCAGAGGCGTGGAGCCCTGGGGGCCCGAGACCACCCCCTGGCGCGGCCTGATATCCCACAAGTATAGGGGATCGTGTGTAGCCTTTTCGCTAAGTAAGAGTGTCAAACCCAACGAGGAGCTAAAGGTAGGATAAATATTCTCTCAAGTTTAATCAACCACTGATACAACTCTACACACACTAAACGGTTGCATTATCTAGGAAATAAAACTAGAGCAATAATACGAGTATGAGAGATAGCTTTGGAAGATAATAAATACAAGAAAGTAAATGTTAGTGCTGCAGCAATAAAATATACTAAGTAACCATAAACTAACAGTACCATGAGTGTGGAAAAGTGGTCTTAATTGTGGTGGCTTTGTCCAAGATTAATTAGTGAAGATATCGGGTTCATTGTCTTCGATGCAGTTTTCTATGTGGGAGAGGCAAAGCTAACAAGCTCTGACTATCCAATGGTTGCAAGTACTTATGATTGGAACTCTAGCAAACATCCGTAACTACTAGAAGATACATTAAGGTAAAAATACCCAACCATAGCCTTAAGTTAATGGTCCTCTTACTCCCATACGTGCAACTAACCGGTTTGAGTCCTTAGGTTTCTGTCACTCCGGCAGAACTACGCCCCTTCCTTTGCACATACTACTAACCCTATGGTGTTGATCCAAGCGCGCACAAATATAATGGACACCAAAGGAGAGTACCATATCAACATACAACTCTAATGAACCAAACACATTTAACCAAGCAATCAAAAGACAAATAAACTACACAAACATGACATAGATCATAGGATAAATATTATAGCATCAAACACCATGTTTACATAGAACGGCACAGAGGTTTGTGGGAGGATGAACCACTGAATACAAGGAGGATATGATGATGGAGGTGTTGGCGAAGGCGGCATCATGGTGGAGAGGATGGAGAAGGGGCAGCACGTGAGGTGCAGGACGGCGCCGACGGCGCAGGGGGCTCCTCCTGCGCCGGCCGGCCATCATGGGGGAGCGCCGCCCCTTAGCCCCCTTACTCCATGGCTTCTTGGTGCTATAGATGAGCCCTCCCCCATGTAGATGAGACCATGGGGGAGGAAAAATTCGTGGCTTTTGGTGGCTGCCCAAGAATTAGGGTTTTCCTCTCCTTATATGTGATGGGACAATGCTCCCCCCGCCCTCCGATGGATGGCCCCTTGATCCAAAGGCTCTTGGGAACCTCTAGAACCTTCCTAGGGACCCCTCATAGCCCCAAAGTCGTGGCTTGGCCGAATCCATCAAATATGGTAAGAGTTGGACTCAATCCCGTCACAGATTCCCGTAATGGGTCCACAGGTCGCATACGAACTCGGATTGGGCTGTTCTTGGGCTTAAATGAAAGGTATGGAAATTGCCAACAACTTTATAGGAAATTTGATCTTCAGTTGATGTTGTCTTTGGGGGTAAAACTGATGATCTATAAAAACTGTTGGTGGACAGATTTCAGGAAGTCCTTTTCCAACAAGTCTTCTTTTGTGTTTTCTTGTTAATTCCTACACATCAAAGAGTAAAACAAGAACATTGTGCACTCTTGCAACTATTAATAGGTTAGTCTAAATAAATCACAAACTTTATATAAAAACAAGTGTCAAAAGCATAATATTATCATGAAACAATCAAAAATTATAGATACGTTATGGACGTATCAACATCCCCAAGCTTAATTCCTGCTCGTCCTCGAGTAGGTAAATGATAATAAAGTTATTTTTCATTGTAAATGCTATGATCAGGTACTTAACAATTGCATGATGTATGGATAGTAGAACTTAGCAATCATGTTACCAAATGAAAAGTATCAATGAACTAAGAGCCCATAACATGAAATTTATAAACATCAACAAGATTGTAATGATCATAGCATGGTAGAGTGGTATCTCGCTTGCCCTTAATTTTGGAGCAAAACATAAATGTCAGGGCACCTCTGAAGTTCAAGGGAAGACTAGAAGTAAATATATCAAAGATACAAGCATCAAAGTTATACCACAATCAACTGTGCTTTGGGACAAACACATCACACTAAGAATGACAATTATGCTCTCAAGAAGGTGCTCAAAAAATATGGTGGAGACTCAACATAAAAGTAACAGAAAAGCCCTTCGTGGAGGGAAGCAGGGATCACTCATGTGCTAGAGATTTTATTTTATTAAACATAGGTATTAAAAGTTTGACACTCCTCCCATCCATCTTACACAAACCATGGCTAACCAAATCCTTGGGTGCCTGCCAACAATCACATACCATGGAGGAGTGTCTATATTTTAAGAGAGGTGTATGCTAGTGTCAACGAATGGTAAACAAAAAATACAGTACGTCACAAGCCAACTAGATTTCACAAGAGTGGCTCCTATATGAAGGACGCATCTAGGTAGAAGGTCATCCCTCTTTCTCTTTTTTTTACGCAATTATGCTTTGGCTGATAAATCAGGGGCAAAAATAGTGAAGATAATTTGTTTGCATTAATTTGGGGCTGGGCACCACGCTGCCAGCTCTTCTATCAATTGGATAAGCGGATGAAGCCACCAGTCCAGGGTGTGAAATCCAATCAACAAGTGAGATAAAGATTCTCTATTTACGTCCTCATGAGAAAAAACCAGAACACAAAACAAGAGTAATTTTGAAAGTTTAAAGGTAGCACATGAGCAATTAACTTTGGAGTGGCAGTTAAATACCACATGGGAGTTTATAGTGGACTCTGTGGAATAACTTGGTTTTCAGGGATTTGGAGGCACGAGTAGAGCTCATACTCAGTGCAAGTGAAGGTTAGCAATAGACTGGGAAGCGACAATCCAGAGATCAATAATTACCATAATCATGTTTGCGACAAAGTAAAATTAACCAAGGCATAAAATTGATACTAGAACTCTGAGGCAAAATAAATCATCGAGGCTTATTGACTTTTTGTTTTCAGTCTTAGCATGCGTGAGCATGTGCCAAGTCGATTCAAATGAAACAAACAGAGGAGGATACCACAATGCCATACCCTACTATGAATAGGACAATGCATGTTAAGATCAAAATGACATAATATACACTATTAGCAAGTTGAAACTAACCATAAGAAAACATAAACTACTAGACAATATCATTTGCACATCATTTTTAAGTTTACTAAACTTTGAACCACCTCTCTAAACAGGAGATAAATAAAAGATATGATGATCAATTTATTAATATAGCTGGTGTTTGATGCTAAGACAAATAAATAGTAAGATACAGACGCTCCAAGTTTATTCAAGTTTCTATGTTGCTCGAAAAAAAAGTTTAAGGGTTTGCAAACCGAGGGGTTGTTGATGAAGAGGGATGCGGAGACATCCCCAAGCTTATGACTTTGGCCATTCTTCAATATTTCTCTGTTTGGTGTTCCTTCATTCTCTCTGAAAAAACTTCAACACAAAAACTTTCCCCTTCTTTTCTTTGGTTAGACATCAGTGCAATAGATAATATTTCCAAAGTGCTGCTATTAAGACAAAAAAAAATTGTTTTAGAGTTACAGAAACGTTGCTTGAGTGGAAAACTTCTAAGTTGAAGGTAAGACCCAAAAGGACTCAAATGAAAATGTAAAAGAGGCCACTCTTGCAACAAAAGTCAGAATATGTTCAGAAAAACAACAGCTGGAAAACGTAATTTTTAGGTGCACTTAAAAATCTCAGAATTTTTTTCCCATTTTTGTGCATGTAGAGGATTAGGTGATACATAATCTATAAAAATTTCGTAACTTTTCGAGTTTCCGGTAAAATATGAAAAATCGGGCAGTGGGCAGTAGATGCTGAAAAAAGAAAAGCCATTTTTTTACACATGTATCAACTAAGCCAAATGGGTAAAACTTGGTACTTTATTTTTTATAAACTAAGATACCAGAGGCTAAACAAGATCTAAACATTCTAGCTACATCAAGGGAAACAAAACAAAACTGAAAGCAAAAATAAATGACGCTCCAAGAATAACACATAATATATAAAGCAATAAAAATATAGTGTCTTGAAAGAGGACCTGATATTTTTGTTGATGAAGAAGGGGATGCTGAAGGGTACGTTGCATAGAAAACACAAATTTTCCTACGCGCGATAAAGTCGAATTGACAAGATCTAATCTAGGAGATGAAAGGCAACGGGGAGAAAGAGAGTCTTGAGATAACATACCCTCGAAGACTCAAAGTGTTACGAGATCAAATCTCGTTGTTGGCGTAGTCGTACTCACGCGATCCCGAGCGAGAAGATGTGCACCGCAATCCGGCGATGCCTCTGTGATCGGTCACACGTTCAGCTCGATGAAGACCTCCGTTCCCTCGATCTAGCCGGGTAGCTGAAGTAGAGGATCCCCGGAACTCCAGCAGCAGGACGGCGTGGTGGTGGTGAAGAATCCCACGATCAGGGCTTCGCCAAGCCGGAGACCATAGAATGGAGCAGCGGGTGGAGGGAAAGGGAGGTGGGAAAGTGTGTGGAGGAGGGGGAGCCCTCACCCTCCTTTTATAGGGGAGGGGGAGGCAGCCCAAAGGGGAGGTGCGTCCAGCCATGGGTTCCCCCACCTCTTCCCCTCTTCATGTGAGTGGAAGCCCCACTCACACCCACTCATGCTCCATCCATAGGTTTTTCTTTAATAAATAAATAAAACATTTTTATTTCTTTATTTATATTTGTTAATTCCATTAACAAACATTTCCATGCAGCACCTCGAATCATTTGTTAATTCTATTAACAACCATTCGACGAAAAACCCCTTGAACTATTACAATTTTCCCCGAAACAATTTCGGAGCTGCCCAAAACATTCTTCGGTATTCCGTATCCTCTCAAACGCTTCATCGAACCTTAAGTGTGTCACCCTACGGTTCGCGAATAATATAGACATGATCGAGACTCCTCTCCGATCAATAATCAACAGCGGGACTTGGAGATCCATGATGTATCCTATATATTCAACGATGACTCTCGTGATCGTGTGAACCTTTCAACATCGTAACGATTTTCATTTCTCGCGATATTTTACTTGTCCGAGATCCGATCATCGGTATCAACCATACCTTGTTCGATCTCGTTACCCGACAACTACTCTTTTATCGTTCCCGTGATATAACATCGTTGTGATCATATGACGTGCTTGCAAGCGGTGTCGGTGTGATATCACCGAGAGGGCCCTGAGTATATCTCTCCGTCATATTGGATGGACAAATCCCACTCTTGATCCATGAGCTTCAACTAACACTTTCCGAATAACTAAAGCCACCTTTATAGTCACCCTGTTACGGTGTGACGTTTGATGTCATCAAAGTATTCTTTCGGTATTAGTGATTAACATGATCTCATGGTCTAAGGAACAATGTTACTCCGAATGTAAGACATAACAACAAAACTAAATGACTTGATCGTATTGTTATACTTAGTTAGGGTCTAAGTTCATCACGTCATTCTCCTAATGACATGACCCCGTTATTAACAACATCCAATGTCTATGCTCAGGAAACCTTGATCATCTGTTAATCAACGAGCTAGTTAAGAGAGAGGCTTCACTAGGAACGTTGGTTTGTTTATTAATCACACATGTATTAACGTTTATGGTTAATACAATTCTAGCATGAGAAATAAACATCTACCATAAACAAGGAATAACATAATAAACACTTTATTATTGCCTCTTGGGCATATTCCGTTCGGTCTCTCACTTGCACTAGGGGCAATAATCTATATTACATAGGATGAATCTAACACACATTGAGTTCTAGTGTTGATCATGTTTTGCCCTTGAGAGAGGTTTAGTCAATGGATATGCCACATTCAGATCCGTATGTACTTTGCAAATCTTCACATCCCCATCTGCGACATGTTCACGGATGGAGTGAAAACGGCGCTTGATATGCTTTGAATTCTTGTGAGACCTTGGCTCCTTAGCATTGGCTATGGAACCATTGTTGTCACAATAGATAACCATTGGATCCAACACACTAGGAACCACGCCTAGTTCGGATATGAACTCCTTCATCCAAACTGCTTCATGTGTTGCATCCGAGGCAGCAACATATTCTGCTTCTGTTGATGATCTCGCCACCATGGATTGCTTGGAACTCCTCCAGCTTACTGCTTCTCCATTCATAACAAATACGTACCCAGACTGAGACTTAGAGTTATCCGGATCAGTGTCGAAGCTAGCATCGACGTAACATCTTGCGACGAGCTCTTCTTCACTGCCATATATGAGAAACATATCCTTAGTTCTTCTCAAGTACTGAAAGATATTCTTGACAGCCGTCCAGTGTTCCAAACCTGGATCTGGATTGGTACCTACTAGTCAAACTAATAGCATGTGCCACATCCGGTCTTGTACATAGCATAGCATACATGATAGAACCTATGGCTGAAGCGTAGGGAATCTTATTCATTTTCTCTCTATCTTCTGCTGTAGCTGGACATTGAGTCTTACTCAATGTTTTGCCTTGCAACATAGGTAAGAAACCCTTCTTACTATATTCCATTCCGAACTTCTTCAGAATCTTGTCAAGGTATGTACTTTGCGAAAGTCCAATTAAGCGTCTTGATCTATCCCTGTAGATTTTGATGCCTAATATATAAGCTGCTTCACCAAGGTCTTTCATCAAAAAAATACTGTTCAAATAACCTTTTACGCTTTTTATGTCATCCACATATAGTACTAGAAATGCTACAGAGCTCCCACTCACTTTCTTGTAAATACAAGTTTCTCTGTATGTTTGGACAAATCCAAACCCTTTGATCACCTTATCAAAATGGAGGTTCCAACTCCGGAATGCTTGCTTCAGTCCATAAATGGAACGTTGAAGCTTGCACACCTTATCAGCATCCTTAGGATCAACAAAACCTTTGGGTTGCATCATATAAACTCTTCCTCAATGTCACCATTAAGGAACGCCGTTTTGACATCCATCTGCCAGATTTCATAATCGAAAAATGCAACAACTGCTAACATAATCCTAACTGACTGAAGCATCGCTACTGGTGATAAAGTCTCATCATAGCCAACTCCTTGAATTTTTCGAAAACCTTTTGCGACAAGTCGAGCTTTATAGATGGTCACATTACCATCAGCGTCAATTTTCTTTTTAAAGATCCATTTGTTCTCAACGGCCTTGCGGCCACCGGGTAAGTCCACCAAAGTCCAAACTTGGTTTTCGTACATGGATCCTATTTTGGATTTCATGGCTTCAAGCCATTTGTTGGAATCTGGGCTCATCACCGCTTCATCATACGTCGCAGGGTCATCACTCCATCTACCATGAAGTTTAATACGGGATCTCTGTACAGTTCAAGAGCTGTACGTTCCCAAGTTGACCCGCGAGGAGCGGTAGTTTTCTCTTCTGGAGTTTCATGATCTTGATCATTAACTCTCTCTTCAACTGACGAGGTCAGCACCGGAACAACTTTCGGCGTTGCGCTACTCGCCATTCCAAGAAGAGAAGGTTCAGTAACCTCGTCGAGTTCTACCTTCCTACTATTCACACCTTTCGAGAGAAACTCCTTCTCCAAAAAGGATCCATTCTTGGCAACGAAAATCTTGCCTTCGGATCTGTGATAGAAGGTGTACCCTATTGTTTCTTTAGGGTATCCTACGAAGATGCATTTTTCCGCTTTGGGTTCGAGATTATCAGGTTGAAGCTTCTTCACATAAACATCGCATCCCCAAACTTTTAGAAATGACAGCTTAGGTTTGTTTCGAAACCATAGTTCATATGGTGTCGTTTCAACGGATTTAGATGGTGCCCTATTTAAAGTGAATGCAGCGGTCTCTAGTGCATAACTCCAGAAAGATAGTGGAAAATTTGTAAGAGACATCATAGATCGAATCATATTCAATAAATACGATTACGACGTTCGGAAACACCATTACGCTGTGGTGTTCAGGCAGGTGTGAGTTTTGAAACTATTCCTCACTGTTTCATATGCATACCAAACTCGTAACTTAAATATTCACCTCCATGATCTGATCGTAGAAATTTAATTTTCTGTTACGGTGATTTTCAACTTCACACTGAAATTCTTTGAACTTTTCAAATGTCTCAGATTTGTGTTTCATTAAGTAAATATACCCATATCTACTCAAATCATTTGTGAAAGTGACAAAATAACGATATCCACTCCGCGCCGATACACTCATTGGTCCACACACATCAGTATGCATGATTTCCAGTAAGTCTGTCGTCTGTTCCATGGTTCTAGAAAACGGGGTTCTAGTCATCTTGCCCATAAGGCATGGTTCACATGTTTCAAATGATTCATAATCAAGTGATTCTAAGAGTCCATCAGAATGGAGCTTCTTCATGCGTTTAACACCAATATGACCTAAGCGGCAATGCCACATGTAAGTAGCAATATCATCATTTAACTTAATTCTTTTGGCATTCACATTATGAATATGTGTATCAATACTATCAAGATTCAAAAGAAATAAACCATTCTTCTCAGGTGCATGACCATAAAAGATATTATTCATATAAATCGAACAACCATTATTCTCAGACTTAAAGGAATAACCATTCCGCATTAAGCAAGATCCAGAAACGATATTCATGCTTAATGCAGGCACCAAATAACAATTATTGAGGTTTATAACTAATCCCGGTGGTAGACGTAGAGATAGCGTCCCGACGGCGATCACATCAACTCGTGATCCATTGACGACGCGCATCGTCACCTCATCCTTTGCTAGTGGCCGTTTATTCTGCACCTCCTGTTTCGAGTTACATATGTGAGCAACCGAACCAGTATCAAATACCCAGGTGCTACTGCGAGTACTAGTAAGGTACACATAAATAACAAGTATATCATATATACCTTTGTTCACTTTGCCGGCCTTCTTATCCGCCAGATATTTGGGGCAATTGCGCTTCCAGTGGCCAGTGCCCTTGCAATAAAAACACACAGTCTCAGGCTTAGAGCCATACTTGGTTTTCTTCTCAGGAGCCGCAACAGATTTGCCACCCTTCTTGAAGTTTACCCTTGGCTTGCCTTTCTTGGCTTTCTTGAAACTAGTGGTCTTATTGATCATCAATACTTGATGTTCCTTCTTGATCTCCACTTCAACAGTTTTAAGAATCGAGAGAAGCTCAGGAAGATACTTCTTCATGCTTTGCATATTATAGTTCATCATGAAGTTCTTGTAACTAGGTGGCAGAGATTGCAGAACACGATGTATCCCTAGCTCAATAGGAATCGATATTACCAAGGCTATGAGCTTATCAGCGTAGGCAGACATCTTGAGTACGTGCTCACTAACGGAGTTGTTCTCTTCCATCATGCAGCTAAAGAACTTTTCTGAAGCGTCATAACTCTCAACTGCGGCATGGGTATCGAAAATCATTTTCAATTCTCCCATTGTAGCATAAGCAGTGATGTTCTCGAAACGTTTTCGCAGCTCTCGCTCTAATCCATAGAGGATGCCGCAATGAACTATACTGTGGTCTTCTTGTTGAGCCAGATAAACATTTGTATCTTCATCAGAAGCATCATCAGCGGGCAGGTCACCTAGCGGTGCATCAAGCACATAGAGCTTCTTGCAAGAAGTGAGGAGAATCCTCAGGTTAAGTGCCCAGTTGGTAAAGTTGCTTCCATTGTTCGCTAGTTTTTCTCTATCCATGAACATATTGAAATTTAAGGTGGGTGGTGCCATGATCTACAACATATTTGCAAAGACTATTTACACTAGGTTTATGATAAATTAAGTTCAAGTTAGTTCTAAAATTATCCCATGAACTCCCACTCAAAAAAACATCCCTCTTAGCCGTCTTTAGTGATTACACGAAACAAATTCACTACACCAAAACCGATCATCACGTGAGACGGTGTAGTTGCAAAGGCGAACATCAACATGTTCATCATATCATCCATATGACTCATTCTTTACCTTTCAATTAAGTGTTCCGAGGCCATGTCTGTACATGCTAGGCTCGCCAAGTAGAATCGTAGTATTGCGTGTGTTTCAAGGCCATGTCTGTACATGCTAGGCTTGAAAACACCCGTTGTATGCGAACGTTGAGTCTATCACACCCGATCATCACGTGGTGTCTCGAAACGATAAACTTTCTTAACGGTTCATACTTAAGGAAGAACACATTATTATCTTGATATTAAGTGAGAGGGGTCATCTTATAATGCTACCGTCGCGATCTAAGCAAAATAAGATGCATAAAAAGAATTAACATCACATGCATGGATAATGTGATATGATATGGTCCTTCTTGCACTTGATCTCCATCTTGTGCATCATGGTATGATCTCCATCATTCCACCAGCATGGCACCAATGTCCGTGGCACCTCCATCTTGATTGTCCATTACAACATATCACATGGATACGATATACAACACGCAGGCCATAAAAATAAGACAACCATATGGCTCCATCCGGTATGTCAATAATTTACAAAAGATATCATCTCATACATAACGTTGTAATATTGACCATATCACATCACATGCCCTGCAAAAACAAGTTAGACGCCTCTAATTTATTTTTGCATATTTTACGTGTCTTGGGCTTACGAGGATAGGACCGTTCATACCTACGTACAAGAGCCACAACGTTGATAAAACATATTTTTAACAACCCTTTGTAGATTAGATCTTAACTATAGTAGGAGAAACGGACACCCCCTTAGTCACAAGTGAGACAATTCTCGCGTACATAGTACACGTAAACTTAGTCTAGGGCAGCTTCATCCTACTATGCCACTAAGATCATAAAATACTCAAAGAGGAAAATACATGATCATCAACGCCCACATACTCCGATGTGTTCTACACATACAAATCATCTACGCATAGATCCGGTTCTGATACCACTGAAGGGTACGTTATATAGAAAACACAAATTTTCCTACGCGCGATAAACCCGAATGGCCAATATCTAATCTAGGAGATGAAAGGCAACGGGGAGAAAGAGAGTCTTGAGATAACATACCCTCGAATACTCAAAGTGTTATGAGATCAAATCTCGTTGTTGGCGTAGTCGTACTCACGCGATCCCGAGCGAGAAGATGTGCACCGCAATCAGGCGATGCCTCCATGATCGGTCACACGTTCAGCTCGATGAATACCTCCGTTCCCTCGATCCAGCGGGGTAGCGGAAGTAGAGGATCCCCGGAACTCCAGCAGCACGACGGCGTGGTGGTGGTGAAGTATCCCACGGTCAGGGCTTCGCCAAGCCGGAGACCATGGAATGGAGCAGCGGGTGGAGGGAAAGGGAGGTGGGCAAGTGTGTGGAGGAGGGGGAGCTCTCACCCTCTTTTATAGGGGAGGGGAGGCAGCCCAAAGGGGGGGGGGGTTGCGGCCAGCCATGGGTGCCCCCACCTCTTCCCCTCTTCATGTGAGTGGAAGCCCCACTCACACCCACTCATGCTCCCTTAATTTTCCACTTAGAAAATTCAAGGGTTTTTCTTTAATAAATAAATAAAACATTTTTATTTCTTTATTTATATTTGTTAATTCCATTAAAAAACATTTGCATGCAGCACCCCGAATCATTTGTTAATTCTACTAACAACCATTCGACGAAAAACTCCTTGAACTATTTCAATTTTCCCCGAAACAATTTTGGAGCTGCCCAAAAGATTCTTCGGTATTCTGTATCCTCTCAAACGCTTCATCGAACCTTAAGTGTGTCACCCTATGGTTCGTGAATAATATAGACATAATCGAGACTCCTCTCCGATCAATAATCAACAGCGGGATCTGGAGATCCATGATGACTCCTATATATTCAATGACGACTCTTGTGATCGTCTGAACCTTTCAACGTCGTGACAATTTCCCTTTATCTCGCGATATTTTACTTGTCCGAGATCCGATCATCGGTATCAACCATACCTTGTTCGATCTCGTTACCCGACAAGTACTCTTTTCTCGTTCCCATGATATAACATCCTTGTGCTCATATCACGTGCTTGCAAGCGGTGTCGATGTAATATC
The DNA here is from genome assembly GCA_028641055.1 of Alopecurus myosuroides. NCBI lineage: Eukaryota > Viridiplantae > Streptophyta > Magnoliopsida > Poales > Poaceae > Alopecurus > Alopecurus myosuroides. The sequence continues at coordinate 191,708,840 of CM054061.1, forward strand.
ACCGAGAGGGCCCTGAGTATATCTCTCCATCATATTGGTTGGACAAATCCCACTCTTGATCCATGAGCTTCAACTAACACTTTCTAAATACCTAAAGCCACCTTTATAGTCACCCTCTTACGGTGTGAAGTTTGATGTCATCAAAGTATTCTTTTGGTATTAGTGATTAACATGATCCCATGGTCTAAGGAACAATGTTACTCCGAATGTAAGACATAACAAAAAAATTAAATGACTTGATCGTATTGTTATACTTAGTTAGGGTCTAAGTTCATCACATCATTCTCCTAATGACATGACCCCGTTATTAACAACATCCAATGTCCATGATCAGGACACCTTGATCATCTGTTAATCAACGAGCTAGTTAAGAGAGAGGCTTCACTAGGAACGTTGGTTTGTTTATTAATCACACATGTATTAACGTTTCTGGTTAATACAATTCTATCATGAGAAATAAACATCTATCATAAACAAGGAATAACATAATAAACACTTTATTATTGCCTCTCGGGCATATTCCCTTCATATTCCATGGGCATCCCCAATCTTTGATGCTTGTACTTCTTGGATATATCCTGGGGTGACATGGGAATCCCCAATGTTGAGATTTTGTCCATTCTTCATCTTCTCGTATCATTCTTCTCTCCCTACACTTGAAAACTCACTCCATACAAAACTTCACACAATCTTCATTAGCAACGTTAGTGTAACCAAAATAGTAAATCCACTTTGGTTAAGTTTCAACACAAGTCTAACACCCATTAAAACATTAGATTCTATCACAAATTCTTTTAAAGCTCTTCCCCTCAAAAGAACACCAAAAGAAAAAGATTAAGAGGCAAATGCAAATATTGGCAGAAATCTGTCAAAACAGAACAGCAGATAAAGATCGATTTTTTAGAAAATCTTATGTTCATCAAATCAAAACGTGCAAAAGTTATGAAAGTTTTATAACAACCTATAGCATATGCACAAAAAGTTTCAGCTAAATTCGATGTTATGGCTGAGAGAAATAATTTTTTTGGTGGCAGCACAGAATCTGTTTTAGGACAGCAACTTCCCCAAATCTTACTTCCTCCATATTAGAGTCTATTCTTAGCACAAAAACAAAATAAAAAGGATAATACGAGGTTGCTACAGACGTAACAACTTCCAAGACTCAAAGAAAACAAAATAAACTGAAAGAAAACAACACGAAAACGGAATAAAACATGGGTTATCTCCCAAGAAGTTCTTTTCTTTAACGTCTTTTAGCTAGGCATGGAAAAAGGAGGGATGCCTTGGGCATCCCCAAGCTTTGATGATTGAATATTCTTGAATATTTAATTGAGGTGCACTCGGGAGTTCCCAAGATTGAGCTTTTTCTCTTTCCATTTATCTCGTATCACCATCTCTATTGGATCTTAAATACTACATTCACATAAAACTTGACAAAAACTCATTAGTAGGGTTAGTACTCATTAAATAAAATCCACTCATGTTCAAGTTTTGAGAAGTTTAAATTAAGATTACCTACTGAATACTAACCAATTCATAACATTTATTTATCAAATAAAGATTATAAACATTGAGTATAAGCACAAAACACAATAAGCATGAAAATCTGCCAAAACTGAACAATCTGTAAAGATGGCAGTTAACAAGATATCTACGTAGCTCAAATTAGCAAAAGTACTTTTAATGAAAGAACAATAATAATCATTACTTTGCACTCAACAAATTTCAGATCAATATCACTTTCTAGTGATTTTTCAAATTTTCTACGGTGGAGCCGAGAAATCTGTTTCTACGCTGCAAAGTGGCAAACTTGCATCATAAACAAACTAGAAGTTATCTATACATTTTATTTTTATGGTACAAAGGAAGATGTAAAATATATATACAAGTTTTTAACTGAAAATCTTCCATGGAAAGAATTATTTTTGTTTCATAGGCATGAACACAAGTGTTCAAGGTTGACCCCCCCTTCACCATTACTCATCTTTCCAATCACTTTCCTTTTTGAAAACATTTTTAGATACTAAGTACAACTAATTTTTTTTTGTAATTCGTGATCCCTATCCATAACTAAAGATAGAAAACAACTTGAAGCTGGAAAATAAAACTACTTATAACTGAAAGCAAAATTACTTAGAGACAAAGCAAACAAGTGCACACAAGAACATTCACCCCACGCTATTGCTCCCCAGCAACGGTGCCAGAAAAGGTCTTGATATCCCACAAGTATAGGCGATTGTGTGTAGCCTTTTCGATAAGTAAGAGTGTTGAACCCAACGAGGAGCTAAAGGTAGGATAAATATTCTCTCAAGTTAAATCAACCATTGACACAACTCTACACACACTAAACGTTTGCATTATCTAGGAAATAAAACTAGAGCAATAATACAGGTATGAGAGATAGCTTTGCAAGATAATAAATACAAGAAAGTAAATGTTAGTGCTGCAGAAATAAAATATACTAAGTAACCATAAACTTACAGTACCATGAGTGTGGAAAAGTGGTCGTAATTGTGGTGTCTTTGTCCAAGATTAATTAGTGAAGATATCGGGTTCATTGTCTTCGATGCAGTTTTCTATGTGGGAGAGGCAAAGCTAACAAGCTCTCACGATCCAATGATTGCAAGTACTTATGATTAAAACTCTAGCAAACATCCGTAACTACTAGAAGATACACTGAGGTAAAAATACCCAACCATAGCCTTAAGTTAATGGTCCTCTTACTCCAATACGTGCAACTAACCGGTTTGAGTCCTTAGGTTTCTGTCACTCCGGCAGAACTACGCCCCTTCCTTTGCACATACTACTAACCCAATGGTGTGGATCCAAGCGTGCACAAATATAATGGACACCAAAGGAAAGTACCATATCAACATACAACTCTAATGAACCAAAGACATTCAACCAAGCTATCAAAAGACAAATAAACTACACAACCATGACATAGATCATAGGATAAATATTATAGCATCAAACACCATGTTTACATAGGACGGTACAGAGTTTTGTGGGAGGATGAACCACTGAATGCAAGGAGGATATGATGATGGAGGTGTTGGTGAAGGCGGCATCATGGCGGAGAGGATGGAGAAGGGGCAGCACGTGAGGTGCAGGGCGGCCGTCGGCGGTGCAGGGGCTCCTCCTACGCTGGCCGGCCATCATGGGAGCGCCGCCCCTTAGCCCCCTTACTCCATGGCTTATTGGTGATGTAGATTATCCCTCCCCCATGGAGATGAGAACATGGGGGAGGAAAATTCGTGGCTTTTGGTGGCTGCCCAAGAATTAGGGTTTTCCTTTCCTTATATGTGATGGGACAATGCTCCTCGGCCCTCCGATGGATGGCCCCTTAATCCAAAGGCTCTTGGGTACCTCTAGAACCTTCCTAGGGACCCCTCACATCCCCAAAGTAGTGGCTTGGCCGAATCCATCAAATATGGGAAGAGTTGGACTCAATCCCGTCACCGATTCCCGTAATCCCGAAATCAGATATGTATCCTCCAGTAAAATGCGTCCACAGGTCGCAAACGAACTCGGATTGGGCTGTTCTTGGGCTTAAATGAAAGGTATGGAAATGGCCAACAACTTTATATGTAATTTTATCTTCAGTTGACGTTGTCTTTGGGGGTAAAACTGATGATCTCTAAAAGTTGTTGGTAGAGTCCTTTTCCAACAAGTCTCCTTTTGTGTTTTCTTGTTAATTCCTACGCATCAAAGAGTAAAAAAAGAACATTTTGCACTCTTGCAAATATTAATAGGTTAGTCCAAATAAATCATAAACTTTATATAAAAACAGTCAAAAGCATAATATTAGCATGAAACAATCAAAAATTATTGATACGTTATGGACGTATCACGGCCAAAGGGGGGCACCAACCCATGGTGTGGGCCCCCTGATGCCCCTCTTCGTCTCCTCTTCGGTCTTCTGGATGCTTCTGGGGGAAAATAGGCACTTCGGGCTTTGTGGGGTCCAATTCCGAGAATATTTCCAGAACAATTTTTCTGAAACCAAAAATAGCAGAAAACAGGGAACTGGCACTTGGCATCTTGTTAATAGGTTAGTCCCGAAAAACGTGTAAAAATGACATAAAGAAGGGAGAAAACATGTAGCAATTGGCATAATATTATCATGGAGCATCAGAAATTATAGATACGTTGGAGACGTATCAATTATCCCCAAGCTTAGTTCCTACTCGTCCTCGAGTAGGTAAACGATAAAACAATAATTTCTGAGGTGACATGCTACTAACATAATCTTGATCATAAAAATGTAAAGGCATATGCAAGCTGAGATCATAGAACTTCAAACACAAACATGATAAATAGAACTTTAATAATAAAGAAAAGCAATAACTTTTCGTCATGAAGAGTATCTCAAACAATGGATCATGAGAAACAATGCAAAGAAAGATAAACGTCTGTTTCAGGTATAGAGAAAGCATGGCAAAGTGATATTTCGCTAGTCCTTAAGAGTGGGACAAAACATAAATGCCAGGACACCTTCAAAGTTCATGAGGAAGACTAGAGAAAATAATTTAAGGAACAAATGATATCACATCATGAAGTAATTATTGATGTTTACGGGACAGTGCACATAGAACTAAGAATGGCAAAAATGCTCTCTCAGTTGTGCATAAAGTTAGAAGATGGAGACTCAACATAAAAGTAAATGAAAGGCCCTTCGCGGAGGGAAGCAGGGATCACTCATGTCCTAGAGATTTTTATTTTATTAAACAGAGGTATTAAAAGTTTGACACTCCTCCCATCCATCTTTCACAAACCATGGCTAACCGAATCCTCGGGTGCCTGCCAACAATCACATACCGTGGAGGAGTGTTTATATTTTGGGAGATGTATGTTAAAGTCAACGAATGGTAAAAAGAAAATACAGTACGTCACAAGCAAACTGGATTCACAAGAGCGGCTCCCATGTGAAGGACGCATCTGGGTAGAAGTTCATCCCTCTTTCTCTTTTATTTACACAATTATGCTTTGACTGATAAATCAGGGGCAAAAATAGTGAAGAGATTTTGTGTGTATTAATTTGGGGCTGGGAACCCCGCTGCCAGCTCTTCTATCATTTGGATAAGCGGATGAAGCCACTAGTCCAGGGTGTGAAATCCAATCAACAAGTGATATAAAGATTCTCTATTGACGTCCTCATGAGCAAAAACAGGAACATAAAGCAGGAGTAATTTTGAAGGTTTTAAAGGTAACACATGAGCAATTTACTTGGAGTGGCAGTTAATACTAGGTAGGTATGGTGGACACAATGGAAAAAACTTTCGTTTAAGGGAGTTGGATGCACGATTAGAGCTCATACTCAGTACAGGTGGAGGCTAGCAGAAGACTGGGAGCGACAAATCAAGAGAGCATAAGAGCCATAATCATGCATAACGACATAAAATCATTAATTAAAGCATAAGCGGTATCACAGTTCAAAAACTAAGTGGTCATGGAGGCTATTCGTGCCTGGTTCATAGTCATAAACATGGTGTCAGCATGCGCCAAGTCAACCAAATAAAACATTCGAAAGAGAATACCAAAAATTGATGCTTCCTTATGACAAGAACAACTCATGAATCTTTCAATGACATATTAAACACTCTCAGCTATTTGAGGCTATTCATGATACTCAACATCACAAGGCTTTAGAACTAAAATAACATTTAGCATGGCATGAAAAAGTTCGAGCAACAGTCTAAACAAGCTTCTACTTGCACCAATATAAATTCTACTTTAAACAGCAGTTTATTCTCCCAACAAGCACCATACACAACATGTTTTAACAAAAACTCTCTAAATGCTACAGCAATCAAACATGAGAGTACTCACATAATACTAGTAAAACTAACAACTCTAATAAGAGATGCATGCAAAACATGAGCTAAATAAATGCAGCAGCCAGACACAGATTAAGAATACAAAGTATTCCCATGAAAAAGCGGAGCGTGTCACTCTCCAATAAAAGAATGCTTGGGTCCAACCAAGTTTATTGAAAAAGTAAAAACAAACTGAAAGCAAAAACAAAAACAAACTGAAAACAAAAATAAAAGACGCTCCAAGTAAAGCACATAAGATGTGACCGAATAAAAATATAGTTTCACTAGAAGTGACCTGATAATTTGTTGATGAAGAAGGGGATGCCTTGGGCATCCCCAAGCTTAGACGCTTGAGTCTTCTTGGAATTTTCTAGGATGTACCACCGGGGCATCTCCAAGCTTAAGCTTTTCACTCTTATTGATCACATCATACCATCCTCTTCTCTTGACCCTTGAAAACTTCCTTCACACCAAACTTCTCACAATCTTCATTAGCAATGTTAGTGCAATCGAAATACTAAATTCACATGGTTTAGTTTCAACACAATTCTAACACTCAAAAACACATTAGCTACTGTCACAACTTCTTTTTAAACTCTTTTTCTCAAAAGAACACCAAAACAAAGCGATTAAGATGCAAATGCAATTATTGGCAGAAATCTGTCAAAACAGGACATCAAGTAAAGATGATTTTTTTTCGAAAATATTTTGTTGCTCAAGTAAAAAATTGGTCAACTAAGAAAAGTTGCGTATACAACCCATGATTACGCACAAAGAAATCAGGTCATTTTGAATTTTCTGTGATTTTATACGGAATAAACAGTGGACAGCAGAAATCGGTTTCCTGCGCAGAAATCCGAAATATAGCCTCAACTTTCCACTAGAGGCTTTACTTGGCTCAACAAAAACTCAAAAAAAAAATATACAGCGGGGTTGGTAAGGAAATAGACAACACCCAGGTACAAAGCACACAAAAGAAAACGAAGGAAAACGGGTTGAAAACAGCGAAATAAAACGGGTTGTCTCCCGGTAGCGCTTTTCTTTAATGGCTTTGAGCTAGGCATAAAAAGCAAGAAGATGCTCACATAAGAAATATGAATTAAGAAAAAGAGAGCATCAAGAAGAAATCATAAAACAAATTTAAGTCTAACCCACTTTCTATGCATAGGAATCTTGTAAACAAATAAATTAAAGAAGCTCAAACTAGAAATCGTGGGAAGGTAGAACAAGAGCAACTTCAAAACTTTCAACAAAAAGAGAGGTGTTTTAGTAACATGAAAATTCCTACAACCATATTTTCCTCTCTCATAATAATTTTCAGTAGCATCATGAACAAACTCAACAATATAATTATCACATAAAGCATGTTTGTCATGGTCTAAAATCACACAATTCATATCAAGCTCAAAAATAGTAGGATCAAAATTTAAAATCAGCTCTTCTTTTTTTCCACTTTTAGCACTAGAAAAACAAGATGATTGGTCACTCTTAAAAGGTATAGGACACATTATATCAATCCTATTTTCAGTAGCATTATAATTTATAACATCAAGTAACATAGGACCATCATCAAGAGCATTATCATAAGATTTATCCAAGTAGCATGGATTATCACACATAATAGTAGCAATATCATTCTCACAAGTTTCATTCATAGTAGTATCAAGGTCACAAGTATAGCAAGTATCAATTTCATGAAATAATGTATGAGTTAAAGAGTCACTATCATTGGGATGTAGACATGGGTAGCTCCATTCTTCCTCCTCTTGATCATCACTCTCCTCCTCTTTTTCATCCAATGAGCTTCCAGATTCAGCAATTTCTTCTTCTATAGGCTCCTTCAGGGCATCAGTTACTTCCTTAGGTTGAGAGAATTTATTAAGATATTCCATTATGTAGTAATTACAATCCTTGTAATTATCAAAGCAATATTCAAGTATAGCATAAATCTCATATTTATAAGGTGCATCATCAATACTTTCAAGCAAATAGGATATTTCGAATGCACCCTTCCAAGCAATAAATTCTTCAATTTGTTCCACATCATATAATTCATAATTTCCCTTAACATAAGAAGATATGGTAACATTATCATTATACTCACATTGAAAAGGGATGTGTTTATACCTCCTACAGCAACAAGATTTATCAAAGCAATAAGTAACATTATAAGTAGAGTACAAGTTTTTAGCATAGTCAATTTATTAATTTGCTCCCATAAGTGTATCCCTTTTTGTGACAAGTGGTGTTCCTTATAATGTTTTTGTTGTTCATCCGTGAACCCACCTTGCCTAAAATATCTAGTTTCAAAGACATCAAACATTGATAGCAAGCATGATAAAGCAAAAATAGCAAGTCAAAGCTTCACTTGAAAATACTTGAGTTGCTTTCTATGCCATAAAGTAAACTAATTTTTTGTGTTTTTGATAAAGAGAAGCAAAATAAGATAAAAAATAAAAACAAGACAATAAACAAAATAAAGAGGTTGAGAGTGAGAGATTCCCCTTGCTAGAAGACTTCTTCCTCCCCGGCAACAGCGCCAGAAAAAGTCCTTGATGGTGCAGATCTTGCACTCGTTGGGATACCCCAAGAGGAGGGTGTGATGAGCACAACGGTAGGAAATTCCCCTTAGTTAAGAACCAAGGTTATCAATCCAGTAGGAGAAAGAGGACCTTCGGAAGGCTGATGCCACTGACAGTGGTGATGGCTCACCGGTGTCATCAACAGCGTGGAACCTGCACACAACACAACCAAAATACTTTGTCCCAGCGGTACAGTGAGGTTGTCAATCTCATCGGTCTTGCTGAAAACAAAGATTAGACGTATAGTGTGGAAAATAATGTATGCTTGCAGTAAGTAAAGAAAGCGGGAAGTTGTGGTGGTTGGTTGAACAGTATAGAAAAATGGTCCGGGGTTCATAGGTTCACTAGTGGTGTCTCTCCATAAAAGATAGCATGCTTGGTGAACAAATTACAACTGGGCAATTGACAAATAAAGATTGCACCGTAGTGCACATTCATGACATGATGACTACTATGATATTTAGTGCGGGCATTACAACAATATACATAGACCGTAATCCAACTGCATCTATGACTAATAATCCACCCTCAGGTTATCATCCAAACCCCCTTAGGTATTAAGTTGCAAGCAACAGATAACTGCATTAAACAAAGTGTGTAATGTAAGCAATGATTATGCACGCGGGCACTCTCACCGCTCTTTTCTCCCTAATGGCAACAACACATCCTCCCCCTTCACGTTTCTGTCACTCGAGCAAGGAGAAGAGGAGGCATGAACCCACTATCAAGCAGAAATACTCCCTCTTGGAGTCACTAGCAACTACTTGGCCAGAGCAACCACTAGCAACGGAAAGCATGCAAGATCACAAATAACATATGCAATAAAGACTATAATCAACTTGGCATAAGTTCAATATTCATCGGATCCTAGCAAACATAGCACATAGAATTACATAAGATCAATCTTGATCATGTTAGGCAGCTCACAAGATCTAAACATGGAGGCATAAGAGGAGGATACAACCATATAGCTGCTTCTATGGACCTGTAGTCCAAGGATGAACTACTCACACATCACTCCGGAGGCAGGCATGGTGATGTAGAGGCCTCCGGTGATGATCTCCTGCTAGAGACAGCTTCAGAACCCCCCTGATCTAGGGTTGACAGTGACGGCGGCTGCGGAACTTTTCGGGGATATTTGATCATGTGTTTAGGGTTTTCCATCCGGGGGGAATAAATAGGCAAAAGGGCAGAGGCGGTGGAGCCCTGGGGGGCCCACACCACCCCCCGGCGCGGCCAAGGGGGGGCGCCACCACATAGTGTAGGACCCCTTATTCCCCTCTTCGGTCTTCTGGATGCTTCCGGAGAAATAGGCATTTCGGGCTTTGTGGGGTCCAATTCCGAGAATATTTCCAGAACAACTTTTCTGAAACCAAAAACAGCAGAAAACAGGGAACTGGCACTTGGCATCTTGTTAATAGGTTAGTCCTGGAAAATGTGTAAAAATGACATAAAGAAGGGAGAAAACATGTAGCAATTGGCATAATATTATCATGGAGCATCAGAAATTATAGATACGTTGGAGACGTATCGGTCATCATATCCCTCTCCCTCCCGATGTTGAGGAATCGAGTACTCAAGTCCCTCATGCTGATCATGAAAGGGTGGGAGAAAAACATAATGGAAAAGTTGAGTCAAATTACATGATACAAGTTTGATTCTACGCTAGACTGCAAGCACCAAAATGTAGTCTTGGGGGCTACTAACACCGGGAGCGCTGATCACGCACCAACAGTACAAGCAAAGGATTCAATCACGTTGGTGAAACAAAGAAAACTCGCGTGCTTGCTAACCTAAAATTCTCGAGCCACTGTGTTCACATCAGTCAGGTCAATAGACCCGAAAGATTCTGGGGTGGAGGATGCAGGTTGGCTCAGGTCACCCACATGAGTTGCTAGGTCCTTGGGTGCTGCCTCCTTGACAAGTGCCTTTTCCTTTGTGCTTGGAGAAGAAGCTGAAGCAGGAGCTGTCTGAATTTTAGAAGAAGCTCTCGAACCATCCCCTTTCGGAGGAGGAGTCGGAGCCTTGGGAGGATCGCTAAGAAAAATAATGAACATAAGGAATGAAAAATCAGATTAGAGCAACGACTCAAACACAAGAAATTACAAAAATAAGATACAAACTTACCCGCCCAAGGAGGTTCCCAAACCGAACATACGGCAGGGCTTCTTGGCAGGAGGTGGCTGCGAAGAGGTGGTCGTGTGTTGGGGAGCAGTCGGAGGCCTAAGGCTAATGGAACGACATGAATTGGCTCCTTAGACTCCTTGCATCTAGTAGCACTTGAAGAGCTGGAACCCTTAGAGGTGGCCTCTTCTTGATTGTTGTCCGCTCGAGTGCGTTTTGGGTTCACCCCCGAGTCATCGGCAGTCTCTTCAACATTTTCACCCGCATCCTCGAAGTCACTCGAAGAGTGAGGGATTGCGGTGGAAGGGATGGAGTAAAGATCTCTTGGCACATTCACGACTAATCCTTCCATAAAATTAATAGTGCCTGCCTTGGGTGGATGGCTTGGAGGGGTGTCTTGGTTCTAAGAAGAAATGAGCATAAACCTTAGAAGAAGAAACAAAGAATCGACTCAAGCAGGAAAACTGAAAAAGCTAAGGGTGGAACAGAAAAGACACAAACTTACCACAGTCAGCTCAGTCGCGGCCATAGAGGGGGGAACAGTTGGAACCATGTCAACAGGATCTGACTCCTTGACTTGAGTGATGTTGCGCAAGAAGGCTTTGAGTTCATTACTCGAAAGCTCCTCCTTATGCAGCCGGTTGGAATCATTAGCACCCGAGTAAGCCAACATGGTCTCAACTCTGGCTTGGAGAGGCGCACACGTCGCTTCAGAAAGACCCTAGCCAGGTGGGTCTCGGTCAAGCCGCGAGTCTTCAAGGAGGCAATCTGGGATATCAACTCTTCAGTCTATTCCATCTCTTTCTCTGCCAGTTGGTTCCTCCAGGAATTTTGCTGGATGACTTGGCTCTCCAGATCAACCAAGGGCTCTCCATTGGAGTTGGGCGAGTCGTTGACGTAGAACCATCGAGTCCTCCAGTTGGTGACTGACTCGACGAACTCAATTTTGAAGTAACCGGAGTTTGGATTGATTTGGATGTTACAACCCCCAACTTCGTGGTGGTCGTATCTGCTCGGCTAGGCCTTGACAATGAAGAGTTGTTTGAACAAGCCCGAGTTAGGTGCTATGACGAGATAGCACTCGCACAACATGAAGAAGCACGCGATGTGTTGCATCGAGTTAGGCGGTACATCGTGCAATTGCACGCCGTATGCGCACAGAAGGGAAAGGAGAAAAGGGTGAAGGGTGAAGGATATTCCCCTAACAACGTGGTCTCTGAAGGCTACCCGCTCATCATCTGCAAGAGTCGGGTGAGTCTCTGGTCTCGGCCGCTGCCACGCCTTATCCTCCGCTGGCTTGATCAGACCCTCACGCTCGAGGGACGGGAGGATTTTGGCAAGCCTGATGAATTATCCCCACATTTGTCCTTTCCTCTTTGGCTCTTTGCTACCGCCAGTCGAGAGGCACCTCCATTATTGCAGGCTTTCCCCAGGGCAAAATAGCAAGGAGCTCTGAAGCACGAAAATGGAGTTTGTCGCTAGGGAAGAAGAAAGATTACGGGTGCGAGGAAGAAGAAGGGGAAAATTACTGCACCCCATACAATTATTTATAAGAGGTGAAGGAAAATCCCCGACATTGATGCCTTGTGGTGAAAATCCAGGCTACCACGTGGCAGGTAGAGGCTAACCGGCGTGCCTCCATGCCACCCACTACGTGTGAGAATCTAGGTCATTTACTGAAATTTACTGAACTACCGCGCACCGAACGGTCAAAATATGGTCAAAGTTTAGTCCAGCAAGCTATCTTATGACAAGATAAGCACACCTCGGAAACGTCTAATATTCTGATAGAAAGAAGAGGGTTTTGCGTCATCTTGTGACGTGGCCACTCAACAGAATAGGGGCTCGAGTGACCATAAATATCACTCGAGTTTCAACTGACTTTTGCACAACGTACGAGGTCTTTGGAAGGATCCACGAGTTGAGATTTCTCCTCTGTGACCCAAATTGAAGACTCGAACGAACTATACAAAAGCATTCCATTCCCCAGATCGCACAACTGCGTTGAAACTCTGGATGCCATGCTCATTGCATGAAGGTAAGACACGCAGATAAGTTCCAACGACCTAGGAGCTGCACCTCTGCTGCACTACCTGGTGTGTTTTTTTTCATGCCAACGGGTGTGATGAAAATCCTGACGGACGTGTTGGGTAAAATAACTGGCAACTGTAATTCGACTCGGTAAAACTTAGCAGCGCGAGTCGAGTTACCCCGGGTTTTTTCGGGTCCGATCCTAAGGACTCGAAGCCTAAGTAAGCCAATGGTGTTTTCTCCTAAATGAAATTAATTGCTCGACCAGTCGAGCAAGTCAAACCTATTGAGTCATATCCTTCAAAACGGAGCACTGGGATGCATTGGAGTCACTTTAATTTCGGATTTTCAGTCCCTAGATCGTGTCTTCAGCTCCATCAGGCACTCGGGGGCTACTGACGTGGGGGTAACCGAAAGACCCCCCCCCCCCCCACGATGGGCCTACCGGTTGCAGTCCACCAGGAGGCACCTTAAGAAGGCCTTTGGGAAACTGTGCTGAGGCCTGCCACTGAGGCCAAGCTGGAGAAGACGTAACGAATGACTTGCTCAAGAAGTTAGGAAACGTTAAAACCGACTCGTAGTCGAGTCCTACTCATGTACGGCCGATATGTCTCAAACATATCTATAATTTCTAATGTTCCATGTTGTTTTCATGCCATATTCTACATGTTTCCTATACACTTCATGTCATTTTTATGGATTTCCTAGGGTTAACCTATTGACAAGATGCCACAAATCTAGTTCCTTTTTTCTGATGTTTTTGGTTTCAGAAAAGTTGTTTTGGAAATATTATCGGAATTGGACGAAATAAAATCCCAGGGTCTTAGTAATGTGTCACGTACACGGAGTCCGGAGGGCCCCCTGGAGGGCCCACACTATAGGGCGGCACGTCCCCCTGGCCGCGCCACCAGGTGGTGTGGCCCCTTTGGCCACCCACCTACGTTGCCCTCTCGCCTATTTAAGCTCCTCCACGGGTTAACCCTAAATACATGAGCCTTTTTTCACCAAAAGTTCCGTAGCCGCCGTCATCGTCAACTCTAGTTCGGGAGGGTTCTAAAGCTCTCCCCGGCACCCTGCCGGGAGGGGGAATCATCACCGGAGGGCTCTTCATCACCATGCCTTCCTCCGGAGTGATGCGTGAGTAGTTCATCCTTGGACTACGGGTCCTTAGCAGTACCTAAATGGTTTTCTTCTCCTCTTTATGCCTCGTGTTTAGATCTTATGGCTGCCTAACATGATCAAGATCATCTTATTGTAATGCTACATGTTGTGTTTGATGGGATCTGATGAATATTGAATGTTATGTCCAATTATTATCAATCTATCATGTTTATGTTATTTATGATCTTGCATACTCTCCGTTACTAGTAGATGCTTTGGCCAAGGTGATGCTTGTAACTCCAAGAGGGAGTATTCATGCTCGATAGTGGGTTCATGCCTCCCTTTCACTCACGCTCGAGTGACAGAAACATAACGGGTGGGGGATGTGTGACGCCCCGGGATCGGGCACTATGCAGATTTCGGCATTTCCACCCAAATCCGCATAATAACCGATTTCGGGTTGCCACTTGTGATAACATTACAACAGTTCAGGAATAATCCACAACAACAACAGAGGAGGTATATACAAGACGACTCAAACGAGTCAAGGATACAACTGATACAATACAAAGATCCAAATAACAGCGGAAGAAACAACATAGTGTCCGACTACGGACAAGATACAAATTGTACTAAGAGTCCTGAAGATAACCGATGGCGTCCAATCCCTGCCCAGGCCAAGCCGGAGGGATTCCCAAGCTAACATCGTCAGACTTCAAACCCGTTGACTGCAATGTGGAATATGCAACCACGAAATGGATTCGTGGATCAGTACTATTAAGTACTGGCAAGTGGATAAACCATACTCACAAGTTACCAGCGTAACCAATCATCACAAGATACAAATACTTTGGGTACAACGGAAAGGAAGGGATTATTGCAAAGAAGCGGCAGCGGGCTGCACTAACTAACTACAGAGACGCGCTACAACATCCGGCTAAAAGAAAGGGAGAAGATAGCGCGACAAAACCAACTATAACTACTCCCCAAACAATACCCATCCAATGTTACCCCCTACTAAGGAAGCAACCCAAGGAAACTCACACTGTTGATTAAGGTGACATTCATTTTTATGGTGGAGGTAATCTATATTACTAGTCAAGTTATCATCGTTAGGTGTAAGTTGTCTGAGTACTTGTTAGCCAGCACTTTCACCAAGTCATCCATAACCGCGGACAACGCGGCTTCTCGAGAAGATTAACCCTGCAGGGATGCACCAATTTGGCCGTACACGTAAGAATGACCCGCCAGATGGAAAGGCCCTTCCACCAAGCGAGGCACTCAACACAACCCAACTCTTCTTTGCATCAAGCCCAAAGAACCCCGTGCAATTGAGCGCACGACTAATCAAGCCCCACGAAGAAAAGGGGACCCTCATAGCACTCTAAGAACGTGTCTCCCCAAATGCCGACTGCAAAAGTTCCACCCTGGCGCCAAGGGTTCGCACCTGCATATGCATGCGGCAAATGGAAAACCCGAACTAAATGAGGCGATTTGGACGAGATGCGAATCGAATCAAAGTTGCGGGGGGCGCCCATACTCGCCTCCCACATGCGGTTAGCACGCTCATCATGGATCGGAGGACAATACCCTTTTCCTAATTAAGGTCGACACTAGCAGGCCTCAAAACCACGCCGGGCCTCCTGCCGGTGCCTTATCATCAAATTATTATTACCCCAAGCATTAACATGTTGTTGATTAAGTTGAAACCCAACTATCAAACTAAACAGGTGATAAGACGGACAACAAGACTTGAGCGCAAACAACACTAAGCATGCAACTACGACACGAGGGCCAACAAGGTAAACAAACAACAGGTAATAGGAAGTGGAAGGAAGGCTATATCATGGTTGCAAGATAAACTTATGATGGGATCGAGACACAAGCATCGAATCATAAGGCTAGAATAAAGGCAACGGGAAGAATCGGTAACAAGTGATGAAAGGCAGCCATAGGTAGCAAGTGAGTATAATTGCCTGGAAACCAGCTGTAGAGGTAGCAGAACTCGTCGTTGCTCACATCATCTCAACGTCCTATCCGCGACGAAGCAAAGGGCTAAAAGAAACACCGGATGCAACAATTACTTCTACGGCAAAAGATCCAGCATGATCCTATTTTATATGCATGACATGGCAAGATGCAACACCAGATGCAAATTAGGCAATTTAATCGGAACCGGAGTCCGGACAACAATTATAGGTTCAAGTTGTTTAGCTAACCATCAATTTAAATGTTGTTTAGCATGGAAAACAATAATTAGGTGATCTAATCAATGTTAAATGGAATAGGGCATAATTATTTAAATACCCCAACACATTCCATATGTTGTTATTTAGTGAACATGCATAACACTACTACAAATGCAAAATGCAAGGTGCAAACAAGGGCATGGATGGCATATTAATATTCTATGTATTTTTCTGGTTGGAAAGCATATTTTATTTGTTGAATTTGGATTTAAAATGAGCAGGTTATGAATTTGGCAATTTAAATGAATAATTTTAATGAATTGAATTAGTGCAGCAATTTTAAATGTCCAAAACAGGGAACAAAGTGGATATTTGGAAAGATCATGAAATTTGGGATGGAATACATATAAAATTTGTATGATTTGGAGTTGTGGTTTGAAAGATAGGGCCAAAAGAAGTTTAGGGGTGTTTCTCGAATTTGCAGGGACCTGCTTGTGATGAAAACAGTGAGTGGAGGGGCCTCTGTGTGAAACAGGGAAAGTGCAGGGGTCTCGGTGCAAAACTCAGATCCAGATCTGGATCTGGTCAATTCTCACCGGGGGGCGCCCTAACCCGAGAGACTGACGCGCGGGCCCGAGCCACGCGGAAGCTGCGCTGGCGCTGACGAGGCCGGGGTGCGGGCTGACTGGGCTTCAGAGTCGATGACGGGTGGACCCGCCACCGCGCGGTAAATTGCGAAAAAGGTGGAGCAAAGTGCTCCACGGGGGGTCGAACCCGCGACCACAGCGGCGCGCGAGGAGGCTGGGGCCACTAGGCTACTCGCTCGGATGTGATCAGATCTGAGCACCGTGGGTTTTTGAGGTGCTGCTGCGGGATTGCAAAACTGACGAACTGAACTCGTTCAGTTTCTGAACTTGACGGAGACGACAGACCGAACGAACGCAGCAGGGCCGGCGACGACCTGCAGCGGGCGGCTCGATGCGCCGCTTCCAGAGCAATGGGAGGGTTTGAGGAGAGGTCCAGGAGGCGGAGAATCACCTTGGGGCGACGCGACGGCTTGGGGAGGTCCTCGGCCTGACGGAGAGGCAGGAGAACGAGAGCAGCTCGCCGGGGGGGAGATCGTCGACGGCGCCGGCAACGTGGTGCCTCCCAGGACCGGCCGAGGGTACGAGGACGAAGAGGGCGCCTCCCAGGTTCCATTCCCGGCCTCGGCGTGGTCCGACGGTGACCGTGACGGCGGCGCCAGCTCCTCCAATACCCGGCCATGGAGGCTCCCTTCCATGGTTCAGTAAAGTTCAGAGAATAGGAAGAAAAAGCATAAGAAAAGAAGAAGAAGAGGGTTGCTGGAGGCGGCGGATGGAGGAGGAGAGGGTTAGGGTTTGGAGAGGATCTGCGTTGGCTTGGAGGAGGGGAAGAAGAAAAGGAGGGGAGCGGGGCAGGTGGGATGGGTGCGGTGGTCTTCTGCCTGCCTCGCTTTCGCTTTTCTTCAGAGAGGGGTCACGGAGAAGGTGAGGGTGACGACAGGGAAGACCGGGCTAGGAAGAGTGGGCTGGGGTGGGGAGAAGTCCCATGGTGGGCTGGGTCCTGGGTGGGTTTTCGGGGTAGGTGGGCTGTTTCTGGCCTGCCTCCCCCTTCTACTTTTTTTTAAAAGGTGATTAGAAATAGAATTTGAGGGGGTTTTGAAACTCCAAAAATTATGAAAACAATTTCTATGCAATCAGCATTTAAAATGCCCAGTTGCACAAACTTTTGTTTTTGAAATCTTTAAAATATTTGCTAATTTGAATTTGATTGAATTTCGGGTGAATTTTTAAATGATTTTTAAAACAAAGTGCAATGCATATGATGCAATGCAATGCGAAAAGAAAAACAACCAAATCTAATTGGGGGGAATCCCCCGGGTGTTACAGCCGACACCACTAACAAGGGATTGCGCCCTCACAATCCGCTCCAAGCCGGTAAGAGAGATAAGAAGTCGGGCTATCGAGTCTTGTGATCCAAGTTGATCTTCGCGACACCACTAACAAGCTTCTCGACACCACTAACAATAGATTCTTGCTCACGTCGATGACGATGTTCTTCCGTTGAGAGATCTTCCGGAGGTCGAACCTATTAGGTTTAAAGGATAAGAGAACGTCCAACCCACGTAGGATCCTAACACTTAGAAAGATAGGTACAAGAGTAGACTCCAAAACAAATGAGATAGAAGGTGAAGTAGAATAGAGGAAAGGAATAAACAAGAATCCTATCGAGAGGTTTCCAAAACAGGTTTTCCACAAATAGTTTTTGACACTCTAGAAACACGACCGTTAGCGAGGTTATCCTACAGGCTTTGCGGACCCGTTGCTTCGATAACCATTCGTATCGAAACAACTTCGGGAATAGGAAACCATGCTCTGATACCATTTGTGACGCCCCGGGATCGGGCACTATGCAGATTTCGGCATTTCCACCCTAATCCGCATAATAACCGATTTCGGATTGCCACTTGTGATAACATTACAACAGTTCAGGAATAATCCACAACAACAACAGAGGAGGTATATACAAGACGACTCAAACGAGCCAAGGATACAACTGATACAATACAAAGATCCAAATAACAACGGAAGAAACAACATAGTGTCCGACTACGGACAAGATACAAATTGTACTAAGAGTCCTGAAGATAACCGATGGCGTCCAATCCCTGCCCAGGCCAAGCCGGAGGGATTCCCAAGCTAACGTCGTCAGACTTCAAACCCGTTGACTGCAATGTGGAATATGCAGCCACGAAATGGATTCGTGGATCAGTACTATTAAGTACTGGCAAGTGGATAAACCATACTCACAAGTTACCAGCGTAACCAATCATCACAAGATACAAATACTTTGGGTACAACGGAAAGGAAGGGATTATTGCAAAGAAGCGGCAGCGGGCTGCACTAACTAACTACAGAGACGCGCTACAACATCCGGCTAAAAGAAAGGGATAAGATAGCGCGACAAAACCAACTATAACTACTCCCCAAACAATACCCATCCAATGTTACCCCCTACTAAGGAAGCAACCCAAGGAAACTCACACTGTTGATTAAGGTGACATTCATTTTTATGGTGGAGGTAATCTATATTACTAGTCAAGTTATCATCGTTAGGTGTAAGTTGTCTGAGTACTTGTTAGCCAGCACTTTCACCAAGTCATCCATAACCGCGGACAACGCGGCTTCTCGAGAAGATTAACCCTGCAGGGATGCACCAATTTGGCCGTACACGTAAGAATGACCCGCCAGATGGAAAGGCCCTTCCACCAAGCGAGGCACTCAACACAACCCAACTCTTCTTTGCATCAAGCCCAAAGAACCCCGTGCAATTGAGCGCACGACTAATCAAGCCCCACGAAGAAAAGGGGACCCTCATAGCACTCTAAGAACGTGTCTCCCCAAATGCCGACTGCAAAAGTTCCACCCTGGCGCCAAGGGTTCGCACCTGCATATGCATGCGGCAAATGGAAAACCCGAACTAAATGAGGAGATTTGGACGAGATGCGAATCGAATCAAAGTTGCGGGGGGCGCCCATACTCGCCTCCCACATGCGGTTAGCACGCTCATCATGGATCGGAGGACAATACCCTTTTCCTAATTAAGGTCGACACTAGCAGGCCTCAAAACCACGCCGGGCCTCCTGCCGGTGCCTTATCATCAAATTATTATTACCCCAAGCATTAACATGTTGTTGATTAAGTTGAAACCCAACTATCAAACTAAACAGGTGATAAGACGGACAACAAGACTGTAGCGCAAACAACACTAAGCATGCAACTACGACACGAGGGCCAACAAGGTAAACAAACAACAGGTAATAGGAAGTGGAAGGAAGGCTATATCATGGTTGCAAGATAAACTTATGATGGGATCGAGACACAAGCATCGAATCATAAGGCTAGAATAAAGGCAACGGGAAGAATCGGTAACAAGTGATGAAAGGCAGCCATAGGTAGCAAGTGAGTATAATTGCCTGGAAACCAGCTGTAGAGGTAGCAGAACTCGTCGTTGCTCACATCATCTCAACGTCCTATCCGCGACGAAGCAAAGGGCTAAAAGAAACACCGGATGCAACAATTACTTCTACGGCAAAAGATCCAGCATGATCCTATTTTATATGCATGACATGGCAAGATGCAACACCAGATGCAAATTAGGCAATTTAATCGGAACCGGAGTCCGGACAACAATTATAGGTTCAAGTTGTTTAGCTAACCATCAATTTAAATGTTGTTTAGCATGGAAAACAATAATTAGGTGATCTAATCAATGTTAAATGGAATAGGGCATAATTATTTAAATACCCCAACACATTCCATATGTTGTTATTTAGTGAACATGCATAACACTACTACAAATGCAAAATGCAAGGTGCAAACAAGGGCATGGATGGCATATTAATATTCTATGTATTTTTCTGGTTGGAAAGCATATTTTATTTGTTGAATTTGGATTTAAAATGAGCAGGTTATGAATTTGGCAATTTAAATGAATAATTTTAATGAATTGAATTAGTGCAGCAATTTTAAATGTCCAAAACAGGGAACAAAGTGGATATTTGGAAAGATCATGAAATTTGGGATGGAATACATATAAAATTTGTATGATTTGGAGTTGTGGTTTGAAAGATAGGGCCAAAAGAAGTTTAGGGGTGTTTCTGGAATTTGCAGGGACCTGCTTGTGATGAAAACAGTGAGTGGAGGGGCCTCTGTGTGAAACAGGGAAAGTGCAGGGGCCTCGGTGCAAAACTCAGATCCAGATCTGGATCTGGTCAATTCTCACCGGGGGGCGCCCTAACCCGAGAGACTGACGCGCGGGCCCGAGCCACGCGGAAGCTGCGCTGGCGCTGACGAGGCCGGGGTGCGGGCTGACTGGGCTTCAGAGTCGATGACGGGTGGACCCGCCACCGCGCGGTAAATTGCGAAAAAGGTGGAGCAAAGTGCTCCACGGGGGGTCGAACCCGCGACCACAGCGGCGCGCGAGGAGGCTCGGGCCACTAGGCTACTCGCTCGGATGTGATCAGATCTGAGCACCGTGGGTTTTTGAGGTGCTGCTGCGGGATTGCAAAACTGACAAACTGAACTCGTTCAGTTTCTGAACTTGACGGAGACGACAGACCGAACGAACGCAGCAGGGCCGGCGACGACCTGCAGCGGGCGGCTCGATGCGCCGCTTCCAGAGCAATGGGAGGGTTTGAGGAGAGGTCCAAGAGGCGGAGAATCACCTTGGGGCGACGCGACGGCTCGGGGAGGTCCTCGGCCTGACGGAGAGGCAGGAGAACGACAGCAGCTCGCCGGGGGGGAGATCGTCGACAGCGCCGGCAACGTGGTGCCTCCCAGGACCGGCCGAGGGTACGAGGACGAAGAGGGCGCCTCCCTGGTTCCATTCCCGGCCTCGGCGTGGTCCGACGGTGACCGTGACGGCGGTGCCAGCTCCTCCAATACCCGGCCATGGAAGCTCCCTTCCATGGTTCAGTAAAGTTCAGAGAATAGGAAGAAAAAGCATAAGAAAAGAAGAAGAAGAGGGTTGCTGGAGGCGGCGGATGGAGGAGGAGAGGGTTAGGGTTTGGAGAGGATCTGGGTTGGCTTGGAGGAGGGGAAGAAGAAAAGGAGGGGAGCGGGGCAGGTGGGATGGGTGCGGTGGTCTTCTGCCTGCCTCGCTTTCGCTTTTCTTCAGAGAGGGGTCAGGGAGCAGGTGAGGGTGACGACAGGGAAGACCGGGCTAGGAAGAGTGGGCTGGGGTGGGGAGAAGTCCCATGGTGGGCTGGGTCCTGGGTGGGTTTTCGGGGTAGGTGGGCTGTTTCTGGCCTGCCTCCCCCTTCTACTTTTTTTTAAAAGGTGATTAGAAATAGAATTTGAGGGGGTTTTGAAACTCCAAAAATTATGAAAACAATTTCTATGCAATCAGCATTTAAAATGCCCAGTTGCACAAACTTTTGTTTTTGAAATCTTTAAAATATTTGCTAATTTGAATTTGATTGAATTTTGGGTGAATTTTTAAATTGGTTTGAATTTTTAAATGATTTTGAAAACAAAGTGCAATGCATATGATGCAATGCAATGCGAAAAGAAAAACAACCAAATCTAATTGGGGGGAATCCCCCGGGTGTTACAGCCGACACCACTAACAAGGGATTGCGCCCTCGCAATCCGCTCCAAGCCGGTAAGAGAGAGAAGAAGTCGGGCTATCGAGTCTTGTGTTCCAAGTTGATCTTCGCGACACCACTAACAAGCTTCTCGACACCACTAACAATAGATTCTTGCTCACGTCGATGACGATGTTCTTCCGTTGAGAGATCTTCCGGAGGTCGAACCTATTAGGTTTAAAGGATAAGAGAACGTCCAACCCACGTAGGATCCTAACACTTAGAAAGATAGGTACAAGAGTAGACTCCAAAACAAATGAGATAGAAGGTGAAGTAGAATAGAGGAAAGGAATAAACAAGAATCCTATCGAGAGGTTTCCAAAACAGGTTTTCCACAAATAGTTTTTGACACTCTAGAAACACGACCGTTAGCGAGGTTATCCTCCAGGCTTTGCGGACCCGTTGCTTCGATAACCATTCGTATCGAAACAACTTCGGGAATCGGAAACCATGCTCTGATACCATTTGTGACGCCCCGGGATCGGGCACTATGCAGATTTCGGCATTTCCACCCAAATCCGCATAATAACCGATTTCGGGTTGCCACTTGTGATAACATTACAACAGTTCAGGAATAATCCACAACAACAACAGAGGAGGTATATACAAGACGACTCAAACGAGTCAAGGATACAACTGATACAATACAAAGATCCAAATAACAGCGGAAGAAACAACATAGTGTCCGACTATGAACAAGATACAAATTGTACTAAGAGTCCTGAAGATAACCGATGGCGTCCAATCCCTGCCCAGGCCAAGCCGGAGGGATTCCCAAGCTAACGTCGTCAGACTTCAAACCCGTTGACTGCAATGTGGAATATGCAGACACGAAATGGATTCGTGGATCAGTACTATTAAGTACTGGCGAGTGGATAAACCATACTCACAAGTTACCAGCGTAACCAATCATCACAAGATACAAAAACTTTGGGTACAACGGAAAGGAAGGGATTATTGCAAAGAAGCGGCAGCGGGCTGCACTAACTAACTACAGAGACGCGCTACAACATCCGGCTAAAAGAAAGGGATAAGATAGCGCGACAAAACCAACTATAACTACTCACCAAACAATACCCATCCAATGTTACCTCCTACTAAGGAAGCAACCCAAGGAAACTCACATTGTTGATTAAGGTGACATTCATTTTTATGGTGGAGGTAATCTATATTACTAGTCAAGTTATCATCGTTAGGTGTAAGTTGTCTGAGTACTTGTTAGCTAGCACTTTCACCAAGTCATCCATAACCGCGGACAACGCTGCTTCTCGAGAAGATTAACCCTGCAGGGATGCACCAATTTGGCCGTACACGTAAGAATGACCCGCCAGATGGAAAGGCCCTTCCACCAAGCGAGGCACTCAACACAACCCAACTCTTCTTCGCATCAAGCCCAAAGAACCCCGTGCAATTGAGCGCACGACTAATCAAGCCCCACGAAGAAAAGGGGACCCTCATAGCACTCTAAGAACGTGTCTCCCCAAATGCCGACTGCAAAAGTTCCACCCTCGCGCCAAGGGTTCGCACCTGCATATGCATGCGGCAAATGGAAAACCCGAACTAAATGAGGCGATTTGGACGAGATGCGAATCGAATCAAAGTTGCGGGGGGCGCCCATACTCGCTTCCCACATGCGGTTAGCACGCTCATCATGGATCGGAGGACAAGACCCTTTTCCTAATTAAGGTCGACACTAGCAGGCCTCAAAACCACGCCGGGCCTCCTGCCGGTGCCTTATCATCAAATTATTATTACCCCAAGCATTAACATGTTGTTGATTAAGTTGAAACCCAACTATCAAACTAAACAGGTGATAAGACGGACAACAAGACTTGAGCGCAAACAACACTAAGCATGCAACTACGACACGAGGGCCAACAAGGTAAACAAACAACAGGTAATAGGAAGTGGAAGGAAGGCTATATCATGGTTGCAAGATAAACTTATGATGGGATCGAGACACAAGCATCGAATCATAAGGCTAGAATAAAGGCAACGGGAAGAATCGGTAACAAGTGATGAAAGGCAGCCATAGGTAGCAAGTGAGTATAATTGCCTGGAAACCAGCTGTAGAGGTAGCAGAACTCGTCGTTGCTCACATCATCTCAACGTCCTATCCGCGAGGAAGCAAAGGGCTAAAATAAACACCGGATGCAACAATTACTTCTACGGCAAAAGATCCAGCACGATCCTATTTTATATGCATGACATGGCAAGATGCAACACCAGATGCAAATTAGGCAATTTAATCGGAACCGGAGTCCGGACAACAATTATAGGTTCAAGTTGTTTAGCTAACCATCAATTTAAATGTTGTTTAGCATGGAAAACAATAATTAGGTGATCTAATCAATGTTAAATGGAATAGGGCATAATTATTTAAATACCCCAACACATTCCATATGTTGTTATTTAGTGAACATGCATAACACTACGAAAAATGCAAAATGCAAGGTATAAACAAGGGCATGGATGGCATATTAATATTCTATGCATTTTTCTGGTTGGAAAGCATATTTTATTTGTTGAATTTGGATTTAAAATGAGCAGGTTATGAATTTGGCAATTTAAATGAATAATTTTAATGAATTGAATTAGTGCAGCAATTTTAAATGTCCAAAACAGGGAACAAAGTGGATATTTGGAAAGATCATGAAATTTGGGATGGAATACATATAAAATCTATATGATTTGGAGTTGTTGTTTGAAAGATAGGGCCAAAAGAAGTTTAGGGGTGTTTCTGGAATTTGCAGGGACCTGCTTGTGATGAAAACAGTGAGTGGAGGGGCCTCTGTGTGAAACAGGGAAAGTGCAGGGGCCTCGGTGCAAAACTCAGATCCAGATCTGGATCTGGTCAATTCTCACCGGGGGGCGCCCTAACCCGAGAGACTGAAGTGCGGGCCCGAGCCACGCGGAAGCTGCGCTGGCGCTGACGAGGCTGGGGTGCGGGCTGACTGGGCTTCAGAGTCGATGACGGGTGGACCCGCCACAGCGCGGTAAATTGCGAAAAAGGTGGAGCAAAGTGCTCCACGGGGGGTCGAACCCGCGACCACAGCGGCGCGCGAGGAGGCTCGGGCCACTAGGCTACTCGCTCGGATGTGATCAGATCTGAGCACCGTGGGTTTTTGAGGTGCTGCTGCGGGATTGCAAAACTGACGAACTGAACTCGTTCAGTTTCTGAACTTGACGGAGACGACAGACCGAACGAACGCAGCAGGACCGGCGACGACCTGCAGCGGGCGGCTCGATGCGCCGCTTCCAGAGCAATGGGAGGGTTTGAGGAGAGGTCCAGGAGGCGGAGAATCACCTTGGGGAGGCTTGGGGCGACGCGACGGCTCGGGGAGGTCCTCGGCCTGACGGAGAGGCAGGAGAACGACAACAGCTCGCCGGGGGGAGATCGTCGACGGTGCCGGCAACGTGGTGTGTAACACCTGGGGTGTTACCTGTTTGTTTTGCTTGCATCATATGCATCACATTGCATTGCACCATGTTTGCATCACAACTGAAAATTTCAAAACAATTTAAACTTTCACCCTTGCTCAAAATTTCCAATTTCAAACTTGCAAACTAAACCACTCATTTGTTCTTCAATAGTTTGAAAATTGTTTTAATCAAATTACCTGTTAATAAATTTCCCCCTTTTGTAAAAAACCCTAATGGCTAATTCAAAAAATTTAAATCAAATCACTCATTAAATTGTTGGCTTTAATCAAACCATTAATTCACTCAATTAATTAAATCACCTTCAATTTCAAATCAAATGCATCAAACAAGAACACCTTTGAACTATAAACTTTAACAATCAAATCAACTACTTTCAATCAAATTAATCATAGGGGTTCCCCTATTCAAAGTTGTTTTTATTAAATGGTCACTTAATTAAAATGCATCCAAATTTGAATTACAAACAAACATCAAGCAAAATTAAAGTTTTCTGAAAACAAAACTTGGCATTTGTTTTCTTTTAACCTAACTAGCTAACACTAATTTTTTCTAATATTTTTTACTAACCTAAAAACCCTCCTCTTCTTCCAATTCTATTTGCTACAAAAAAAAAGGAAAAGCAAAAAATAGAAAAAGGAAAACTAACTAACTAACGCGCGCAGCAGCTAATCCTAACTAGGCCCAGCCCACCTAGCCTCTAAACCGCGCGCAGCCCCGCATCCCGGCCCGGAAAACGCTTCGCGCTTCTGTTCTGTCTTCGTCCTCGCGTACGGCGCGAATCGCACCGGTGCCACGTCGCCGCTGTACCCCCTCGACGGCCACCGCGTGCCCTAGCTGCCTATAAGAACCCCCCCTAGGTCTCCGCACCCACCAACCCTAGCCTAGCCTACCCCTGTCCCCTCGCATCGCCGCCGTTCTCTTCTCCCTCGTCGATCACCATCCTCTGTCACCTCTCACCGGAGAAACTCGACTGAACCCGACCACGGCACCGTCGCCATGAGCCACCTCCACCCCACCTAAGCAATGGAACCAGACCCCCGTCACCTCCTCTCTCTGTTGAACACCGGAGGGAACACGGGCAGCAGCCAGGACGTCGCCGCCGTCCGCGACGCCGCCGCCTACATCTCTGCACCGAACCTGAAACCGTGGACACCGCCGCCGTTGCGGCCCTTCTTCTTCCTCGCTCGTCACGGGGATCGTGTCGCCGCGACGCCCTCGAGCTTCTGGACACCACCGCTGAGGTCGACGCTGCCTGGATCCCCGCCTTCGAGCCCGTCCCTGTCGCCTCGCCGTCGAGCCCGTCAGCGACAGTCCCCACGGTGAGCCACCGTCCTCCCTCCTCCTTCCTCTCTGTGCACTCACCGTGCACGTCAGCGTCTCTTCCACGCACTGCTCGCACATGCATCCAGCACTGAATCGAGCACCACATCCGCGCGCAGCGTTCTGTTGATCAACGCCGGCGAGCTCCTCTGTCAGGTCGAGGAAGAGTTTGGTCGTCAGTAGATTCAGTTAACGAGCTAACGCTTCACCTTGTCCGCGCGTGGATTACTGACATCAAACGCTCACTCACCGTACTGGTTCAGATAGAACGCACGCTAGCGAGAGGGGCAGGGATCGAATCCTGCTCCTCGCGCGGGATTTATCCCACCTTTTTGCATCCGTGGCTGACAGCGTAGCCCCACCAGTCAGTGGCTCTGGGTGCCACGCGCGCGTACAGTGGACACGCTGGCACCGTGGCCCACCGTGCAGTGGCTGTGGCTAGCTGCTGCATGGTGCAAAAACATTTAACACGATTCTGTTTTATTCCAAATGAATTTAAATTGCAGAAATAATCCCTAAAACTAAAACTTTAATAACTTTTAATCCGTAACTCTAAAAAATAAAAGTTGTATATGTTTTCTGTTCCAAATTAGATAATCTTTTCAAATAATCCATGTGTTCACTGTTTTGAAATTCCAAAATGCAAATTAAATTTGAATTCAAACAAATCATTTGCAAATTGCTAAAATCAATAACTAAGTCATTATTAATCCAATAAATGCAAATAAAATATGTTTTCCATACCATTTTGAATAACCTTTTCAAATATAAATTTTGTTTCATGGTTTGAATAATTCAAATTTCCTAAATAATTTAATCCTTGTTTAATCCAATTAAATTTGATAAAATCATAACTTGCTCCAAATAAAATAATTTTGAACATGCAAAATATGTTTTC
Source organism: Alopecurus myosuroides (assembly GCA_028641055.1). NCBI lineage: Eukaryota > Viridiplantae > Streptophyta > Magnoliopsida > Poales > Poaceae > Alopecurus > Alopecurus myosuroides. The sequence continues at coordinate 191,736,517 of CM054061.1, forward strand.
AAACCATCAAAGTGTGAACTTTTCAAATGTGAGTTTGAAGTTATGTTTTGAACAAATAAAACTTCAATTAAATTCAAACTTGTTTCAAATCCATTTAAAACTTGTTTAATATTGTTTAATTCATAATTAAATTATCCTAATTCCAATTTCAATATTTGAAACATGTAAGCCAACTAAAATTTGATGTCCTTTTCAAATATCAACTTTGTCAATTGTTTTGCACACTTAACTTGATGAAAACAACAATACTTGTGTGACATGTTTAAGTAACCAAACATTTCCAAACTTAATAAATGATTTCCAAACATGTTCAAGTCCTTTCTCACTTGCATCTATCATTGTTATTTGATGTTAATTTGTTGTTTTCCTCATCCCTGCATCATGCTAATCCACTTTCACCTATTGGTTAGTTGGAAAACAATTGTTTCAAACATAAACTCCTGGGCTGTTCATATGCAACTCAAATTGCATATGGGTCCATTTAAATTTGTTTATCTTGTCAACTAGTTTACTTTGATGCATCTTTAAACCTGTCATGCATCCATATCTTGATCATGCTGGATCTTTTGCCGTAGTAGTAATTGTCGCATCCGGTGTTTGTTCGAGGTTCGTTGCTTCTTCCCGGATAGGACGTTGAGATGATGTGAGCAACGACAAGTTCTGCTACCTTGCGGGATCTCAGGCAAGTATACTCACTTGCTGCCAAATGGCTGCCTTTCATCACTTGTTACCGATACCTTCCGTTGTGCTTTTCTGCTAGCCTTAGTAGTAGTTGTTTCTGTTACGAACCTATCACATGAATCCTTTAACCCTGATATTGCCTCACCCCCACACCTATAACCATTGCTTGTGCCCGTGTCTTACTAGTATGCTTAGGTTGTTTTGCTCGAGTCTGTTACCCGTTACCTTCTGTTATTATTTCATTATGTTCTGGGGGCTCGATGTTTAATCAATCAATCATGCTAATGTTATTGTTAAATAATAAACTTGATGATAAGGCACCGGCAGGAGGCCCAGGGTGGTTTTGAGGCCTGTAGTGTCGACCCTAATAGGAAAAGGGTCTTGTCTATTGATCCATGATGAGCGCACTAACCGCATGTGGGAAGCGAGTATGGGCGCCCCCCTCAATTTGATTCGATTCGCATTTCGTCCAAATCGCCACACGTAGTTCGGGCTTTCCATTTGCTGCATGCATGATCTTGCGAGCCCTTGGATCCCGGGTGGAACTTTTGTAGTCGGCATTTAGGGCGGCGTGGTCTTTCAGTGCTATGAGGGTCCCCTTTTCTTCGTGGGGCTCGATTAGCCGCGCACGCACAGCACGTGGTGCTTTGGGCTTGATGCGAAGAAGAGTTGAGTTGTGTAGAGTGCCCCGCTTGGTGGAAGTGCATTTCCATCTGGCGGGATATTCTTGCGTGTACGGCCAAATTGGTGCAACCCTGCAGGGATAATCTTCTCGAGAAGCCGTGTTTTCCGCGGTTATGGATTACTTGGTGAAAGTACTGGCTTACAAGTACTCAGGACAACTTAAACATAATGATCAACCATGTTACACCCAATGATTAACAACTTGACTAGTAATAGGTTTATTCACACAATAACTTGATTCACCTCTAATACAACCGTGTGAGTTATCCTCGGAGTGCTTCTTTGGATAAGGGGCGAGATCCAGGATGGGTTTGTTTGAAGTTATCTTTCAGTTGGATACAATACTCGATCTTACCTCCTTTCTGATAGCCGGAAGTTGTAGTATCTCTCTGTAGTTGGTTAGTGCAGCCTGCTGTCGCTTATTTGCAATAACCCCTTCCTTTCCGTTGATCCCAAAGTATTTGTATCTTGTGATGACTGGCTACGCCGGTAACTTGTGAGTATGGGTTTTATCCCCCTTGCCAGTACTTAACCGTACTGACCCACGAATCTCTTTCGTGGCTGCATATTCAACATTGCAGTCAACAGGTTTGAAGTCTGACGACGTTAGCTTGGGAATCCCTCCGGCTTGGCCTGGGCAGGGATTGGACGCTCTCGGTTATCTTCAGGACTCTTAGTCCAATTTGTATCTTGTCCGTAGTCGGACGCTATGATGTTTCTTCCGCTGTTATTTGGATCTTTGTAATGTATCAGTTGTATCCTTGACCCGTTTGAGTCATCTTGTATCTATCTGTTTCTGTTGTAATTGTGGAATATTCGTGAACTGTTGTAATGTTATCATAAGTGGCAACCTGGAATCGGTTATTATGCGGATTTGGCGGGAATGCTGAAATCTGCATAGTGCCCGATCTCGGGGCGTCACAAAATGGTATCAGAGCCTTGGTTCTGATTCCCGAGATTGTTTCGATACGAATGGTTATCGAAGCAACGGGTCCGCAAAGCCTGTAGGTTAACCTCGCTAACGGTCGTTGTTTCTAGAGTGTCAAAAACTATTTCTGCTAAACTATTTTGGAAACATCTCAATAGGATTCTTGTTTTCTCCTTATCTCTATTCTATTTCCCCTCCCAATCTTATTTGTTTTGGAGTCTTCCCCTCTTGTCTATCTTTCAAAGTGTTAGGATCCTACGTGGGTGGACGTTTTCTGAGCCTTTAACCTAATAGGTTCGATCATCGGAAGGTTCCTGGTGGGAGAACATCGTCGTCACTCCGAGCAAGAATCCCTTGTTAGTGGTGTCGAGGAAATCAACTGGAAGCACGAAGAATCGATAGTCGAACTTCTTTCCCCTCCCGGGTTAGCAGGTGGATTGCGAGGGCGCAATCCCTTGTTAGTGGTGTCGTCTGTAACACCTGGGGTGTTACCTGTTTGTTTTGGTTGCATCATATGCATCACATTGCATTGCACCATGTTTGCATCACAACTGAAAATTTCAAAACAATTTAAACTTTCACCCTTGCTCAAAATTTCCAATTTCAAACTTGCAAACCAAACCACTCATTTGTTCTTCAATAGTTTGAAAATTGTTTTAAATCAAATTACCTGTTAATAAATTTCCCCCTTTTGTTAAAAACCCTAATGGCTAATTCAAAAATTTTAAATCAAATCACTCATTAAATTATTGGCTTTAATCAAACCATTAATTCACTCAATTAATTAAATCACCTTCAATTTCAAATCAAATGCATCAAACAAGAACACCTTTGAACTTATAAACTTTAACAATCAAATCAACTACTTTCAATCAAATTAATCATAGGGGTTCCCCTATTCAAAGTTGTTTTTATTAAATGGTCACTTAATTAAAATGCATCCAAATTTGAATTACAAACAAACATCAAGCAAAATTAAAGTTTTCTGAAAACAAAACTTGGCATTTGTTTTCTTTTAACCTAACTAGCTAACACTAATTTTTTCTAATATTTTTTACTAACCTAAAAACCCTCCTCTTCTTCCAATTCTATTTGCTACAAAAAAAAAGGAAAAGCAAAAAATAGAAAAAGGAAAACTAACTAACGCGCGCAGCAGCTAATCCTAACTAGGCCCAGCCCACCTAGCCTCTAAACCCCGCGCAGCCCCGCATCCCGGCCCGGAAAACGCTTCGCGCTTCTGTTCTGTCTTCGTCCTCGCGTACGGCGCGAATCGCACCGGTGCCACGTCGCCGCTGTACCCCCTCGACGGCCACCGCGCGCCCTAGCTGCCTATAAGAACCCCCCTAGGTCTCCGCACCCACCAACCCTAGCCTAGCCTACCCCTGTCCCCTCACATCGCCGCCGTTCTCTTCTCCCTCGTCGATCACCATCCTCTGTCACCTCTCACCGGAGAAACTCGACTGAACCCGACCACGGCACCGTCGCCATGAGCCACCTCCACCCCACCTAAGCAATGGAACCAGACCCCCGTCACCTCCTCTCTCTGTTGAACACCGGAGGGAACACGGGCAGCAGCCAGGACGTCGCCGCCGTCCGTGACGCCGCCGCCTACATCTCTGCACCGAACCTGAACCCGTGGACACCGCCGCCGTTGCGGCCCTTCTTCTTCCTCGCTGGCCACGGGGATCGTGTCGCCGCGACGCCCTCGAGCTTCTGGACACCACCGCTGAGGTCGACGCTGCCTGGATCCCCGCCTTCGAGCCCGTCCCTGTCGCCTCGCCGTCGAGCCCGTCAGCGACAGTCCCCACGGTGAGCCACCGTCCTCCCTCCTCCTTCCTCTCTGTGCACTCACCGTGCACGTCAGCGTCTCTTCCACGCACTGCTCGCACATGCATCCAGCACTGAATCGAGCACCACATCCGCGCGCAGCGTTCTGTTGATCAACGCCGGCGAGCTCCTCTGTCAGGTCGAGGAAGAGTTTGGTCGTCAGTAGATTCAGTTAACGAGCTAACGCTTCACCTTGTCCGCGCGTGGATTACTGACATCAAACGCTCACTCACCGTACTGGTTCAGATAGAACGCACGCTAGCGAGAGGGGCAGGGATCGAATCCTGCTCCTCGCGCGGGATTTATCCCACCTTTTTGCATCCGTGGCTGACAGCGTAGCCCCACCAGTCAGTGGCTCTGGGTGCCACGCGCGCGTACAGTGGACACGCTGGCACCGTGGCCCACCGTGCAGTGGCTGTGGCTAGCTGCTGCATGGTGCAAAAACATTTAACACGATTCTGTTTTATTCCAAATGAATTTAAATTGCAGAAATAATCCCTAAAACTAAAACTTTAATAACTTTTAATCCATAACTCTAAAAAATAAAAGTTGTATATGTTTTCTGTTCCAAATTAGATAATCTTTTCAAATAATCCATTTGTTCACTGTTTTGAAATTCCAAAATGCAAATTAAATTTGAATTCAAACAAATCATTTGCAAATTGCTAAAATCAATAACTAAGTCATTATTAATCCAATAAATGCAAATAAAATATGTTTTCCATACCATTTTGAATAACCTTTTCAAATATAAATTTTGTTTCATGGTTTGAATAATTTAAATTGCCTAAATAATTTAATCCTTGTTTAATCCAATTAAATTTGATAAAATCATAACTTGCTCCAAATAAAATAATTTTGAACATGCAAAATATGTTTTCAAACCATCAAAGTGTGAACTTTTCAAATGTGAGTTTGAAGTTATGTTTTGAACAAATAAAACTTCAGTTAAATTCAAACTTGTTTCAAATCCATTTAAAACTTGTTTAATATTGTTTAATTCATAATTAAATTATCCTAATTCCAATTTCAATATTTGAAACATGTAAGCCAACTAAAATTTGATGTCCTTTTCAAATATCAACTTTGTCAATTGTTTTGAACACTTAACTTGATGAAAACAACAATACTTGTGTGACATGTTTAAGTAACCAAACATTTCCAAACTTAATAAATGATTTCCAAACATGTTCAAATCCTTTCTCACTTGCATCTATCATTGTTATTTGATGTTAATTTGTTGTTTTCCTCATCCCTGCATCATGCTAATCCACTTTCACCTATTGGTTAGTTGGAAAACAATTGTTTCAAACATAAACTCCTGGGCTGTTCATATGCAACTCAAATTGCATATGGGTCCATTTAAATTTGTTTATCTTGTCAACTAGTTTACTTTGATGCATCTTTAAACCTGTCATGTATCCATATCTTGATCATGCTGGATCTTTTGCCGTAGTAGTAATTGTTGCAACCGGTGTTTGTTCGAGGTTCGTTGCTTCTTCCCGGATAGGACGTTGAGATGATGTGAGCAACGACAAGTTCTGCTACCTTGCGGGATCTCAGGCAAGTATACTCACTTGCTGCCAAATGACTGCCTTTCATCACTTGTTACCGATACCTTCCGTTGTGCTTTTCTGCTAGCCTTAGTAGTAGTTGTTTCTGTTACGAACCTATCACATGAATCCTTTAACCCTGATATTGCCTCACCCCCACACCTATAACCATTGCTTGTGCCTGTGTCTTACTAGTATGCTTAGGTCGTTTTGCTCGAGTCTGTTACCCGTTACCTTCTGTTATTATTTCATTATGTTCTGGGGGCTCGATGTTTAATCAATCAATCATGCTAATGTTATTGTTAAATAATAAACTTGATGATAAGGCACCGGCAGGAGGCCCAGGGTGGTTTTGAGGCCTGCTAGTGTCGACCCTAATAGGAAAAGGGTCTTGTCTACTGATCCATGATGAGCGCACTAACCGCATGTGGGAAGCGAGTATGGGCGCCCCCCTCAATTTGATTCGATTCGCATCTCGTCCAAATCGCCACACGTAGTTCGGGCTTTCCATTTGCTGCATGCATGATCTTGCGAGCCCTTGGATCCCGGGTGGAACTTTTGTAGTCGGCATTTAGGGCGGCGTGGTTTTCCAGTGATATGAGGGTCCCCTTTTCTTCATGGGGCTCGATTAGCCGCGCACGCACAGCACATGGTGCTTTGGGCTTGATGCGAAGAAGAGTTGAGTTGTGTAGAGTGCCCCGCTTGGTGGAAGTGCATTTCCATCTGGCGGGATATTCTTGCGTGTACGGCCAAATTGGTGCAACCCTGCAGGGATAATCTTCTCGAGAAGCCGTGTTTTCCGCGGTTATGGATTACTTGGTGAAAGTACTGGCTTACAAGTACTCAGGACAACTTAAACATAATGATCAACCATGTTACACCCAATGATGAACAACTTGACTAGTAATAGGTTTATTCACACAATAACTTGATTCACCTCTAATACAACCGTGTGAGTTATCCTCGGAGTGCTTCTTTGGATAAGGGGCGAGATCCAGGATGGGTTTGTTTGAAGTTATCTTTCAGTTGGATACAATACTCGATCTTACCTCCTTTCTGATAGCCGGAAGTTGTAGTATCTCTCTGTAGTTGGTTAGTGCAGCCTGCTGTCGCTTATTTGCAATAACCCCTTCCTTTCCGTTGATCCCAAAGTATTTGTATCTTGTGATGACTGGCTACGCCGGTAACTTGTGAGTATGGGTTTTATCCCCCTTGCCAGTACTTAACCGTACTGACCCACGAATCTCTTTCGTGGCTGCATATTCAACATTGCAGTCAACAGGTTTGAAGTCTGACGACGTTAGCTTGGGAATCCCTCCGGCTTGGCCTGGGCAGGGATTGGACGCTCTCGGTTATCTTCAGGACTCTTAGTCCAATTTGTATCTTGTCCGTAGTCGGACGCTATGATGTTTCTTCCGCTGTTATTTGGATCTTTGTAATGTATCAGTTGTATCCTTGACCCGTTTGAGTCATCTTGTATCTATCTGTTTCTGTTGTAATTGTGGAATATTCGTGAACTGTTGTAATGTTATCATAAGTGGCAACCTGGAATCGGTTATTATGCGGATTTGGCGGGAATGCTGAAATCTGCATAGTGCCCGATCTCGGGGCGTCACATGGTGCCTCCCAGGACCGGCCTAGGGTACGAGGACGAAGAGGGCGCCTCCCTGGTTCCTTTCCCGGCCTCGGCGTGGTCCGACGGTGACTGTGACGGCGGCGCCAGCTCCTCCAATACCCGGCCATGGAGGCTCCCTTCCATGGTTCAGTAAAGTTCAGAGAATAGGAAGAAAAAGCATAAGAAAAGAAGAAGAAGAGGGTTGCTAGAGGCGGCGGATGGAGGAGGAGAGGGTTAGGGTTTGGAGAGGATCTAGGTTGGCTTGGAGGAGGGGAAGAAGAAAAGGAGGGGAGCGGGGCAGGTGGGATGGGTGCGGTGGTCTTCTGCCTGCCTCGCTTTCGCTTTTCTTCAGAGAGGGGTCAGGGAGCAGGTGAGGGTGACGACAGGGAAGACCGGGCTAGGAAGAGTGGGGTGGGGAGAAGTCCCATGGTGGGCTGGGTCCTGGGTGGGTTTTCGGGGTAGGTGGGCTGTTTCTGGCCTGCCTCCCCCTTCTGCTTTTTTTTAAAAGGTGATTAGAAATAGAATTTGAGGGGGTTTTGAAACTCCAAAAATTATGAAAACAATTTCTATGCAATCAGCATTTAAAATGCCCAGTTGCACAAACTTTTGTTTTTGAAATCTTTAAAATATTTGCTAATTTGAATTTGATTGAATTTTGGGTGAATTTTTAAATTGGTTTGAATTTTTAAATGATTTTGAAAACAAAGTGCAATGCATATGATGCAATGCAGTGCGAAAAGAAAAACAACCAAATCTAATTGGGGGAATCCCCCGGGTGTTACAGCCGACACCACTAACAAGGGATTGCGCACTCGCAATCCGCTCCAAGCCGGTAAGAGAGAGAAGAAGTCGGGCTATCGAGTCTTGTGATCCAAGTTGATCTTCGCGACACCACTAACAAGCTTCTCGACACCACTAACAATAGATTCTTGCTCACGTCGATGACGATGTTCTTCCGTTGAGAGATCTTCCGGAGGTCGAACCTATTAGGTTTAAAGGATAAGAGAACATCCAACCCACGTAGGATCCTAACACTTAGAAAGATAGGTACAAGAGTAGACTCCAAAACAAATGAGATAGAAGGTGAAGTAGAATAGAGGAAAGGAATAAACAAGAATCCTATCGAGAGGTTTCCAAAACAGGTTTTCCACAAATAGTTTTTGACACTCTAGAAACACGACCGTTAGCGAGGTTATCCTACAAGCTTTGCGGACCCGTTGCTTCGATAACCATTCGTATCGAAACAACTTCGGGAATCGGAAACCATGCTCTGATACCATTTGTGACGCCCCGGGATCGGGCACTATGCAGATTTCGGCATTTCCACCCATATCCGCATAATAACCGATTTCGGGTTGCCACTTGTGATAACATTACAACAGTTCACGAATAATCCACAACAACAACAGAGGAGGTATATACAAGACGACTCAAACGAGTCAAGGATACAACTGATACAATACAAAGATCCAAATAACAGCGGAAGAAACAACATAGTGTCCGACTACGGACAAGATACAAATTGGACTAAGAGTCCTGAAGATAACCGATGGCGTCCAATCCCTGCCCAGGCCAAGCCGGAGGGATTCCCAAGCTAACGTCGTCAGACTTCAAACCTGTTGATTGCAATGTGGAATATGCAGCCACGAAATGGATTCGTGGATCAGTACTATTAAGTACTGGCAAGTGGATAAACCATACTCACAAGTTACCAGCGTAACCAATCATCACAAGATACAAATACTTTGGGTACAACGGAAAGGAAGGGATTATTGCAAAGAAGCGGCAGCGGGCTGCACTAACTAACTACAGAGACGCGCTACAACATCCGGCTAAAAGAAAGGGATAAGATAGCGTGACAAAACCAACTATAACTACTCACCAAACAATACCCATCCAATGTTACCCCCTACTAAGGAAGCAACCCAAGGAAACTCACACTGTTGATTAAGGTGACATTCATTTTTATGGTGGAGGTAATCTATATTACTAGTCAAGTTATCATCGTTAGGTGTAAGTTGTCTGAGTACTTGTTACCCAGCACTTTCACCAAGTCATCCATAACCGCGGACAACACGGCTTCTCGAGAAGATTAACCCTGCAGGGATGCACCAATTTGGCCGTACACGTAAGAATGGCCCGCCAGATGGAAAGGCCCTTCCACCAAGCGAGGCACTCAACAAAACCCAACTCTTCTTCGCATCAAGCCCAAAGAACCCCGTGCAATTGAGCGCACGACTAATCAAGCCCCACGAAGAAAAGGTGACCCTCATAGCACTCTAAGAACGTGTCTCCCCAAATGCCGACTGCAAAAGTTCCACCCTGGCGCCAAGGGTTCGCACCTGCATATGCATGCGTCAAATGGAAAACCCGAACTAAATGAGGCAATTTGGACGAGATGCGAATCAAATCAAAGTTGCGGGGGGCGCCCATACTCGCTTCCCACATGCGGTTAGCGTGCTCATCATGGATCGGAGGACACGGCCCTTTTCCTAATTAAGGTCGACACTAGCAGGCCTCAAAACCACGCCGGGCCTCCTGCCGATGCCTTATCATCAAATTATTATTACCCCAAGCATTAACATGTTGTTGATTAAGTTGAAACCCAACTATCAAACAAAACAGGTGATAAGACGGACAACAAGACTTGAGCGCAAACAACACTAAGCATGCAACTACGACACGAGGGCCAACAAGGTAAACAAACAACATGTAATAGGAAGTGGAAGGAAGGCTATATCATGGTTGCAAGATAAACCTATGATGGGATCGAGACACAAGCATCGAATCATAAGGCTAGAATAAAGGCAACGGGAAGAATCGGTAACAAGTGATGAAAGGCAGCCATAGGTAGCAAGTGAGTATAATTGCCTGGAAACCAGCTGTAGAGGTAGCAGAACTCGTCGTTGCTCAAATCATCTCAACGTCCTATCCGCGAGGAAGCAAAGGGCTAAAAGAAACACCGGATGCAACAATTACTTCTACGGCAAAAGATCCAGCATGATCCTATTTTATATGCATGACATGGCAAGATGCAACACCAGATGCAAATTAGGCAATTTAATCGGAACCGGAGTCCGGACAACAATTATAGGTTCAAGTTGTTTAGCTAACCATCAATTTAAATGTTGTTTAGCATGGAAAACAATAATTAGGTGATCTAATCAATGTTAAATGGAATAGGGCATAATTATTTAAATACCCCAACACATTCCATATGTTGTTATTTAGTGAACATGCATAACACTACTACAAATGCAAAATGCAAGGTGCAAACAAGGGCATGGATGGCATATTAATATTCTATGCATTTTTCTGGTTGGAAAGCATATTTTATTTGTTGAATTTGGATTTAAAATGAGCAGGTTATGAATTTGGCAATTTAAATGAATAATTTTAATGAATTGAATTAGTGCAGCAATTTTGAATGTCCAAAACAGGGAACAAAGTGGATATTTGGTAATATCATGAAATTTGGGATGGAATACATATAAAATTTGTATGATTTGGAGTTGTGGTTTGAAAGATAGGGCCAAAAGAAGTTTAGGGGTGTTTCTGGAATTTGCAGGGACCTGCTTGTGATGAAAACAGTGCGTGGAGGGGCCTCTGTGTGAAACAGGGAAAGTGCAGGGGCCTCGGTGCAAAACTCAGATCCAGATCTGGATCTGGTCAATTCTCACCGGGGGGGCGCCCTAACCCGAGAGACTGACGCGCGGGCCCGAGCCACGCGGAAGCTGCGCTGGCGCTGACGAGGCCGGGGTGACGGCTGACTGGGCTTCAGAGTCGATGACGGGTGGACCCGTCACCGCGCGGTAAATTGAGAAAAAGGTGGAGCAAAGTGCTGCAACGGGGGTCGAACCCGCGACCACAGCGTCGCGCGAGGAGGCTCTGGCCACTAGGCTACTCGCTCGGATGTGATCAGATCTGAGCACCGTGGGTTTTTGAGGTGCTGCTGCGGGATTGCAAAACTGACGAACTGAACTCATTCAGTTTCTGAACTTGACGGAGACGACATACCGAACGAACGCAGCAGGGCCGGCGACGACCTGCAGCGGGCGGCTCGATGCGCCGCTTCCAGAGCAATGGGAGGGTTTGAGGAGAGGTCCAGGAGGCGGAGAATCACCTTGAGGAGGCTTGGGGCGACGCGACGGCTCGGGGAGGTCCTCGGCCTGAAGGAGAGGCAGGAGAACGACAGCAGCTCGTCGGGGGGGGAGATCGTCGACGGCGCCGGCAACGTGGTGCCTCCCAGGACCGGCCGAGGGTTCGAGACGAAGAGGGCGCCTCCCTGGTTCCATTCCCGGCCTCGGCGTGGTCCGACGATGACCGTGACGGCGGCGCCAGCTCCTCCAATACCCGGCCATGGAGGCTCCCTTCCATGGTTCAGTAAAGTTCAGAGAATAGGAAGAAAAAGCATAAGAAAAGAAGAAGAAGAGGGTTGCTGGAGGCGGCGGATGGAGGAGGAGAGGGTTAGGGTTTGGAGAGGATCTGGGTTGGCTTGGAGGAGGGGTAGAAGAAAAGGAGGGGAGCGGGGCAGGTGGGATGGGTGCGGTGGTCATCTGCCTGCCTCGTTTTCGCTTTTCTTCAGAGAGGGGTCAGGGAGCAGGTGAGGGTGACGACAGGGAAGACCGGGCTAGGAAGAGTGGGCTTGGGTGGGGAGAAGGCCCGTGGTGGGCTGGGTCCTGGGTGGGTTTTCGGGGTAGGTGGGCTGTTTCTGGCCTGCCTCCCCCTTCTACTTTTTTTTTGTAAAAGGTGATTAGAAATAGAATTTGAGGGGGTTTTGAAACTCCAAAAATTATGAAAATAATTTCTATGCAATCAGCATTTAAAATGCCCAGTTGCACAAACTTTTGTTTTTGAAATCTTTAAACTATTTGCTAATTTGAATTTGATTGAATTTTGGGTGAATTTTTAAGTTGGTTTGAATTTTTAAGTGATTTTGAAAACAAAGTGCAATGCATATGATGCAATGCAATGCGAAAAGAAAAACAACCAAATATAATTGGGGGGGAATCCCCCGGGTGTTACAGGATGTATTGTTGCCATTAGGGAGAAAACACTGATGTTTACATTGTTTACATTACACACTTTGCTTAATGCAACTATCTGTTCCCTGCAACTTAATACCCAAGGTTTTATTGGATGACGCTCTGAGGGTGGATTATTAGTCATAGATGCAGTTGCATAACGGTCTATGAATTATGTTGTAATGCCCGCATGAATCACATAGTAATTATCATGTCATGCATATGCACTACGTGCAGCCTTTATATCTGTCAATTGCCCAGCTGTAATTTGTTTACCCATCATGTTATCTATCTTTTATGGAGAGACACTACTAGTGAACCGTGGACCCGGTCCATTTCTTTACACTGATAATACAACCACTGCAAACACTATTTTCTTTACTGCAATCATTGTTTTCCTCTCATTCACTTTCATCACTGTTGTCTTTTCTTTTACTACAAACAAGTATTATTTTCCACACTATACATCTAATCCTTTGTGTTAGCAAAACCGGTGAGATTGATAACATGACTGTTTCGTTGGGGCAAAGTACTTTGATTGTGTTGTGTAGATTCCATGTTGCTGCTGAACCGGTAGTGCGCCCTGCCAACATCATTTCTTTTCAACCTTCAAAAGTGATTTCTTTCTCCTACTGGTCGAGTCAACCTTGGTTTCTTTCTAAGGGAAAAGTTGTTGTTGTGCTCTTCATACCTTCCGCTTGGGTTTTCCCAACGAGTGCACTCCTGCACCATCAATCTTTTCTGGCGTCGTTGCCGGGGAGAGGATTTTTGCAAGGAGAGTCTATCACCTCCAATCTCTTTACTTTGTTTTTGTTTTGCTTAGTTTATTTTATTTTGTCTTGTTTGCTTCTCTATATCAAAAACACAAAAAAATAGTTCTTATTCTAACTGTTATTTTTGTTACCCTATTTTTATTTTTAATCCTGTTGCTCCCTAAGTTCACCCTGAAGGACTTATCAATAGGTAGTGGTTCTATAATTGGAAAGGATAATATTGAAGAATTTTTTTAATCATGTTAGAAAGAATAAATATTTTGAGGATAGATCCGTAGTAGAACTCGCTCCCAATTATGAAACTGCTGCAGCTTCTTTAGTTCACATGTTAGAGGCTAGGTTTGTTAATCTCAACCCCATAATGCAACAAATGTTTCTTAACCTAAATTATGTTGAGGACACTAAGAAGAGAGATTTTATTATGGAAACTTTGCTTAAAGAATTTGGGGATGTTGCTATAGAAGATAGGAAAGTCTTTGATCGTTTTAAGATGCTAGGCTCATCTGTAGATGTTATTGGTGCTCTTAAAAAACTAGACAAAACTGAACCTAGAAACAAGGAGGAAATCAAAATACCAATACCTTTTAAACTAGTAGCAATGCATGAAGCTTTAGAGAATAATTTTGATTGGATTGTTCATGAAAACCCATTTGATGAAGGTAGTAAACCTAAAAGTGTTGAGAAAGGGACATCTGAAACTTATATAGACAAAATACAATGCATTGTTGAGGAGTTTTCTTGTCTCAAATTGGATGCTTCTTCACTTTAAAATACTTGATTCTAGTTTCTGGGCCTAGCTAAAAGGGGTTAAGGAAAATAACTTCTTGGGAGATAACCCATGTTTTTTTTTTGCAATGTTTTCTTTGAGTCCAGGTGTTGTTTGCTTCTGTAGCAACTCCTTCGTATCTTTATTTTCTCGCATTTGTTGTACCAACTAAAGTCTCTAGTGAAAAGTTGAAGTTAGATTTGGATTTGTGCGCAGGAAACAGATTTCTGCTTTTCACTGTTGAAATCGTATAAAATCACAGAAAGATCAAATGACGTACAAATTTTTAATGCTTAATCCTCAGCTATTTCCGAAACCTCTTATAGTTTTAAGTTTTCTGATTCGAGCAACGTAAGTGCCTCAAACAAATTTGTCTTACATACTGTTCTGGTTTTGACAGATTCTACCTTTTTACTTGCATTCTCTCTTTTACTATGTTGAGTGGATTTCTTTGCTCCACAAAACATCAGTGGCTGTTGCTAATGTTTAAAAATTATTAATAACACTTGTGTCCAAGGAGAACATGTGAGTTTTTGATTATGCACTAACCCTCTAATGAGAATTACTTTGAGTTTGGTGTGAAGGAAGTTTTCAAGGGTCAAGAGAAGAGGGTGATATAATGTGATCAAGAAGAGTGAAAAGTCAAAGCTTGGGGATGCCCCCATGGTTCATCCCAGAAAATTCTAAGAATACTCAAGCATCTAAGCTTTAGGATGCCTAAGGCATCCCCTTCTTCATCAGCAACTTATCAGGTCACTTCTAGTGAAACTATATTTTTATTCGGTCACATCATATGCACTTTACTTGGAGTGTCTGTTTGTTTTTGTTCTGTTTTCTTTTGTTTTACTTGCTGCAATAAACATAGTTGGAACCCAACATTCTTGTGTGGGAGAGATACACGCTCCGATTTTTCATATGAATACTTGTATTCCTCATTTATCATACTCGTATTTTTCGTTTTTCTTCTAACTGCTACAAATCCTTTTTAGCTCATGTTTTTCATGCATCTCTTATTCAGAGCTGTTAGTTCATGTAGAGTAGTAGTACTCTCCTTTTTCATTGATATATCATATGGATAGTTTTTGTTTAAATAAAGTGATGGTGTTGGAAAGCAATAAAATAATTCATTCTTATAACGGTGCAAAAGGAAGCTTGTTTAGACTGTGCCTAGACTTTATCATGTATGTTGGATACTATTTTAATCTATGCTTAGTAGTTATTGACGTAGCATGACTTGTCTCAAATATCTGAGAGTGCTTAATGTGCCATTTAAAGAATCATGAGTTGTTTTTATCACATCGAAGCATAATATTGTGGTATTCTCCTTCGAATGCTTTATTTGGTTGACTTCGCGCATGTTTACACCATGTTATTACTACAAACCAGTCACCTCTAGCCTCTATGAATATTTAGTTTTTGACTTCTAATACCATTTATGCTTTGATTAATAATGTTTTTGTCGCTATGCATGATTATGGCCATTATTGCTCTTTTAATTTGTTGCTTCCAGTCTTTTGCTAGCCTCCACCTGTACTGAGTATGAGCTCTACTCGTGCATCCAACTCCCAAAAACCAAAAGTTTGCCAAATGTGTCCACCATACCTACCTACATGTGGTATTTAACCGCCACTCCAAGTAAATTTCTCATGTGCTACCTTTAAACTTTCAAAATTATACTTGTTTTGTGCCCCTATTTTAGCTCATGAGGACGTAAATAGAGAATCTTTATCTCACTTGTTGATTGGAATTTACACACCTGGACTAGTGGCACATCCGCTTATCCAAATTGATAAAAGAGCTGGCAGCGGGGTGCCCAGCCCCAAAATTGGTTACTATAAATTCTCTTCACCATTTTTGCCCCCGATTTATCAGTCAAAGCATAATTGTGTAAACAAAAAGAAGAGGGATGACCTTCTGACCCCAGTTGCGTCCTTCAATGGGAGCCGCTCTTGTGAAGTCTAGTTGGCTTGTGACGTACTATATTTTCTTTTTACCATTCGTTAACATAAGCATACACCTCTCTAAAAAATGCTTTCAATACCTCTGTTTAATAAAATAAAAAGCTCTAGCACATGAGTTAATCCATGTTTCCCTCTGCGAAGGGCCTTTCTTTTACTTTTATGTTGAGTCTCCATCTTCTAACTTTATTCACAATTAAGAAAGCGTAGTTGTCATTCTGAGTTTAATGTGCATCAGTCCCAAATATTATTATTGATTGATTCATGATGTGTTATTACTTGCTCTCAAATTATTTGTTCTAGTCATCCACTTGAACTTTGAAGGTAACCTAGCATTTATGTTTTGCCCCACTTTTAAAGACAAGCGAAATATCACTTTGCTATATTTTCTTTATGCTCGAAACAAACGTATAACTTTCAAGTGCATTATTATTCGTGATCTTTTATTTGTGTTACTTTTCATGATGCAAAGTTATTGCTAAGTTTCATTGTCAGAATTATATCTATCATGCATGTGTTTAAAGTACTACGACCTCAGCTTGCATATGCTATTACAATTTAGATGATCAAGTTTATGTTGGTGGCATGTCACCTCAGAAATTATTTGTTTTTATTGTTTTACCTACTCGAGGACGAGTAAGAACTAAGCTTGGGGATGCTTGATACGTCTCGAACGTATCTATAATGTCTGATGTTCCATGTTGTTTTCATGTCATATGCTACATGTTTCCTATACACTTTTTGTCATTTTTATGGATTTCCTGGGACTAACCTATTGACAAGATGCCACAGAGTCAGTTCATGTTTTCTGCTATTTTGGGTTTCAGAAAAGTTGTACTTGAAATATTCTTGGAATTGGATGAAACAAAATCTCAGGGTATTAGAAATCTTTCACATACACGGAGTCCGGAGGGGACCCGGAGGGGGGCCCTGGAGGGACCACACCATAGGGCGGCGCGCCCCCCATGGCCATGCCACCAGGTGGTGTGGCCCCATGGCAACCCACCGATGTTGACCTCTTGCCTATTTAAGCTCCTCCACGGGTTAACCCTAAATACATGAGCCTTTTTCCACCAAAAGTTCCGTAGCCTCCGGCATCGTCAACCCTAGTTCGGGAGGGTTCTATAGCTCTCACTGGCACCCTGCCGGGAGAGGGAATCATCACCTGAGGGCTCTTCATCACCATGCCTACCTCCGGAGTAATGCGTGAGTAGTTCATCCTTGGACTATGGGTCCATAGTAGTAGCTAGATGGTTGTCTTCTCCTCTTTATGCCTCATGTTTAGATCTTGTGAGATGCCTAACATGATCAAGACCATCTTATTGTAATGCTACATGTTGTGTTTGCTGAGATCCGATGAATATTGAATGCTATGTCCAATGATTATCAATCTATCATGTTTATGCTATTTATGATCTTGCATGCTCTCTGTTACTAGTAAATGTTTTGGCCAAGTTGATGCTTGTAACTCCAAGAGGGGGTATTTATGCTCGATAGTGGGTTCATGCCTCCTTTTCACTCACGCTTGAGTGACAGAAACGTAACGGGTGGGGAATGTTTTGTTTCCATTAGGGAGAAAACAACGATGTTTATATTGTTTACATTACACACTTTGCTTAATGCAATTATCCGTTGCTTCCAAATTAATACCCGAGGTTTGATTGGATGACGCTCCGAGGGTGGATTATTAGTCATAGATGCAGTTGGATAACGGTCTATAAATTATGTTGTAATGCCCGCATGAATCACATAGTAATTATCATGTCATGCATATGCACTACGGTGCAACCTTTATATTTGTCAATTGCCCAACTGTAATTTGTTTACCCAGCATGTTATCTATCTTTTATGGAGAGACACCATTAGTGAACCGTGGACCCCGGTCCAGTTATTTACACTGATAATACAACCACTACAAACATTGTTTTCTTTACTGCAATCATTATTTTTCTCTCATTCACTGCCATCACTGTTGTCTTTTCATTTACTGCAAACAAGTATTATTTTCCACACTATACATCTAATCCTTTGTGTTAGCAAAACCGGTGAGATTGACAACCTTACTGTTTCGTTGGGGCAAAGTACTTTGATTATGTTGTGTAGATTCCACGTTGTTGCTGAACCGGTAGTGCGCCCTGCCAACATCAGCTGTCTTCAACCTTCAGAAGTGATTTCTTTCTCCTATTGGTCGATTTAACTTTGGTTTCTTTTTTAGGGAAAACTTACTGCTGTGCTCTTCATACCTTCCTCTCGGGGTTTCCCAACGAGTGCACTCCTGCATCATAAACAGCATGCGGGACGCGGCTACCTATATAAAGGACGGGAGGGGGTCATAACAGGACAAGTAACCCTAGTCGATAGAAGCGCCAGATCCAATCTTAGCGACCCCCTGTAATTTGTTTCACCCCATCGAAATAAACAATCAGGCATGTAGAAAAGTCCACCAGCGTCTTTGCCCTTGCGAAACCCCAGATCCCTCACCCATGGAGATTGTTGAGGTACCATCCTCTTCAACGATCGGGCGACGACGACGTTGACACACTGTTTTCTTCTTGGAGGCGTCGCTTTTGGAATAGTTGGACATTAAATGTTGTCTTGGTGGTTCTTGTGTTGTTGTTGCAAGGACTGGAACTCTTTAGTGTGACTTTTCTTTTTTTGTTTTGTTGTGCGTATCCGTCGTGCCATTAGAGCATTGCGTTTTTGCAGAGGCTGGATGCAATTGGTATCTTCGCCATATTAATATATACACTTTATCCAAAAAATAGAAATACAAAACTCGGCTCCCACAGAGAGGCATGCAGAGGAAAGAACTATGCGATTGACAATTATATGAGTGCTCTCGTTGGCAACCACGGCCCTAACAGACTTGAACGTGCAGAGAAAATGCATTTGAAGTCAGATAATACTAAGCAAGTCTATGAGCATCTCTAGCAAATGTCATATAAACCCATGCATACCACAAAACCAGTATCAGGTTTCCACGAAAACTGTTTTACAGTTGTAAAATGCAGCGGCCAGCTACCAAATATTATCAGTACTCACTAGTGGAAACAAGGCCATTTGTCCCGGGTCGTAAGGGCCAGTTGTCCCGGTTGTGCAACCGGGATGGGCTAGCCGGGACAAATGGCCCTCCCCCATTGGTCCCGGTTGTGCCAGGACCCGGGATGGTAAGGATGGCCCACGTGGCAAACCTGGGCCAGGGGACGGCCAGGGAGTTCGTCCCGGTTCGTTTTAGGGACCGAGATGGATACTTTTTTGAAAAAAAAATATATCCCGCCAATTTTCCCCTGCCGCGGCAGGTTTTTTTCGTTTTGTTTTTTGGGCTCCTGTCTCGCAATCCCCAACCGGCCTCCCCTTCCCCAACCGCGTCCAGGTCCACGTCTTTAATTAAGCCCACTGGCCACATTTTTGGTCAAAAGGGCCCACTGGCCCGCATCTTTTATTATATTCGGTCAACGGTTCGCAGGGGTCGAAAGGGGCCACTGGCCAGCGGCCTAGTGGCTGGCTCGCCCGGTCCCTTAAATTAAGACCACAGGGACGGTCAAAGGGCACACTGTTGCCTCGTCTTCCCGCCCCGCCTCGTCTTCCCGCCCCCCTCCATTTCCCCACGCGCGCGTGCCCAGCTGCAACCGCCGCCACGCCTCGGCTCCCGCCCCGCATTCATGGCCGCCTGCAACCGCCGCCACGTTCAGGTCGCCGGTTGGCATGCCAGCCTCTCCCGGGTCCTTTATAAAGGGCCCCCGCCGCCCGTACAGCCCATCCACCCCGGCCGCGCCCCAGCCAAAGCAACCCTAGCCACCATGTCCCGCTGGTTCTCGAGCGGCAAGCGCCCCCGGAACGACCACGAGGCCGGGTCCTCGAGCGGCGCGCGCTCCGGCGTTCCACCGCCGCCGGCGGAGGCCTTCGGCTTCGGCCCGGGAGGCATCCGCATCGGCGGGCAGCCGCGCGTCCCCGCTCCGCCTCCGGCGTCACGCCTGCCGCCCCGCGGCGCGCCCAAGGGCAAGCGCTTCCGCCGGTACGTCCGGAAGGAGGAGGCGGAGTGGCATTGGGAACGCCGCACGCCGGTGTTCTGGCCGGACGTCCACCTCCCGGAGGGCTGGCACCTCAACCCCCAGAGGATCCCGGTGCCGCCGGCCCCGTCCAGCAGGGAGGCCCTGGGCGAGGAGATCGACCGCCGGCGCGCTCCTGCCGGCCTGCCTCCTCAGGGACCGCGCGTACGCGCGGAGCTCCCCCTACTGGGCCACCTGGCTCCAGCAGGAGCACGAGCAGCGTCGCCGTTCCTACATCCCCACAGCCGAGGAGGTGAGCACCGAAGACTACCCCGCGCCACCGCCGGGGAGGGAGCCGGAGCTTTGGCTCCTTGTGGACGACGGCGACGCCATCCCCGAGGATGACGACCCCGAGCTCCGTGACAGCATGGAGGAGGCCTTCGAGGCCTCCCGCCGCTCCCTCGTCGAGGACGAGGTCAAGCGGTGGGAGGCGGTCCTGGCCGCCGCTGCCGCCGACGCCAACGCCATGCCGCCGCCCCCGCCCCCTTCGGCGCCTGCCCCTTGGTGGCAGGTGATGAACGCCGAGCTGGAGGCGTCCGAGGACCAGCCGCCGCCGCCGCCGCTCCCCCCCGGCCTGGAGTACGGGATGACCTGGGCCTGGACCGGCGGCGTATGGTCGCCGGAGGAGAAGGAGCTGCCTCCGCCACCGCCGCCGCCGCAGGAGGTGCTGCCCCCGCCACCGCCGTACGCGCCCCCGATGCCTCCGCAGCACCCGGCGGGCCCGCCCCAGCCGCCTGCCCACCTGTGGCAGCCACCCCCTACCAGTGCATCTCCTCCGACGAGGAGGAGTAGGTCGGCACCGGTGCGCCCCTCCCCCTAGACTAAGCTACCCACCACCCCCCAAGAAAACGGCCGGCCGCCTGTGGCCGCGCCGCCGCCCCCTATATGTAAGCACGGCCGGCCACCTGTGGCCGCGCCGCCCCCCTATGTAAGCAAGGCCCCCGGGCCTTTTTTAATATATATTTGTGTCCCTAGCTAGTCCAACGTGTCCCTAGTCCAACCCCGCCGGCGGAACCAGCGCCGGCGGGATCTTTCTACTCGTTCCCGCCGCCGGCAGGGCTTCGCCAAGCCATGTCCACTGTCCTGGGTGTTCGCTCGGCCTGGAGAGAGGCCGAGATATTTATACACCTGGGCCTCTAGTCCCGGCCCATGCCACCAACCGGGACTAGAGCCCCTTTGGTCCCGGTTGGTACCACGGGCCGGGACCAAAAACTAATTTCGAATTTCGGTGGCACCCTGCGCGCCCAAAATTTTTTAGCGCCAAAATTTGAAAATGGTTAAGTTTGCACATTAACAACTTCTATATACTTTCGAATTTGACAAAAATTCCAACATGAAAAATGCTAGAATTTGCATAACTAATTTGAATCCATTTTTTGTTTAACTAAATAATTATTCTAACTATTGAAACTATTAATTATTTTACCATTTGTATATAATTTGAATATAAAAATGTTACAATTTTTGTTTTCTCTCGTGGTCTTCCGAGTTAGTCCAGAGCATACAAGGCACCCCGGGTGATTTATATAAAGTTCGACAAAGCGAGTTGTACCTTATTGACACGGTGAATTTAAGATCTTCGTCTACAACAGAAAAACCATAGTTCTCCTTCGAAGGTTTACTCTGCGCATCCACACATATTTTCCCTTTATCCCGACCCCCGCTTGAAAACATAGTAACTTAAAGCAGAGACGGGCGGTCGGGCGGGGGAGACCGCGCCGTTGCTGTCGCGCTTTCCTCTCCTCTGCTCGTCCGCCGTCGCCGTCGCGCTCCCCTCCGCCTTCAACATTTCGGATCTTTGTTGTTCAGTTAGACGTTTCTCCTCCAAAAATTTATCATATCTGTTAAAGAAGTACGAAGCTCTATTTCTCTTTTAAGGATATCTGTCAGGATGGTATATATCCCTGCTATCACTTCGAAGTGTGCCTGCAATATCTACGCAGAATATATGACACCCATAAGGCAAAGCCCATCTTTCTCAATCCTCATACAATTTACTTCCGAGTTAGTCCAGAGCATACAAGGCATCCCGGTTGATTTATATAAAGTTCGACAAAGCGAGTTGTACCTTATTGACACGGTGAATTTTAGATCTTCGTCTACAACAGAAAAACCATAGTTTTCCTTCGAAGGTTTACTCTGAGCATTCTTTCGCCATCTTTTCAAAACATAGTGTGGTGGAATTTCTTTGATATTTCTGATCTCAAGAACCTTCAGTACCTGGCAACACGGAAGACCTACATTTTCGAAGTCAGGCTGGTCATAGTTGTCAGCTTTTTACCGGTCAATACAAAATACTGATCAAACAGAACTATATGATCATGTATTCCACGCTTATTATTACACATCACCAACAGACGGAGGAGAGAGAAACAGAAAAGTGGGTGGGTGTGCCGCTGGTTGGAATAATAATGAAGTCAGCCTAGTCATAGTTGTCAAGCACTCAATGCTTGCCAGCTTTTGACCGATCAATACAAATTATTGGTCAAACTTGCACCTACTCCATTCATAATCACAGAATATGTATAAATATCATTTTGGCTAACAAAATCTCGTTCATACTACGTTATAAGAACTATGATCATGTATTCCACATTTATTATTACACATCACCAACAACATCCCTATCTAGTCTTCTGAATTTTCTTCGTGTCCCTTGCTTATGATCGCTTCGGCCGTAACCATGGAGCATCTTCATTATTTAACGGGATGGTGGGGTCAGCTTTCACTGTGAAGGGTGGAATTTCAACAAACTTATTATAATCTTCTGACATGTCTATCGTGTCCTCGATTCCCACGATGTTTCTTTTCCCTGAGAGAACTATGTGACGCTTCGGCTCATCGTATGATGAATTTGTTTCCTTATGTTTTCTTTTCTTTGGTCTGGAAGACATTTCCTTCACATAGAAGACCTGAGCCACATCATTGGCTAGGACGAATGGTTCGTCATTGTAACCAATATTGTTGAGATCCACTGTTGTCATTCCATAAAGCGGGTCTACCTTTACCCCTTCTCCATTCAGGTTGACCCATTTGCACTTGAACAAAGGGACCTTAAAAGAAGGTCCATAGTCAAGTTCCCATATCTCCTCTATGTAACCATAGTATGTGTCATTTTTTCCATTCTCGTTTGTTGTATCAAAGCGGACACCACTGTTTTGGTTGGTGCTCTTCTTATCTTGGGAGCTCGTGTAAAATGTATTCCCATTTATCTCGTACCCTTGAAAACTCCCAATAGTCGAAGATGGTGACCCTGCCAACATGTATAGCTGATCTTCAACAGTGGTGTCATTTATAAGATGTGTTTGCAACCAACTTCCGAAATTCTCCATGTGTTCGCGTTTAATCCATGAGTCATCCTTCCCCGGGTTTGCAGACCGTACAATATTCTTGTGTTCCTCGAGATACGTAGCCATGAACATAGAATTTTGTAGAACTGTGTAGTGTGCTTTGGTCAAAGAATGCCCGTCCCTAGGTATCATTGTTTTCTTTCCGAGCGTTCCTTTTCCCCCCAGTCTCCCCTCATGCCGCGATTCAGGAACACCAATTGTCTTAAGGTCAGGAATAAAGTCAACACAGAACCCAATGACCTCCTCTGTTCCATAGCCCTTCGAGATGCTTCCTTCTGGCCTAGCACGGTTATGAACATATTTCTTCAAGACTCCCATGAACCTCTCAAAGGGGAACATATTGTGTAGAAATACCGGGCCAAGAATATGAATCTCTTCACATAGGTGAACCAGGAGATGAGTCATAATGTTGAAGAAGGATGGTGGGAACACCAACTCAAAACTAACAAGACACTGGACCACATCCCTCTGTAATCTTGTCAGACTTTCTGGATCGATTACCTTCTGAGATATTGCGTTCATGAATGCACATAGCTTCACAATGGGTACTCGAACATTTTCCGGTAGAAGCCCCCTCAATGCAATCGGAAGCAACTGCGTCATAATCACGTGGCAGTCATGAGACTTCAGGTTTTGGAATTTTTTCTCTGCCATGTTTATTATCCCCTTTATATTCGACGAGAAGCCAGACGGAACCTTGATACTGTAAAGGACTTCAAA
This sequence comes from Alopecurus myosuroides, assembly GCA_028641055.1. Taxonomy (NCBI): domain Eukaryota; kingdom Viridiplantae; phylum Streptophyta; class Magnoliopsida; order Poales; family Poaceae; genus Alopecurus; species Alopecurus myosuroides. The sequence continues at coordinate 191,760,445 of CM054061.1, forward strand.
GAATATTTCCTTCTCTGCTTTAGTAAGAGCGTAGCTGCTTAAGTAATGGCGCCTATCTATGTGCTTGTTGCTTGGGTCTTTCATACGTTGCTGGTCCTCCCGTGGTTCTGGCGTATCTTTGGACTTCCGATACACGCCCAGGAAGCATAGCAGATTGACACAAAGATTCTTTGTCACGTGCATCACGTTGATCGAAGACCGGACCTCTAAAACTTTTCAATAGGGTAGCTCCCAAAATATAGATTTCTTCTTCCACATGGGTGCGCGCTTATCAGGGCCGTACGGAACTGGTTGGCTGCCAGCAGCCTTACCAAAGATTACTTCTAGGTCCTTGACCATATCGAATATATCATTACCACTACGCAGCTCAGGCTTCTTCCGGTTATCTGCCTCACCTCTGAAATGCTTCCCTCCTTTCTTTCTTACGGGATGCTTGATCGGAAGAAATCTACGATGCCCCAGGTATACAACCTTTTTACATTTATCCAAAAAAACACTGTCAGTATTATCTAAACAGTGTGTGCATGCATTGTATCCCTTGTTTGTATGTCCGGAAATGTTACTAAGAGCAGGCCAATCATTGATGGTTACGAAAAGCAACGCCCGTAGGTCAAATGGCTTTTGTTCGTTCTCATCCCACACACGTACACCTGGTTTGCCCCACAATTGTAAGAGTTCTTCCACTAATGGCCTTAGATACACATCAATGTCGTTGCCAGGCTGCCTCGGGCCTTGGATGAGAACTGGCATCATAATGAACTTGCGCTTCATGCACAACCAAGGAGGAAGGTTGTACATACATAGAGTTACAGGCCAAGTGCTATGACTGGAGCTCTGCTCCCCAAAAGGATTAAAGCCATCTGTACTTAGACCAAACCATAAGTTTCTCGCCTCTCCTGCAAAGTCTGGGAAGTCTCTCTCGATCTTTCTCCACTGCGATCCATCGGCGGGGTGCCTTAACTTTCCGTCTTTCTTACGGTCTTCTTTGTGCCATCGCAACAACCTAGCATGCTCTTTGTTTCTAAACAGACGTTTCAGCCGTGGTATTATAGGAGCATACCACATCACCTTAGCAGGAACCCTCTTACGCGGGGGCTCGCCGTCAACATCACCAGGGTCATCTGCTCTGATCTTATACCGAAGTGGAGTGCATATCGGACATTCATCCAAATTCTCGTACTTCTCACCGCGGAAGAGGATGCAGTCATTAATGCATGCATGTATCTTCTGCACATCTAATACTAGAGGACAGAGAGATTTCTTTGCTTCGTACATACTCTCAGGCAATTCGTTATCCTTTGGAAGTTTTGGCTTCATTAGTTGAAGTAAACTCTCAAATGCCTTGTCAGTCACACCGTTCTGTGCCTTCTATTTCAGCAACTCCAGTGTGGTACCGAGCTTTGTGCTACCATCTTCGCAATTTGGGTACAACAATTTTTTGTGATCCTGTAACATGTTGTCCAGCTTCAACCTCTCCAATTTGTTTTCACAGTCTTCCCTTGCATCAGCAATAAATCGGCCAAGATCATCATCGGGCTCTTTTGATGCCTGTTCTTGATCACCTCCTTCTTCTCCATTCTCTTCCATTGCAGTATCGTCGTATTCAGGGAACAAAGGATCTTCTTCTTCTTCTTCATCGTCTTCCATCACAACCCCTCTTTCTCCATGCTTCGTCCAGCAATTATAGCTGGGCATGAAACCTCTCCGAAGTAGATGGCCGTGAATGATTCTTTCGGAAGAGTGCTCTCTGACGTTCCGACAATCAACACATGGGCAACACATGAAGCCATTATCTTTGTTCGCCTGAGCTACAGCAAGAAATGCATTCAGGCCTGCCATATACTCGGAAGTGCGTCGGTCACCATACATCCATCGCTGCCGTGCATCCAGCTGCATCGTATAATTAAGTTTATCAAAATACATTACAATAACATATTAATACGACAAATACTACTTTTTTATGTATCAGTTACAGATGAAAAAGATAAGTTTGTTAACCTCGGTCGAAGATACCATTTTCAGTGAGCTTATGTGCGGCTCGGGAATTTCGTCGAACACCTCGTGTGCATAGTAAAATAAAACAAACTAACACCACACTCTCTCACACCTCCAAGCAAAAAAAAAGATGGAAGAGGGGAGGGGCTGGGGCAGTATATATAGGGGAAGGGGGGCATTGGTCCCGGTTCGTGGACTGAACCGGGACAAATGTTCATGCGCGTGCCACGTGGCATGTGGCTAGGCATTGGTCTCGGTCCGTGGCACGAGCCGGGACCGATATGTCCCCCACGAACCGGGACCAATGCCCCCAGGCGATTCCTGTTGCCCCGGGCGCACGAACCGGGACCAAAGCATGGCATTTGTCCCGGATTCGGTTGCAACCGGGACAGCTGCCCCCTGGCCCCCTGGACGAGAGGGGTTCTTTCCACTAGTGAGTGTAAATATCAAGAAGGGGTTCGCCCTATATTTCGACGATCTTCTGAAGTTCATCACAAACATAAAAAACATAGTTCACCACAAATACAGTTTAAACATACATGTAAACTACTCCCTTCGTATAAAAATAAATTACTTCCATGTGTCTAGATATAAATGAATGTAGACACTAAAACATGTTTACATGCATCCATATATGGACAAATGAATGTCATATATTTTTGAACGGAGTGAGTAAATCCTAACCCGAGTAGTGGACAACAACAAGCTTGCTCTTCAGCGGTGTGCTCACTCGTCGTAGTCAAAATAGTATCTGACACCAGACTTACGACTACGCCACCGCGAGCTCGTGAAGCTCCCTGGCGGTAAGCACCGGCGTCGCCGTTCGCTGCCGCACACTGAGCGGCTTGGATAACCGCGTCGGCTTCCGCGACACCGCTTGATATGAGGCAAGATGTGCTTGTCGAGCACACCGAATCCAGCTAACGCTCCGCGCAAGCTGCTGCGGGATAGCTGACCGCGGTATCTCGCCTACGTAGATCTCACCGTGCGGCGCACCTCGTCCTCTTCGTTGCTTAAGACCACCACGTCCTCGCGCAGGACCTCCCCGCCTATGCGTTCTGCGGGCGTGCGGCGCGATTCTCGTCGATGAAGCCTTGGCACCGCTTGCGTAGCTCGTTCCAAGTCGTGAATCGATCTTGCTGGCGGGGACCGAACACTAGAGGCAGCGTTGCTCACCGTCGTTGCCGCCTGGAGGCGCACATCCACGACCACCCACGGATGCGCCAGCCATTTGAACTACCGGAGAAAGGGAGCGAAGAGACGGGGCGGGCTTGCCAGAGTTGAGAGGAACAGGGCAGAGGAAAACAAATTGCTCATATTAATTGTCTCAAAGTTGGACGGAAGTGAATGTATCTAACAATAAAAAAATGTCTAGATACATTTTTTTTGTCTAACTTTAAGCCAATTAATATGAGACAGAGGGAGTATATTAAGATTTGCATGCGATTTAGTGAGTACTAGATTTTTTTTTTGGACCGGATCAATATATTGGTTCTATCAAAATGACCCAAAACCCCATATATCCGTCGGGATTTTCCGGCCAAGGGTTATACGGGTTTGCTCATGAAACGATTGGTTACTATGTAACTTCTCAGCAGTGCGGTGCGAGAGGCCAAGGGGCCGACCGGGACGAGTTGCATATAGGTAAGTTCCGAAACGTCGTAGCTTTTGAGCTCTGAGGTTGCTCCGATGGTCATCGATGTGGTTCGTTGGGCGGCACGTGTACTTTGATCCGGAAGACTGCACATTACGCGTGGCCGGTCCATGGACGCGTAGCCTCTCTGGAAAACGCTAGCTTATCTCTCTTCCCAGTTTGTTCTGATTTCCACATCTCTGTGTCCTTCTGCGCTCCTGCTCTCACCGGAGGGCCCTAGCGGCGGTACATTGCGAGGAGCGCAGCGACCGGAGGGATCGACGACCTTCACGTCAGCTCTCCTCAGCCACCTAGAAATCGCTAGCTATCATCATGTGCCCCAGCTGGGTGCACCCACGGCCGTTGTCCCAGCGCGTCGCCAACGGGTAACAAAACCTGGTACTGCGCCGACAAGTAGGCGGGACGGCGAGGTCCTGCGACGGAGTTGGATGTGCCGTCGGTGGGGACGCAGGCGTGGGTGCGCCGCCCAAACCGGTCGTGTCGCCTCTCAAGGCCGCTGACAGCCGGTCCGCGCCGCCCAGTTGCTCGCGATCCCAATCCTACTCCTCGGCCGCGACAGGCCAAAGTTCATGTGCGCCCCCTCCTCCTCCTCATCATCCTTTCTCTCCGGAATTTGACTCCAACCTCCGTGCCGCAGGTGTGTGAGCAGCGATTTCGGGCGGAGCAAGCGCGTCAATCCGAGGAGCTGGGCGCCTGGGCCTCAAGGTCGAGGCATGCATCTTTAGTGCCGAGAGCAGGCCGCGCACCGCCAGCGAGGCAGGAGGGACCAAAGTATCTCCGCCACGTGCGCCGGCAGCAGGTACGCCCGCATGGAGGACCCTGTGCTCCAGGCCCTCGACATCAAGCAGACCGACCTCCGCCTCTGCCTCCACCCATGGCATGGCATTCTCTGCAAGGTGGCTGCGTGCAGCCTATTGCAGGTAATGCCCACAAAACTCCATGACAATTGTATTTTGGTCAACGTTGTCCTTTACTAAATTTCAATTGTATTTTTTCAGCTTCACAGGTTTGTGGCGGTTAATTTTTTAGCATATTAACTTTTATGTGATTTGTGTTTTTTTGTCTGAAAAGAAACACCGTGTCTTTCAGAGGATTCTTTCTTTTTTCTTTGCGTGCTTCCATTCAAAGGTTAAGAAGCGGGTCATTTTATAATTTAGTTTGTTTCGCGTTTAGGCGTGTTAAGTTTCTGCTCAGTTCCAATGGTTCTGTAAATAGTCGATAAAAGCCATAGATGTTTATCATATACTAATGTAACCTACCAACTCAAATACCCCACATCAGTTATCCTGATAGGTTTGGTACTTGGATTTTCTTTGCAGCCGTTAAACAAAGGATTCCATTTCTCTGAATCAATGTAAAGTAGAACTCTTTCAATATCATCCCCAACATGATATAGACATGGATGGCGCAAGCTCTGTCACCTGGTGTTCTCTTCCCGCATTCACATGTTTAGTACTTTTATTTTTTGCAGTTGTTTGTCAATAAATTTCAGTCCTCTGAATCAATGTAACAGAGAACTCTTTGGATATCGGTTGTAGAAAGATATAGGTGTTGTACCTGCAACCTTGGAAATATTTTATTTAGTTTTTGAATGTTTTGAAATACTTTAATATTCTAGCTTCTTTATTCCTTATGTCCTTCAGGAGCAATATCTGATTGCTGGTATCACCTTTGTTTCATGATGTACCATCACATTATGTTTTGAAATTTATTATCTTACATGCACCATTAATATATACTCAGTATTTGTTTTCTCCATAGAAAATAGTCAGGATTCTTAAGGACTTAAACCATGCACAAATTCTAGGATTTTATGATATTTGATTGTAATAATCATTGCAGCAAGAAATAAAAGACATCCTTTGTAGACTTTGCACTCCCTGTATATACATATCTTATCGGGCGCCCTCTCACAAAGAACCCGCAGAACTGGTCATGCATCCCGAATTTGGGAAACCATTATTTCCATAGGTAAGACCGTAAGAATGCTATCAATATAAATTTCTCTTTTGATCACTTATCTTTCGTTGTTCCACTTTTATAATTAGATTTTTTTTGGTAGGCATCTATCCATCTATGCAAATATTGCTTCATCGTGAATATATTGTAGAACCACTCTCTTTTCAAAGGGTGCAACCTGATATAGTGGTTCAGGCCTTGGCCAACAAGGTGCTATACGTTGCGGTTGTCTACTGATGAAAACATTATCGTTCCTTTTCTTTGCTACAAAGAAGAATTATGAGATATAAATCTTGGTAGAGAAGAGAAGAAACTTTGTAGACCAACTGATTTATGCGGCTAGCATGCAAATGCTACTATGTGAAGCAAACTATCTTAGTACCACCCGGATGTAATAAAATTAGTGCCCCCTATCTTAACGTAGTCCTCTGCTACCACTAAGCCTTGCCTGACTGTCCCATATGAATGTGTATTTTTGTTCTTATTGTACAAGATTTAGTTTCATTGTAAAATAAGTAGATAATGTTATATAGTTAGTATAAATTTTTGGTTTTCTTCGATAGGTTCTATAAATAACTTGGCAGTGTTATTTTGCTGATTTCTCAGTTCCCTTTGATATATTCTTCTACATATGGTCCAAGGCCTGATTTTTACACTTTGTTCAGTTCACCAAGGAATGGAGTATTCCAACTTGAACCGAAGGGAAAGAAGAACTAAGCTACTGACCAAAACAATGGTAAACTGAATTGTACTGCTGCATACTTTTGTTTATTGTAATTTTGATTATGGATGTTGATACAGAATCGTTGCAGGTGATTTATTTTCCCCTTGTGTTCTATGATGCTTCATTAATCACCCCATTCTTCAATGGCACACATGCTGCTAAGTCATTTTCTTATGTTTTATAGACAACATGTTCTAAGCACAGTGCATACTTGCACGATTTCCACTTCTGAATTGAGTAAAGTTTGACCTTCCCGTGTGACTCGAAAGCACCAGTAGTTCATATGACAATGTGTTATTGTGAAGCTGGCACCAGAATTGATAAATTGTTAAATTTGGAACATTTTTTTAGGGGTCTAACGGTCCATAGGGACCTCCAAGTTTTACTCAGGTTTGGAACTTTGGACGCCTCCTGCAGGGACACATAGAATGTACCTTTAGTTCTAGGTTCCGATTGCAAAAGGTCTGCACATGCCTTTGCTGATATATATTACAGTCTGTTTCCTGTTGTGTGCTAGATTGAACGTCATATTGATAAGATAGATCACAAGCTGTATGTGTATTCGGGCAACACCTTTGTACTTGTTTAAATGTTTTCTATCATGCTATATATGTAACTGTCTTGACACCGTTTTCTAATATTTTCGAAATTATGTGCTTACATGTTTTACTAGCAAATGGGTCTGGACTTTTTATGGCGCTGCGTGAAGCATGTCCCCGTCCGTCCATGTGATGTATGAGATGTCATGAGGGATTTATCTTAAACAAAATCATGGTAGACTACTATTGTGCCACTAATGAGTGGCATATGCATTAGATATCTGCTCGAGCAAAATAACTCATTTTTTCAGCATTACGGGGTCAGCGGCTGAACCTTAATATGCTTACCACACAGTTGATTTCCATTGACGACTAGTGGAACACATGCAGCAAGACATGTTGGAAGAAGGTAAATCCATCTACAGAGAAATGCATGCCTCAGGTGTGGTGTCGACTGTCGAGCCTGTCCCAAGGTACTCTCCTACATAAAAGTACAGGTTGACGTTTCTGTAGAAGAGCAAACGCAAAGTCCAATTATCTGTATTTCTTGGTTATCCAATCTTTTGTGGTATGCCGGACACTCTGCACATTTTGCATTTTCCATGAAATTGTCAATATGGGGATGCTATTATTAGCAACTAATACATGTTTCATGTGTCCAACCTATGTTCGTTGAGCTGTAACTAGATGTGTATTGTTCTTGCTTCAAGGTTTAGTCCAGTGTGCCAGCAAAATATAATGACGAGTGGAATATAGGTCCATTTGTATTTACTTTCCCCTGCTTTCACCGAAAATAGTCAGTTTTTCAGCAACCAATGCACATTTTGACAACTTAGTATGTTAAAACATGGATATACATTAGACCATTGTCTTGCTCAACTGACCTTTGTCTTGAGGAAATTCAACGTTTTTTTTCTTATCTAGCAATTTCATCTTGCTTCTAGAGATATCTCGATTCCTTTATTATGTTAGTGTTTTGTTCTTACATTCTTTTAATTCTCGATGATTTCTTGGTCACTTTCGCATCAACTTCATATTGTACTATTCATTTGCTTCTAACAATGGTAGTAAATGCAAATTAGATATAGGAATAGTTAGTTTTCTAAGGGAGTGAGAGTAGCAGCTAAAGACACTTATCTTATAGACATTTTCTATGTCAGGTATGGTCAGTGCAGACTGCATGGTTTGTTATCTAATTGTTATCTTAATGTTACGGGTTTTTGCAACTTACAGCGGTGAATTTGTTCTCAATCAATGTAAAGAATGCCTCTTTCAGTGATTTCTTTGAAGATGATGTAGTCAGCCTGTCCATACCTTCAAAGGCTATTAAATCTGAGGAACGAACTAGGAAAAAGAGAAAATGTGTTATGCTTGCTGCTCTTTTGCTCTAGATTTTGTGGCTCTATAACGCTCCGGCCTCCGGCGCAGCTCGCACCGGAACGACGGCCGCGACCCATCGGCTGCTCCGCTACTATTTGGGCGTTGGACGACTAGCTGTTTCGTTGGCTGCTCCCTCAGCTTGATGACTAGCCCCCGGCTGATCGGGATGTGGGAAGTCGGTGTCGCCTGGAAGAAAATCTACCGCCACCCACAAGATGGCCAGAGTGCCCACGATGGTGTTTGCAACATGGCCAGGCTGAGCACGGCTGCTTCTTCCCGCGACCGTCTGCTCTAGCGGCGGTGCGATTGAGATTGTTGGCTTGGCCCCATGGTCGCCGCCACGCTCGGCTTCTTCTGTAGCTTTTTATGTGTACTGCTATGTTAGATTCTTAAACAGGGTGGCAGCAATCATTAATTCAAATAAACTTTTTTGTGTTACAAGAATGTCTCGATTAAGAATAGGAATAAGCTTTTCTATATTTAGTAGTCTTGTGGCAAGGAGCAAAGTTCACCCTTCTACCCTGTTCAAATTTTTCCCATGAAGAATACTCCTTTACATTTTGTCCCGTTTAAACTTTTCCCGTGAAGAATACTCCTTTATATTGTGTCCTTGGCACAACAGTTCAAAGACCTGTCCATGATTCCTTTTAATAGTATGTATGCTATATAAATTATGTATAATGTTAGCTTCGGATCAGAAGTATATACTACTACGGTTAAAACCAAAGAGTGTTGTGTTAGATCTGTCATGGAGAATTTACCTAAAGTATGCGCATTGACAAAACAAATTATTACTTATATATGATGCACCGTGGGTCTATAATCGATCGGCTTTAATGCCATGATCGACATGTACTACACTATTTGGCGCTCTATAACCAAAGTACCTAACTGATGCCGCACTCGATATGAATTTTATCCCGTCAGTAGTTAAAGATTTGGTATGGGCGCGGCGTGCGCCGCGCCTGCTCTGGCTAGTCTAGGTTACATTAGTGTGAGATATCTGGTATGCCAGCAGCATAGCAGATTCAGCTAAATATTAGAGTATCTCCACCGGCATCTATCAAATTCGTGTCCGGCACGCTCAGTTGAATCCCCTTTGGGGTCGTCGGACCGGTGTCCACGATTTTGGTGGGCGGGGTGCCACAGCGGCGCCCCAAACCGTTGATCATTTTTTCCACGTAATAGACACAAACTCCTTGTGCACGCCTAAACCGGCGATTAAAATTCGCAATATCATTTAAATTTAAAAATATTTTATATAATTTGAATAAAATTGCAAATGCGGTGCCGCCGTAGACCTAACCCTAACCCTAGCCTACTCGTCGTCACCCCAGTCGAAGTCGTCGTCGTCGCTAGCGTCGAGCATGACGACTTTCCCCTTGGAAGAGGCGTCGGCGTCGCTGGAGAAGGGGGCGTTGCGAGCGGTGTGGGTGCTGGGGGTGGCCGTGGCCACGCTGCTGCAGCCGCCGCGGCTGCCGGATGCATCCACCGCGGTGGACTGTATCGTCTGCAGCAACCCGGCGACTCCTGCTCCAGCGTGGCCACCGACCTGGCCATGGTAGCGAGGAGACCGGGGCAGTCGCCATCCATCGGGTCGCGCAACGGCGACGGGAGGCTGTACACCGCCTCGTCGAACTGCGGCTCCTCTTTGACGGTGGCGCGTGGCTACGGTTCCGGGCGCCGTTGGCAGAGGAAAAGGCAACCCCGAGGTGGAGAGCGCCGACGGGGAGGGGTGCGGTGGCGTGAACCGTCGCGGATGACGATGCCTGGGGCTCCCCGCCTTTGCTCGATGGGGGTGCGCCGCGGCGGCGGTAGCGGCAACAGGCGGAGCGGGAGGACGTTCCCCGTCGCGGCGTGCTGCCTCACGACTTTGATTGCGCTGGCCACGGTGTGACTAGTCCGATCCCACCAGCGGCGACGCCCGGTGGCGTTCCACCGCGAAGGAGGACGTCTAGGCCGTCGACGATGTTGATGACGGCCTGCCGCTCCTCCTCAAAGCGGTCGATCCAACGCCCCCAGTTGTGCTGGCCGTCGTTGTTCTCGGGGAGGCGGCGCTCTGCTGGCGTCATCCAGCTGCGATGTCTGACGATGTAGCGGCGGACTTGCTCCGCCGTTTGGGGGACCGGTGGGACGACGAGGCCGTCGTCGGATATGTGCCACTCCTTCGGGATGCAGCAGTCCGGAGGGGCGAGAAACCCGTACCGTAAGAGCTCCCACGCGCCCTCCGTGTTGATGGTGCGCCTGCTCGTTAGGTTGGTGCCGGAGACCTCCCAGGTGTTGGCCATGACGCTGGCGCAGAAGACGGAGGGGAGGAGAGAGGATGTGCACATATCCGACGTAAACGCCTCGCGTGGGGAAGGCACAACGCCAGCACCGGAAGCACCGCGTCGTGTCGTCGGTGTAACTCCCTGTCGTGCTGCAGGCCGGCGTCCGTCGCATTGGGAACTGGCGAGCTACAGTAACGCGCACCGGCCACTTGCACGACACCTTTAATTCACGTCGGGGGCGGTTTGTTTCACTGACGGGCGGGGTCGCCTGCCGGGTAGGGTGACCGGACAATGTCTGGCGTCCCAGGCAGACCCCCAAGTTTGACGGGTGGGCTGGGTGTTCGGACAGAAATTTGGCTGTTTTTTTTTGTCCGGACCCTATTGGGCTTTTTGGGCCGTTTGGGTGCCGTGGAGATGCTCTTCGCTACCCTCGAAAAAAAAAAGCTAAAGCTTAGCTAGTTAGAAACGACTAAACTCCTGAACGTGCAGGGAAATTGCATTCGCCCATAACTGGCATCCATTTCGTTGACGCGGAAGAATTTAAAGATCACGCGGTTTATTAATAAAGTCGCCACTGACAATTCAGGTTGCCAGAATTGTGCTCTCTCAAAGCAACTATGCTGAAGTCCGATACTGATCCGCCCCCACGCTCCATGACCACTAAACAGAGGTAGAGCCACAAAACTAGGACCAGGTCAGGGACCGTACTTCAGCTAGACCGCTAAGGCACTCAAATTGCTCCACCAAACCAGTATAAGAAGAAAAGATGTTCACTTTTCAGCCCTAAATTATTGTACTCTCTTCGTCTCAAAATAACTTTTATTAAGATAGATGTATCTAGATGCATTTAAGTTTAGATATATCTATTTCAATCAATTTCAACGACAATTATTTCGAGACGGAGGGAGTACAAGTTTATTTTCAGATTTTAACTCTGAAACTGATTGTTTCTAGGCTTGAACCGTTAAATCAGTTTACATTGCCCCTGGCATGTCCAAAGAGGTTTTGTGTTGACTGAGACGACAAAAGGCATTTCTCATGCACCTCGCCACCTTGCTTGGAAACAATCAAGGAAAGAAGAAAAAAAATAGAAATCATAATCAAAAAATGTGAAACCTTTTCAAATTGCGGAAATAGTTATGAGTCAACCTTTCAGGAACATATTTTATCATCCAAAATTAACGTTTAACCAAAGTTTTGTTGATTCTTTTTATATTGATACACGACTTCTTGCGGATAACCAAGTTGAAGATGGTAATTTTGTCCTGGACTTTTTTTTGATAAAGGGAGAATTTTATTACTTAATGTAATATTAAGCCCAGCCTCTGCATATCGAGATGCACAAAGCCGAAACCAATCCAAAGTCTAGAAATAAGACGAATTACAAAAGAAAGTAAAAACGCCTAAGGTGTTGGGGGACCAATCCGCAAATTATGCTGCCACCCATGCTGGGATAAAAAAGGCCTTGCCGTATCCTTCAGCCTGGTACACACCTCCAAGAAAAGATCCCGGTGCTCCATACGCTGCAGCGGAATCCAAGTATGGAGAATAGTTGTAGTCCTGAAGATAATCTGCAACATAGAACAATTTTTATCATTAAAAACCTTGTCATTTCTACAAATCCACATCGACCAAATCACGGCAAGCACTACCATCCTAATAAGTGTCTTAAACCTTTTATCTACATTATTTAACCAACTCCCAAAAATATTGGCAATGCTGGATGGTGGATATAATGTATAACCTATCTGAATGATTGACCATATAGAATTAGCAACTGTACAGTAAGAACAAGTGTTTTATTGTTTCGTCTTTATGACAGAAAACACACTGTGTACTACCATACCAATTACGTTTTGCAACGTTATCTTTAGTTAATATGACCCCGCGACGAAGATACCATGCAAAAACCTTATTTTTTAATGGTATCTTCATCTTCCAAATTTTCTTATTATTATCCATTGGCCTATCTGGTTGTAAGAGCGCCTCATACATCAAGCTCACTGTGAATTTACCATTTGAGTGTAAATTCCATCTGAACTCATCCACACCCTCTGTCAGCTCGACTGCCAACAATCGATGAACTAATTCATTACATGCTAACAGACGTACCCTGACCAGGTCTCTCCTGAACGTCACGCTTGGTGGGAAATTTTCCAACACCGTAGCAATCGTATCGCTTTTGTGTCGTCCGAGAACTATGTTGTATAAAGCTGGATATTGTTCTCGGAGTGTGGTAGAATCTAACCACTTATCCTCTCAGAACCTTATCTCAGAACCATCTTTGATGGAGAAAGATCCTAATGGAAAGAAAAAAATTCTTTGTTGCCATTAGACCAGGCCAAAAGTGTGAATCACCTGATTTCCATGAAACCTGGGAAAGCGCTCTTGAGCCTATATACTTTCTCCTAAGAATAGTTTGCCATATCCCATCTTCAGTAGGGAGCTTAAACAACCATTTACCAAGAAGAGCCTTATTCTTGACCTGGAGGTCATGAATCACTAAACCACCATGGTCTTTAAGGCGGCACACTACATTCCATTTGGCCAACCGGTATTTTTCTTCTCACCATCCCCTTGCCAAAAAAACCTTGATCGAAAATAATCTAATCGATGCAAGACACCTTTTGGTAGTTGGAAGAAGGAAATCATATACAACACCATATTACTTAGTACTGAATTAATGAGAACCAACCGCCCACCCAAGGATAGTAGTTTTCCTTTCCAACTACACAACCTTGCCTGAATTCTTTCCTCAACATGTTTCCATTGAGCAATCATTAGCCTCCTGAAATGAATCGGGATGCCTAGATAGCTAATAGGGAAAAGACCCTGACCACATCCAAAAAGCTCGGCATAAAGGTCAGCGTCATCTTAAGCGTCACCGAAACAAAACAACTCACTTTTATGATAATTGATCTTTAGACCAGATAGCTGTTCAAACGCTGAAAGAATCAGTTTCAGGTTTTTTGCTTTTTCCATGTCATGATCCATAAAGAGAATTGTGTCGTCTGCATATTGAAGGATAGACAACACCCCATCCACAAGATGAGGTATTACCCCTTCAATCTGACCCTCAAGTTTTGCTCGCTCAATGATTATGGCTAACATATCAGCCACTATATTAAATAATATGGGTGATAATGGGTCGCCTTGCCGTAACCCTTTTTTCGTTTGGAAGTATGGACCAATGTCATCATTGACTTTGATAGCCACACTACCCCCCCGAAACAAAGTTACGTATCAATGAACACCGCTCCTCGGAGAATCCTTTCATCCTAAGAGTTTGTTGAAGAAATGACCACTTGACTTTATCATAAGTCTTCTCGAAGTCAATTTTAAGAATCACTCCATTCAGCTTCTTACGATGCATTTCATGGACTGCTTCATGTAAGACCACAACCCCATCCAGTATGTTACGTCCTTGCATAAAAGTTGTCTGAGTCGGGCGGACCACATGATCTGCAACCGTATTAAGCCTTATTGTCGCGGACTTGGTGAATATCTTGAAGCAAACGTTAAGAAGGCAGATAGGTCTATACTGTTGAATCCTCTCTGCTTCATTAACCTTTGGCAACAAAATAATTTCCCCAAAATTAATTCGAAACAGCTCCAATTGTCTAGCATGTAAGTCATAGAACAACTCGAGCAAATCTCTTTTAATCATGTCCCAAAAATGCTGATAAAACTCAGCCGGGAATCCATCCAGACCCGGAGCTTTATTATGTTCCATTAAGAAGACCGTCTTTTTCACCTCCTCCTCGGAATACGGAGCGGCAAGATAAGCGTTCTCCTCATCAGAAACCTGAGGAATATCCTCTATCCGAGATTCGTCCAGGGAGAAATCACTCTCATCGGGCTCACCGAACAAATTTTTATAATACCTCGTGATATAATTTTTTAACCGGTCATGGCCTTCAATCATGCCCTCCTCCTGATCGAGAGAGTGAATGAGTTTTTTCCTATGTCTACTATTAGCAAGACTATGGAAGTATCTCGTATTCGAATCTCCCTCCAGTAAGAATTGAGCCTTTGATCTTTGGTACCACTTGATCTCCTCGTCACGGAGGATCCCCACCATCTCCGCATTAGATTGTTTTTTAATTCAATCTCATGCGTGGAAAGCGGTCTCCATTCCGCAAGAGACTCTAGCTCATCAATAATTGCTGACAACCGGATTTTCTCTTTTTTGAGAAGTCCAACCAAATGTCTTGCCCAACCCTTTAGGTGTTTACGCAAAGCGCGTGTTTTATTATTCCACCTATCGAAAGGGGTGGCTCCATTGACTGGACGCGCCCATACCATCTTAACCATATCAACGAAACCATCACGGTTTAACCATCCTAGTTCAAATTTGAACTGATGAGAACGGTGGATGTTTTTTGATCCAGTGCTTAATAGTATGGGGGCATGATCTCATAATGCTTCAATACGTTCAAGAACCCTTACCGAGGTCATTGGGAACTTAGATTCCCAACCAGCTTCCACCAGTACATGGTCCAACTTCTCGTATGTCGGCTCTGGGAGACTATTAGCCCAAGTGAACTGTCTCTCGGGCATTGTTACCTCTTTTAAATCAAGACTGTCAATTACAGCGTTGAATAAAAGGGGCCAATGATTATCAAATCTGCCTCTACTCTTCTCGTGTGGGAACCTTAACAAATTAAAATCCCCACCTATAAGTATAGGATAAGGGTTATCTTTTGCTAAATTCACTAGCTCACGAAGAAAATCAGGCTTATGCTCATCCTGGGCAGAACCATACACGGTGACAAGGCTCCATTTGAAGTTATCAGCTTTGTTACGGATGTGAAACTTTATATGAAAGTCCCCTTCCGACGAAGCTAACACCTCCATGGTATCCTTTCTAACACCAAGTAAAATGCCCCCAGAACGTCCCCGAGGTGGACGTGAAACCCATGCGAAGTCCACACCTCCAGATAGGCTGTTAAGTAGACTCGTCGAGAAATCACGTTTTCCAGTCTTGGAAATACCCACAAAATCCAAGTTATGATCCCGAATAGAATCCGCAATACGAACATGTTTAGCCAAGTCCCGAAGACCTCTGCTGCTCGAGAAAATGCCATTCATCGAAAAACCATTGGAGATGTGGGAACATTTGACTTTTTCTTAGGCGATTTTTTCTTTTTCAAGGAGTCAGATTTAGACTTACGTCTTGATGCTTTTAGATCATAAGCTGAACTAAGCACCGCCTCGTCCAATCCCCCCTCCGAAACATCCCCAATCAAATGATCAAGAAGCTGGACATCAATTGTGTCATGCAGCTCGTCCTCATTCAACTGTGGAGAAGAAGACTTAGCCGAAACTTTTGGTACGACTGTTAACCGGTCATATTCCATACGTTTCAGGGCCTTCGTCGAGATATCTATTTTGTCAACATTTTTTCCTAGGCTAAAACCGATAGTAGACAACTTGGCCGAAATAGTAGCAGATGATAAAGCAAGAAAAGATTTATCACTCCCGTACCTGCGTAGTCGTTGTACATCTCGGCCTTCCGCCTCATGGACCTCGTCATCGCGTCCTCATCCGTGCACGAGGATCCGCCAGGGGCCACAGCATGCCTCTTGCTCCTCCGCAGGGTCGACTGTGCGGGTGTCGGACAAGTCGAAAATCCGACACCGCACTGTCGTACCCATATAACTCCTGATGGCTAGCAGCCGACGATCCACCTCCAAATGCAGCGATCGAGCCAGTCGCTGCACCCGTGCGCTGGGGGCCATCAACCGGCCCAGCAACACTGAGTGGCGCACCGCTATCCAGTGCCGCGGGCGACCGGGAAGACACCCAGCTGGGACTGTGCAACTCTGCCGGCCTACCCGCGAGAGGAGCTAGCCCGCCAGCCGAAGTGGGCTAGGCTGTGGCCGCCCCCATCCGCTCGAGCTCACCTGCCGAGCAGCAGAAGCGAGCGACGACGAGCTCGACACCGCTGCAGGCGACGGAGTAGGCTCCCACACAGGAGCCAACCGCACCAGCTCTCGGCCCGCTGGAGGAGAAACCTTGCCACTCGTGACCACATCCTGGCCCAACTGGATCCGGGTAAACTCGCGACCAGTACAACCAGAAACAGCAACCACGTCCGCCGAAGCACCCCCTGAAAGAGAAGGAAACAAAACAGTGCATGTACCCTTTTTTGCTGAACCAGGAGCTGCGGACACTGTTGGAGAAGATCCAGACCGATCCACATTTCTATCCCTCGACAATTGTAGACCACGCGCCATATCCACAATTTCTTTACCCCTCGGTGTTTGTGGGTTGGGATTGAGAGGCGTCACAACATAACCAGTAGGAATCACAACCGTCGAGAGCAAATTGACCGTAGACGCGCCCGGACCAGTAGAATCTGCCTGAGGCATCGGAATATCCCCATCCACTACAGCCGCTGACTCACGAACAACCGAGACATCACGATTATCCTCCTCCATCCCATGAGCATCATCCTCCTTATCATCCCGCCTCCACATGAACGGAGAGAGGTCTGGCTCGGGAACGTAATCCACCGTCTCCTTATCAAAGCGGAAAGTGTACACTTTTAGGAGAAGAAAAGCATCCGATTTCACCACCTTTGAGTTGAAGATACCAACATCCCTCATAGCCACGCGAATACGAATAACATTGCGTCGATGTAGCGCCAAAAGATCCACATCAAGAGTCTTGCCAATGAGTGTCCCCACCGCCCAAAGACCAAGAAAATGTCTCAGCGTATGAGGAACCCCAGCCACGTGAACCCAAGTGGTGCCAAGCTCATCAGTGTGCATGACCTCGTCCTGCCTCCAAGCTTTAAAAGTAACCCTGGACTGACTATTAGGCACACGCAACTCAAAATCATCCACACTCGGTAAATCAGCCATGGACGGAAAGTTAATCAAGAAAGAATTTTCTTCGTGCAAGATGGCCTCCCACCTCCATGCAGACTGCACCGGACACAGCCTAGCCACCAGACTCTGAATCACCTCCGCAGACACACTGGGACCAGTGACTATAGCTCTAGAAATTGGTGACGAACTCGGAGCCAGGTGGGCTTTGAACAGACTATCTGGCAAGTGGCTGAACATCGTCTCCTCACTCTCTATACCTCCCAACCCAGCATACGGTTTAGGCAACCGGAGAACTGTACATCGAGAAGTTGGGTGAACAATATTTTCACAAATAAGACAGTAGTGATCCACGGCGCACTCCTTAGTTGTAACACCTGGGGTGTTTCCCTAAGATAGAAAATTGGTTGTTTTTCTTTTTGCATTGCATCACATGCATCATATGCATTGCACCATGTTTTCAAAACAACTGAAAAGTTCAAACCAATTTAAACTATCAAAACATGTCCAAAATTTCCAGTCTAAAAATTGCACACTAAACAATTTGTTTCCACTAGCTTTGAAGTTGATTTATTTAATTTGCTTGTTAAATAAAAAATTCCTTTTTATCAACACCCTAATGGCAAATTCAAATTCAAATCAATTCCTCCATAATTGGCATGATCCAATTGTGGTTTAAGAATTAAAATCTTGCAAGCATTTTAAACTCACCAAGTTTTCATAGTGTTTGATCTTATTAAATAAAACTTGTTTATTTTAAAAATCAAAGCTATGTGAAAACCCTATTTGAAATTCAACTAACAAATTAAAATCAAACTAATATTTCAAATTTTTGAAATCAATGTTAACATTGCTTTGACCTTGTTGTTTTGTAAATCACTACAAAATGATTTCATAAAACATCACACCTATTTCTATCCCTATCCCTTTTCTTTTCTACAAAAAAAGAGAACAAAAGAGAAAAAATAAAAAGAAAAGGTGAGCTGTGGGAGACAGGCCAGCCCCACGGCCAGCCCACAGCCTTCTCCCCACTTCCCCCAGCCCACCTAGTGGCCCAACCCACCCCTCTCTGGCCCGGTACCCCTTCGCTGCGAGGAGATCGTCCTCCTCAGCTGTCGTCATCGTGTACGAACACCTCCACCACCGTGAGATCTTCTTCCCCCCCTCCGATGTGCTGCCGTACGAGCTCGACCCCATCCCATAAAACCTCCACCTCCCCTCTGCTCGCCCTAGACCCCCTCTCCCATCTGGCGCGCCGCCATCTCTCCCTTCTACCCCTCGCCTCTGAACTTTCCCTTCTCTGAAACTCCCTGCACCACCGGGGACCCGCCGTCAGAACTCGCCGCGGAACCGCGTCGTCAGCCGTCCTCGGGCCCTTCCCGGGGCGGGAATGGAGTGGCCACCACCCAGGCGTCCTCTGCGTCGAGTCTGGGGCGTGAGGCGGCCCGAGGAGGGCGCACGCTTCCGTTTCCCGCCGCCGGTCGCCGCTGCCGTCGACAGCTCCCCGCGCTTCATCGCCACGACCCCGCTGTGAGCCCCTCTGCCCCTCTTCCCTCTGTTCCCTTGGCACACGCACGCCCACCTGCACGCCTCCACACGCAAGTGCACACCACCATCCCGTTGATCGCCGCCGATCGCTGCCTGTTTCCCTCCTGACAAAGCCTGAACTTTGTTCAGTCAAAAATTCAGTTAAACACTCGACGTTCACCTCTTATTCAGTCAGCCGCGTGGTGTATCACCAAACTAATCGCAGCCCACTGGCGTTGTTCCTTGCGCGCACCACGGTAGACCGCGGGTTCGAATCCCTGGTGAGGCAAAAGCCCCCAATTTTTGCTCTTTATCCACGCGCCCGCGGCTGGCCCCACTGGTCAGCGACCGTGGAGGCCAGCACAGCTGCCACCCACGACTGCGTGTGCGCCAGCGGGGCGAGGGCCCGTTTGTCATCGACCTAGGGTCGCTGTGCCGTTGTGCTGCATCCATTTTTGGGCGCAGTTTTCGCAGAGAGGCACTGTCCCCACTGTTTCCTTCACATCCAGGTCCCTAAAAATCACAGTTTGGTCCCTGTTTTTCTTTTGCCCCTAGAAATTGCAAACAAACTCCAAATTTAAAATGTAAAATATGTTTTTCAGTCAAAATTCAATGACCTTTCTGTTTATCACCTTTGTTCTGCAATTTGGACAATTAAAATTAAGGTTATTTAATAATCCTTAAAAATGACAAATTAAATGGCATAACTAATAACTTTCACATGCTTGCTTCAAATTAAATACTCAAAACATGAAATCCATCCCAAATTAAATGCCACACTTGAATATCAACCTTGTTTTCTGGTTTACAACATTTAAATTGGATATTTGCTTCACCTCTTAATTAATGCATTTAAATTGGTAATATGCTTAACTAAATCATTTACAATTGTTTCCTAACAAATAAAATATGTTTTCCATCCCAACTTCAATGTTCTTTCTGTTTATTAAATAATATCCTAGTTTTCTATAATTAAAAGTGGTGAACAAATTAATGCTTTACTTAAACCATTTAAAATGTAATAATTCATAACTAAATAATTACAATTCCAAAAATGACAAATGAATTACCAACTTGAAGCTAAACTTGTTTTCTTGCTGTTTTCATGTTGCATCTTGCCATTAATCACTTGAACATAAAGTTTGCTATTAGTTTACTAACATTAACTATGTATGCACCATGGACTTTGCCATTTGCATCTCAAATGCATATGGGTTCATTTAAATTGATTCCTTATGTCAACTAGTTTATCTTGATGCATCCTTAAACTTGTCATGCATCCATATCTCGATCATGCTGGATCTTTTGCCGTAGAAGTAATTGTTGCATCCGGTGTTTGTTCGAGGTTCGTTGCTTCTTCGCGGATAGGACGTTGAGATGATGTGAGCAACGACAAGTTCTTCGGATGTACCTCTACTTGCAGGATTCCAGGCAAGTATACTCACTTGCTGCCAAATGGCTGCCTTTCATCACTTGTTACCGATTCTTTCCGTTGTTCTTATTCTAGCCTTATGATTCGTTGCTTGTGTCTCGATCCTATCATATGTTACCTTGCAACCATGATATAGCCTTCCTTCCACTTCCTATCAACTGTTGTTTGTTTACCCCGTTGGCCCTCGTGTCGTAGTTGCATGCTTAGGGTTGTTTGTGCTCGAGTCTTGTCGTCCTTTATCTTATCACCTGTTTAGTTTGATATTTGGGTTTTCAATTCAATCAACAACATGTTAATGTTTTGGGTAATAATAATTTGATGATAAGGCACCGGCAGGAGGCCGGGTATGGTTTTGAGGCCTGCTAGTGTCGACCCTAATTAGGAAAAGGGTCTTGTCTACTGATCCATGATGAGCGCACTAACCGCATGTGGGAAGCGAGTATGGGCGCCCCCTCAACTTGATTCGATTCGCATCTCGTCCAAATCGCCACACTTAGTTCGGGCTTTCCATTTGATGCATGCATGTGCAGGTGCGAACCCTTGGCGCCAGGGTGGAACTTTTGTAGTCGGCATTTAGGGCGGCGTGGTCTTAGAGTGCTATGAGGGTCCCCCTTTTCTTTGTGGGGGCTCGATTAGCCGCGCACGCACAGCATGTGGTTCTTTGGGCTTGATGCGAAGAAGAGTTGGGTTGTGTTGAGTGCCTCGCTTGGTGGAAGTGCATTTCCATCCTGGCGGGGTATTCTTACGTGTACGGCCAAATTGGTGCATCCCTGCAGGGTTAAATCTTCTCGAGAAGCCGTGTTTTCCGCGGTTATGGTTGACTTGGTGAAAGTACTGGCTAACAAGTACTCAGAACAACTTTCACCTAACTAATGATAACTTGACTAGTAATAGTCTGATTGCCACAATAACTTGAACCATCATTAATCCAACTGTGTGAGTTATCCTCGGATTGCTTCTTTGGATAAGGGGCGAGATCCAGGATGGGTTTGTTTGGAGTTAGTTGTTAGTTGGTTACGATACGCTATCTTATCCCTTTCTCGTAGCCGGATGTTGTAGCGAGTCTCTGTAGTTGGTTAGTGCAGCCCGCTGCAGCTTCTTTACAATAATCCTTTCCTTTCCGTTGAACCCAAAGTATTTGCATCTTGTGATGACTGGGTACGCCGGTATCTTGTGAGTATGGTTTATCCACTTGCCAGTACTTAACCGTACTGACCCACGAATCCTTTTTCGTGGCTGCATATTCAACATTGCAGTCAACCGGTTTGAAGGCTGACGACGTTAGCTTGGGAATCCCTCCGGCTTGGCCTGGGCAGGGATTGGACGCTCTCGGTTATCTTCAGGACTCTTAGTCCAATTTGTATCTTGTCCGTAGTCGGACGCTATGTTGTTTCTTCCGCTGTTATTTGGATCTTTGTATTGTATCAGTTGTATCCTTGACTCGTTTGAGTCCTCTTGTATATATCTCTTCTGTTGTTGTGGATTATTCGTGAACTGTTGTAATGTTATCACAAGTGGCAACCTGGAATCGGTTATTATGCGGATTTAGCGGAAATGCTGAAATCTGCATAGTGCCCGATCTCGGGGCGTCACAAATGGTATCAGAGCCTTGGTTCCGATTCCCGATATTGTTTCGATACGAATGGTTATCGAAGCAATGGGTCCGCAAAGCCTGTAGGATAACCTCGCTAACGGTCGTTGTTTCTAGAGTGCCAAAAACTATTTTTGCTAAACTATTTTGGAAAAACGTCTCAATAGGATTCCTGTTTTCTCCTTATCTCTATTCTATTTCCCCTCCCATCTTATTTGTTTTGGAGTCTCCCCTCTTGTCTATTTTCAAGTGTTAGGATCCTACGTGGGTGGACGTTTTCTGAGCCTTTAACCTAATAGGTTCGATCATCGGAGGATTCCTGGTGGAAGAACATCGTCATCAGCCCGAGCAAGATCCCCTTGTTAGTGGTGTCGAGAAGCCCTTGTTAGTGGTGTCGAGGAGATCAACTGGAAGCACGAAGAATCGATAGTCGAACTTCTTTCCCCTCCCGGGTTAGTAGGTGGATTGCGAGGGCGCAATCCCTTGTTAGTGGTGTCGTCTGTAACACCTGGGGTGTTTCCCTAAGATAGAAAATTGGTTGTTTTTCTTTTTGTATTGCATCACATGCATCATATGCATTGCACCATGTTTTCAAAACAACTGAAAAGTTCAAACCAATTTAAACTATCAAAACATGTCCAAAATTTCCAATCTAAAAATTGCACACTAAACAATTTGTTTCCACTAGCTTTGAAGTTGATTTATTTAATTTGCTTGTTAACTAAAAAATTCCTTTTTATCAACACCCTAATGGCAAATTCAAATTCAAATCAATTCCTCCATAATTGGCATGATCCAATTGTGGTTTAAGAATTAAAATCTTGCAAGCATTTTAAACTCACCAAGTTTTCATAGTGTTTGATCTTATTAAATAAAACTTGTTTATTTTAAAAATCAAAGCTATGTGAAAACCCTATTTGAAATTCAACTAACAAATTAAAATCAAACTAATATTTCAAAATTTTGAAATCAATGTTAACATTGCTTTGACCTTGTTGTTTTGTAAATCACTACAAAATGATTTCATAAAACATCACACCTATTTCTATCCCTATCCCTTTTCTTTTCTACAAAAAAAAGAGAACAAAAGAGAAAAAATAAAAAGAAAAGGTGAGCTGTGGGAGACAGGCCAGCCCCACGGCCAGCCCACAACCTTCTCCCCACTTCCCCCAGCCCACCTAGTGGCCCAACCCACCCCTCTCTGGCCCGGTACCCCTTCGCTGTGAGGAGATCGTCCTCCTCAGCTGTCGTCATCGTGTACGAACACCTCCACCACCGTGAGATCTTCTTCCCCCCCTCCGATGTGCTGCCGTACGAGCTCGACCCCCCCCATAAAACCTCCACCTCCCCTCTGCTCGCCCTAGACCCCCTCTCCCATCTGTCGCGCCGCCATCTCTCCCTCCTACCCCTCGCCTCTGAACTTTCCCTTCTCTGAAACTCCCTGCACCACCGGGGATCCGCCGTCAGAACTCGCCGCGGAACCGCGTCGTCATCCGTCCTCGGGCCCTTCCCGGGGCGGGAATGGAGTGGACACCACCCAG
This sequence comes from Alopecurus myosuroides, assembly GCA_028641055.1. Classification (NCBI taxonomy): domain Eukaryota; kingdom Viridiplantae; phylum Streptophyta; class Magnoliopsida; order Poales; family Poaceae; genus Alopecurus; species Alopecurus myosuroides. The sequence continues at coordinate 191,783,890 of CM054061.1, forward strand.
GCGTCCTCTGCGTCGAGTCTGGGGGCGTGAGGCGGCCCGAGGAGGGCGCACGCTTCCGTTTCCCGCCGCCGGTCGTCGCTGCCGTTGACAGCGCCCCGCGCTTCATCGCCATGACCCCGCTGTGAGCCCCTCTGCCCCTCTTCCCTCTGTTCCCTTGGCACACGCACGCCCACCTGCACGCCTCCACACGCAAGCGCACACCACCATCCCGTTGATCGCCGCCGATCGCTGCCTGTTTCCCTCCTGACAAAGCCTGAACTTTGTTCAGTCAAAAATTCAGTTAAACACTCGACGTTCGCCTCTTATTCAGTCAGCCGCGTGGTGTATCACCAAACGAATCGCAGCCCACTGGCGTTGTTCCTTGCGCGCACCACGGTAGACCGCGGGTTCGAATCCCTGGTGAGGCAAAAGCCCCCAATTTTTGCTCTTTATCCACACGCCCGCGGCTGGCCCCACTGGTCAGCGACCGTGGAGGCCAGCACAGCTGCCACCCACGACTGCGTGTGCGCCAGCTGGGCGAGGGCCCGTTTGTCATCGACCTAGGGTCGCTGTGCCGTTGTGCTGCATCCATTTTTGGGCGCAGTTTTCACAGAGAGGCCCTGTCCCCACTGTTTCCTTCACATCCAGGTCCCTAAAAATCACAGTTTGGTCCCTGTTTTTCTTTTTCCCCTAGAAATTGCAAACAAACTCCAAATTTAAAATGTAAAATATGTTTTTCAGTCAAAATTCAATGACCTTTCTGTTTATCACCTTTGTTCTGCAATTTGGACAATTAAAATTAAGGTTATTTAATAATCCTTAAAAATGACAAATTAAATGGCATAACTAATAACTTTCACATGCTTGCTCCAAATTAAATACTCAAAACATGAAATCCATCCCAAATTAAATGCCACACTTGAATATCAACCTTGTTTTCTGGTTTACAACATTTAAATTGGATATTTGCTTCACCTCTTAATTAATGCATTTAAATTGGTAATATGCTTAACTAAATCATTTACAATTGTTTCCTAACAAATAAAATATGTTTTCCATCCCAACTTCAATGTTCTTTCTGTTTATTAAATAATATCCTAGTTTTCTATAATTAAAAGTGGTGAACAAATTAATGCTTTACTTAAACCATTTAAAATGTAATAATTCATAACTAAACAATTACAATTCCAAAAATGACAAATGAATTACCAACTTGAAGCTAAACTTGTTTTCCTGCTGTTTTCATGTTGCATCTTGCCATTAATCACTTGAACATAAAGTTTGCTATTAGTTTACTAACATTAACTATGTATGCACCATGGACTTTGCCATTTGCATCTCAAATGCATATGGGTTCATTTAAATTGATTCCTTATGTCAACTAGTTTATCTTGATGCATCCTTAAACTTGTCATGCATCCATATCTCGATCATGCTGGATCTTTTGCCGTAGAAGTAATTGTTGCATCCGGTGTTTGTTCGAGGTTCGTTGCTTCTTCGCGGATAGGACGTTGAGATGATGTGAGCAACGACAAGTTCTTCGGATGTACCTCTACTTGCAGGATTCCAGGCAAGTATACTCACTTGCTGCCAAATGGCTGCCTTTCATCACTTGTTACCGATTCTTTCCGTTGTTCTTATTCTAGCCTTATGATTCGTTGCTTGTGTCTCGATCCTATCATATGTTACCTTGCAACCATGATATAGCCTTCCTTCCACTTCCTATCAACTGTTGTTTGTTTACCCCGTTGGCCCTCGTGTCGTAGTTGCATGCTTAGGGTTGTTTGTGCTCGAGTCTTGTCGTCCTTTATCTTATCACCTGTTTAGTTTGATATTTGGGTTTTCAATTCAATCCACAACATGTTAATGTTTTGGGTAATAATAATTTGATGATAAGGCACCGGCAGGAGGCCGGGTATGGTTTTGAGGCCTGCTAGTGTCGACCCTAATTAGGAAAAGGGTCTTGTCTACTGATCCATGATGAGCGCACTAACCGCATGTGGGAAGCGAGTATGGGCGCCCCCCTCAACTTGATTCGATTCGCATCTCGTCCAAATCGCCACACTTAGTTCGGTCTTTCCATTTGATGCATGCATGTGCAGGTGCGAACCCTTGGCGCCAGGGTGGAACTTTTGTAGTCGGCATTTAGGGCGGCGTGGTCTTAGAGTGCTATGAGGGTCCCCCTTTTCTTCGTGGGGGCTCGATTAGCCGCGCACGCACAGCATGTGGTTCTTTGGGCTTGATGCGAAGAAGAGTTGGGTTGTGTTGAGTGCGTCGCTTGGTGGAAGTGTATTTCTATCCTGGCGGGGTATTCTTACGTGTACGGCCAAATTGGTGCATCCCTGCAGGGTTAAATCTTCTCGAGAAGCCGTGTTTTCCGCGGTTATGGTTGACTTGGTGAAAGTACTGGCTAACAAGTACTCAGAACAACTTTCACCTAACTAATGATAACTTGACTAGTAATAGTCTGATTGCCACAATAACTTGAACCATCATTAATCCAACTGTGTGAGTTATCCTCGGATTGCTTCTTTGGATAAGGGGCGAGATCCAGGATGGGTTTGTTTGGAGTTAGTTGTTAGTTGGTTACGATACGCTATCTTATCCCTTTCTCGTAGCCGGATGTTGTAGCGAGTCTCTGTAGTTGGTTAGTGCAGCCCGCTGCAGCTTCTTTACAATAATCCTTTCCTTTCCGTTGAACCCAAAGTATTTGTATCTTGTGATGACTTGTGAAAGAACATAGGTTCTAAATCCTGTTTTGAGTGTTTGATTACAACATATAGATGGACTAACGTGGTTTGCTAAGTGTACTCAGAAAACATAGTCCCGTAAATGTCTTACAAAGTTCAACAATAAGTGAGAAAATGCTACGGGAAATTACAAGGAAGAGTTGAAAAGAAACGGCGAAAAGAAAGGAGAAAAGGAAGAAAGGTGCAGGGTGGCCGGCCTCCAGGCCGGCCTGGCCGGGCTCCAGGCCGGGCAGGCGCAGCTCCTGGCCAGCCCCACGCCGGCCCCAGGCCGGCCCCCAGGCTGGGGCTTTCGGGTGGGGGTCCGGCCTCACCCCTCGCCCACGCCGGCCCCAGGCCGGCCTCCAGGCCGGGGCGCCCGGGTGGGGGGCCGGCCTCCCCCCTGTTCCACGCCGGCCAGGCCGGGTCGGCTGCAGCCACGCCGGCCTCCCCCTGCGCCCACGCCGGCCCCAGGCCGGCCCCCAGGCCGGGGTGGGTTCTGGCCCGGCCCTGGCTGCCCCCAGGCCGGCCAGGCCGGCCCCCAGGCCGGGGTGGGTCGCAGGAAGGGTGTTCCCCCCCTAAAAACGGCCATATTTCGACAAGACTATATATACGGGGTCTTCACCTACCTTTGCTCTTTGTCAATCCCACTCACTCTCTCTCTCACCACCATTGATTGACCAAGCTCAAGCTCAAGAACAAGATCTCCACAAATCCCCAACCAAAGCTCGTGATACTTTGGGATTTGAAGGAGACACCCCCGATCTACAACTCCACCGAGCCGATTAGAAATCCACCCACTCATCCCATAGGGATCTTGTCATTCTTAGTTCATTGGAGCTAGGAATCTTGTTGCTCTTAGTTCATCGGAGCTCGGAGCCTTGTTGATATCCCCGGTGCTTTTGTGCCCGTGGATCTTGCTTCTAGGAGTCTTGGCGGCTCTTGGGATTTGGTGAGGACCCTCCAATCTTGTGGAGTGTGCCTCATCCTTGTAAGGGTTCTAGTTGTCAACCTCAACGGCAACATAGTGATTCGAGTCTATCCACATCGGTGGAAGATCTCGAAGGAGATACGGTGTGGCATTTGAGGCCTACTCGGTGTTCCACTTTGGTGGCACCGCACCGCTCCAACGGAGATTAGCTTCCATTGGGAAGTGAACTTCGGGATAAATCTCCGCGTCATTGTGTTCGGTTATCCATCAACTTATCTTTACTTGTTGCTACTAGCTTAGTCATATTGTTCACCTTGTGCTAGTCGTAATTGCTCAACATATAGGATTGTCCATCTAGTTGCATACTCTAGATAATCTATATTTGAGCTTTGCCTTGTTAACTTGAAAAAGAAGTTAAAATTTGTAGTTAACCTATTCACCCCCCCTCTAGTTAACCTCTCGATCCTTCAATTGGTATCAGAGCCTCGTCTCTTTATAAAAGGCTTTACCGCCTAAAGAGGAGGTGAGGATGGCCGATGATCCCGTCACCATGGATGGGATTCAAAAGCTAATCCAAGCTATGATTGATTCTTCCGAGAAGAAGATGGAGGGACTAATAAAAGAATTGACATCTCCATCTAAGCAACCTAGTGAAAAGATTATCTTAGATGAAAATGGAAACCCCTTGCCAACTAAAGAAGGAAGTGATACAACTTCACCTTTTAATAATGGTGCACCATCAAATGGTAGTGGTGGCAATTCTTTTGGCTATGCATACAACAATGCTCCTAATGTTCAACATCCGCATGTCTCTCATCTTGGTCCACCTCCTTTGGTGGATCGGCATCGTTTTACTAATTGGAAAGCTTCCATGAAGTCTTACATGTGCAGCTCTTCAATGCAAATATGGAGAATTGTTGAAAAGGGATATGAGCCAAAGGATCCCGCTAATCTAAGCTCAAGTGACATCATTGATGAGCAACTCAACGCTCATGCCTTGCACATGTTGGAAAGGGCAATGGAGAAGGAAGGAGTTGAGCACATCCGGTCCTTCACAAGTGCAAAGAAAGCTTATGATGGTCTTGTTGATATGTTTGACGGCAATGTCAACCTCCAAAGGTCCAAGAGGTCAATCATTCAAAGAAAAGTTGAACACTTTCATTTGGGCGACGGAGAGAACATAGAAGACATGTTTAGAAGACTCAAGGCTCTTGTTAATGATATGAGAGATGGTGGATTCACGGATTGCACGGAGAATTGGGTCAAGGAGAAATTCCTTCTCACCTTGATGCCATATAATGAAAACATGGTGATGAATGTACAAGCAAGGGCCGACTATTTGGACCTATCCCCCAATGATGTCCTAGGTCTTTTTATCACTCTCAAGGTCATGAAACAAACCTCCGATGATGTCATGGCCCGTGTGAACGGAGCAAAGAAAGCATCTCTTGCCTTGAAGGCCAAGGTCATTCCCCATGAAGATAATGACTCGAGTGATGATGGTGCTTCTATGCATGAGGTCTCCGAGAGAGAAATGAGGACATCACATGATGAATGCTTAGCTCTTGCTCAACACAAGTGGTGGAAGAAAGGAGACTTTAGATCCAATGCCACCAAGAACAAAGGAAAGGAATCCTCTAGCACGAAGAAAGCAAGAACTTGCTTCAATTGTGGAGATTCCGAGCACTTCGTTGCCGAGTGTCCTTTCAAGAGTAGAATTGAGAATGGAGGAAGACTTATCAAGAAATCCACCTTCATTCCCAAGTCCAAGAACTTCATCAAGAGAGGCCCTCCTAGGGCAATGATTGCTAACGAAGTCGAGTACACATCCGGTGGTGAAGAGGATGATGGTGAAGGCGAACAAGTAGGTATGGCGGCCATGGCTAGGGGCGTCATACCTCCTAACTTAAGCTCTCTCTTCTCCAACCCAAATGACAACAAGGGCCCCTCGATTCACAAGTGCTTCATGGCCAAGGGTGTACCCGCAAAGGTGACTCCTACACTTAAACTTGCTAACTCCTCTATTCCTTCACTACTAAATTGTGTCGAGGAAGATCCCTTGACAAACTTTGTTGAAACACTAGAAGGAGAAACTAAATCCATTTTTGTCTCTCTCATGGATCAATTAAGTGAGGCACATGGCCTCATTGATGAACATGAGGAGAGAATAATGTTGCTTGAAAAGTTTGCTCGTGATGATGCTAACAAAATTGAGGAGCTTGAGAAAGCTCTAGATGAATCACATTGTCTTAAAGAAAGCATTGAAGAAACCTTTGCAATTGACATAGCTAAAGTTAAACTTGATTGTCAACATGCTTTTGCTAAGGTAACGGAATTCATGAGTTTAAATGATGCAACTAACCAAGGGTATAATGAACTCATTAAGGATTTTGATAAGCTTAAAATTGATCATCGTACTATCTCAAATGAGCTCAAAACCTTAAAAGGAGTTAGAATTATGAATGAAAACTCTTGTGCTACTAACCCTTTGTGTGTCAAAGCAACTCTCATTGAGGAGAACAATAGGTTGAAGGCACAACTCAACAAGGGTCTTGCCACATGCATCCAAGGCCAAAAGAACCTCAATGATCTTTTGAGTAATCATAAGAGAGTTGTTGGTAAAGAAGGTCTTGGTTTTGGTTCCACATCGGAGGTGGCCTACAAGAAGAAGTCAACTCCCTCCACTAACTCTATTGTTTTTGTGAAGGAGGGGGAGTTGGCTAATGAGGAAGATGAGTTTGATATTATTGCTAAAAGTATTGTTTCTAGGAACACTACTTCTCACAACAACTTTGCGGGAAAGTATAACCCATCCTATGTGCTTCTAAAATCTACTAATGGTCATGTTTATGCAAAGTATGTAGGCACCTCATATGGTGATGATTACAAGCATGCTATTTGGGTTCCCAAGACCCTTGTGACTAACAAAAAAGGACCCATCCAAAAATGGGTACCTAAGACAAGAAGTTGATTTATTATAGGGTTGCATTTCCGGTGGAACATCATGGATGATTGATAGCGGTTGTTCCGCACACATGACCGGAAGCAAAGAAGTATTAGAAGACTTGAAACTCCAACTTCTCAAGTTTGCTCATGTAACTATTGGTGATCGCTCACAACTTAAGGTATTGGGACATGGCAAGGTGGTCATTTCTCCGGATTCATCCATTGAGAAAGTCCTCCTTGTTGAGTCCCTTGGCTATAATCTTCTTTCCGTCTTGCAACTTTGTGAATGCAATTTTACATGCGTATTTGGGCGTCACCATGTGCTTGTCCTTCACACTATTTCTCTTAAAGTAGCCTTTGTTGGATTTGTGGAAAACGGTATGTATGTAGTGGATTTCTCGAAAGAAACTACACATATTGCCACATGTCTAATGGCTAAATCCGACGTGGGGTGGCTTTGGCATCGTCGCCTAGGCCATGTCGGTATGAGAAATCTACAAACTCTTGTGAAGGGTGAGCACGTGGTAGGACTAACAAGTGTGAATTTTTCCAAAGATCGTCCTTGTAGCTCTTGTATTGCCGGAAAGATGCATGAGAAGAATCATCCCAAAACATCTATCATCGCCACAACAAGACCTTTTGAGCGCATTCACATGGACCTATTTGGTCCTCCCACATATGATAGTCTTGGTGGCAAGAAGTACTGTTTGGTTATTGTTGATGATTATACAAGATACACTTGGGTTTTCTATATCAAGAAGAAGAGTGAAACTCAAGAAAGATTCATTACTTGGGCTACCGAAGTGCAACGCCAATATGACACCAAGATATTATCCATTAGAAGTGACAATGGTTCCGAGTTCAAGAACTACACCATGGATGAATTCTTGGGTAATGAGGGGATAAGACATCAATATTCCGCCGCGTACACCCCTCAACAAAATGGTGTTGCGGAGAGGAAGAATCGCACACTTATTGATATGGCAAGAACTATGATGGCCGAGTTCAAATCCCCATATAACTTTTGGGCCGAAGCTATCAACACCGCTTGTCATCTATCTAACCGACTCTTCCTTCGTCCGATGATTGGCATGACTCCATATGAGCTTCTCACCGGTAACAAACCCAATCTCTCATATCTTCGAGTTTTTGGGTGCAAATGCCAAGTATACATAAAAGGAACTAGATTGTCTAAATTCGATGCTAGAACATTTGAAGGTATTTTTGTTGGTTATGCCACGAACTCCCACACTTATAGAGTCTACAACATATCCACCGGGTGTGTTGAAGAATCTATGAATGTGGAATTTCATGAGGATAATGGCTCCCAAGTGGAGCAAATTGATTGTGATGATGTAGGTGATGAACCATCCTCCATAGCCATAGGAAGAATGGGTGTAGGTCCACTTATACCCATTGAGGGACACCTTGTGGCAAATGAAGATGGAACTAGCTCTACGCAAGTGGAGCCCTCTACTTCAACCACCAATCAAATGGTAAACCAAGAACAAGAAGAAGATCCTAATGTGGATATCTCTCATCAAGAAAGTGATCAAGATCCACCCAATGATAATGGTGGAAGTGGTCTTGGTGATACTTCTCCAAGAACTCCAATAAGGGTGGACAATGGTCTTGATGAAGGAAATGATGAGGATGTCCCACCAAATGAACATCCCGATGATGCTCTAGTTCGTATCAAGTCTCGTCAAGCATCAAGATTGCAACAAAAGTCACTATATCAAAAGAATATAATTGGTGGCTTGGGAAGAAGTGTCTCCACTCGTGGACAAGTGCTCAAGTTTTGTGGTATTCATTCATATGTCTCTCATGTTGAACCCATCAAAGTATATGACGCTCTTGAAGATGAAGATTGGGTTCAAGCTATGCATGAAGAGCTCCATAATTTTGAAAGGAACAAAGTATGGTCTCTAGTGGAAAGACCCAAGGATCACAATATCATTGGAACTAAATGGGTGTTCAAGAACAAGCAAGATTCTCATGGGCAAGTGATTCGCAACAAAGCACGATTGGTTGCTCAAGGCTACTCTCAAGTCGAAGGACTTGACTACGGTGAAACTTTCGCTCCCGTAGCTAGGCTTGAATCCATTCGTATATTACTTGCATTTGCCACTAGTCATAACTTCATCTTGCATCAAATGGATGTTAAAAGTGCTTTTCTAAATGGACCTTTAAATGAAATGGTATATGTTAAACAACCTCCGGGATTCGAAGATCCCAAGTATCCTAACCATGTCTACTACCTCCATAAGGCTTTGTATGGCCTCAAACAAGCCCCACGTGCTTAGTATGATCACTTAAAGGAGTTCTTAGTGGATCGTGGTTTCGTGCTTGGGGTAATTGATCCCACACTCTTTACCAAAAGTGTAGATGGACATTTCTTTGTATGCCAAGTATATGTTGATGATATTATATTTGGATCATCTAACGTGAGTTTTGTAGATCAATTTGCCAAACTAATGACAAGTGAATTTGAGATGTCTATGATGGGAGAATTAAAGTTCTTTCTAGGTTTTGAGATCAAGCAATATCATGAAGGGACTTTTATTTGTCAAGCCAAATATATTCAAGACATGCTCAAGAAATTCGATATGATTAATGCCAAACCATTACCTTATCCAATGCCAACTACCACAAATCTCTCTTTGGATCATGAAGGTATACCGGTAGACCCCAAACTTTATAGATCCATCATTGGATCTTTGCTTTACCTTTGTGCATCTAGACCGGATATTATGTTTAGTGTGGGTTTGTGTGCGAGATTTCAATCTAACCCCAAGGAAAGCCATATGATTGCGGTCAAGAGAATTCTTAGGTACTTGGTTGACACTCCAACTCATGGTCTTTGGTATCCATCAAACACAACTTTTGATCTTGTGGGATACTCGGATGCGGATTGGGGAGGTGACAAAGTGGATAGAAAATCAACCTCGGGTGCTTGCCAATTTCTTGGTAGGTCTCTCGTGTGTTGGTCTTCCAAGAAACAAAATTGTATTGCCACCTCCTCCACGGAAGCGGAGTATATTTCCGCCGCAAGTTGTTGTTCTCAACTCTTATGGATGAGGCAATGTCTTAAGGATTTTGGAATTAAGATTAAGACAATGCCTCTTTTATGTGATAATGAGAGTGCCATTAAAATTGGTCACAATCCGGTACTTCATGGCAAGACCAAGCATATTGAGATTCGGTATCATTTTATTCGGGATCATGTGGCCAATGGTGATATCTCACTCTCTTATGTCAACACTAAAGATCAACTTGCCGACATCCTTACCAAGCCTCTAGATGTGAAGAGATTCAAGGAATTAAGGAGTGAGCTCAACATCATATGTGCAAGCAATTTTAGTTGATTGGAAATCTCGCATACACACCTCTACTAGACTCTTATTTGGATTTAGATGCACGCATAGACATAGGGGGAGTGTAGCTCAATCAATGAGCCAACACTACCTCTATTATGCATAAATAAACAAATCATGCCTAAATGATCATTTTTAATGACATCATGTGCTTAAATGATGAGTCTCGACAATGCACCCAAGATATATCTTCGCGGTGTCATATCGAACATACTCATACATGGTGGCTACGGCCACCGCCCATTTCTCCATCCAACATTTGGGTTCGAGTGTTCAATCAATTGCTTCTCTCTTTGAGTTCATATTTCATTTGTATCCAATGTTGCTCATTTGGTTTTCTTATTTTTCCCATTGGATACAAATGAAAACATCTTATGCATGTCATCATTCTCATATCATCCGTGCACATGGTCAAATAAAAATGCTCTACGAAACAATTTCAAGCAAATGTTGTTAGATTATATTTCATGAAAAATTTGAATTGTAATATTGATCATTTGTTTGTGTGTTGTGGGTTGATAAGTCGGGTAGGCTAATCGTTTTCCTTGTGTGTGAAAAAAAAAACACACACACACTGTCCTCCCTAACAAAAAAATTGAATAGACCAATCAAACTTGCCAAACAAAAAAAAAAAAATTTGCCAGCCTCCCACCCCGGCCTCCCCACAAGCCGTGCCGGCCCCAGGCCGGCCCTCAGGCCGGGGGCTTCGGCCAGCACCCCGGCCTCGCCTCCGCCGCGATCCGGCCCCAGGCCGGCCCTTAGGCCGGGCCGTTCGGGTGCCTGGCCGGCCTCGTGCCCGGCCTCCCGCCCTCCCGCGCCGGCCCCAGGCCGGCCGCCCCGCCCACCCGTCCGCTCCCCCATCGCCGGGCCGGCCAGGCCGGCATGCCACCCGGCCCCAGGCCGGGGTGGGGCGATGCCCCCCTCCAACCCCACGCCCCCACACTCCCTGCTTCCCCAACCGCACCAAACCGCCCCCCACACTTCTTCTTCCTCCTCCCTCATCTCCATTAGAGCCCCTAGGAGCTCTCCCTACCCCCCCTCCCCCCACCTCCCTAGCCCATCCCCTCCGCCCAAAATCACGGATCCGGAAGCCCTCGGCCTTCTCCTCCCTCTCCTCCACACGGATTTATCAATCACCCCTTATTGGAGGAGATCGGGACACTTGATTTTCTAGCCCTTTTTGGTTGACCATGGCTTCGAACTCGGGTAATTTTTCTATGGGCTACTCTATGTGTTATGTATCTGTTAGTGCCATCCATGTGTGTGCTCGTACTCATATTCATGTGCTAGATTTTTTTGTTTTCATCTCATCCTATTAGGGTTCATGTCACACCTATGTCACTCGTTTCAATCCTATCCATGAATATGTTTGTACTAGGATTCACATACTAGGATTCATATGCTAGGGTTCATACTAGGGTTCATACCACTAGGTTCTATCATGCTTTGTTCATCACATGTGTTCCATCTATTTCGTATGATATGCCATGATCCTCATACTCGATTAACCCTTATGATTATGCCATACCACTAGGGTTCATACTATGATCTATTTTTTTTCTTGACATATGTGCCACATCCTCTTATGATTATGCCATGTTGATGCTCACCTAGCCCTCAATATCATGCCTATGACCATGAATATATATTCAAAAATTTCCATTACTTGATTCAATTGTTCTATCATTAAGACCTAATGTGTATGACATCACTTAATTTTTTTTTACATTCTCATGGTTGCTTGTATGCTAAAATACCAAATATTTTGTCTCACATCAACCACTACTATCCCCATGATATGATCATATGCAAACACTATGGGGCTCGTAATTCATTTACCATGACATTGTCCCCTAGCTTCATGTTTTTTAATTATATTTTTTTTGCTTCTCTCACATAAACCAAACGACCATGTGCACTCATTATCATATTCCATCTCTATGCATCATATATTTCAGGTGACTCTCCTCCCCATGAGGATACCTCTCGCCCTCTCCGTCCTCGTGTCCCTCGCAAGAAGAGTGCTCAAACTGTTGCTGGCTCTACTCCCTCACGGAGATCCACTCTTCCTGTCAATCCTAAGGAGCCCGTGATCAAAAACTGGGGTGCTCTTAGTGCAGCTGATTTTGAGGAAGCAAGGCTCAACTTTAATCCGTATGAGTTTGGTGAACGCACGTGCTCTGATGCTCGGTTTTATTGCAAGATGCATCAAGTCATGTATGAATTCATTCTTGGCAAGCTACAGCACAGTCACGTGGATCATCATTACTTTGATATTGAGTATGCTCGCAACAAATGGCCTGAGGTAATGACCATCATGGATTTTCACAACATCACTCCTCTCATGGGTGACACACTTGCCCATCCATACTCTCCAGACTTGCTCAGGGAGTTCTACTCCACAGTTCACTTCGCATCTGGTGGCCCAACGCGTCTCCCGCGTACCTTGATATGGATGAGTGGTGGCATCCAATGTGAGGCTACTATGGACGAGTTTGGTGCTATCTTGGGTCTCCCTGACTATCACTTTGACCATTTTTATTGGTTCCGTATTCATGGGGCGCCCAGCAAGCTTATGAAGGCCAAGGATGGGATTCGTCATTGCTATCCTGAAGGTACCAGTTCCTCGCATATTCCCAAGATCAAGTTCTTCTCTGAGCATTGGTACATGATACATGCCATTCTTCGCAACACCATCGCCGCAAAATTCGGTGAGAAGGGCGAGGTCCGTAAGTGGATGATCAATCTTCTCTTCCACATTGAGCCTCAGATGCAGTCAAAGAAGCAACTAGATGTATTGGACTATATGTGGCAGGAGATGCAAACTGTTGTTAAGGAGAAGAGAGTCCCCATCTATGGCTCTTACATTCAGCGTCTGATTGAATCCCGCGTCCCCGAAGGTCTCCTCAACAATTATGCCAAAGTGACTCCGAAGAAGAATATTCTTATGTATGATACTCCTATTGAGACTGCTCATGAGCCAAGGCCGAAGCGAACCCGCACTGAGTCAGTTTCTCGCCGCTCTCCTTCACCTTCTCCTGCACCTGAGACATTTAATCTTAAGAAGATTCTTCAGAAGATGAATTGCTTCTTCATTGATAAGCAACATCAAGATTATGAGGCTTATCGCAAAGGGAAGGCATCTAGTCGCCGTCAGCGCGCCATCCAGACTGCTCTCCAGATTCCTCTTAGTCCTCCTAGCTCCGCCGAGATTTCCGAGGAGAAGTGGATGTCTAAGCATACATATTGGTGTGGAGATGATGTGAGCTCTCTTGGCTCTTTTGCGGAGGCGTACACCACAGCTGGCGCTAGCTCGAGTCAGGCTCCTCCAGAAGACGTTCATGAGGATGAAGATGAGGAGGAGATGGGCGACGAGTGATTGCATTGCATTTTTCTCCCTTTTTGGTGTATGATGCCAAGGGGGAGAACCACTCACGCATTGCATTGCATCACATGCATTCATTTGCGTCTTATCGTTGTGATTTGCTTTCTAGTTGAAACTATTTGTGTGCTTTGAGAACCTTTGTGTTATTGTAAGACTATGTTCTTAATTATCTATCGTACTCTCTATTATGTGTGTGACAATGGTTATTGAAGATCATAGCAAGATTATCAAGATATTTCCTCCACTCACTATTATCAATATATTGAAGCCATATTGAGTGAAGGTATTATTCATAAGAAGAGTGCTATGGTAAGATCTTGAAAGAAATAAACATTATTATTCATACATGTGTATCTTCAATGTTAAAAATCATGGATGAACTAATCTCTTGCACTTCACATAAATATGGTATAGTCTCATCATCATCATGATTATAAAATGTACATGTCAATTGGTATATGCACACAAATAGGGGGAGTACGAATACATGTTATTTATCTCACAAATAGCCATGCAATATTATCTATTATGCAAATCCGTATGTTGTCATCAAACATCAAAAAGGGGGAGATTGAAAGAACATAGGTTCTAAATCCTGTTTTGAGTGTTTGATTACAACATATAGATGGACTAACGTGGTTTGCTAAGTGTACTCAGAAAACATAGTCCCGTAAATGTCTTACAAAGTTCAACAATAAGTGAGAAAATGCTACGGGAAATTACAAGGAAGAGTTGAAAAGAAACGGCGAAAAGAAAGGAGAAAAGGAAGAAAGGTGCAGGGTGGCCGGCCTCCAGGCCGGCCTGGCCGGGCTCCAGGCCGGGCAGGCGCAGCTCCTGGCCAGCCCCACGCCGGCCCCAGGCCGGCCCCCAGGCTGGGGCTTTCGGGTGGGGGTCCGGCCTCACCCCTCGCCCACGCCGGCCCCAGGCCGGCCTCCAGGCCGGGGCGCCCGGGTGGGGGGCCGGCCTCCCCCCTGTTCCACGCCGGCCAGGCCGGGTCGGCTGCAGCCACGCCGGCCTCCCCCTGCGCCCACGCCGGCCCCAGGCCGGCCCCCAGGCCGGGGTGGGTTCTGGCCCGGCCCTGGCTGCCCCCAGGCCGGCCAGGCCGGCCCCCAGGCCGGGGTGGGTCGCAGGAAGGGTGTTCCCCCCCTAAAAACGGCCATATTTCGACAAGACTATATATACGGGGTCTTCACCTACCTTTGCTCTTTGTCAATCCCACTCACTCTCTCTCTCACCACCATTGATTGACCAAGCTCAAGCTCAAGAACAAGATCTCCACAAATCCCCAACCAAAGCTCGTGATACTTTGGGATTTGAAGGAGACACCCCCGATCTACAACTCCACCGAGCCGATTAGAAATCCACCCACTCATCCCATAGGGATCTTGTCATTCTTAGTTCATTGGAGCTAGGAATCTTGTTGCTCTTAGTTCATCGGAGCTCGGAGCCTTGTTGATATCCCCGGTGCTTTTGTGCCCGTGGATCTTGCTTCTAGGAGTCTTGGCGGCTCTTGGGATTTGGTGAGGACCCTCCAATCTTGTGGAGTGTGCCTCATCCTTGTAAGGGTTCTAGTTGTCAACCTCAACGGCAACATAGTGATTCGAGTCTATCCACATCGGTGGAAGATCTCGAAGGAGATACGGTGTGGCATTTGAGGCCTACTCGGTGTTCCACTTTGGTGGCACCGCACCGCTCCAACGGAGATTAGCTTCCATTGGGAAGTGAACTTCGGGATAAATCTCCGCGTCATTGTGTTCGGTTATCCCTCAACTTATCTTTACTTGTTGCTACTAGCTTAGTCATATTGTTCACCTTGTGCTAGTCGTAATTGCTCAACATATAGGATTGTCCATCTAGTTGCATACTCTAGATAATCTATATTTGAGCTTTGCCTTGTTAACTTGAAAAAGAAGTTAAAATTTGTAGTTAACCTATTCACCCCCCCCTCTAGTTAACCTCTCGATCCTTCAACTGGGTACGCCGGTATCTTGTGAGTATGGTTTATCCACTTGCCAGTACTTAACCGTACTGACCCACGAATCCTTTTTCGTGGCTGCATATTCAACATTGCAGTCAACAGGTTTGAAGGCTGACGACGTTAGCTTGGGAATCCCTCCGGCTTGGCCTGGGCAGGGATTGGACGCTCTCGGTTATCTTCAGAACTCTTAGTCCAATTTGTATCTTGTCCGTAGTCGGACGCTATGTTGTTTCTTCCGCTGTTATTTGGATCTTTGTATTGTATCAGCTGTATCCTTGACTCGTTTGAGTCCTCTTGTATATATCTCTTCTGTTGTTGTGGATTATTCGTGAACTGTTGTAATGTTATCACAAGTGGCAACCTGGAATCGGTTATTATGTGGATTTGGCGGAAATGCTGAAATCTGCATAGTGCCCGATCTCGTCAGTTTACCGAGCTTGAGCGAGTCGAGCCGAGCTGACTGCTCGGCTCGAATTCCAGCCCTATGTGAGTCCACCTTACAAAACACACATCTTTTCTTTTTAGTCCGAACAGCCCCCATGGCAGCACTCACCACAGCAGGAGCAACAATGGCCGGCGGCGTAACCTCCACCACACCAGTCGATGCCTCCGAAGTGACAGCACCAGACTGCGCTGCCACGGTAGCAGGCTGCACGACCTTCTTCTTTTTCGGTTTTCTCTTGTTACTTTTAGCAGTAGCAGCACAAACGCCCAAGGTGAATGGAACAGTGACCACCGGCGTGTGGTTCTGATTCATAGCCACAACAGGAGCAACCACCACCGGCTGCGCAAGCGCTGCAGCGAGCACCGAACCAGGTCCAGCGGCACGACCAAAGAGCATCGCGGGGCGTGTGACCGCCGTTGCCATCCCAGAAGGCGCCGAACCTCCAGCCGAAGCAGCATCCGCCGAGGTCTCCTGCGCCCATCCATCCGCGCGGTTCGGCAACATCCCCGACCTGGTCGGTGGTTGCGACGCAACCACTTCCGCGAACGAGACCGGGAACAAAGGCCGTCGCTCCTTGCTCGATGAATCAACTGGCGATGTTGGCCGCGAATCAGAAGGCGGCTCGGAAGTTCCAGGAGGCGGCGTTCGATGGAGGGAGACGTTCGACTCAGCGATCTGTTTTTCTGACGGTACCCTTGTTCTCCACAGGCTTGCGAAACAACGCCGCAGGTAAGCCCACAGCTTCGACAGGCCCTGCTCCTCCTGCACCTGGGCCCGCGTTGACTGGCCCGCAGTTGCTGCGTGATTTACGTGATCTGGGATCACCGACAACTTCCCAGCCTCGGATTGAACGGCGACCGATCCAGCAACCGGCGACGACGGGAAGAACTGACCGAGGACCGACATCGGCGTAACACGGGGTAGAGGGAGCGGACCACGCCATCCTAGCCGGACCGGCTTCGTCACTTCGAATCTGACCGGAGACACCGATGGCCGCCGTGGCAACTGCGCCGCTGTCGCCACTGGACTGGCAGATGCCATCCTAGCCCGTACAGATTTTCATAGTGAAATCATCGGCTATTCGGCTAGTTCTGTCTTGTCTTGGACTTTTTGAAACATAAAAATGCAGATCTTGATTTAAAGAAACGAGCTCCATGTAGCTTGGGTCACATTTGAGTTTTTCGGCAATATTAGGCTGGTGCCAATGCACCGCCCACTATTCACGGGCTATAGCCCCTGCCACGTCACCTTCTCTCACCACTATCACCCCACTATCACAGGCACGGTGCCAGTGCACGGGCTATAGCCCGGGCTGTAAGATTCTCTCTCTGCCACATCAGCTTTTCTCTCTCCTCCACGTCAACACATATTATGAAGATTAAAAACATTGCAAATAATAGAAGAAATTATTTTATTCAACTAAAATTGTACCGATTACATAATAATAAATAAAAATTACATAAAAATGAGAAAATTACATAATCTAGTTTTGATGAGCCCACACATGCTCAATCAAATCCCCCTGGAGCTGTGTATACATCGGCGAGTCCTGCATTTCGTTGTCCATCTGAATCCTTGCTGCTAGGCTTGGTGGTGCATTGGTATGTATTGGAGGCCCGACGTTGCTCGCAACTGTCTCATAGGTGTTCTCCAAATTGGTACCACGCTCATCGTCGATGATCATGTTGTGCAGAATGACACATGCACGCACGATCAACCCAAGAGTGCGCATGGAGTAGGAGCGTCCGGGAACTGCTAAAATGTTGAATCTAGACTTCAACACTCCAAATGCACACTCCACATCTTTGCGCCAACACGATTGAGCAGCAGTGAAGACACGTTGCTTGTCACTTTGTGGAAGAGTAACACCCTTCATGAACACCGGCCAGGAGGGGTAGATGCCGTCGGCAAGGTAGTAACCCCAGTTGTACTGGTGTCCATTCACCGTGAAGTTCACTGTGGGTGCTTCTCCTCTAAGCACTTCCGTGAACAATGGGGACTGATTGAGCACATTGATGTCGTTGTTGGACCCGGCGACTCCAAAAAAAGCATGCCAGATCCAACGATCATACGACGCAACGGCTTCTAAGATCACGGTTGGATGTTTGATGTCTCCCCTTGTGAACTGACCGGCATGCGCAACTGGGCAGTTCCTCCACTGCCAATGCATGCAATCTATGCTCCCTAGCATTCCCGGAAAGCCGCGCTCCTCGGCTTTCGCTAACAGACGCTGAGTATCCGCGACGTTAGGTCGACGGCAAAACTCTTCACCGTAACAGTCGATGATGCCCTCACAGAAGTTATCTAGACACTCTGACGAAGTTTGTCTAGCTAACTTAAGCCACTCATCTATGGTATCAGCACCGGATCCATAAGCTAACAGACGCAACGCCGTAGTACACTTTTGTAGCGGAGTAAAACCCGTACGGTTCAGAGCATCAACTCTTTGGGTGAAATACGGAGAGTATTCACCCAATCTATCCACAATGCGTAGAAAAAGGGATCGCCTCATCCGATACCTTCGACGGAAGAAGCTCGGAGGATAAGTGCAGTGGGGGGCGAAGTAGTCGTCGTAGAGCCGCTCGGCGGCGCCAACACGATCACGCCTGATGAACTGTCGACGGCGCCGCGGCGGTCTTGGCACCGCTTGGAGCGCCGCCTCGTACTCGGCCTCCATTGCCGCCTGCATTCCGGCGATCAGCTCACCCTCCAGTCCCTCGCTCGAATCGGTGCTGCTTGACGAAGACATGGCGTCGAGAGGGTGGAAATGAAGAGTAGAGAGGATGAAGTTGGTGTGGATTGAGTGCAGCATATGGGGGGGGTATTTATAGGAGGGATCAGCTCCAATTTTCAAAATTTTCGAATTTTTTTTCAGGTTTTTTGGGCAGCAACGGATACCCCCAACGGCTAGCTGACGTGGACCAATAGGAGGGCGCCACGTCAGCTAGCCGTTGGCCCCAACGGCTCCTGGCCTACCGCCCCCCCCTACCGCCCCACGCCGCCAACCCACCGCCCCGCCTACCGCCCTGCCGCCCCCCCCCCTACCGCCCCACCCCCCCCGCTACCGCCCCGCCTATGCGGGCTATAGCCCGGGCGGCAGGGGCTATAGCCCAGGCGGCAGGGCCACCGCCCGCCGCGGCCTCTCGCCCGCCCCTACCGCCCCCTACCGCCCCGCCTCGGGCGGTAGCGGCGCTACCGCCCCCCCCCTCCAGCCTCCACTGGCACCAGCCTTAGGGCACGCACAATGTGTAGTCGAAAGTGGTTCCCAATTATTTATTTTCTCTTTTGGAACTAGTTCCCTACGTTGCGAAGGTGATTCTAAAACCACAAAAAACTGGAAAGCGAAGCAACTAGATGCTATGATGCCAAATTCTTTCTCCCAATTAAAATACTAGTAGATTAGCAAATATGTGCTCTTTTCATGAGCTGAAGATGCAGTAGAGCACAAGTTTTTAGGACCCACCAGGATTTGGCTATGACAACCTTGTGGAGATCTTGCCATATATCGTTTCGATGCCAACTTGATCTTATGTCAGATTTGGCAATGGCAATGCTATGGACGCCTTTAGGCATTAGTTTGGACAACTGTTTAAAATATCATCCGATATGCCTAGCATATTTTATAATTTTTAGTGCGACAATTTGGTATTTACGAGAAAAATGGCCGATAAATTGTTGACCGATATATATATCTCTTATCATGGGCCCGATCGATAAGTTAACGATAACCGATATCGTGAACATTGGTTTGGATAATCATAAACAACCTGCATAGGTAGAATTGGTATATACTTTTTCGCCCATGCTTAAAACCACGGCTAACTCGATTAGTCACGAGGCATCAATACTGTTTTGTGCCCATGGGTTACTCGTGGATCACTCCGTTAATATTGAAATGAATGAATAAATAATTTATTATCACATAGAGTATATGACATGTGGGCTGTTGAAGATGTACGTATCACGTATGCAATTCCAAACTACGGAGTAGTACAATTCCAAACTACGTTGAAGATGTACTGTACAAATCTCCAACTAATGTCCGATGCCAATAAAACAACCGGGAACCAGGATGTAACTGGCAAAATTGCGGGGAATGAGATCCTAGCGCCGGCTGATTAGCGCCGCGTTATTATGGATGACCTAAAATGCAAGAAATACTCAATTTGGGCGTATGCGCGTAGCACCCGCGGCCTCCCGCTGAGAATCGCAGGTGGGGCCTACGACAGGAACGTTAGAATCGAGGCGTTAATCAGGATTCAGGAGTAGATCGAATCAAGCACGAACTGGTCCGCGTCCACATCCGGCTGGGCGTGGGGATTCCAATTAGCCGTCGTCCAGGGCCCGGCCAACCCCAACCACCTTGTTCTCCTCGATTCCGATCTCATTGCCCCTTTCCGTGGTCGCCGCCCACGACTCTTCCATTTCCACGGCACCGTCCGGCTGCCGTCCCCTTCCTCGCCCCCACATCTCAGACCGACGACTCCACGGTGAGAGCTGGATCAAGCACGCATCCCCTCCCTCTTGACGGAGGCGAGGTAGGCAATGGAGGGAAGCAACCACGGCGGGCAAGGCCAGCCGCAGCACCAATACAACCACTACCCGCCGCATCCGCAGCCGCAGCCGGAGCCCTACCCGTACCCCTACCAGTACCAGCAGTACCCGCCGCCGGCCGCCGCGCCGGCCTCCCACTACCTTGCGCCGTCGACCTCCTTCTCGGCGTACCCCCCCGCGCCGCCGCACCACTCCGCCCCGCTTCAGCCCTACCCGCCGCCAGCGGCATCGCACCAGCAGCAAGCGTACCCTCCACATCCGCACCACTCCTACCCGCCGCCCACACAGCAGGACGGGTACCCGCCGCCGCCGTCTCCCTCGCCGTACGGCTACGACTCCTACCCGGCGTACCCGTCCTACCCAAGCCCGGCACACCCCTCCTATCCGAGCCCGGCGATCTCCCCAAGCGCCAGCTTCCACCAGCAGCCCCATGCCTCCTACCCGAGCCCCGCGATCTCCCCAAGCCCCAGCTTCCACCACCAGCCCCATGCCCCGGCTCCCGAATCCCCCGCCGCGTCCGCGCCGCACTACCCTATCGCCGACGTGCTCGCCAACATGCGCCTCTCCAACCGCTACGACTACGCGCCAGTCACCGTGCCGTCTCCCGCGGTGCTGCCGCCTTCTGCCTCCTTCTCAAGCAGCGGGAGCACTCACGGCGGTGGAGGGATGCAGATGGTGCCATATGGGGCTGCCACAGGAGGCTCGCAGCACGGCAACGTCAAGGCGTCGTTGAAGGTGGTGCTGCTCCACGGCAGCCTCGACATCTGGGTGCACGAGGCCAAGAACCTCCCCAACAAAGACATGTTCTCTAAGAGGGTCAGCGATCTCCTCGGTCCGCGCCTCACCGGCTCCCTCAGCGGCAAGGCGTCCAGCGTCTCACTGACAAGCGATCCCTACGTCACCATCCAGGTCTCCTATGCCACTGTCGCCCGCACCTATGTCGTTTCCAACAGCGAGAACCCTGTCTGGGCGCAGAACTTCATCGTGCCCGTCGGCCACGAGGCCGCTCAGGTCGAGTTCATCGTCAAGGACAGTGACGTATTTGGTGCTCAGATCATGGGAGCCGTGGCCATCCCTGCCGAGAATCTCCTTACTGGGGACAGGATTGAGGGCGTCTACCCTGTGCTCGAGCCCAATTTCAAGCCGTGCAATCCCGGTGCCGTATTGCGGCTTTCTATTCAGTACATTCCGGTGGCTCGCCTCACAATGTACCACCATGGTGTCATTGCAGAGCCGGACTGCCTGGGAGTGCCCAATACTTACTTTCCGCTGCGCCGTGGCATGAGGGTGACTCTGTATCAGGATGCGCATGTGCCCGATGGTTGTCTCCCAGATATCTGGCTTGAGCACGGATTGCGCTACCAACATGGGCAATGCTGGCGTGACATGTACAATGCCATAAGCCAGGCGCGGCGGTTGATTTACATTGTTGGGTGGTCAGTGTTCCACACTATCCACTTGATAAGAGACGGACCTGAGAAAGCACCATCACTCGGGGAACTGTTGAAGATGAAGTCCCAGGAAGGTGTTAGGGTATTGCTTCTTGTATGGGATGATCCAACATCAAGGAGTATTCTCGGCTTTAAGATGGTATGCAGCTATGCATTGTTCTTAGAGTTTAAAACTGCTGTCTTGAGGTCTTTACACTACATGAGCAATATATTTTTTGTAAACTGATAATATATATTACAACCAATGTTCTAATAGTTGTTATGTATTTTCGAATGTTAGATTGCTCAGATGATTAGGGATGGCACAACTGATAATTCATATTTGTTGCTACAAACATACATTGCTGTCTTATAGACAATATCGGGAGGATATTTCTGAAATTACTGTCCATATTTTCGTTAGCTGCATGTATGGTATCTCATATCTGGTCCTATATTTCCTGATATTTAAGAATTGATGTACTTGTAGGATGGATTCATGGGCACACGAGACGAGGAAACACGTCGGTTTTTTAAACACTCTTCGGTTCAAGTATTGCTTTGCCCAAGATCTGCTGGGAAACGTCACAGCTGGGTGAAACAGCAGGTTATCCCTGTTGCGATGGCCTACAGCTTATCCATCATTATAGATAATTCCTTTTGGTCAATGAAAGTATTATGTTCGCTGCATCTACTGAATGTGAATGGTTCTAATTTCTCTACCATGTACCAACCAACTTTATGCATCCTTGAAGTTATATTTCGCTGTTGTGTTATATATTTACAAATAATTTCACTATTTAAACGGTAAAATAAAATATGTAGCATCACAATTGTAATTATATGTTTTATCTAGTAATCTTTTGTCGTAGTTTAGTAATTCATTAGTGCCATTTTATTTAACCTATAAATTTTTTGAAAACCAGGAAACAGGAACCATTTTTACCCATCATCAGAAAACAGTTATTGTGGATGCTGATGCCGGCAATTATAGGAGAAAAATAATTGCGTTTGTCGGAGGTCTTGATTTGTGTGGTGGCCGCTATGATACACCTAGGCATCCTCTGTTTCAGACTCTTCAAACATCGCACAAGGAGGATTATTACAATCCAAACTTTGCTGTAAGTGTCTTATTCTGTTATGATATACTTGCATCTTTTTTCTTTTGCTTAGAAAGATATATACTCGTGTCTTGGTTCAGTTTCTCGTGTAATATTTACTCAAGTCCTAGTTTTGAGAAGAGTAGGAACCTTTTGTGATATTGGGTTCTTAATTATGAAAAGGACACCATCTTACGATAGGAACCAAAGATGTATCTCACCCAATTCCTGGTTTATTTTTGTTGCTGCCCTGAAAGTATTCCTCCTTGTCGTCTGCTTGCAGACAGTTGACGCGCGTGGCCCGAGGGAACCATGGCATGATTTGCATTCCAAGATTGACGGTCCAGCAGCTTATGATGTTCTGCAGAACTTTGAGGAACGTTGGTTGAAGGCAGCCAAACGCCATGGGATAAAAAAGTTGGCAAAATCAAATGATGACGCACTTCTCAGGATTGAAAGAATACCTGATATTATAAACATTAATGATGCAATATATTTTAGCGACAATGATCCAGAGACATGGCATGTTCAGGTACTTAACAGTATTTCTGACTATGGAAGTTTTTCTCTTCTTGTTTGGCTCACACATTTAACTCTTTTACTTCCAAATTTAGGTTTTTCGGTCTATTGATTCAAACTCTGCCAAGGGATTTCCAAAGGATCCACGAGCAGCAACCATGAAGGTAACAATAATTGAAACACGATGCAACATCATATTCTGTAGTTTGTGCTGTTGACTAACACTTATGTTTTGGCGAACAGAATCTTGTTTGTGGGAAGAATGTACTAATTGATATGAGCATACATACAGCTTATGTGAATGCGATCAGGGCAGCCCAACACTTTATTTATATTGAGAATCAGTACTTCATCGGATCTTCATTCAATTGGGATTCGAATAAAGATATTGGTAAGCATGTATTCTGGAGTTCTCTATTTCTACTTTTGTATGGACTAACATAATGAACAATCACCCAGCCTTCATAGAAAATTAGTGCACAATCCGATTTTATTCTTCCTAACTCAGGATTGCAAAATTGTTGTCTTCAGGGGCTAATAATTTGGTTCCAATTGAAATTGCTCTCAAAATTGCAAACAAGATTAAGGCAAATGAGAGATTTTCTGCATACATAGTAGTTCCTATGTGGCCCGAGGGTAATCCAACTGGTGCTCCTACACAAAGAATTCTTTACTGGCAGGTTTGATTGAGCACCTCTGTTTTGTGCTTAATTTGTTTTGATAGAGCAATACCCAGTCTATTTATATTGTGTAATAAAATGTTTTCTCTTTCTCTGATATTGTAGAACAAAACAATGCAAATGATGTACGAGACAATATATCGGGCCTTGAAAGAAGTGGGTCTGGATGATATATATGAGCCTCAAGATTATTTGAACTTCTTTTGTCTTGGAAATCGTGAAGTTGATGACAACCCTAGCACTCCAAGTACTGGAAATAATCCGCAGGTGTGAATTTTTTATTGTTTTATTTCCAAGTTTCAACACACTATGCTGTCTATCCCACAGTTTTGATTTGTTCAAATAAGGTTGAACTGCCTTAGTTTACAGTAATAATTGTAAAGAGAGTAGTTAAAACACATGTGACCTTAGCACATGCTGAGCGTGAGAGCTCTCTGTTACTCTTGTTGAAGTTTCTGTTAGCCTCCATGATGCATGCTGCACCACAATGTCAAAGGTTCAGTTCCTTCATGTGTCTGGCTCCGCCGATGAATGTTACAGTCAATGCACATATGACTAGTTCCTAGAGAAGCATCATTAAAGGTCTTGTTCTTTTGGTCGTACATCAAGACAAAGCAGACAGTGCATACACCTGAGTTTTTCTGCCAGAGGCTACTTGAAAATTTAGGCTTTCTACACGTGAGGCTTGAGCATGTTTGTTTGAAAGCAGGCCATTGAATGAACCACTGGAGTGATTTGGCCAGGTTGTTTTGATGTTCTAACAAGAAGTTGCACTTTTTGTGCGGATAGTTTGACCTTTTCACGGCATATGATTATTTAGTATTATGTTTGATGTACTTGCTTTTGTGCATTCTCTGACCTTTGTCATGAAACTAATTTGTACCTGCTATTCAGGAACAAGCTAGGAAAAATAGGAGATTCATGGTGTATGTACATTCAAAAGGCATGATTGTAGATGATGAATACGTGATTATTGGATCAGCTAATATCAACCAGAGGTCCATGGAAGGGATCAGAGATACCGAGATTGCAATGGGAGCATATCAACCACAATATACATGGGCAAATAAGATTTCTGCCCCCCGTGGACAGGTAATGCCTCATGTTTCAAGCTCAAGCTGTTGGATCACATCATGAGCTCCTGTTTAGTATGTGCCTGTGGATTTTGTACCTGTGTTCTTGATAGGTGTTGCCTACAACCACTGCTTCGTGACCATTGTATCAATACATCTTCGACACGAGACTGTCTCCAATGCACCCATTTAACATTTACGCTTTCTTACTATATGCTGGAATATTAAACAAGTAGTGATACAGAAATACTTTTAGTGAAAAATCTACTAGTGCACCTTCTGCAAAATGTAAATACTTTTGTGCGCATTCTAAAAACAACAACACCAAGGCCTTTCAGTCCCAAACAAGTTGGGGTAGGCGCACATTCTAAAACAGCAAGTAAAAAATATTGAAGAAGGGAGTATATTAGGTGTATTTATTTCATCTTTTAGGGTAATAATCTACTTAATGGCAGCAACTGATATTTCTGGAATTACTCTAAATCGACGATTGTGATTTCTCATGTAGATTTACGGCTACAGAATGTCTCTCTGGGCTGAGCATATTGGAGTTATCGAGGAAGACTTCAACCATCCAGAGAGCGTAGAATGCATGAGGCGGGTTCGTCATCTCGGGGAACATAACTGGGATCAGTTCATTTCCAATGAGGTGACTGAGATGAGAGGACACCTCATGAAATACCCTGTGAGTGTTGACCGTAAAGGCAAGGTGAAGCCCTTGCCAGGATGCACGACATTCCCAGACATGGGTGGAAACATTTGTGGCTCCTTTACGGCCATCCAAGAAAATCTGACAATATGAATTCTGGATATGCATATGCAACTGTTAGTGTTTTTTTGGAAACCCTTTTGGGTCTCGTTGACAACAAAGACTGCCACCTGGTAGCATAGATAGGGGGAGGACTCAAGCCAATGTAGAGGTAGCAGGCAAGTAGGGCGAACTGAAGACAAGATATCTTTGCCACATCATTGTGCCTTTGTTTATTCCTACCTTAACCAGTCATTCTTTTTTACATGCATTTGGTCTCTGTATAGAACTATAGATAAGATATTTACATGCCAGATCCCTTTCAAGGGAACATGGAGTTTGTAGCATGTAACATGCAAGTTAAAGAAACGAAGTTTCTTGTATAAAAGCGTAAATGTATCGTACACAGTATTCTAAAGCAATGTTGGGCCTTGGTTTGGTGCTTTTCAGTTACCGTTGTCAGCATTGGAAATTGGTAGGAGCGATCTCCATTTTTCGTTTTTTCTGAAGTTTAGTTGATATGATAGAAGAACCATTCTTCGCTGTATGTCTTCGTCGTGCCTTTGCAACATGAGCTTTCCTTTTTTTATTTTGCAATGCACTGAACCACACTCAAGGGATGTCTGGGATAACCGAACAGGTAAGTACTAAAAAACTACGGCTGGAGAAGAGTAAAATTTAAGTGAAAAAAATTAATAATCTGTTCTAAATCAGGATCCTTGAATACAAATCTTATGCCTTGAATTACATGCATATTTGGGGCATATGCCATCTCTCTCTCTATCATTTCCTAAATCTCTCGGCCTGAATCTTGACCCCCATATACCTGTAAAGATTCAAAAGAGTGGTGTGTTATTCGAGTTCATACCAGTATGTATAGCTTACAGTCTGCGTAAGCAAGGTCGTCAATTTCAGATTTGAGTTTAATTACCTGCCGAGCATCATGACGGTGGCCTGCGGGTTGGTGCCGGGCGAGTACCTGAAGGTGGAGCTGTCGATCACCCTGAGCCCCTGCACCCCGAACACCCGGTAGTTGTCGTCCACGACGGCACCGACGTGGCATCCGCCGTGGTAGTGCCAGATGGTCATGACGGTCTCCCTGCAGTACTGCTCCGGCGACCGCGAGTCGTTCATGTGCCGCGGCAGCAGGTTGACGGGGAAGTTGGCCGAGTCGGTGAAGATGGACTCGACGGACGCGTTGGCGTAGGTGAAGTTGGAGAATGCGCGCGACTGGATCACCCGCTCGATCGTCTGGATTCCCCGGACGCAGCGCTCCAGGTCCTCCGCCTCCTGGAAGTAGTTGAACGTCACGGCCGGGTTCGCGCGCGGGTCGGTGGTGCGCAGCTCGATGTGGCCGGAGGACACCGGCCCGAGGATCTTCTCCAGGATGAAGCCGCCTCGGAACGCGCGCCTGTCCAGCCGCCGCATCGCCTCCGCCGCGCGCTGCAGCGCCTCGGGCGTCCGCTGCTTGGGCGGCAGCGTGCCCAGCTGCCCGGTCTGAGGAGAGAAGAGTCCGAAGTTGGCGAGGCGGCGGGCGCCGTCGGAGACGGGGATGCCGAACTCGGAGCCGCTGACGCCCTCGATGAAGCTGCCGGACTTGGTGATCCCGACGACCTGCACGAGGGAGAGCCCCACCGGCACGGGCGACGGGATGAAGACCGAGTTCATGGGGTTGTCGGCGACGCCCTGCCCGACCATGGGCTGGTCGACCAGGACCTGGATGCCGTGCGCCTCCAGGTGCGCCTGAGGGCCCACGCCGCTCAGCATCAGCAGCTGCGGGCTCCCCAGCGTCCCCGCCGTCAGTATCACCTCGTTCTTCGGCCCGTCCCGGAGGTACACCCTGTGCTGCACCCCCAGCGGGTCCGTGAACACCACCCCGTACGCCACCGGGTACGGCACCCCCTCCTGGGTTCTGAAGAGGATCCGTGACACCGTCGCGTAGAGGACGACGTTGAGCCCCCTGGGACGGGCGTGCCGGAGGAAGTCGGCGGCGGTGTGGCGCTGGCCATTGTTGTCGAAGATGGTGCCTCCGATCTTGGTCCCGGTGACGTGGTCGAAGGTGAAGCCGTTGTCCGGGGTGACTCCGGCCTCGAGCAGCGCGTCGCGGAGCGCCGCCTGCCACGGCGGCACGTCCGGGCGGAACACCAGGGCGCGCTCCACCCAGCGGTAGGACGAGTTCACCAGCCGCGCGTCCCAGCCGGCGGTGCGGACGTACTCGTTGCTGGCACGCGTGTAGAAGCCGGCGTTGAGGCAGCTCCCGCCGCCCAGCACGCGGGCCCGCGCGTTCACGACGCCGTCCTCGGAGATGAACCTCTGCGCCGGGGACGCCAGCGACGTGTCGGCCAGCGCGTCCGTGAAGTGCTCCTGGTTGGACATGTTGCGGTAGGGGAGCCCCCCGCGCTCCAGCAGAAGCACCCGCGAGTGCTCCGACAGCGTGGCGGCCAGCGGGCACCCGGACGTGCCGCCGCCGACCACGATGTAGTTGAAGTGCGACACCAGCGGCGCGTCCTGCGCGTGCTGCACGAACCCCAGGTTCTCCAGTTGCTCTGCACACGCACCGCATAATAGATCATGATAAGAGACATACATACGCATGTACTCCTAGCTTCGTGCAAAACTACCCCACACTGGATCACAGGTGAACGAACATACGCACCGTCCTCTGAGAGTGCGACGAGGCAGAGCGAGCCAAGCACGGCAGCGGCGAGCCCCAGAGCCGCCGATCTCGCACGGCCAGCTGCCATTTGCGCCGGCGAACTCAGCGTCAGCGACCCTTACGCTTCAGGGATGCGAAAAGTTCGCTCCGTTTATAAACCCGGAGTTAGCGCGCAGGTAGATCAAGAGTAGATGCGTTAAATAATGCGGAGGCGGTTGTAGTGCAAAGAAGAGCTGCGAGGATCCCATGAACTCGTGTCACTATAGAAAGGGAATGAGCATATCAAATTCGTTGCATTGGTTGTGAAATGCAAAAGTGATGAACTATTTAGGCTTAGGGAGGTGAATATATCAAATGCGGTGGAATTGGTTGTGAGCGGCAAGCAGGAGAGTTTACTTGCCAATCTTGAGGCTGTTTTGCACGTGCACATTATTTTTACCGAAATGGGTCACATTTGACGTTGTGATGTCAGGGGACTAGTCCAAACAAGGAGATACAAAGGAAATAAAAACATTTCACGGCAAATAAGAACACCCGCCACATTGTTCTCAAACCGCGGGAGAACAATAACTCGCCATTTCTGGGCACAGCCAGAGTTTTCGAGTTTTTTTCCCCTTTTTTTTAATCAAAGGAGCCACAGGCTCCCAATATCATTACTGAAAAATTGACAGAATTCAGTTATACATCGCTGACTACACACAAGGTTCGGGTACAAACCCCCAGAACCTTTCAAACACCTACTCAAGAGCCAACATGAAAGGAAATAACTAGCACCAGAAAAACAGGTAGACTATTCAAAGGCAAGACACAACAAACTTCGGGAGAATGAAATCAAAACCTGCCCCCTAATAGGAGCAAACAACAACTAGGAGTTCCCTTATAAGATCTACATGTGTTTTTTTTAGATAAAAGGTAACTTTATTACCCGACTTTGAGTTAACAAAGCCTTAACAGTTCACATAAGGTTTACATGATGCTGGGCCTACAACTTAGCCAGGACACACACACAGCTGAAAAGAACAACGAAACACAAAGACACTAGGAGCTTCTAGCTTGTCGAGAATGCGGCCGACACGAAGAGTGCACCTCCTTAAGTTTGGCGACAATCCACCTAGCGCCCTCCCTGTCCAACGGCCTCAAGAGAGGGGTCCACGCCTGAAGAAAAATCATAGTTTTGAAGATAATATCAGCGGGATAGTTAATACATTTCTTCTCAATAGAAAGTTTATTTCGCACGTTCCAAAGAGCCCAAGATTGGGCTAAAAACATGAACCAAATCAACCTACGGGCCCTCCCGGAGATTGACGAGAGCAAGGCAAAAAACTGAGGAAAATTGGTTGGGCACTAGTCCCTCCCTAGGGTTTGTCTTAGCACCGACCAGGCAAAAACTGCAACAGAGCACGAGAAAAACATGTGGGAGACATCCTCCGTTTGCCCGCAGAGTGCACAAGAGCCGAAGGCCCCTGCCTCGTAGCCAATTGCGCACCCGAGGGTAAACGATCTAGGATCAGTTGCCACGAGAAGACATTGATTTTCAGGGGCACCCTAGCCTTCCAGATATCCCTGAAGAAAGCCACTGATGCCCCATCAGACAGTGCTTTGTACATAGAGCTAACGGAAAAAATACCCGAGGGCTCTAAACCCCAGACAATCTTATTGTGAGCCTCCGACAAGGAGACTGCGGCGAGGATTTCATCAAGGCGCGTCCACTGGATTGCCCCCTCGGCATCAAGTGTCCGGCGGAATCTGCAACCCTCCGACATCGCCGATGCTAACGAGACATGCGCGTCTTCGCAGATACTAAAGAGGAGGGGAAACCTATCTTTCAAGGGACCCTCCTCATGCCACCAGTCTAACCAGAACTGGGTTCTCCTCCCATTCCCCGGCATGTACTTCGCCCCCAACTTGAAGAGGAACTTGATCTTGTGGAGGCTCTTCCAAAACTCTGAGCCCCCCTTGCCGTCGGGGAGAAAATGTCCCCTGAGGGAGTGTACTTTGCCCTAATGATGGACGCCCGGATCGACTTGTCCACCGAGTAAAGTTTCCAAATTCATTTCAGCATCAACGTTGTGTTCATGTGCCTAGAATTGGTGATACCGAGGACACCACCGGTACAACGTTCGCCCTAGTTTCTCTCGCGATGGTGGGCTCCCCGTCTCGGGCTCCTGGATCTGGTCCGGTGCGTGGAGGGGCGCTTGCGCCGGCGAGCCCCAGATCGGCGGATTCGGGCGCGGGACGCGGCGGGGGTGAGCGGCTGCAAGTTTCGGGCATGGGGCTCTCTACGGAGTCCTCTGCATCCCTGAGCCCGGGAGTCGACTCTGGGGTGCCTCGTGGTGGTGGCGTGAGGAGGACTGCTGAGTCGGCGCCAGGCTGGGAGCAGCCACGCCCGTCTCGGAAGTCGCTGTGGCGCCGTCGCGTGGAGCGCCGTGGAGACTCCGACCCGGAGGGACTTCGTAAATCGCCTCCCCCGCCACCGGACATGAAAGGGCTCTGCTTCAAGTGTTTCCAGCCTGGGCATCTCAAGAAAGATTGTACGAACAAGGAGGTGTGTCTCCGATGCGGGCTTGCTGGCCACTTCGCGCTAGACTGCAAGCGTCCCAGGAGCCCGTCGTCGGAAGAGGATCTGCGACGGGAGGCCCTGGTCAAGGCGGCCCGCCGGGGGTTGGAGGAGCAGAGGCGCTTGGAGGGTGCTGCGCTGACAGCGGGGGGGTATCCGCGACCCTGAGCATCCGAGGCGTCGGGCTGCTGCCTCGCCCCTGGAGCCTATTCTTGTGCCACAGAGGTGGCCGAAAACGGTGATGGTGGCGAGTTCGCTGGCGCCGCTTCCGAACGGGGATGAGCAGGGTTCTCTATGCGTTGTTCATCATACACAGAGAATGAATGACCCGGAGAGGCGTCTGCAGCACGCGCTGGTCGCGCGGATTGGTGGTGCGCGCCCGGCGGTTTCCTGCGCGCAAGTGCACGAGGCACAAGTGCGCTGTTTGGAGATTCCGACGAATAGGTGCTCGATTCACAACTACCTGCCTGAGGATTTCCTCATCGTGTTTGCTTCGAGGGAGCTCAAGCAAACCGCGATGGCGAGACCTTTTCAAGATTTTCCGGCATTTTCGCTACATCTGCGGCCATGGAATCGGCAGGCTCAAACCACACTTGGCGTGATGCCGACCCGCTTCAACCTGGTGCTGGAAGGGGTGCCGCCGCATGCGTGGGATAGAGAAGTGGCCGAAGATCTCCTGGGCACCTCCAGGAATCGGTCCTTCAGTAAGGTCGTGGCGGCGTCGTCCGATTGGGGTCTCCCACCGATGGAGGGCGCTAGGAGACAACACGTGGAAAGGGTGCCATGTGCGGCTGCGTGTGGCAACGGTGGCGTCCGTGCGGAGTTGGCCAGTTCAAACAGAGAGCGGGGCAGCGTAGTCAAGTCCAAACAAAACCGCCTGCTGGCTGGTTCAGACAAAGAAGCTTTGGCTTCTGACAAAGCTGTCGAGGTGGGCAGGTGCACTGTTCTGGCTCCGGAAGTTGGCGTGAGCAAGGACCGGCCGATCGTTGGTGACCAGCTGTTTGGAGGCATGGCTACGAAGGCCTTAGACACGTCCCCCAAGGCATTGGATGCTCTGAGCCCCCTCCCCTAGGTGGACCCCGACAAGAACGTCATGTGTATCAATCCCGATGTGGATTCTGGCCGGTCTGCCCTGGACTCCTATCCCGAGGTGGATGGGGGCAAGGACCAAGGGGATTTGTACCTGGCCCATGACGAGAGGCTCGAAGCTCTGGTTGGTACGCCAGTTGTAGGTACGGTTGCAGAGGTGGGTGGCAGCCCCACGCCACAGCAGTACGTCCAGGTGTCGCTCTCAGACGGGGTCTCTACAATGCAGCTTGGGACCCACTCGGAGACACCAGTTGGTGAGCCAACTGTGTCCACGGGGCAGTCCGCGGTGAGCCGTTCGTACGAGGGACGCAACAAGGACATGCAACTGGAGTTGGAACATGAGGGAGATTCTTCCGTGGAGGCAGGTGTGGTGGCTCAGGAGGCGGGCCTGAAGGAGGGAGGGGGTGGCGTGGGCCATGTTGGGCCCCAAGTTGATGCTACGCGAATCCAGGAGCAGGAGGGACTCCTAAAGATCAAATCGTTCTATGCCTCCATCCTGAAGACCTTGGCGCCACCCCTACTGAAGGAGTTGGAGGCTTCCAACCTGCGGGTGGATGCAGAGCCATTCACGCCGCGTGTTACCAGGCGTTCGTCTTCGTCTGCCGTGGGTGGCAAACTACCAAGGAAGGCCAGTGCGGCGGACACGGTGCTGCTCAGAGCCCTGGGCATCACCAAGAACAACATGGTGGTGAACGAGGAGCACCTGCGCGAGTTCAAGCAGTTATTTGACTCACCCCTACGTGAGCAACAACTGCGATTGTTGGCCGCAGTCTTCGGCAAGAGGATCCCTTCGATGCCTACGCTCCTGGAGAACGGCGGGGCCATGCCAGGAGAGGTCGCGGTGAGGTAGTTGCGACGGTGGTCGTAAACCCGAGGAGGATCCAGTTTTTATGGATTGCAACTTAGAGTTGGGGAGCTGGAACACGCGGGGGCTGAATGATCCAGCCAAGTGTGACGCCGTGAGAGAGCTTTTTTGATTCCGTCCATGTTAGCCTAGTCTGTCTCCAGGAGACGAAACTTGATGTAATCGATAGGTTCACCGTAATGCAATGCCTTGGCCCGTCATTTGACGGGTTCGCCTAATTGCCAGCGGAAAACGCCAGAGGTGGTATCCTCCTTGCGTGGGACACCTCGGTACTCAACATGGACTCTGTCAGCACGGACACCCACGCCATTACGGGGGAGGTTCACACACTTGATGGAGCGACTTGGTGGATTACTGGAGTCTATGCACCTCAGAGACCGGAGGAAAAAAAAAAGGAGTTTCTCAGAGAGCTTACCGAGAGGAGGAGTCTTTGCCCAGGTCCGTGGCTAGTCTTAGGCGACTACAACATGGTCCTGCGTGCATCGGAAAAAAGTAATGGTGTGATCAACCGGAACGTGATGGTGACATTTCGTGATTTCTTTGGGAGCTTGGAGCTCAAGGACTTGTACTGCACGGGCGACTCTTCACGTGTAGCAATGGTAGAAACCCACCGATCATGTCAAGAATCGATCGTGCGCTTGCATCTGTGGACTGGGATATGCTTTACCCTGACGGTGTGCTACAAGCACTCTCATCATCGGTGTCCGATCACGCACCCCTCCACCTGTCCCTGTGTGCGGCTACTAGACCGAAGAAACGATTCAAATTTGAGCTGTTTTGGATCAAATTGAGAGGCTTTGAGGAGGCGGTGAAGGAGGCCTGGGTCTGCGATGATAGAATCGTTGATCCATACCTGAGATTGAGCGAGTTGTTCCGTGAAGCTGCGACCCACTTACAGGCCTAGGGACAAAGGGAAATTGGCAACGTGAAACTGCAGTTGGCCATGGCCCAAGGTAATCTTGAGGTTTGATGTGGCCCAAGAGGGAAGGAGACTCACAGATAGTGAGGTCTGGCTGCATCGAGCACTTAAGCTACTCGTTCTTGGACTCGCCTCGCTCGAGCGCACCATTTCCCGTCAGAGATCGCGGGTACGGTGGCTCAAAGAGGGGGACGCCAACACCAAACTTTTCCACGCAATGGCCAGCGGGAGGAGAACCAAGAACTTCATTCCCTCCATCACGCGCGATGGTGTAACTTTCACAGACCAGAAGGGCAAGGAGGAGGTGTTCTTCGACGCATTCAAGAGCCTCCTGGGGACGATACAGGAGTGTGGTCACACGATCAACCTCGAGGTGCTGGGGTTACCACAGAGGCAGTTACAAGACCTTGACTGCATGCTCACGGAGGAGGAGGCCTGGAGTGTGATCAAAGAGTTACCCCCGGACCATGCTCCGGGCCTGACGGCTTTATTGGTGCCTTCTACAAGCACGCCTGGCAGACGATCAAGCCCGAAATCATGGCGGCGATACAGAAATGGTTCCATGGTGATGGGAGAGGGTTTGGGAAATTGAACACGACGCCGATTACGCTCATCCCCAAGAGAGCGGACGCTACCGGAGTTGGTGACTTTAGGCCCATAAGCTTGGTACACAGCTTCTCCAAGCTGCGCTCCAAAGTGCTGGCCAATCGGTTGAGGCTGGTGCTGGACTCCTTGGTGAGCCCCAATCAGTCGACATTCATACGCACGCGGAGCCTGCACGATAACTTCCTACTAGTGAGACAAGTGGCAAGGAAAATAAACTTGCGTAGAGAGCCCGGAGTCCTACTCAAACTCGACATCTCGAGAGCTTTTGATTATATCTCGCGGGCCTTTCTTTTCGAGGTGCTGCATCACCTTGGTTTTAGCAGCGGCTGGAGGCGAAGACTGGCCACCCTCCTTTACACCTTGAGTACAAGGGTGGCGGTTAACGGGGTGCCGGGAAGTAAATTTGCGCATGCACGAGGCCTTAGGCAGGGTGACCTGAGTTCCCCTGGCTTCTTTGTGCTCGCGATGGAGGTTCTGACAGCGTTGATAGCGAAGGCCTGCAACGACGGTCTTCTGGAGAGGTTGCCAGGGGTGACGCTATTCCAGAGGGTATCGGCCTTCGCGGATGACATTGTCCTATTCTGCAAGCCCCACGAGGAGGACATGTGGACGATCAGAGAAATCTTGGGACTGTTTGGGGAAGCATCAGGCCTGCGTGTTAACCTGCAGAAATCTACAACCACTTTGATCAGAGGATCAGTGGCGGAGGAGAATAGAGTGGCTGCCGCTCTCAATTGCAGAATTGCCACGTTTCCGATCACTATCTAGGTCTACAGCTGGCACTTAGGCCGCTTACCAAAACCGAGTGGCAGCCCATGTTGGATAGAGCCATTGCCTTTGTCCCTACGTGGCAAAAGAACATGATGGATCGATCGGGCAGACTAGTTCTGATCCGTGCGGTGGTCGCCGCGAGGCCTGTACATCACTTACTGGTGGCAGAGGCGCCCATTTGGCTGCTTGAAGAGTTGGATAAATGGATGTGACCGTTTTTCTGGAAAGGGAAGGACAAGATCAATGAGGGCGAGTCCCTCGTGGCCTGGGAGAGGATTTGCCAACCCACATGCTTCGGAGGGCTTGGCGTTAAGAACCTGAGAGTGCAGGGGGCTGCTCTACGAACACGATGGGTCTGGCTTTCTCGTAGTGACAGGAGTAGGCCGTGGCAGGGACTGCCCAAGTTCATAGATCGCGACACGGAGAAGATCTTCCACAGCCTCATCAACATTGAGGTTGGAGATGGGGCTGATACTTGGT
The DNA here is from genome assembly GCA_028641055.1 of Alopecurus myosuroides. Taxonomy (NCBI): domain Eukaryota; kingdom Viridiplantae; phylum Streptophyta; class Magnoliopsida; order Poales; family Poaceae; genus Alopecurus; species Alopecurus myosuroides. The sequence goes on from CM054061.1 coordinate 191,819,704, forward strand.
TTTGGAAAGATCGTTGGATTGGAGGTAGATCAGCGAAGGATATCGCCCCGGAGGTTTATGAGGCTGTTGGTACTAGACGAAAGAACTCCAGGACGATGCGACAAGGCCTTCTGGACAATGCATGGATGACTGACATGGGCAAGGTGGGTAACATGGAATCGCCGGCTACCAGGAGACAACTTGTGCAGTTGTGGTTGGAGGTGACATGCACCTTCCGTGACGCCACGACTCGAGATTGGTTCTCCTGGCCCTGATGCCGCTCTGGGATATACTCAGCGAAGGAGACCTACATGCATCTATGCCAAGGGAGAGTGAGGCTCAATGGCCATGATTGGATTTGGAGGGCGAAAGCCCCGCTCAAGGGAAAGATCTTCGCCTGGCTAGCCATTCAACACCGATTATGGACCTCGAACAGGAGGCAGCGACATGGGCTACAAGACCAAGTCTCGGCTTGTTTTGTTTGCTTACAGGAGGAGGACACAGTGGAGCACATCACTATCCAATGCGTGTTTGCAAGGGAGGTCTGGCAGGGAGTGCTCACGGCTCTTGCGCCAACAATGGCTGCGCCCCAGGCTGAGGACACACTGGAGAGTTGGTGGGAGTTGAGAAGAGGAACAGTGAGACAGAAGGAGAGGCCACTTTTTGATGCTTTAGTGATCTTGGTCACCTGGAGCTTATGGAAGAACAGGAATGCATGGGTTTTTGGCAACACGCGTCAGCAAGCCTCGGCGGAACAGTTAACTAGAGCGAGTGTAGTGTTATTTCAGAGTTGGCTTACTGCTTTTAGAGGAGGGAGTGACATTGCCGCGAGTAGTTGACCTTAGTACCTAGGGAGTAGTGGAGTGCAGGTTGCCCTCTTGTGGGTGGCCTACCTTTCTCTTGTAACTATTTTTCTACCCTTCTATAAAAGTATGGTACGCTTTTCGCGTACTCGCAAAAAAAAGATACCGAGGCCACCACACTCCCTAGGGCGGCAGACATTTGGCTAGTTAACCATGTGATATTTGCGCTTAGGACTAGCCCCTTCCCAGAAAAACTTGGCCCTGTGAGAGTCAAACTGACTGTGCACACCTTCGAGGAGAAGAAAAATACCCATGGCGTAGGTAGGGAGGTTCGCAAGGCAAGAATTGGAGAGTATGAGTCTACCCCCTGAGGAAAGGAACCGACCAATCCAGGGTTCGACTCTATCAGCCAATTTTTGCACCAGGAACGACCACTGCTCGATGGTAAGCTTTCTGTCCGCAATCGGCAAACCTAGGTATAAAAAAGGCAAGGTCCCTAACTTGCAATTCAAATGTCTAGCTATCTCCACTTGCGCGTCCAACGGTTGATCAAACATAAACACCTCGCTCTTGTGGTAGTTAATCTTGAGACCCGACATGTTCTCGAAGCACATGAGCAGAAATTTAAGGTGAGCAATCTCCAGGGCCGTGTTCTGAATCATGATGATGGTATCATCGGCCTACTGAAGGTGAGATCCGCCCCCTGGCACAAGATGGGGGACCACTTCTCGGATGTGACCCGCCTCGCAAGCAGCAGAATGGATGGCAGAGAGGCCCTCGACAACAAAGTTAAAGAGAAGTGGGGAGAGCGGGTCCCCTTGTCGCACTCCCCTCTTGTTACGGAAGAAAGGGCCCATCTTGCCATTAATAGAGATGATTGTCTGTCCCCCGGCGACCAACTGGGAGATCCGATGAACAAAACCCGCGACGAAACCCTTCCTATGCAGCACTTCCAGGAGGAAGTCACAGTTGACCCTGTCATAGGCCTTTTCAAAGTCCACTTTGAGTAAGATACCCCCAAGCTTCTTACTTTTAAGTTCATGGAAAATTTCATGGAGGGCGAGGGCACCCTCCAGGATGGACCGCCCCTTGATAAAGGTTGTTTGATTTTGACTGATGATACAATTGGCAATAGGGTCCAGGAGCGAGGCAAACGCTTTGGAGAAGATTTTGAAGATAACGTTAATCAGAGCTATGGGGCGGAACTGGGTGATCTTATCCGCGCTCGGCACTTAGGAATCAGCGACAAAACCCCAAAGTTAAGCCGCGAGATATCAATCCTCCCAAGGATGAAATCGTTTAAAATATGTAGGATACCGTGTTTAACTAAGGGCCAACACTCTTTGAAGAAAGGGACCGTGAAACCGTCTGGTCCGGGAGCAGTGTCCGATTCCATACTCACCACAATGTCTTCTATCTCCTTATCGGAGAAGGTAAGGACCAACGAGCTGTTTTCCTCCTCCGAGATCTGGCCGGGAGGGCCCCAAGTATTCCTAGCCAACCCGCAGCTTCTAGGCGCAGAAGCCCCCATCAGATCGCTATAAAAACCATAAATATGCTCCTGCAGCGCTGGCATGCCAGAGATAACTCCCGCCTCGGATTGGAGCGAGTAAATTTTGCATCTACGACGCTTTCCGTTAGCCACTGCATGAAAATAAGCGGTGTTTGCATCCCCTGGAGCGCCCACCGGACGCGACCTCGCTGTATCCAGTACTCCTCCTCTAGTTTGTAAAGATTCAGAAGTTGGTCTTCCAGGTGGTAGCGGAATTCCTATTCCTCATCATCCAACCCAGAGGAGTCCACCTGAATATCCAGCTGCTGAATACGGGCCAGCAACCCTGCTTTCTTCAACCTCGCCTTCCTGCCAATGTTGCGACTCCACCCACTGAGTTTTTGGCGAAGGCCCCCACTCATAAACTGCCACCGGTCTACAATATCTCGCCCGCGGACGACTTGAGAAAGCTCCTCCCATTTAAGCTGCACTAAAGCTAGGAATTCAGGAAGTTCGAACCAGCCTGACTCAAAGAAGAACCTATTGCTGCGGATAGGGGTGCCCTCGCCCGTGTCAAAGATGATAGGTGTATGATATGAACCAAGGCTAGTTTCGGCGACTATCGTAGTTAAAGGAATCTCTGCGTCCAGAGAAAGAGATATAAAACCCTATCCAAAACACATCGCACCGGGTTCAGTCTTTTGTTTGTCCAGGTGTATCGTGCCCCTGCACGAGGAATCTCCCTCATACCCCAATTAGCAATATGAGAGTTGAAAAGATTAATACGTGGCCAGGAAACGTTGTCATTGTTCTTCTCATCCTCCCTACGGATCAAGTTAAAATCACCCCCATGATAATGGGAAGCGTGCATCTAGCCACCTTGGCGGAGATTTCGTCTAGGAAGAGGGCTGATCTGGAGCGGTCAGCTGGGCTGTAAATACCCACCAATTCAAACTTGCGGCCTGAAGGTCTGTGGAATAAGGAAAGACTGATAAAGAGCTGCCCTTGGTCAAAGGAACCCACATCCAGTAGGCTATCCTTGACCCCAATAAGGATTCCCCCTGACCGACCATTGGCCGGGAGCCAATTTCAGAAGAACTTCTCGCCACTCTCAAGACCACGGAGCTCCAGGTCTGTGAACTCGCCCTTAATCATTTCAAGAAAGCACACTGCGTCAATATGGTGAATCCGGAGGAATTCTTTAAGCAAGGCTCGTCGCCCCCGGACGGCGATCCCGTGGATATTGAGGAACAGACACCGCATTAAGACACCGTCACTTTTGCCCGTGCTTGGCGGGTGTAGGGCTTGTTAGACGACTTAGAGGACTGTGAGAGACCCTTTGCCACAGCGCCCCTGCGCCGTGTTATAGGGCCAGAGCAAGCAGGAGTGGGCGTCTGCAGATTCGAAGTTGTGGGGGCCGCCCCGACAATTGTCTCCGACGCGGAAGAAACAGGAGGGTCTACGACAGAAGCCTCCCTGGCTAGCTTCTCCCGAGCTAGGGAAAGTTCGGCCTAGGCCACCTCCGCCGCACGAAGAACAGACAAAGTCTCCACCGGCGGACCAGCTTCGGGGAGAAAAACAACGCAACTATCCCTAGCCACTGCTAACAGATGATCGTCGGAGAGGGAGTCAAGAACAGTAAAGGCAGAGAGGGGTGGGGTACCTGATGGAGTCTTCTCGCGCGATCTGCAGTTCTTCCCCTTGGTCTTTGTTGCGGCACTCGGGCTGGCCGCCGCGCCCTTAGCCTTCAGGGCCATGGCCCGTGCCAGCACTGGCCCTTCCGTCGAGCCCTCTCCCCGTGCGCTCCCTCGCACCGAGAGGACTGGCATGTCCACGCTGCATGGGGCCCTCGTAAACGCGGCTTGGAGAGCAGGAATCACACTGTCGCCCGGTGCCACCGCCCCAGAGTCATCAGAAAAATCCGGTTGAGGGATGGGAGATAGGGAGGAGGCCAGCAGCCTAGCTGGCCTCTCCGTGTTTGATTTTCTGCGGCGCTCACGCTCGCGTGCCCTCCGGCGGTCCGTTTCTTGAGAAGCAGGCGAGAGGACAGAGCCTGGCGCTTTGGAGGAGGGGGTAGGCGCAGGGGCCTTGTCGGAGCCGAAAGGGAAGCCCGTGTCCAGGGTGAGCGACGGGGAAGAGGGGGGATGCCCGTCCACGGAGACGGAGGAGCCACGTTCCAGAGGGGGGCTGTACTCCAAGGCCCAAGAACGACGGGGAGGGGGCCTCCCGAGAGAGGAAGAACCGTACTGGTTCATTGGGGGGGGGGGCGGGGGCGAGGCCGCCTTCGGCCTGGGCGGCGACGAAACCACCCAAGTGGAGGTCCGCTTGGAGCCTTATCCCCCTTTCCCACCCTTGGGAGTAGGGGTCTTCTTCTTCTCTGCACTTCCCCGGCGCCAATTCTTGTCGTTGTCGGTGTCATCTTCTGAGGACCCGTCACCAAGGGTGTCTTCTTCCTCTCGATCTTGATCATTGGGGTCCTTGCTGTGCTTCTTGGGCGGGGGCGGGGAGCTCGAGTGCGACTTGGAAGATTTTTCCACCTCCACACGGATCTTAAATCCCTGGCCATTGACCGTAAGGAGGAAATGCTCTAACACAGGGCAAGCAGCACGGACCCCAATCTTTATCCGCACCGGCAATTCGTCGCTTGCCAGCGAGTCGGCGTCTACCTCCATAGGCCACACGACCGACCGAGCACCCACCATCATGCGAGAAACCGAGCGGTACGGCGGGGGTACATCATGCAACTTGACCCAAATCTCAGAGAACACCTTGGAGGCGTGCTCGTCGATGGAGCCCTCCATGACTAACGCCCGGGCTTTGGACAGTGGGAGACGCGGACCACCCCCCGGATGGCCATACGCAAGCTCTCCTTGGAGGGGAAAACGAGCGAAAAGTCTGATTCCGAAAGCATCTTCACCTGCCAATTCCAACTCTCATCAACAAGCTCCTGAAATTCCTCTTCCACTTGCTTGGCCGAGAGCTCTGCCCCATCGATGAACAACATAGCTGAGTTCGGGGGAGCTTGGACCATCTCCGACGCGGGGACTTCAAGGCACATGAAGCCAACACCATCTCTCCCAAATCCGGCCCAAAACACCTCATTGCGGACTGCCCAGCCACACACATGGCCGAGAGGTGACCCTTCGAGTTGCACTTCACGTAGAACGGGTCGGCTTTGCAACCCGCTTGCAAATGACCTTGACGCCCACAGTTGTAGCACGTAACCTTCGAGAGATCCGACGGAGACGGCAAGACCCCTGTCTCCACCGCCAAAACCGCACCCGTGCCGGTGGAATCCGAGGAGATGCGCAGTGGAGGCAGACGGTTGACGGGCATGGCACCACCCCGACCGTAGTCACGCCCTCGTGAGTACGAATCCGGCGGCTGGGCCTGACGAGCGCGTCCGCGGTCCTCTTCGCGTTGATCCTGCTCACGCTGCTACTGGCGGTATTCTTCTTGTTCATGAGCAAGGTGGTTGTTGAGCTCCCTACGGTCACCACCACCGGCGCAGTCCTCGAAAGGGCGCTTCCCCCGACGGTGGTCATCGCGGAGCTCCATGGGCATCAGTCTGGGAGGGGAGGAAGGGGAGGCGCAGAGGAGGATCTTGGCTCTGGCTCGATGGCGGCGGATGTCTTCTGAATGGGCAGCGAAAGCTAGGGTTAGGCCAAGGGATCCTTTGGGGAGCCAGCACCACTTATATCCGTCGGCAGCCACCCAGGCTGGACTGGAGTTGGGCCCCCAGCAGGGGAGGAAGCGGTAGGCCCACCCACAGAAATGGCCCATTCACCCGACGGGGCAAGCGGCAAAACACAGTCCCCCGTAGGCACCGCCCCCCGGCCACGACCCAGCAGCTGAAGCCCAACCAAAGGCGCATATCTCGTCTCCCCCAGATCTGGATCTTGGGAGCACGCCGACGATAGCGGCACCTCCACCACCCCGATGTGCACCACCACAGAGGGAGGATCCACCACAGGCATCCCCCGCACCGGCTCGGAGTGCTCCACCTCCTTAACCACACCCAGCGAGTCAGAGGAGAGCGGGGGGAACTCGCCCCAGGAGCAGAACAGCGACACCTTGACTGGAGGTGCCCCCACCTTGATGCCCGGAGCTGGAGAAGGAGCACAGAGCTGGCTCGCCTGCGCCCCTCGCGCGAACAGGAGGAAGTCCCCAAAGCATATCGGCGTCGGCCCCGCCCTCGGGGAGATCGGGCCTTCACTGCTTACGGAGCTGCCGTCGTCTTCTTCGAGCTCGGCGAGCACCTCGAAGAAGTTGGGAGACCCCACCCTAGGGGACCCCTCCTCCCCAGTGGCCCGGCGAGCGGCACAGAGAGTCTGGCAGCGCGGCGGGCGGAGATCTCCCTGAGAATCGCCTTCCGAGTCGCGGGAGCCTTTCATCTCCGGTGTCTTTTTGCTTGTCACAAATACTTTACTCCATCTACATGTGTTTCAAGTAGCATAATTTCTGAAGTAACATCATCTCCACACGTCACAAAGCCTCAGTATGTCGGGGCCCCAACCATGTCGTCGACAATATAATTTGTTTGCCTCGCCATCCTAGTGGAGCCTTGTTGAACCACCCTTCAGAGGCCTCTTTTCCGTAACATCGCCCATTCGTTTAAGAAGTGGCACACATAAAAAAGCGTGCCACTTCTTAAACAAGACCTATTTCTTGTTTTCCAAATTGCCCAAAAGAGAGCAGCAGTCCATATCATAAGTATCTTTCTATCTCTGCCAGAAGATGTTGCAAACCATCCCTGGTATAAATCATCGAAGGAAGTAGGTATTGCTTGAAAATTCAACGGAACACTAGCTACGTCCCAAATATATTTAGCCAGAGGACAAGCAAAGAAACAGTGTTCAAGAGATTCTTTATCCCACAGAATTCACAAATTTTTGTTCCTTCCTACCCTCGTTTTCTAAGATTATCTCTAGTTAAAACTCTATTTTTAACCACTAACCAATAGAAATTTTGATTCTCAAAGGAATCTTCAAGTCCCAAATAAATTTACATGGAAATTCTACTCCCTCCGCCCGGTTATAAGTGTACTTCTAGGATTCAAATTTGTCCCATAAAAAGTGTACATCTACACTTCTAAGGCTATTAATAAATGCAAATGTCTCCTCGGAACTATTGCCCCCACTCTATCTTCCAATCCCCATTCTTCTCTCCACATCATCCTCCAATATTTATTCTTCTTCTTTAATTCGATTGGTGGAGGCTAATGAGAGGAGAGAGAGAAGTAATATGTCAACCACACTTATAACCAGACGGAGGGAGTACTCTACTTGCTATTAAGTACATATACATCGACTTCACAGAGAAAACGCCTGATCTATCAACAACCATTTCACTATGTCAGTAGTATCACTTAAACGAACCCGAGAGCACATGTTCTTAAGGTTCTCCCACGTTGACATCGTTAAATCTCGAAGAAAATGTATGAAATTGAAGCAAGAACAACCTTCAGTAAATACAGTATGCACAATTACATTCTAAAAAGTTGGGTTGTAGAGCCTAGGAAATAAAAGATAAAGTTGCTTGTGACCTACCCAAAGGTCCTCCCCGATATTGTTTCTCCCCATCGCCAATAATTTTTTGATAGCAACTATAAAATAAATCTTTAATTTCTATAATACCCAACCAGAAGTGAGAGTGACAAGGTGATGGTTTACAATGTGTTAAAAGTACCCTTTTCAGGTATTTAGCTCTTGTCAACTCCTACCACATCTCATACTCATTTTCAAACTTCCAAATCCATTTACAAAGAAAACTAGTGTTCTTAGCCTGGATGTCGGTTACACCCAGGCCACCATGCTCCCTAGGTCTACAAACATCTTTCCAACAAACTAGATCATACTTCTTGACACTTCGCTTCTCTTGCCAAAGAATCCTATATCTAAAGAAATCAAATATTTTGCTAACCCCTTTCGGGACCCGAAAGAAAGATATCATATAACTCATAACATTACTTAGACAAATCTCCACCAACACTAAAGGACTACCTATAGATACTAGATTACCTTGCTAAGAACTAGCTTTCTTCTCAAATTTCTCCTCAGCATCATGGCAATCACTATTAAGTAACCTTTTGAAATGCATAGGTACACCCAACTATCCAAAACGAAATTTACCTATTTTACAAGTACATATATGTGCATACTCATCATGTCTACCAACATCCGAGACAAAGCAATTAATTTCACTTTTATGATTTTTTTTAACCCAGTAAAAAACACAAAGAATAAATTTGAGTTTCCGAGCTCCTTCGAGGTCACCGTCTAAATTTTTTTTTGTATCAATCGCATAACTGATGATGTCCACTCCATCACCCAGTAAACACGAGGCCAAACCTTGGAGTAAACCACTATCATGTGCCCTAGATATTAAAGTAGGTAGAACATCAGCTGATATGTCAAATAAATTAGGCGAGAAGGGGTCTCCCTTCCTCAACCTTTTTTTAGTATTAAAATAAGCTCCTAACTTATCATTTACAATTACACACACACTCCCATCCTTGACTACCGAGTTAATCAAATTAATGACGCCAAATGGAAACCCTTTCATATCCAAAACAGAAAACATGAAATCCCAATTTATCATGCCATAGAATTTTCGAGGTCGATTTTAAAGAACACACCCGAATTTTTGCTTCTATGAATATAATGCATCATTTCATGAAAAATAACCACACTATAAAAAAAATAAAAAGACCTTTAATAAAAGCAAATTGCATGGAAGAAATTAACTTGTCAGCTAATGGCATTACTTTATTGTTTACAACTTTAGTAAAGATTTTAAAATAACATTAAGTAAGCATATAGAACTATACATTTGAATTTTATCAGCCCCTTGACCTTTCGGAAGCAAAGTGATTATACCATAATTAAACCTAGTCTATAAACATAGAGTCGTTAAAAATACTAAGCAACTCATGAAAAATAATAGAAAAGACCTTATGAAAAAAATCGATAGGGAAACCATCCGGACCCGGAGCTTTACTACGTTCCGTACTGAAAACTACCAACTTAATTTCTTCAAGAGAAAAAGGTTCCTTGAGTTTATTTTTATCCTCCTCATTAAGGCAAATAAGGAGTCTCTCGGATAACTAAACAGGAAGTAAATTATCAAGACCAAAAACTTCAATTAAAATTAGAAGCATAATTCAAAATATCTTCATCACCCATAATTAAGCCCTCATCTTGGATCAACCTAAATATCTTATTGTTACGCTTACAACCACTTTACTTAAGCATAAAGTACTTAGTATTACGGTTTCCTTCGAGTAAATATTTTCTTAGACCTTTGCCTCCACTTAACTTCTTCCTCACTCAGGATTTTATTAAGTTTTTCTTGAAGAAAACACCTACATTTGTAGTCAGCAGCTGTTAACCCAGCGAACTCACTATTTTTATTCATTAGATATACTAATTTTATCGTTCTTATACTTTCTTCAACATTAAAATTACAGCTCTTCAAAATTCTCGTAGCATTCACAAAAAAATTATGCCAGGAATCTATATTACATTTTCCAAATTTAGTTCATTCCATATTTTAATAACAAGGTCATGCAAATCATCTCTCTGAAACCAACACAACTTGAATCTAAATAATTTTTGAACAACACGAGGTTTAAAACCATAGTCAAGTAACAACGCTGCATGGTCAAAAACTCCACGAACTAGAGTTCTAACAGTAGCAACAGTATACTTTAATTCCCAAGAGGCAGAGGACAAAAACCTATCTGGCTGTACAAATAGAGCATCTTCTTATTGTTATACCAAGTAAAGTTTTTTCCCATAATTTTTAATCTCTTTGAGTCCCCAATGTTCAATAACATCATTGAAAAGGTTAGTCCCTTTAGACCTTTTCTTTACCTTATTTATCTCATTGTCTCTTCTAATTAATTTAAAATTACCGTCCAACAGAAATGGGAAATTATTACACCCTAAGACTTGAACTAACTCAACTAGAAAGTAAGCTTTACCTTTTATCATGCGCAGCCCAATATACATTAACTAGGTTCATTTAAAGCCGTATATTTTATCCATTAGTAACATTCTAGTAAGGAAACGACAGTAATACACTCATTAACATAAAACATATCTTCCCGCCCTCATGCCCATTCGCTGGACCCGAGAGCCAAGGAAAAGTGCTATTACCATTAACATCCTTTAACCAATAATCAGAGAACTCAATTTTTTTTAGTCTCTTGCATACAGACAAACTCCAATCTATGATTAAATAATGCTTTTAAGAAAACCTACTTTGCAATCCTCTCCTAAACCTCTACCATTCCAAAAGGCACCATGCATTTTTAATTAAACTAGTTATTACCTAAATCTACTTCTACACTTTGGCTTCAACTAAAAACAGAGTGTGATGCCCTAGGAGTCCTCCTACTAAAAATTGTAGCAAGCTGAATAATGCTTTCATTTATCTCTTTTTCCTCCTCATCTACACTTTCGTCGTCATCTGAATATAAATCATGGACAGTCTTAGGGAAAAAACTATCTAGTTTTGCCCCTGTCAGATTCCTTACATTCATTCTTACGTTTTTCAGATAAAAAAGGTTACAACTAGCTTTCTTCAAGTCCCGAATCATAGAAACAGTTTTCACTGTTTCCTCATTCGTCTGACCAAGGCTAACCCCTATGCGTGAACTAATGTAGAAAAGATAACTAGTGACATTATTAAGAACTATAGGAAAGTTTTCCTCATGTGGAAAAACCGCCAAATTCCTTCGGTTAGCCATGTCTTCTTATTCTTTGTCCATCGCATTAACTTCCTTAGTCTTCTTGTTCCTAGAGCGTCTCCTCCTACCAAGTTCGTCTAGTTCTGCCTTAGAATTTGCTTTTGAGATTCTTTCTAACACTTCAACCCTTGCATTTGCTTCTATATTATCCATGTCTTCTCCAAAAAAATTCACACTTTTAAATCTAGCTCCATTATGAAGAGTTACTACAGGCACACTATTTTCCTTTTCTTCATCTTCCTTATCAATGGACTCATTTATTTCCCTTATTCTCTAAGAGCCTAGCCCTAACTTTCTGGCAAAAGCATTAGGATCTTGAGTGCAATCAAAATATTCCTCTTTAGTGATAGAATTGTGTTGAGATCCAGGCATAGTATTATTTAAATCTTCTTTATGTTCATTTGTTTCCCGCTCCACATCCCTATCACCTTAAACCTCAGAATCCAAATCTTCCATTATTTTCTTATCCAATTCAAACAGACTCTACAACACTTTTGTAGAATCTTCCACTTCACTAGCTTCTTATTAATTGGAGATTTTATAGACTCACTACCCTCAACATTGCCTGATTCCCTCTCCCTTTCCTGGTCTTTGTTCTTTCCCAAGATCACACTACTAGAGGACTAGAATATGTCTTGACACTTGTGAACCACCAGGATGCCACCTAACATAGGACCTCGTTGCTCAACAATGTCCTCAAGCTCAAACCAAATATCATATATGAAGTCATCGACATTTAGTTCAACTGATGCAGGAATTTTTCTTAGGTCTTCCACTCCTACTTTGGCATGAGTACACTTAGTTTTCCTGTATAGGGGTCCACTTCCCTTACCTTCTCAGTGAGAGAAGCAGGTTCGCAAAAACCCTTATAATGCAACATATCATCTCGCAAACCATATAATCTCACCCAGACTATGTACAACTTGTAGTTGGCCAAGGAAGCATTATTCCGCCTACTAACTTAATCAGAAGCTTTTGAACCTGACAAACGAATGTATTTATACCCCTTCATCTCATCAATTTTCCGTGCTGGAGGGAACTTGACCAGGAAGCTGTTTTGCATGTAAGCTTTGGCCGTCCTCTCCCAACCCCACTGGAACATCCTTCTAAAAGCGTCTACCAACTCCTGCACATTCATATTGCCAGAGTGTACAATAAGTAATGCAATTGACTGCTTAGATTTATCACCATCCACCTTCTTTGTTAGTTAAAGAAGAATCAAACCAAAGATAAACAAGTAAAAATATCTCTTGAGATTTGTAGAGGTTTGCGGGTGGAAAAGGTGGTGGAAAATAAAATCTGAATTGTTTTGCTAGATTTGGGTATGCCTTATCTGGTCGAGTTGATTTCCCTGTATATTCTGGTATGATGGCAGATACAGTGGATGGTATGGTGGTAACCCACCATACTAACTCTCGTTAAATTACTCCACATTTTCTCTGTGACTTGAATTTTCTTCCGAGACTGTACTTCAGCAAATGGTATGATACGCTGGCTAAGGTGGCGTCCCACCGTACTATCTCTCATTAAAATTTATGTTAATTACCATTTGATGTGAATTTTCTTCCGGGGCTGAACTATAGCAAAGCAAACCTAGTATGGTGGCTGGTACGGTGCCTTGCCACCATACCCATGGTCATTAGAAGTCATTGATGCCTCTGGGCACTCCATTTTTTTAGCGAGTCTTCAGAATATTCTCTAAGGACCTGAAATGTTAGTCCGTTACATGTTTGCATATATAATTTCAAAATAGATATTGGAAGTACTAATGGTAATAACTAAAGCAACAAAATCTCCCTTTTCTGTTTTTTTAACACTTAAAAAACTTAAAAATAAACAACAACAAACAATGAAAATAAAATAACTTTGTTTATATGGGTTTCCTGCCATGAAGCGCTTTTTGTTTTTGGTCGTGTAGCTCGACCGTGATGATAATCAACTGGGCTTGGATATTTTTGTGTCCATTCCAAGGTAGTTTTCCTTCGTGTGATGATCACATCATCATAGACCTTCAATTTCTTCTTCCTGCGAAAGTGAACAACAAAAGGATCTCGAGATGGTAATTCAATCCTCACGTTTCAGTCATGTAAGTTTATCAAATCTTTAATCGTTCTTAAGAATGGTCTCTACTACAAAAAATCAAAGAGCGATGGATTCCCTCTAATTTGTACTACAATATTTTACTTAATCCGAACAGCTTGTTTGAAAGTGGAATCAGCAAGATGAACTTAAGTTAAGTTATATTATAGATACCCAAGTTTAATATATCAAAAAGCACTTTAGGAGTTCTTGTAACACTTGAACCTAAATCAAATAGCGCATTTATTTTGTTGACATATAAATTTATCTTGATAGTAGGTTCAAATATATCTTCTAATTTAAACGGTAGCTTCTCAGATAGTTTTCTATACTCAAGTTTTAACCCGCGTAACTTATAACTAACTTGGTTAACAAATTATTTATATGATGCTTCATCACCTCCTTCAAGTGCTTAGTTTTTCAAGCTTACCATTTTCATGACGTCTTCCACAATGTAGTTCGGTGTAGGAGCATTGCTATAATCCATATCTTTGGGCACACCATCCTCATTTGTGCCTGTCGTCATATTAGTCTGCAACTGGATTATCCTCCGGTTTACCTACATTTTTTTTGCTAGAATCAAGGTTTGACTCTTAGTTATGTTAGCCCTTTGTGATCACACAGTCTTAGTTCTTTCTTGAAGTCCCTGGAGACCAGTTTCCATTGTACTAACTTTTTGCGTTAGTTGACCAAGTATTTTATCACGATTCCCAACCATCTTATAGAAAACATTATTATGTTCAGTCTGAAAATTAATAAAATATATGAGGGTATCCTCATGTAGCGTTCCCACATTTAAATAATGTAAGGACACCTGTGTTAGTGTGCTAGTCCCTGGATCAATTGCTAGCACCACAGTACAAAATGAAATATCATGCAAATGCATCAAATTCTATTACATCGCATGATCCAGTCTTTACAAAATAGGATTTACAACTTGCATAGTCTCAGAAGACCAGCAGAAACAAATAAATACAACGGAAAACATAGTACAACATTGAGCCCATCTTCTTCATGTGCCACAGGCAAAACATGTTGGCGATAGTCTCGAGATCCTAAACGAAATGCTCACTCGTCTTCAGAATCATCTGCAATATGGAATATGCAGCCACAAGGGAGTCAATACAATTTAATGTATTGGCAAGTAACACTATGGTGGATATAAATGGCAAGACTAGTACTACATGCATATTTGGCTTGGTGGAGTTTTTGGCTAAGTTTGCATAAAGCAAGTTTTCTCCTATCTCTTTTGTAAAAGAAAACTTTTCTTTTCAAAGGGTGGCATCATTGGACTAAAATTCAAGCACCACAATACTGTTCACTTGGTCAAAAATTTAATTATTGAAAATGGTGATGTGATTCTTCCGTCCTTCCTTGTCCAGCTGCTCATAGTTGTCCATAACAGGGGACACGGCTAAGATCTTAGTTTGTTGACTCTGCAGAGCTTGTGCACTTTCACCTTCAGACTCAACTCAACCCAAACATCCTATACACCCTGAGTGCATTAAGGAAAGGAGAAGAATGGAGACGAGATCTTTCAGAAGCAAGAATCCAACCTAATGGCAATACCCGTTCCACCTATAATTATGCTACATCTGCTTGTCAAGCCCAGGCTGAACCCTCACAACTTAGTTAATCAAGACAGAGCCCATATGACTAAAGGCTGCACTGGAAGCAATCTAAACTTGGGGAACATCATAATCACTTTGTTCCTGGGTGGCATTCCTTCAAGTGAACTTCCCTCGGGGAGACACTCAACTTTCGATAGCCGCGCAATACCAATCCACCCAGGTGGTTCATTGAGGTTGTTACTTAGAGTTTTCTCACAACATCAAGTAAAACAATTTCTGTAGCATGGCAAAGCGTCAACTAAGTACCAAGGCTTTGAAATAACAAGGTATAAGGATGGCTACACACTACTAGGATATAGAATAGCATAATATAATTTAGTAAAACTTCCTATCATGCATACTACTCAAAATCAACTAATGGAGATAGAAAATAATGGGTAGTTGAATGATGTGTTACTTGCCTTGTTGAAGTTGGTGAAGAAATCACACTCTCTTCGCAAAAGATCGTTGCTCTCCGTACAATCTATTCATTGAAAACACAACAAAATAAACAAACATGCTATCAAGCAATATACAAGTGAAGAAAACATACAAAGCAACAATCATGGAAAAGGGGATGTAACCAAGTTGGCTAGGACAAGGTCAAGGTTTGACTTTTGAAAGATTCATTCTATAATGGTTCAATATATTGTTAAGGGGTTTCCAAGGGTTTACTTGGAAAGGACTAGGTTGAGTTCGTAGAGATCAAACTTTATTGGAAACATATTTATCTAAGAAGTTCCAAGAGTTCACCAAGGTGATCTCACTATTTCAACTAAAATAACACATAACCATGTGTAACACTTAGTCATTTTGATCAAAACATTTGAGTGATCTAAGTTAGTCTTTCCATTTTGGTTTAGGGTAGGTCTAGGTTCAACTAACTTCATAAAAATGGATATAACAAGTTAAAGTCTTGGGATTTTCCATTTGGGTCAAAGGTTGGACAAAAATAACTTGTTATTCTTAAACTTGTATGGATTGCTTCTAGTCCTCATGTGATTGCCTTCTTGAAGATCATCATCATGCCATCTAAGTTGTTTCCTTCCTTGGTGTGGTGCTTCTCTTGGTCTTGATAGTCTTCATGGTTTTCTCACTAGTTGTTTCCCAAGTGGTGTGGTCACAACTAAGTGTTTTATTTAACAAATGTTAAAATATCACTAAGTCAAAATAGAGGAGAAATTAGACAAGAGGATAGAATGGGAGGTGTAGTCTTCTTCTTCATTTCTTCATGTACTTGCACTTGATGGAGTATGCTTCAGATTGTTGTGGATCCTAAGTCATTTCTTCAATGATCTTCCTTGTTTCTCTTCATGTTGCCATCAAGTTGAAAGGAGAAGAATAGAAAAGGGAAGGAAAAAGACTTAGAGAGAAAGGGGGTTAGTCTTCTGGAAGTTTCTCTGGTTTTCTTCTAAGTGCTTCCACTTCTTGGAGATGCTTCTGAAGTTTGTTTTATTTTCTAAGTCCTTGATTGGTCTTCTATCTTCATGTTGAAAAATCTCTAGATGGTTAAGTCCTCCATTGCACTTCATGGTTCTCACAAATCCCAACTTGGTGAAATCTTGAAGCAAGCATGGGGAGACAAGAAGTTGATGGAAACATTTGTACTAGTGTTTTTAGGTTCATTTGTTGGCTAAGTATAAGTTGAAACTTCACTAAGGACTTATCCTTGGTTTCATATAGCCATACACACATAGAACCACTTAAGCAAAATATTTCCTAAGTCATTTTTAATATGGCGTGAAACATGTGTGTGATAACTTGGCCTAAAATACATGGGTATGGCTCATATGTGTCCAATATTCTATGGAAATGGTTTCTATGGACTAAGGTTTCCATATGGAGCAACATTGCTTAAGAAAACATATTAAAATTGTTTATAGAATTTAAACTAAGTCAAATTTGCTCAAATGGCCATATAATTCTAAATCCATTCTAAAATTGTTCAAATAATATTTTGGGCTTATTGATCTGTTACACATTCTAAGGAACCCAAAACAATTTAGTTTGCAAAAATTGGATCTACAGAATTTGAATTATGTCAAATTTCATCAAACAAGCATATTTGAAAATGGTCATATTTTAAATTGTCAAATTTTAATTTGGTTAAAGCCAAAAGATTCTACATGTTCTGGTGATTTCAAAAAGTCTAAGTTTGCTAAATTTGGCCTTATGGATCAAAAGATATGATAGATCTAAGATGTAGGGACTAAACTGTAAAACTGCCAATTAATTCCAGCGGGAGAAAAATACAAATAAAGGCTAGGCCATGCGGCAATCTCTTATTGGCTGTGGTATGCTGACTGGGCGTTGGTGTGGCAAGCTGATGTGGCTGCTGACTGGGTTAAGTGAAGCAATCTCGGACGTTGGATCCAGATCCAACGGGGGCTTACCCCTTCGGCTCAAGTCGAATCGTGTTCATCTGATTTAGATCCAAAGGCGCAGGGGCTAGGGCTTACCGTGGCAGCACTCCGGTGGCCGGAGATGGTGGAGACGGTGATTCTCCGGCGACCCGAGAGGAAGAAAACGACGATGGTGGCCCTCCGGTGGTCGCCTAACTCCGGGAAGACGATGAGAAGATGCAGCGCATCACGGCGAACATGCGGGTGGCCACACCGCGGTCGCTCGCTTCCTCGAGCGTTGGCGCCGAGCGGACGGAGGAGTTCTCGACTCCGGCGACTGTGGCACCGTCGATTCTCTACACAAACAATTAGGGCAAGTGCATCAGCGCGTGCGCCCAGAACAGGGGATTCGAAAGGGACGAAAGAGGAAGGAAGGGATGGGCTACGGTGGCCGCAATCAACAACGAACGTCGGCGGGTACTCTGGACTCCGGCGAGGAAATTCGGCCGAGAGGGGGCACGATTTGAGAGGGTAGGAGAGGGGAAACGAGGAGGGCATCAGGGGCTATAAGTAGGGCCGAAGAGGGGAGGGGAACACGGCCTTAATGGCCTTGAATCGATGGCGGGATTTTCGGCCGTGACAGAGGGATTTCCAAAACAGAGGAAGAAGAAGATGATGTCAGGGTGACATCATCCATTTTTTTTCTTTTTATTTCTATTTATATAATTAAATCATAACTTCTGTTTTAATTATCCAAATGACATGATTTTTTTTTCTAAATTCTTGAAATTTCAAATAACTTCCAACAGTACCATTTTTTAAAACAATTCAACATATTTTATTTTTGAATTTTGGAAATTTGAATAATTCCTTAATAATTACTTAATGTGATTTTTAATTTAAAAATTTATAAAACATAGTTATTGGTCAATTAAAATTTTAGTGACATTCTAAATGTTGAAAACATATTTTTGAAAGTCATTTCATCTTGTTTTCACAATTTTATGTTTTGAAAATATAAATAAAACACTAATAGTACTTTAGGGCCATTTTAAAATTTAGAAAATAGTAAATTGATGTTATTGTCTAAATAAAATTGCAGAGACATTTCACATGTCATATATTATTTTTTGGAAAGCCATTTTAAAATCATTTTCACATTTTATAATTTTAGGATATGAAGAATTTACTAATAATAACTTAATGCTATTTAATTAGTTCATATCAAATCATTAATATTGTTGATCAATAAAATTTGGAATAAAACCACAAGTCATAATATTGTTTTCAAATCCCTCTTTTATGTTATTTTTAAAGAAATGCATTTTATTTTCACACCTTCATGTTTAAAACTTGGAATAACAACTAAAGGTTATTATTAAAATATTTTATTCTCATCAAATAGTTTTGAGGCTTAGAACTTTATCAAGGGTTATAAATCTTTGATTTTTTTTGTTGCCATAAAATATTTTCAAGGTAATATTGGAATTGTAAACATTTTAGGTAAAGGTTTGTTAATAAAAAGATATTCCCTTTATATAATTAAGAAAATTTATTTTCGAATAAGGTTTTAGGGTTTAAGGAACAAAGGCATAATTGGATTGGTAAATTCAATTTCATTGAATTATGTATTGTTTCCTTTTGTTTCTTGCTTTTGATTTGGTTCTTGGTGACTTGTATAACAAGAAAACAAAAAGTTTCAAATTTTTGTGATTTTTGCATTTTCCAAAAATCAGGGATGTTACACCTCAAGTGTCTGGCGATTGCCATCGTTTACTCCATTGATGTTGTAGTTGCTATTGTTCTGTGCTTCTGCATGGTTGTATGATTTCGGATAGTTTATCCAAAATACATACCTTTCCAACCAGGGTTATATGTCTTATGAGTTATAAAATCTATTTATTCAATTTAAGCATTAGAGATATGATGACCCACAAGTATAGGGGGTGTATCGTAGTACTTTCGATACATAAGAGTGTCAAACCCAACGAGGAGCAAAAGTTGTTGACACGCAGGTTGGATAGAGGATTCACTGTAAACACTAGCAAACAGATTTTTGGAGGTTTTTCATATAGGAGATAAATAAAGTGCGAGTAAATAAAGTGCAGTAAATAATATTGCAGCGAGTGGCCCAATACTTTTGAGATAAAATAACAAGCCGGTTGTTCTACTTATGATTACCAAACATTCTCGAGGATACATGGGAATTTCTTCAAGTGATTTCGCTTCATTACGGTTGATTAATATCTATTGGTTCGTTAAGTGTTGTGTGGGTGAACCTATGCTAATGCACCGCCCAACTACGATTAATACATGCTTGTGATTATACCCCTCGTAAGCATCCGCAAATACAAGAAATTAATTAAGATAAATCTAACCACAACCTTAAAACTTCGGGACCCAACACTCCCTCGTGCATTGATTTCCTAATGGGGGTTTAGGTTTCTGCCACTCCGGCAACCCCACAATTAGTAGCCAAATACACAACGCATCCTGCTAGGCCCATAAAGGTGAAGTATCATGTAGTCGATGTTCACATGACACCACTAGAAGAATAGCACCACAACTTAAATACCAAACCACGAGATATTACTTCAACATAACTTCACTACTAACATAATTACTTCTCCCATGTCCTCAAGAACTAAATGAACTACTCACAAGACATTATATGGATCATAATAAGAGGTGATATATTGGATAATAACAATCTGGTCATAAAGTGCTAACACCGATAAATCCCACAAGCATCAACTACTAACAAGTAATCCACATCGGGAGAGAGATCTAGTGGTAAACAACGATAAAGACACCTAAACGTTACAGAGGGATGAAGGTGGATGGTGACAGTGATGGTGACGAGGATGATGATGATGATGATGATCTCTATGAAGCCCGGAGTGATGACGGTGACGATGGCGACGATTTCCCCTCTCCGGGGAGGAATTTCCCCGACATCTTCCTCCCTGCCGGAGAGCTTTTCTCTCTCTTGTGTTTTCCGCCCCGAGGCGGTGGCGGAATAATTCTTCGATGATGTTCTGTGGCTTAGGGTTCCCTGGGGGTTAAGTACACGAAAGGGACGCCCCGGAGTGGGCCAGGGGGGCACAGCACCCCAGACGCGACCAGAGGGGGCGCCGCCTGGTGGTGTGGGCCCTAGGTGGCCCCCTCCGGGTGACCTTCTGGCTCACTTCCTCCTCGGAACTTCTAAGAATCCCCCGTATCCCCCCTCTTCTTCCGATCTTCTGAAATAGGGTATCTTGACGATGCTTTTTCCATCAGATTTCTGGTTCCGGTGTTTATTCTCCAAAAAATATGAAACATGCAAAATAAGATAAAACAACATAAGTGATGCATCAAAACATGAAATATATCGATGAATAACAAAAAATAACAATATAAAACAGTGATGCAAAATGGACGTATCAACTCCCCCCAAGCTTAGACCTCGCTTGTCCCCAAGCGAAACTGAACTCAGTAAACATGACCACGGGTTTATGGAGTGAGGTGTCGATAAATAAAATACGGACAAGAGGCATCACATCTAACAAAGAAGAAGTCATTTTAGGCAGCAACTTCCTCTCATATAATCAAACTTGAAACAAGTAGAGGAAATCACAATAGAGGTGCAAAAGTAAATCAAAATTGGTAAAGGCAAACTTCGTTCTTGGTCAGAGAACAATTAACAGTGTACTTATCTTTCGATCAGAGTCTTTATACTAGAGCTTATATTGCAGAGTTTATCATGCTCAATTATAACGCTCTCTTTGCAGACATTGGGAATTTTCAAAGTGGTATTCAAATAGATAAAGGAATTTGTACAAACAAGGAAGAATAAAGAACATGGTTGAGTAAATCAACATATAAATGGATGGATCACAACAACTCAAATGCTTGCTTAAGACAGAAAGAAGTAGGTTTACTGACTCAACATAAAGGTAAAAGATAGGCCCTTCGCAGAGGGAAGCATGGATCACTCATGTGCTAGAGCTTTTATTTTGTAAAACAGAGGTATAAAATGGTTGACACTCCTCCCAACCTTTCTTACACAAACCATGGCTAACCGAATCCTCGGGTGCCTGCCGACAATAACAAACCATGGAGGAGTGTCTAATTTTGAGAGAGGTGTATGCTTATGTCAACGAATGGCAAACAGATAATACAGTACGTCACAAGCCAACTAGACTTCTCAAGAGTGGCTCCCATAGAAGGACGCAACTGTTATAGAAGGTTACCCCTCGTTCTCTTTTGTTTACACAATTATGCTTTGACTGATAAATCAGGGGCAAAAATAGTGAATAGAATTTATATTATTATTTGGGGCTGGGAACCCCGCTGCCAACTCTTCTAGCATTTGGATAAGCAGATGAAGCCACTAGTCTAGGGTGTGAAATCCAATCAACAAGTAAGATACATATTCTCTATTTGCGTCCTCATGAGCTAAAATAGGGGCACAAAACATGTATAATTTTGAACGTTTAAAGGTAGCACACAAGCAATTTACTTGGAGTGGCAGTGAAATACCACATATAGGAAGGTATGGTGGACACAAATGGCAAGGTTTTGGGGCTCAATGTTTGGACGCACGAGAAACATTCCCTCTCAGTACAGATTTTTGGCTAGCAAAGCTAGGTAGCAAGCATAAGAATTGAGGCAAAACAAACAAACACATATATGATAAAGCCAATCATGCAATCTTCCGTGAAGGTGCAAAAAAACTTATTTGAGAATACTAAGCTTATGAGCTAACAAGAAAGAAAGATCATGGAATAATATATCTACATGAAACTCCCTCTTTTCTACTTAAGTCTCAAAGTATTGTTGCTATTGACCAATGCTAAGTTTGCCAAAACCAACTAGATTAACTTGGTACTCCAACATTGATACCAATACTAATAACAAGATCAACCAAATAACAGGAATTGCAAGCTAAAATAAAGTGTAGAAGATGATGAAACTTCTCATTAATATTTCATTACGGCAACTCAAACCAAAGGATAAAACCAACTAAAGAGTGATGCTTCCATACTGCAAACCATAGTATATGATATTTCCTCTACTAATGATATGACTCTACTAAAAGGTAAAAAGGTGAAAGATAGGAGTGTGATACCGTGGCACTCCCCCAATCTTGGAACAAGCCAAGGGGATGCCAATACCAATAACAAATTAATTCTTCGGTGGTGGTGGTGATGCGCTCTTCTCAAGCAAAGCATGAAAACGGTTCAGCATCTCACGAAACATGTCGTTCTCCTCTTGATGAATCTCTACCTCCGTCCTTAAAGCTCGATAACATCCACAGAACTCATCTGCAACTCGAAGAGCTTCCTCTACTCCAGGGATGGGGCTGAGGCCTGGAACTAATGGTCTTGGTCCCTGCATGCTACAAAAATAAACACTGCTTGATGTCGTCCTCTTTGCTTCTCTCCTGACGCCCTGGTCCATGTTCTTGCGCTTGGGACCTTGGAGATCATCTTCCATCGGTCCCTTCCCTTTGTTGTTATTGGTGGAGACCATGGTGCTTCTAAAACTGAAAACAGATCCTGGCAGAAACAGGTAGAAACAGAAACACGGCGAGAAAACGATATATGGACCTCGGGGGTCCGGGGGGTTATATAGCAAAAATATGCGTAACGAAAGAAATTCCAGGTCGAAAACGAGTCGGAGAGGGGCTCGGGGGCGCCCATACCATAGCCAGGTGCGGCCAAGGGTGGGCCCGCGCCCAGGCATGGTATGGTGCCCTCGGGCACTGTCACAAACGCTTCTTCAACTCAGTATTTTTCATATTTTCCAAAAATCAATAATTTATAACTTAAAAGGTATTCCACGAACATTTCCTTAACAAAACTGTTACCAATTCGAAAACAGACTCTCCAGATTCTAGAATCTCCCCTCTAATGAACTTCTCTGGAGTCATTACTTGAATAACATCAACATCTTCATCATAGTAATCCCCAGAAATATAATGTTTGAGTCTTTGCCCATTTACCACTTGTGTAGTGTTATCTTTAATGGAAGAAAATTTGATTGCACTCAAATGATACACTTCTTCAATAATATAAGGTCGTTCCCATCTCTAGAGTAATTTTCCTGCAAAAAATCTGAGACGACACCGATACAATAGAACTTTCTCACCAACATGAAACTCTCTTTTAAGGATTCTTTTATCATGCCATTTTTCGAGACATCGTAGTAAGGATCATAGACGGGGGTGCATGAGCCTACGGGTAGATACGTGGGGGACACGGTTGTACGACAATCAAGAACACCAGGTTTTACCCAGGTTCGGTACGACGCAACTAGGCGGCATTCCTACTCCTGCAATCTCATTAAATCAGGGCTGAAGCCTTAAGTATACAAAGTACAATGTGAGTATGGATTCGCTAACTCGGCGAGGATTAACTTCTCGGTGAGTTGGCTTGTAGATAATTGTTGTCAATCTTTTGTCTCTACCGTTCGGCTTTATATAGATAGCCGGGTTAGGGCTTACAGAAAGGAAACCTAGAAGACTACGGAAAGTATCTAACTTGGAAAGTAAGGAATCCGTCTTCTCCTCCAAGCCGCACCACTTTGGGCCGTGGTCTGGGTTATTCTAGAATCCGGCTTCCTGCGCATCAGGTTACTGGGCCGCCCAATGGACTGTGATCTATTACCAACAGGCCACCCTGGTAATCCGGCTCTTTAGGCCAATGCCGGACATACCCCTAATCGGTATATATCCGATAGTAGCCCCCTAGAAGGATTAAGACTTCATTCTGCCGCCTTTTGTCGATTTAGCAATCTTTTCCGAGAAATGTCGGTGTTCTGTCTTGATTATTCTTTTTTCCCAAAATCTCTTAACTCAAAACTCGGATTTTGTTAAAGTCTGGCTTTTCTTCCACGAGCCTTCGTGGAGAAGGAACTTTGTGACGTCAGTGATGAAATCCTGTTGACATCACAGACGTTTGGGTTCAGTCAAAATACTGAAACGTATCCTCTGACGGATTCTCGCGGGAAATGAGGAGATAGCAATTATCACCCCGTCCCCTCATTTCCCGGAAATTTTGGGCGTAACATGCGTCGATCATCCAACGGTCAAAATAGCCGTTGGAGCTAATCTCCGCGCATCCGGCTATAAATAGCCACCTCGGGTCCTCCGGATCTCCTTCCGCACCATCTTCTTCCTCGAGCCCCAGCGCCATAGCTAACAACCAGAGTCCAAGCACGAGCACGAGAGTGAGCGTAGATAAATGAACTCCCAAACCTTCCCCGGAGATAACCATCGGAGGATCCAGTTCACGGCCGCGCCGCCCAAAAATGTTTGACGGAGAATCTCCCCATGCCTCGGACATAGCGGACGCCGCCGTGGACGAGTCCATCATCAACGACATGGACCCCCTCCTCGATTCGTCGGTTCGCACAGCAGCGACCACGCCGGAGGGGGCTGCCAACAAGCCAGCCTGCGAGGATCCGTCTCTCGCGGCCGGAACCGCACCGACGTCAACCTCTAATGCACCTCCTCCGCCTCTCTTCTCCGCGCCCACGGAGGAAAACGTTACTCCCGATGGCGAAGAGGTCACCGCTTTCGGCGCCGCCGGAGGCGAAGAAGAAACAGAGGAGAACTCCGGGAACTGGAGCCATTGCAACGTGGTTCCGTCCCTTCTTCCGGCTATGGAGAAGGAATGGTTCGTGCTAGAAGGGAAATGAAGGTACGACGAGGCCGACTCCGAGCCATCCCCAAAACCCGGCGAACGGGTTCGCCTCGCCTCTCATGTTAACAGAGGTATGGGGTTTCCGCCATCCACCTTCTTCCTTCATATCTTAGGTCATTACAAGATCCAGCCGCACAATCTTCCTCCCAATTCCATTCTTTACCTAGCCGGGTTTCAAGCCCTGTTCGAGGGGTATCTAGGAATAGAACCTATGTTAGATTTCTGGCAATATTGCTTTGGGGTAAAACGCAACCCTTCTGAGGGCGCCCTCCCAACCTACGAAACCATATCCTTCACCTTACGTAGGTTCAGGGAAGACTGGTTTCCAAAAATCAAAACCTCTGAATCCGCCAAATTTTGGACGGGTTCCTTTTTTTATCACTCGGATGTCCCGTTTCCTGGAAAGGAAACGGGCATTCCACCTTTCATCAATTCTCCAGCCACTCCCCAAGACAATTGGGCAGTGGACGCGGTCCAGACTCTACCTCCAGATATGATGAGGATCAAGAGGCGTATCGCCAAACCTGTTTCTGCCACTCCCCCTCTTACCATCACGGACACCGTTCTGTGTTGGCTCGGAAGGCGGATTCAGCCTTTGGCTGATCGCGGGAAACGTCTTATGGGTGAATATACAGGCCTTGACAATGCGATGAGGGCAACCAAAAAGGCTTTGACGAAGAAGGACTTCAAGAAGCGGCTAAACCAACTGGTTCCACCCGGGACCAGTATGAAGAGAGCCGTCAAATGTACCATGTTGGCAATCCAGCTCCAAAGGTAAAATTCTTTCCCCTTGGGCATTTTCTTGGTTTTTTCCTTTTCTTGGATTTTCCTTACCCGAACTTTGTTTTTTCCAAAGCTTCTCGATCTTCCCGAGGCTGAGCCTGCCTCCGATGCCGAGTTGGACGCGCTTCGCGCCAACTTTCAGTCAGGCGGACGGAAACGCAAGAAGCCATCCACCACTCAGGATGTTATCGATCTTGACGGTGTTTCTATTGCAACTTCCAGTTAAAAAATCCCAGGATTTTTATTTCTATGTTTTTTATCACGTGTTTTTCATTTCTCGGAATCTTATTTCTCAGATTTTTTCTTTTCTTTTCCTTTGTAGCCTAGCCCCTACCACTCTGGAGGTAAAAGGTCAGAAGAAGCATAAGGCTGTTGCTCAAAGAGGAGCAAAGTCGTCTCCTCCTGCCGCACCAGATACTCCGGCAGTTGCGGGGGAGGAAAACTCGGCTGCAAGGGATGCCGAATATCCCTTGCAATCCAGTCAGCCCGTTGCGCCCGAGTCGGACGCGAGGGAAAGGGCGGTGCCGTAAGAGGGAGGCCCTTCAAACGTTTCGAAGGAGGAGCCAATCCCTAATTTTGACAAGGAGTTCAAGGTAAAACAAGAAGAACATTTTGACAAACACGGATACATTCATCTGTGGGCGAAAAAATATTTCGCTCGTGCCCCTTTTATCCGTCCATGGCCGCAAGGCGGACTTATAGTTAGTAATAATTACGTGTTCTCGCCTCGGCAGGTAATTCAAGACGGCCTTTGCCATGTCGGAATTACCTTTGCACAGTATGCAAAGGAATTTACTGAAAATCTGGCAAGCCTGCAAAAGATGAGCCAGTTAATATCTCTAGCCCCCAAGCATTTTGACAAACATATTCTTTTTGACTTAATGCTTTCTTTTTATTCCTACTTGTTTTTTTTTTACTTAAGCGACTTTTCCCTTATCTATGTTTCAGCAATCTGCCGATACGATAAACATGGAAGTTTTCAACAAACTTACCATCAAGAACAAGGAGGTTAAAACTCTCCTTGGAATTCTTGAAGATAAAGACTCGGAGTTGGCATCTGTTCAGCGGGAGCTGAAGAAATCAGTGATGCATGTAAAATGCATACATGAACTTTGCATGTTATTACTTGTTTTTCCTACATATTAGCAACTTATATTCATGTTTTATAATGATTTGGGAGATTTTCTAAACAATCCTTCTTTTGGTTCTAACCCTGTTTTTCCAGAAAACGTACTTTTTAGTGTTTCAGACTTTCCGGGAGCTTCGGGACTCCAAAAAGGGCAAGGCCAAAGATCACGGTTCAGAATTTTCGAGACGAAGACCATGGGCCAAAGTAGAGGGCCAAAAGGCCAACCAGGTGGCAAAGAGGACCCTCCACGCGGCCAGATTCCTTGGCCGCGTGAGAGGCCCCCTTTTTGCCCCCGTGGCTCCGATGCCGTCGATCTTTCTTCTCCCGAGTGTCTCGTGACCTAAAAACGACTATATAAAGGGTCCCCTGGCCTTTTCTAGGAGGAGGCGGCGCCGAGAGACGAAACCACGAAACAAAGAGACAGAAGGCTGCCGCCGGAGAAGATCGGAGGGGGAAAACGCCGCCGGGATCACCCCCGGAGGGCTCCACCCCCTCCGGCGTGTTCATCATCAACATCTACAGCAAGATCAGCTCCATCTCTCCACTATAATCTCTTGGCAAACACGATGTATGATGCAATACTATATTCCCTTGATGTATTGTGTCTCCCCGTCTATGTTTGAGTAGTGAATTGTTCTTGGCAATGGTGAAATAGTTCGTTGATTGGTTGCATACAAGTTTGTTATCTTCTATGATTGTATTTATGTACAATATATGAGTGCACGCATATGTTGGGGAATGCATGTAAGGTGATCACCGGTAGCATAATGGAGTGGTGGTGACTTGGGAGTGACGGTAACCTGAGACCGAGCCACAAAGTTAAGTTATTGGGGGATATATATAGGGGACCTTAGAACGTAAGGCTATGGTGGGACTTTATGTCTTAATCAATCTTGTGCAGTCATTTACTTGGTCACATGATCCATCATAAGGGGTTGTAGATCATTTACTTGACTATACCTATTCATGGCTCCTTCCTAGAAGAAACAACTAAGACTAAAACATGTGCTTCACTAATTGTGACAACCACACGAACGAAACACCTATTGCTAGAACACTTGCTCCCTTGAGATACTTGAGATATTTGCTGCTTGCTACTTGTGAAACTTGCTTAGAAACTTGCATTTTAAACTTGCTTCACTAGTTACTAGACAAACCACACTCCACGTCACTTGCTTTTAATTAGTTAGTTCCTTTTAGTCAAACTTATTGCTTTGCATAAACAGCCATAAAAGAGGGTTATAGGGCTTTAGAGAATAGATATCTTACCTTCAGCTCCTCGTGGGTTCGACACTCAAATACTTATCAAAAGGTACTACAATTGATCTCCTGCACTTGGGAGTCGTCAATCAGCAGGTAAATATTTCGTCTATTCGCGCTGCTGTTTGATGAATTTTTTTCTAAGTCATTTTCCGAGTTTTGAACTCTTCATTTTTCCTGCTTTTCAGTTTTTTGGCGAAAGCCAAACAAATCGCTGAAGATGCTGGCAACGCTAAGAACCTCCGAAAAGAGAACTCGGAGCTTTAGAAAATGACAGTAAAGCTCCAAAAGGACTTGGAGGCCAGCCAGCTGGCTGTCGGGATTGCCAAGTCGCGCGCATCTTCTCAAGCTGAGAAGGATGCCGCAACTATCCGGGACCTAGAGAACGCTCTCAACCAATGCCTTGAAGAAGGCGTTGAGATGGATAGGATTCTCGGTAAGTTTGTACTTCTTTTACCGTGTTTTTTATATACTTTTTTTACAGTATGTTTCTCCTTCTGCAAGTTTCTAACTTTTTTCTTGCTATGTTTTAACAGAAGGGAACCCCTTGCTTACCCGGATTGACGGAATCCGGGCTTTCGTGAAGATTTTCTCCGTCCTGAAGACCACGGGGATGTTACTTGTGAACAAGTACTTTCCCGACAAAGCGGAAGAAATCTCGGAAGTTGGCAAGCTTCCAGAAGCAATCGAGTAGGTGGAAAACTAGAAGGAATATTGGTTCCGCTCCGCAGCTCATGGTGGTGTGCGCATGACCCTTGGGCTAATGCGTATGCATTACACCACCGCAAAGTCCCGGCGTGTGGCGACCGATATCCCTCAAGGATACACAGAAGCACAGAGGGCCAACATCTTCGATTCCGTCAAGGGGCACGCTACCAAGATAGCACAAATGGTGTCGATCTTCACCTTCTACCCGGAAGAAGAGATTCCGGCAATCCCCGAGAACCCCAGCGACAACGACGAAGAAGACTTGGGTTCAGAGGAGGCCGCCTGATTCCTGAGTAGTTTGGCAGGAACAAATTAGAAGCATTACTATTCTTTCAATGTAACATCCATTGTAATGCTATCTATCATTTGTATAAACAAGTATTCCCCTTTTTTAGTAAAATATTTAGTCTTTGCAAGTTTTCTGGGTTTTAATTCGTTCTCCTTCTAAGTTCTCTGGCTTATACGTTTTGACTGTCCTTAGTGTTGAAATGGCTCAATAGTACTTAATCTTCATGCCAAGTGACTGGGTTCAAGCCTATCAGTCAAAACTCAGAAACAAGGATTGTACTTAGGCATTTTTACTTACTAATTCCAGTGACCCAACATACAAACTATCATATAATACTTAGGAAAAAGTAAGGATTTTTTGAAAAAGTATGAAACTCAGGCACGCAGGCACAATCTGAGTTACCTTAAGCCTCCTTAGGTCAGAAAAGCACTCAGAATTATAACTCTGAGCACGCAGGAAAAATTCGGGTTAACATTCAAGCAATTTGAAAGATCATTGGGAAATAGATAAGACGGTACTTATGCTTTGAACAATAAAAACAAGGCAGATAAAAATGCATGAATTCCGATAACTTTATTTCATAATCTCAAAGATGTTTATATAAAATTTGAACTAAGTGTAAAAGGGACGTAACTACTGGATGCTCTAGGGTCTCTTTGTTTCTCCCAGTTCTACATCTATCTTTCTCTTTCCTTTGCGATTCGGTCTTTTAGGATCATCTCTTATATCGCGAACATCTACAAGATAGTAAGATCCATTTTCATAGCCTTGCTAATGACAAATGGTCCCTCCCAAACTGGGGCTAATTTGTGCTTCCTTTCCTGCACCAATGTTAGCACCAAGTCACCTTCTTTGAAAGAACGGTGTCTGATTTTTCGACTATGATAATGTCGCAATCCTTGCTGATAAATGTCGGATCTTTGTAGCACAAGTTCTCGTTCTTCTTCCAAGAGATCGACGACATCCTGTCGTGCGCTTTCGGCATCCGATTCTTCGTATGCTAGCACTCTTGGGCTATCATGGAGCATGTCCATAGGAAGCACTGCTTCTGCCCCATAAACCAGGAAAAATGGAGTTTGACCAGTTGATCTATTTGGCGTTGTTCGAATACTCCAAAGCCTGGAAGGTAATTCCTCTACCCATGCTCCAGCTGCTCTATAAAGAGGAGATTATAGTCTTGGGTGTATTCCCTACATGATAGAACTATTCATTCGTTCAGCGTGTCCATTGGATTGTGGGTGTGCCACAGATGCTAGATCTAGGCGAATTCCCGTTTGTCGGCAATATTTTGCCAACTCTCCAATAGAGAAATTTTTCCCATTATCCGTGATTATGCTATGTGGAACGCCGTATCTCATGACTATGTCAATGATGAAATTTCTGGCAGTCACACCGTCAAGTTTTTTGATGGGTTTCGCCTCCACCCACTTGGTGTATTTATCTACTGCAACCAGTAGATGTGTAAGTCCGCCTCTTGCAGTTTTGAATGGTCCCATCATATCTAGTCCCCAGACCGCAAATGGCCATGTTATAGGGATAATTTTGAGTGCTTGAGCTGGCATAATCGTCTGCTTGGCGTAATACTGGCATCCGGCACATGTGTTCACTATGTGCTCCACATCTGTCTTGGCTGTGAGCCAGAAAAACCCCGCGCGGAATGTTTTTTTGACTTTGCTTTTTGATTGAGCATGATGTCCGCAATCTCCTGCATAGATTTCTTGCAGGATTTCTCGTCCTTCTTCTGGTGAAATACACCGCTGAAAAATTCCGATAGTACTGCGTTTATACAGGCAATCTTTAATTACCGTGTATCCTTTGCATCGGCGTTGTATCTGACTTTGCAAGAGTTTGTCTGCTCCATCCGGGAACTTCTGATCGACTAAGAAGTTTAAGTATGGAATTGTCCAATCCGTGTTAACAAGCAGGACTTCAATTGACTCGGAAACGAGGGGATAATCAACATCTCCACCTTTGATTGATGGTTCATGCAAGTGTTGGACAAACACACCAGGTGGTAGGGTTTTCACCCTTTCCGATCCCATGCGGGCTAATGCATCCGCGTTCCAATTTTCTTCCCTTTTGATATGAAGCACTTCGAATCCTAGGAAGCAAATGGCAAACTCGTCCACGGTTCTCCGATATTCGGCCATAATGGGGCTTTTGGCATCCCATGTTTGGTTTAGCTGATGCTGCACCAATTCCGAGTCACCATAACAAAGTATACGCTTGACGCCTATCTCCTTCGCAATATGCAAAGCTTCGTATTCTGCCACATTGTTGTTGGCATTGAAATGTATTTGTAATACATATTCCGTGATGTCACATTTTGGAGATTTAAGCACTACACCAGCTCACGCGCCTTCCTTCATTTTGGATCTGTCAAAATACATGATCCAATATTCTGACTCCGGCATTTGTGTGTTTTCCATTGCTTCTGTCCAATCAACAACAAAATCTTCCAACACCTGGGATTTAATTGCCGTCCGGGGTTGGTACTTAATGTCGAACTCAACTAGCTCAATGCCCCATTTGGTGACTCGGCCTATTGCGTCCGCATTATTAATGATATCCCCTAGTGGTGCTTTGCGTACCACTGTTATGGAATGTCCTTGGAAATAATGGCGGAGTTTTCGAGATGCAAAAAACACGCCATATGCCAGTTTTTTATAACGTGGATACATTTGCTTTGACTCGGAGAACACTTCGCTGACGTAATACACTGGATGTTGATCTGGTACGCTTTGCTCATCTTTCCTTCTTTCCACGATTATCACTACGCTAATAACCCTGTTTGTTGCCGTAAGATACAGTAACACGGGT
Source organism: Alopecurus myosuroides (assembly GCA_028641055.1). NCBI lineage: Eukaryota > Viridiplantae > Streptophyta > Magnoliopsida > Poales > Poaceae > Alopecurus > Alopecurus myosuroides. The sequence goes on from CM054061.1 coordinate 191,851,438, forward strand.
TCTTCGTCTTTTGGGGATGCCAAAATCGGAGCTTTCATCAAGGTTTCTTTTAGTTGGGTTAATGCTTTGTCCGCCTCTTCTGTCCATTCAAATTTGTCAGATTTCTTCAACAATTTGTATAATGGCAGAGCTTTGTCACCTAGCCGGCTTATAAACCTGCTAACTGCGGCTGCAGAACCCGTCAATCTTTGAACATCTTTTAAGCACGTAGGCCTTGTGATATTCAAGATTGCCTTGATCTTTTCCGGGTTTAATTCTATTCCTCTGTGAGAAACGATAAAACCCAGAAGATTTCCTGAGGGAACCCCGAATACGCACTTTAATGGGTTCAACTTCATCTTATAAGTGCGCAAATTTTTGAAAGTTTATCGTAGATCTTCAAGGAGTGTATCCTTTTCCTTGGAAACTACGACAATGTCATCCACGTAAACATGGACGTTTTTGCCTATTTGACTATACAAGCATCTTTGCATGCAACGCTGGTAAGTTGCGCCAGCTTTATTCAAGCCAAAAGGCATGGTTATGTAATAGTATGTTCCATACGGGGTAATGAAGGAAGTTTTTATTTGGTCCTCCTCCTTCATAAGTATTTGATGGTACCCGGAATAAGCATCCAAAAAGCATAAAAGATCAGAGCCCGCAGTGGCATCTATTATTTGATCGATTCGCGGTAACGTGAACCTATCTTTTGGACACAATTTGTTCAAGCCGGTGTAATCGATACACATCCTAAGAACAATACTATCTTTCTTTGGGACTAACACTGGGTTAGCAGACCAATCAATGTGTATAACTTGCCGGATAAAATCAGTTGCTAAAAGCCAGATAATTTCCTTGCCTATAGCCTTCCGTCTTCTTCCATCGAAACGACGGAGACCTTGTTTGACGGGTTTTGAACATGGAATTACTTTGAGTTGATGCTCAGCAAGTTCCCTGGGTACACCTGGCATATCAGCAGGACACCAGGCAAAAATGTCCCAGTTCTCGCGAAGGAACTTGATGAGCACGTCTTCCTATTTGTCAGTCATCCCAGTTCCCACTACGACAAACTTTATCGGATCTTTGGGGTCTAGGATAACCGGTCTTGTATTTTCTGAGGCCTTGAAACTATCTGTCGGCCTTCGGCTTTCTTTTCCTGACGGCATTTCCATCGGCGAAACTTCCTTAGCTAGCTCCTTCAATTCCTCCTTCGGAATCACTTGTTCGGCGTAGAGGGCATTTTCTTTCTCCAGCTCGTTCGCCAATTTGTAATCTCCAGTTATGGTGATTACTCCTCCTTTTGGCCCTAGCATCTTCAGCTTGTTATAGATATAACATGATCTTGCCATGAATTTGGCGAAAGCCGAACGTCCGAGTATTGCGTGATAAACACTTTCGAACTACACTACCTCGAATGAGATCTTTTCCTGACGGAAGTGTTCTCTTTTTCCAAAGGTTACATATAGGGAAATTTCTCCTAGGGATTGTGCTTGTCTGCCAGGAACAATACCATGAAAATGTATGTTACTGTGCCTGAGCTGGGTCTCGGAAATGTGTAGCTGCTTCAATGTACTCAGCTACATGATGTTGATACTAGATCCTCCATCCATCAACACTCTTTTCAGCCTAGTGTTTTGAACAATAGAGCTTACGACCAAAGCATGCGTGCCGGGTTCTGGGATGTTTCCGGGATGATCTGACTGATCCCAGGTGATTGGCATATTTGAATACTTCAAGTATTTTGGTGTTGGAGGAACAACCGTGTTGATTTCTCGAAGTGTTCTTTTCACCTGTTTTGCTAAGGGAGTTGCCAGGAAAGTTAGTTTACATTCTCCTTCAACTCTCGAGAATTTTGGCTCGCCTATTCGCTGCCGTTCTTGGATTTTATCGTCAGTGTCCGATTCACTTTCTTCTTTCTCAGCTTCTGGATTTTTCATGTTGAATTTCCTCTTTGAGTTCTTTCCTTTATTCTCGGATCCTGCGGTGCCCTTCATGTGTTTGTTGAGGCGGCACTGCGCGTTTGTATGAGTAGGCTTCCCTTGCGAATGGTGGACACAGTTTTCCGACTTTACATTTTCCCACTCTTCCTTAGAGTAGGAGATTGGTTATGTGCTTCTTCCTTTCCATTTGCTGCCATTATCCTTTCCAAAGGTTGCATTTACTTCTTTGGTATTTGTCTGTGCTTCTGGAGTAGCCTTCTTTTCATAGCGGGGTGTCTTTTTGGCTTGATCCAAAGCATCAATATTTCCATCTCTTGCTCTGATATCATCTTCAGCCATTGGGTGCTCATTGGTGGTGGTAAGCATAGATCCGAGATTTTGTGCTCTTTCGAACCAACCATGAACGAGTTACAACACCTTAGCCCTTTCAAATTTGCCTGGCAATGGCTGCCGGCTATGGGTCGCTCAGGCGGGATTCTCCTTGGTGCAAAGGAGGAGACCTTTGAGGTGGAGGATATGGACCGCGGGAATTCTTCGTGAGTATGCTACTTACCCATAGACACACCTCCCTCCAATGGGAGATGATTATAGTCTATGGTCCCGCGGATCACAGCAGATCGCCGACCTTCCTTGCCGAGTTACGCGGCAAGGTGGAGGGATGCTCTACTCCGATAGTTATTGTCGGGGACTTTAACCTCATAAGGTCCCCGGACGATAAAAGTTCGGCTAATGTGGATCATCGGCGGCTCGATATGTTCAATGACTGCATCGCCGACCCCGCCCTTAAGAAAATTAGGCGGGTTGGGGCTAGATACACCTGGACTAACAACCGGGCGGACCCGGTCCGGAGTGTGCTGGACCGGGTCCTTGTATCGGTGGACTGGGAGATAGCGTTCCCTCTGTGCTCTCTACGGGCCCTGACTAGGGTTGGTTCGGATCACACTCCTCTATTGCTTTCATCTGGCGTCACTATTCCGCCGAAATTTGAACCGCTTTCACTTTGAAAACTTCTGGCTTCAGAAACCGGGTTTTGTGGAAGCGGTCCAGGCTTGCTGGACTGAGGCTGCGGCTAATCCACCTCGCATGTTTAATGCGGTGGACGCCTGGCATCACTGTGCCCAGATGTCCTGCAAATTCATGAGGGGTTGGGGTGCTAGCCTTGGCGCGGAGGTGAAGAGGAGGAAAGGTACGATCCTGGAGGAGATCCAGGTCCTCGATCACGCCTCGGACTCGGTAGGGATTACCGCGGAAGAGTGGCTTCAGTGGTATGCCCTTGAGGACTCCCTTATGGAGATCTACAAGGGCGAAGAGGCCTTCTGGCGACAGCGGAGTCGCCAGAACTGGATCCTTAGGGGCGAGGCTAATACAGCATACTTCCACGCGATCGCTAATGGGCGTCGGCAGAAATGCTCTATTCCTTGCCTATGGGAGGGCGATCATTTCTTGGAGGAGCCGAGAGAGATCTCCACCCGTATTTACTCCTTCTATAAGGAGTTATTTGCCGCGGGTCCTCGCTCGGGGACCTCGCTAGTCCAGGATTTGTGGCCAGCTGGGGCACATGTCTCGGACGCGGAAAACGCGAACCTTACCCTCCCCTTCCTGGAGGAGGAGGTGGCCCGCGCGGTCATGGAGATGAAGGCAAACTCGGCCCCGGGGCCTGATGGCCTTCCAGTGACCTTCTTCCAGAAATTCTGGGAGACTATCAAGGCGGTCATCATGCCAATGTTTCAGGAGTTCTACATTGGAACTTTGGTGATGACCCGCCTTAATTTTGGCGTGATTACCTTGATCCCCAAAGTAGTGGGGCCTCGGACATTCGCCAGTTTCGACCGATTACTGTCCTGAACGTCATCCACCGGATCTTCTCCAAAGTGTGTGCCACCAGACTTGCTCCAATTATGGAACGCCTCACACATCCGTACCAATTCACCTTTCTAAAAGGCCGGTACATCCATGATGGGATCCTGGCCCTCCATGAAATAGTTCATGAGGTGAAGTCACGCCGGCAGAAGGGCGTATTTCTTAAGCTGGATTTCCAAAAGGCCTATGATCGCCTGGAGTGGCCCTTCCTTCGCCTAGTGTTAGAACGAAGGGGAGTGGATAACCGGATGATTTGTTGGATTATGCAATTGGTCATGAGTGGGAATACCGCCATTAATATTAACGGGGCAGTCGACCCCTATTTTAAATCCACGTGTGGCATTAGACAGGGTGATCCCATCTCACCCTTATTGTTTAACGCTGCGGTGGATGTCCTAGCAGAGGTCTTGGAGCGCGCCAAGACCTCTGGCCACATCTATGGGGTGGTTGGACATTAGGTCCCTGGAGAAGGGGTGACCCACCTCCAATATGCGGACGGCACCATGATCATGGTCGAGGTGTCGGAACTTGACATTATCAAGCTAAAGTTCTTACTCCTTTGCTTTGAATCCATGTCTGGCCTCAAGATCAACTCTGAAAAGAGTGAAGTTGTGATACTCGACTACTCCTCGGTGGACCAACAACGGATTGCTGACAACCTTAACTGTAGGCTAACGCAGTTCCCAGTATCATACCTGGGAATTCCTATCCGTGACTCTGGGATCCTTATCAAGGATCTGGACCCGCTAGTAGGGCGGGTCAAAACTAGATCGGAACCATGGCAAGGGAGGTTCACATCCAAAGGGAGTAAGACTATTCCCGTGGGTCAAAACTAGATCAGAACCTGGGAATGCCTCCCCATGTATATGATGGAGCTATACTCCCTTCCGGAGGGTGTCCATGCCAGCTTTGATAAGGAACTATCTCGCTTCTTATGGTAGGATGCGAAGGGTCACCAAAAGTACCATATGGTGAAATGGGCGGACCTCTGCGCCCCTAAGGATCTTAGGGGCATAGGGATCCTGGCCTCCCGCCATATGAATAAAGCACTTTTGCTGAAATGGGTGTGGCGGATTTTATGGGACGACGGGGGCCTGTGGCTCCAACTTCTTAAGGCTAAATATCTTAGGGGTTGCCCGCTCCTGGCGTGTGAACGGAAGGAGGGTTCGCAGTTTTGGCGAACAATCCAGGCTATCAAGCATGAGATCCGCCGGGGGATCTCCTTCTCCGTAGGGGACGGTAGAGGGATCATGTTTTGTGTTGATCCCTGGCTAGGTGCACGCCCCATCCGTCACGAATTCCCGGAATTATTCGCATTTGCTCAGACCCGGGAATGTTGGTGGCGGGGGCGTGCCAGAACGGGCAGTGGAATATTGGATTTCGTCGCACGTTTGGCCCGGTGGAGGCCGCAAAGTGGGAGTTGCTGTTGGCCCCTCTCCCCCAGACCTTAGGAGACACACCGGACTCGGTTGCATGGTCTCTAGCACCCTCGGGAAACTTCTCGGTGGGCTCGGCGTACCGGGCCCTTTTTAGAGGGCCCACGATTCCTTGGGCGACCCATCTCTAGAAAGGCCCTATGCCCTTAATAATTAAAATCTTCACTTGGCAGTTACTGCGTGACCGCCTCCCTTTGGGGGTGGAGGTCACCAAGAGGTTTGGTCCAGGCGACGGGACCTTCCCTTTATGTGCGGTTCCGGGAACCCACATCTTGTTTTCTTGCCCCGCAGCTCGCTTCCTTTGGAGCTTCGTTGCTGAGGCGCTGGGGCCCGAGTGGCGGGCCCTTGACCTTAGCGAGTTCTTGGAAGTGCAGGCAAACCGTAACGGGAGGAGGAGACGCCTCTTCTAGTTACTGTTTGCCGCGATGAACTGGACCTTATGGACTATTCATAATAAGATGGTTATCGAGCGCGTCTTTTTGAGACGGGCCTCTAACTCTGTGTTTAAATTCTTGGCTTTCTTGCAGCAGTGGCACCCTCTCTGTAGACAGCGGGACTTGGAGCGGCTGGACTGCATGATTCAGGACCTCGTGATGGCGGCTCGCCGCTTATCTGCTGCTTCCAGCCGCTGAGCTTTATTATGAGCTGTATCGTTTTCTTTCTGTTCTTGTTTGGGCAGTATTATGCTGTTGCCCCAGCAGACTTTGGACTATTCTCGTGTGTGTGTGTTCGGGACCTCGTTGTATGACTGTTGGTGCTTTATTTATAAAGCGGGGCGTAAAGCCTGTTTCGAGGAACGATACAAGGCCGGGTTTCAGGCCATTGATGAAAGCATGCATTGTTTGTACATCACTTACTCCAGAGCAACTGTTTTTCATTGCTGTCCATCTTCAGATAAAGTCGACATACGACTCGTCCTCATATTGGACGCAACGGTTCAGCTGGTTTATACTCTTAGGATGTTTGTACGTGCCCCGAAAGTGCTGAGCGAATACTTTCGCCATATCTTTCCAGCTATCGATAGTTCTTGATGGTAACCCATTGATCCAATCTCTGGCTCCGTCCAATAACATGAGGGGAAGAAACTTCACGGCTTCCAAATCTGTCTCTTTGTTAATCTGGACGGCAGTATAGTAATCTGAAAGCCACATATCCGGGTTTGTACTTCCGGTATACTTTTGATAAGTTGGACCAACTTTGGCGAAACCAGAGTGTAGACTAATTCTTCGGATTCTGTCAGTGAAGCACTTAGGTCCAAAGTATAGATCGTCTCTTTCCGCCTTATCGACGTGTGCAGAATATCTGCCGGCTGAATGGACAGAAGGGGATCTGCTCCTTTCTGGCCCATTGTTGCGCGAATGCGCTCTTCCGATATTATCCCTATTTCGTCCATTGTCGTGTCCTTTGGAATAAGGTGGAGTTCTACTCCTTAGCCTTTCTTTGTTCCTAGGAGGAGTACGGGATCTCTCACGGCTGTGAGGATTATCATATCTTCCAGCTTTTTCAGCTGAGCGTCTCGGAGGTGGCATTATTTTGCCGTCTTTCTGGTTTTGTTATTCCCGTTCTTTGTGATCACGGGGGTTATTTCCACCTTTCAGCAGATGGGATCCTGTCACGGACGCTCCATCCTTATTGTCCGGGATTTTCTTGTCCTTCTTAAGATCTCCTTTCTTTTCCTTGGAATCGCCTGAATCTCCAGGTTCGCCAGGTCCAGGTGCTCCAGCGGCGCATGTGGCAGTTTTGCATAGGGCCGAGTCATCATGCAACTTCCCTGATCTTTCATGTCCTCGTTGTTGCTGTTGTAATGCTTTTCCTAGGAAAGCGTACACTCCCTGAAGCTTTTCGTCGTTGGAGTACATATCATCATTAAGGATGGTGAACGCGGCTTCCGTGTTTTCAGCTGCGGTTTTGTAGATGCGTTCGCCCTTAGCATTTACGTTGTTAACCTGTCTTTGCCAAGAAGGGTTTTGCAACCGTTCTTTTCCTGGTACTGCATCCGGCCTTGCAATTCCGGGTAATCTCGTGGGTTTTATCCTGGACATATTCTGTCTTTCGAATTCTTCAATTTCCTCCCGCTTTGCTTTTGTAGTAGCTTGGGCTTTGAGGAGGTTTTCTTGAGATCGGAATAGGTGTTGCTGCTGCCGCATAAGGGCTTGCCTTCTGGCTTTCAGCACTTCCGGTGGTTCGTGAGGTCCAATCGGGGTTTTGATTAGATCGATCTCGTCTTGTTCCGACATTTGGGGAGGATTTCTTTCCTTTTCTTCTCCGTTGGTGTGACTTAGCTTCCTCCTCCTACTTCCAGGTTTTGGTTGGCAATGTCTGCCAACTTTTTCTTTTGGAGTTTCTTGGCAGTCTTGTTTTTCTTTTTGGAAGAGGGAGGCTTTTTTCCCGGTTCTTCCTCCGTCAATTCTTTGACATCGGGGTAAGTTGGACTAGTTTCGCAAACCTCTCTTTCCTCATCTTGCGGAGGTGTTTTGGGATCTTCATCTTCTTCGGCATACGAGATTTCAGTCGGTTTTGCCACGAGTACTTCATGGAAGCTCCCTTGCATAGATTTTACTTTCTCTCGAAAGCGTCTTCATCTTCATCTTCGGAATCTATGTCTTCAGATCCGGATTCCGACTCCAATCTTGCTTCTATAGCAGCTAACAGGGAGTCAGCTTCCGAGTTCGTCGCTTCACTGATGGGTGTCGGATATTCCACTTTTTCTGTGGGATTATTGTTTTTGCTTCTTCCACGGGATTAGTTTCTTCCGTGTTATCCGCGACCTCAGATTGCACCATACCAATAAAGTGAGATCTGATTGGAGGCATCTCTGGAGAGGCGGCAATTTCAGTACAGTTTTGGCGATTTGAGCAGAATCCGGTATCGTAGTTTTCCTCAATTGGGTATAGGGCGGGTGGGATACATTTGCTTCCACCACAGAATCCCATAGCCTCTGCTGTTAATCCGATAAAAATATTTGCAGATTCAATCGGTAAAACGCAGGCACTTACTAGGTGATTCCATGCTGGCATGTATGATTCGTTGTCGAGGAAGCGCCCAATGTCGCCGTCGAAATCCAAGCTTCCGACAGTTATTGAACTGCCGATTCCGCCGAGTATCCCCGATCAAAACATAACTCCTGACGCCGCTGGCCCCACGGTGGGCGCCAACTGTCGAGACATCGTAGTAAGGATCAGAGACGGGGGTGCCATGAGCCTACGGGTAGAGACGTGGGGACGTGTTTGTACGACAATCGAGAACACCAGGTTTTACTCAGGTTCGGTACGACGCAACTAGGCGGCGTTCCTACTCTTGCAATCTCGCTAAATTAGGGCTGAAGCCTAAAATATACAAAGTATAATGTAAGTATGGATTTGCTAACTCGGCGAGGATTAACTTCTCGGCGAATTGGCTTCTAGCTAATTGTTTTCTATCTTTCGTCTCTCTCGTCCGGCTTTATATAGATAGCCGGGTTAGGGCTTTCAGAAAGGAAACCTAGAAGACTACAGAAAGTATCTAACTTGGAAAGTAAGGAATCCGTCTTCTCCTCCAATCCGCACCACTTTGGGCCGTGGTCCGGATTCTTCTAGAATCCGGCTTCCTGCGCATCAGCTTACTGAGCCGCCCAATGGACTGTGATCCATTACCAACAGGCCACCCTAGTAATTCGGCTCTTTGGCCAATGCCGGACATATCCCTAATCGATATATATCCGACACCATTGTTTAACTTTCTCTTTAAAGAGTTTAGCATTTTCATAAGCTTCACATCTCCATTCATATAAATGATTCAAATCAAGCATTCTTTTCTTACCAACAAGTTTAAAATCTTTATTAAGTTCTTTCACTGCCCAATAAGCTTTGTGTTCTAATTCTAAAGGCAAGTGACAAGGTTTTCCATAAACCATTTTATAAGGAGACATACCCATTGGATTTTTATAAGCAGTTCTATAAGCCCATAAAACATCATTCAACTTATCAGACCAATTCTTCTTGGATTTATTAACAGTCTTTTGCAAGATAGATTTAATTTCTCTATTTGATAGTTCCACTTGCCCACTGGTTTGAGGATGATAAGCTGAGGAAATTCTATGATTAACTTCATATTTAGCAAGGGTATTTCTAAAACCACCATGAATAAAATGAGAATCTCCATTAGTCGTAAGATATCTAGGCACACCAAACCTAGGGAAAATAACATCTTTAAGAATTTTTAACGAGGTCTCACCATCAACACTTTTTGTAGGTATAGCTTCTACCCACGTAGTAACATAATAAACAGTAACAAGAATATGTGTGTAACCATTCGAAGGAGGAAAAGGACCCATAAAGTCAAATCCCCAACAATCAAAAGGTCAAATAACAAGAGAATAACTCATAGGCATTTCATTACGTCTAGAAATATTTCCTACTCTTTGACATTCATCACAAGATAAAAAAAATTCCGTGCATCTTTAAAGAGAGTAGGCTAATAGAAACCTGATTGTAGAACCTTCTGTGCGGTTCTATTCCCAGCGTGATGTCCTCCATAAGCACTACCATGGCACTTCTTCAATATTTCACGTTGTTCATGATCCGGAACACATCTTCTCATAATACCATCTACTCCTTCTTTATATAAGTGTGGGTCATCCCAAAAATAATTCCTCAAATCATAGAAGAATTTTCTTCTTTGTTGAGATGTAAATGTTGGAGGCAAATACTTGGAAACAATAAAGTTAGCATAATCAACATACCATGGGCTATCTTGGGATTTTACCTTCATTGCAGCCAACTGTTCATTTGGAAAACTATCATTAACAGGAATAGGGTCAAAACTAACGTTTTCCAATCTAGACAAGTTATCACCAACAGGATTTTCAGCACTCTTCCTATCCACAATATGCAAATCAAACTCTTGTAAAAGCAACACCCATCTAATAAGCCTAGGCTTAGCATCTTTCTTTTCCATAAGGTATCTAATAGCAGCATGATCAATATGAATAGTAATATTTGAATCAACAATATAAGGCCTAAACATATCACATGCATAAACTACAACTAAGAACTCTTTTTAAGTGGTAGAATAATTATTTTGAGCAGCATCAAAAGTATTACTAGCATAATGAATAACATTCAATTTCTTATCTACTCGCCATCCAAGAACAGCACCTACAACAAAATTACTAGCATCACACATAATTTCAAAAGGTAAATTCAAATCAGGTGGTTGAACAATAGGAGAAGTAGTTAAATCCTTTTTTAAAGCTTCAAAAGCTTCATTACAATCATCATCAAAAACAAATGGTACATCTTTTTGAAGAAGATTAGTAAGAGGATTTGATATTTTAGAGAAATCTTTAATAAACCTCCTATAAAAACTAGCATTACCAAGAACACTACAAATACCTTTAACATCCCTAGGACAGGGCATTTTCTCTTTCGCTTCCACTTTAGCTCTGTCAACTTCAATACCTCTTTCAGAAATTTTATGTCCAAGAACAATTCCTTCGTTCACCATAAAGTGGAATTTCTCCCAATTAAGAACAAGATTAGTTTCCTCACATCTCTGCAAAACTTTATCAAGGTTGTGCAAACAATTATCAAAAGAAGTTCCATATACGGAGAAATCGTCCATGAATACTTCCACAATCTCTTCACAAAAACCATGAAAACTAGCACACATGCATCTTTGAAACGTAGCAGGAGCATTACACAAACCAAAAGGCATATGTCTATAAGAATAAGTACCATAAGGACAAGTAAAGGTTGTTTTCTCTTGATCTTTTGCCCTAACAACAATTAGAGAAAAACCAGAATAACCATCAAGAAAGCAAAAATGAGTTTTCTTAGACAGGCTCTCTAGCATTTGATCAATAAAGGGTAAAGGATAATGATCTTTCTTGTAACTTTATTAACCTTTCTAAAAGCAATGCACATTCTACAACCAACTACTACTCTTTGTGGAATAAGCTCATTATTTTCATTAGGCACAACAGTCATTCCTCCCTTCTTAGGGACACAATGCACATGGCTCACCCATCTACTATCAGCAATAGGAAAAATAATACCATCATCAAGGAGTTTTAATACCTCATTTCTTACCACTTCCTTCATCTTAGGAATTAAACGGCGTTGATGTTCAAGAACTGGCTTTGCATCAGGTTCAATATTAATAGCATGATGACATATAGTAGGAGAAATCCCGATTAAATCATCAAGAGTATATCCAATAGCTCCATGGTGTTTCTTCAGAATTCACAATAATCTTTTCTCTTCTTCACCTGAAAGTTTAGCACTAATAATAACAGGATATATTTTCTTATGATCAATATAAGCATATTTAAGATCATCAGGCAAAGGTTTTAACTCAAAGACAGGATCCTCCTTGGGTGGCAATGTGGTACCCAAGTCTTCCATGGGTAAATTATGCTTCAGTATCACCGGTTAACGAAGAAGAATATCAACAATCTCATTTCTCTCTTCCATAAATACCTCACTTTCATGGTCCTCCATATATTGATGCAAATTATTGTTAGGAGCAAGGGCAATAGAAACAAGTTGTTCAACTTTAAAATTCTCATCAGGCAATTTAGATTCATAAGGTGCTCTAGCAAATTTGGAGAAATTGAACTCATAAGTTTTTTCATCAAATTTAGTCAATATCTTTTCTCTCTTACAATCTATAATAGCACCACAAGTGTTCAAGAAAGGTCTACCAAAAATAATAGGACAAGTTTTACTAGCAGCCTTACCAAGTTCTAGAAAATCAGTGGATATTTAGTTTTACCACATAAAACTTCCACATCTCTAACAATGCCAATCAGACTGACATTTTCTCTATTAGCAAGCTGAATAACGACATCAATATCCTCAATCTCACAAGAACCAATTTCATGCATAATTTCTTTATAAAGATCATAAGGAATAGCACTAGAACTTGCACCAATGTCACAAAAACCATAATAGCAATGATCACCAATCTTAACAGAAAGCACATGAACACTAGTTTTCTTAGGTCTATGAGGATGGGAAACAATATTAGAAGCATCCTCATACAAGACAATGTGTTCATCCTCTACATTTCCACAAACAAGATCTTTTACTATTGCTACAACAGGTTCAACAGTTATTTGTTCATCGGGTTTAATAGATTTCTTTATGCTCTTATTAACCACACTAGCTACAATAGAGTGTTCTTTCACTTTAGAAGGGAAAGGCATTTTTCCAATATAAGGCTCAGGAACAGCAGGATTAACAGCATGCACTTCTATATTACTAGCAGAAACAATATCTTTATAAGATGCATGATATTTGTGATAATCTTTTTTAGGAATATCAAGATAGGAGGCAAAATCTTTAAGACAGTTTGCAAAGATTTGAGAATCAAGACCACAAACAGCACTAACATTATAGAAATCATTGGTTCCCATAAAAGATTTAATGCATTCATAATCATAATTTATACCTAACTTTCTACCTTTGTCATTCTCCCATCTTTCAGTGTTCTCTTGAATACGGTCAAGAAGATCCCATTTAGCTTCTTCCTTCATACATGAGAAAGATCCAGAACAAGAAGCATCCAATAAATCCTTGTCATGAAGAGAAAGCCTTAAATAAAAATTATTGATAACAGTACTACGCGGGAACTCATGAACAAGACATTTGAGAATTAAGAACTTCATTCTCCCCCAAGCTTGGGCGATACTCTCTCCATCATGAGGCCAGAAATTATATATTTGATTCCGGTCTTTATGAATCTCACTAGGAGGATAGAATTTAGAATAAAAGAGAGGAAAAATTTCCTTCCATTCAATAGATTCACCATTCTTCAGTAATTTGAACCATTCAGCGGCTCTTCCTTTCAGCGATAAAGAAAACAATTTCGTTTTAACTTGATCCATTGTAATACCTGCACATCTGAATAACTCGCATAATTCATGTATAAATAGCAAATGATCACCGGGATGGACAGTTCCATCTCCATAATAGCAGTTATCCATAACACGTCCAACAATTTTCATAGGTATTTTATAAGGATCTAGTTTAGCAGATAAAGGGTCACTTACTATCCTAGCAGTAATAGTAGTAGCACCCCTAAAAAGTGAATCAAAAGTATTCTCCATAATGAAATAAAACAGCAGACAGAAAACCTAGCAGTAATAGTAGTAGCACCCCTAAAAAGTGAATTAAAAGTATTCTCTATAATGAAATAAAACAGCAGACATAAATAAAAATAGCACTCACAGTAAAAGTTTCTCTTACCAATTCCACTTACCAATAGCACTTCACTCCCTAGCAACGGCGCCAGAAAATAGTCTTGATGACCCACAAGTATAGGTGTCGTGGGAAAGTCACGGCAGATGTTACCGGAGGTAACTTAGGTTGGGGTAAATCGACTCTGGTGTTTGGGAGAGGGTTTAGCTCATATCGGACACAAGATTTATCCTGGTTCAGCCTCTCCATTGGAGATGATAGCTTACTTCCAGCTAGGATCATATTGATTAGCGATCTACAGGCTCGGGCTGCAATGTCGCTGAGACTCCAATCTAGGGTTACAAGTACTTCCTTTCGTATAACTAGAATAACTTGGACCTCTCTCTACGCCCTAGGAACCGGTCTATATATAATACCCAGTTTCCTGGCTTTCCTTACAAGATACGGCCAGAGTCCTACTCGGGGTCCACATTAACTCTAAACTACTCTTCGTGCCCGCACCGTCTTTTGGCCTTCTAGAATCTCCCTTTCCACAAGACGAGTTACCAATACGACTGCTGGCCCATCAGTGACACTCGGACCATTATCATATTACAAGGTCTCGCATAAACTTCCTCCAGCCGAGTCTTTGTTCCTCTGCATGGGCCTCCCGGGTTATTATCCCCCCAACAGTAGTCCCCAGAATAGCTTGGGCATCTTGGTTGGCGCGCCCTTCTTGTAGCTTCAAACTTTAAGCATAAGACAAATCTCCAACCACGAAGCGCATGTTATTCCCTGCAAAACAATAAACATTTACATACAATAGTGTTATAGGTTAGATTGCTTTAACTATAGCTAGGCCGGCTCTTTCGGAGGTCCATATAATAACCCAACCATTGTATTAATTCGAGTATCAATTCTCAAATCAACTCTTCATAGTGACCATTTCATAACCCGACTTTCATATTCCTCATAGGCTAGTCCGAGTAATAATTTCGAGACCGGCTCTTTTGGTGGTAATTTATAACTCGGCTGCACAAAAATAACTTCCACGATCTTGTTTCCGTAATCAACAGGCTAAGTATCCTATCCCGTGATTTTCTTCATTTTACCGTTTGCACTCTAGGGTTTTCACCGCGCCTATAAATACAGGGCACAGTGAAACCCTAATCACAAACGCCATATCCCCTAGCCTCGTCTTCAACCTCGAGCCGCACCATTGGAGCTCAAGACCGCAGCTTGGAGCTCCACCACCAAGCTTCCACGCACCGCCGCCGCAGCTCGCCAGAATCGGCCCGCCGATCCGCGACGCCGCGCCGCGTTCAACAAACCTCATCTCCACCGCTGATTCCTGGTATACCTCCTTAGATATAAGCTTTCATTTATGGATCTTGAACTCGCGTTCTTCGTGTTCATCGCATTCACCCCTTTTCTCATTTTATCTCTCCTTTTCGCTTTTCACTAGATCTTTTCCAATGGCTCCCAAGGCCCCTCCCAAGTCTAAGGCCAAGGCTACTGCTGTAAAGCAAAAGCCGAGTCAGACCATCACGGCCAACTGTGCCAGGTCGACTGTCACGCTGGACAAGCTGGAAGAGCTGGCCGAGTCTGGGGTCCTCCCTCCTCAATCGGAAATCTCATGGAGGGCTCCCGAAGAGGAGAGTCGGCCTTCACCTAAAGAAGGTGAAGTTATAGTCTTTCTCGAGCACGTGACTCGGGGTTTCCGTCCCCCGTGTCATCCTTTCTTTTGTGAGGTTCTTCACCACTACAAACTCCGGGTCTTTGACATAGGCCCAAATTCGATTCTCAATATTTGTCATTTCATTGTTCTTTGCGAATCGTACCTCTGCATCGCCCCCAATCTCGCATTATTCCTTGAACTTTTCCAGTGCAAACCTTGCCGGGAAAATCAGGATGGTCCCCTCCTTGTCTGTGGAGGCGTGGCCATCCAAAGACGCAAAAAATCTTTGATGCCGACTCTTAATCTTCACACCCATGTGAAGCATTGGCAAAAAACCTTCTTTTATTGCAAAGACACTTCATCACCCGACGAGAAGCCTCTGCCGGGTTTTTCTATTGAAACCCTTTCTCTTAGTGATAATATGAGCGCCTTCGCTCCAGAGGCCGATAGACAGGCCATCCAACCCCCCCTTCTCAAACTCTCTGTCTTAACAGCCCACAGTCTTTGTGGGTTGAATCTAATCAAGACCTGGATCAGCTGTAGGATCCAGCCCAATAGTATTCGCAAGAAACTTCTTTGCGAATACTCGGGCCACTTGACCGACTCTCTCCGATACTCGGAGAAGTCATATCCGGCCGTCGATGTTAACAAGGCCATGAAGAACTTTCTGGCTGAGAAGGTGGAGGTCATCAAGAGCATCTCTGGGCTCTCCCCCTTCACCCGCACAAACCCGGCTCCACCAGTAAGACCCGACTAAACTCCTCTGTACCCGTTAATTTTTCAAACACACGTATACTAACTTTCATCTTTGCTGTTCTTACTCAGGAATCTGATGATTGGTGGAAGATTAAAACCCCTCCTCCTTCAGAAAACTCGGAAGACGAAGAACCGAGTGACAACGAAGAAGATGATTCCGAGTTACTAAACAACTATTTTGTCGACTTACTAGACCAAGACTCTCCTCCCACCTTCATTCCTGACATTACGCCACAATCACCAGCACCGGCTGAAAAGGCCGCCTCTCAATCTGAAGAAAGCGAGCCCGAACAACCTGAAGCCGAGTTAAGCAAGAAAAGGAAATCCAGGGGAGTTACGTTCAAGGTTCCATACTCCTCCATGACCATAGAGCCGTACTCATATGCTGGTATGTGCAAACTTAATGAATATCTAACTATTGTATCATCACAGAAGGTTGCACCTCCTCCAACCAAGCGACGGGCAACTCGGTCTTCACCAGGTGACGAGGGCCTCAACCCCGGAATTCCTCTTCGATCGCCCTCTCGCCGAGATGGTACTCCTTCATCTTATCACAATTATGTTCCTCAAAAATATCCAACTCCGAGTCACCCCTTAGCCGGAAAACTCCGAGTCTCAATTTCCAACTCTCTCGCAGTGTCTTCCGGGTCAAGCAACGATCTTCCCAGTGATTTCATCGTGAATACCGGGTAAATTTCATAACTTGCTTGACTATATCCCATATACTTTGCATGTTCCACCTTCATCAACCACTAAACACATTGTTTTTCTTCCCTCAGAGCCAAGGTCACACTCAGCGATCCGGTTGCAACCCCCGCCGAAGACCCGATGGCGGTTGACCCGGAGAGAAACACCAATCCCCAGCCCACCGAAGAGCCCGCTAATGAAGCCAACCCAGGAGCCGAGTCTTCTCCTCCCGCCCCCCAGCCGACTGATCCCGAGGTTGAATACCTTGGAATAAAAAAGGCAGCTGCTACTCCAAAGACCGCCGCTGCCAGATTTGACGCGGGCGAACAGAAGGCAACACCACCACCGGCTGACCGGGATCCTAGATCTTCCAGGCCGACTCTTAGTGGCCATGATTTTGAAAAGCTACTGAAGGAGTATCGCGCCTTGAAAGCAACTGAAGACGAGATTGTCGAGTCTTTGGCAGCTAAGCACCAGTTTTTTTAACTGATGTTATTTATATGCTTATCCTAGTCCCCAAGTTCCGAATAAACTGTCCACAGTCACTCGGTACTTGCAAATATATAGTCTTTCTTATACAAGCTTCAGAATACCCTAGTCCCTAAGTTCCGAGTAAACTGTCCACAGTCACTCGGTACTTGCAAATATATTTGAGAACCGGTAGAACTTGTTTTTTGTGCATTAAACTAGACGGCCAAATCCAGTCTCCATGTATCTCTTGAAGCTCATTGCCGACTGATATTGCTTTACCCGTTTCAGGCTTATGTAGCTCGTACTGATGAAGTACTTGCGAAAACGAATGAACTCCTTCAAGCTGAGGTAAAACTCCGTGTAGAACTGGAGGCCAACCTCAAGGATCTCTCCAAGAAATACAAAAAGCAGACGAAGAAACTCCGGAACACTGAGGAGTTCGTCAAGAAACTCACAACTTTCATAACCAAGACCTATGACTCCATCATAGGTAAGGCACATCTATTTTCCCACTATCGCTTTGTGTTAATCGGATTTCCCTATTTTACGAGGTTTTGACCCGGATCACACTATCTTACTCCCCTTTTTGTATTGCAGGTCCGAATGAAGTTGCTGGCGAACACGACGACCTCCAGAAGCTTAATATACTCAAGAATGTCATCCAGCAATTTGAGGCAGGGACAAAATGGACACTCTAAGCTGTGAGGTTGTCCGGTGACTACACTGGTGTAACACACATGCTTGAAGCATACTCGACAGTCCCTGCTTGGATTGATGCCTGGAAGCGCTCAGCATGCCGGGTTGGCGTGATACGCGGCCTTGCCTTGGCTAAGGCCTACTACCCCAAGATTGAGCCAGCAAAGCTTGTAGACGGGTTTCCCGAGTTCAAGACCGATGGTACCAAATTCTCGGGAAAAGATCTCAAGGCCATCAACACCCAGATTCGTCACTCGGCTAGCTTGATCGCAGAAAACCTTGAAGTGAACAAGCTTACCGCACCATTCGATGATGAGGATAGGCCTGTTACCTTCCATGCTCCTGCGCCCTTTGACATGTTCTCTCGCTTCAAGGCGAAGCTTGCCAAGGAAAAGGCCGAGGCCGGTACTACACCAACTTCGTCAACTCCGGTAGTTCCTCCTCCAGCTCGTGCTCCCTCCTCGCGTGAGCCGGACACTGACACGGAGAAAACGCCAGAGGGGACTACTGAAGACCCGGCTGCTGCGGCCGAGTAATGCTACTCCTTCTTACCAGCACACAATCATTCGGCCAATGGGCATTGTAATATGCCTTTTAAACACTCCTATTTGATAGTGCGTTTGTGCACTTTTTGATATTCTTCCTAAGGCTCGTAATACTTTAAACTTCTGCGGTTTCGATGACCCTTCTGGTTGTCGCTTTGGTATGCACTTTATAAACCCATTTTTGCACAACTTTACTGTTATATGCTTTGTGAGAAAGATGTCGAGTCTTGGTCTCAGGATTGTGAAATTTTTTACTCACAAGTCCCCAAGACCCGGACTCTGGGTCTGAGGATTCTTGACTTGAGAAATTTTGTTTTCTCAAGTCCCCAAGTCCCAAACTTTCATTGACATGAAGGTGAAGGCTTAATCTGTGCAACATCACCCCTTATAAATTCCTGATATCTATGTACGCTTGTACGTTTTGAAGTTATGCGTAATATGTAATGAGTTTCCGGCTGTCGCCTTTGCTCTGCATAACTTATGGTTTAGATGACCCTTTTGACCCTTATGAAGCTATAAGCCGATTTTCGCATGGATTTTCAATGTTGCTATAACTCTAATAAAAACAGGGTCATGCAAGTCCCAATGGGCATCAAGAATGATTGGATTTATAGGTTGGCAAACACGCCATTTTGTTGCTAGTCACATCAAGCTTAAACCAAAAAGGTCAAGAATTTTTTTGGCTCTATTGTCCGGGTTACGAGATTGCAACTGTACTTATTGCAAGTAATCAGTCCTCACAACCTAATGGCATCGTGGCTAGGTCTGAGTATGCAACTGTTCTATTCAAGCAACCAGTCCCCCGGACCTACATATGTGTACTATGCAACAGTAGGCTTTCTGCTCTACCGGCTTTCAGATGATTTGAACACTAAAAAGGAAAAGATGCGCAAATTTAGACCCACTAAATCATACGCCTTACTATTGGCAAACATATTTGATTGAAACAACAAACTAGTATATACAAAACATAGTTAATACAGAAAAATATGCAGGAAACTGACAAAATTTGACGAACATAATAACTATCATGATTTAACCATTTCTTTATTGATATGAAAAGGTTAGGTCAGCAATCCGCCTCACTAAAAACCCTCTAGTCCCTGTAGGTACCCTGGATAGGAAAAGAGCATGTCTGAAACCTGCTGCCTGTTACATCGTGTAATACAATTTACAAACCGAGTCTATGCTAAGTGTAGTAAGGGCGCAGCTGGGCCACGTTCCATGGTCGTTCGCGCTCTTGCATGGAGAAGGTGGAATGAGCAGTGTCATTCACATGGTCCGACTCTTTCCTTGCATCCACTAGGTAATACGACCCGTTGTGCAGATTCCGGCTTATAATGAACGGGCCCTCCCAGGGGGGGGACAACTTGTGTTTTCCCTCTTTAGATTGCGCCCAACGCAGCACCAGGTCTCCTTCCTGAAAAGCACGCGTCCTGACCCGGCGGCTGTGATATCACCGTAAATCCTGCTGATATACTGCAGACCGCTCCAAGGCTTGCTCCCTGTGCTCTTCTAACATGTTCATAGCGTCTTGCCGAGTCTTCTCGTTTTCTACCTCAACATAGGCCGCCACTCGTGGCGAGTCATGGATAATATCGTTTGGGAGAACGGCCTCTGCACCATAAACCATAAAAAACGGGGTCATCTGAGTAGACCTGTTAGGTGTAGTATTGATTCCCCAAACCACAGAGGGTAACTCCTCAACCCATGCTCCAGAAGCTCGGAGACACGGGACTCGTAATCATGGTTTTAACCCACGAAGTAGCTCTTGGTTTGCTCTCTCCACCTGACCATTGGCTTGTGGATCGGCCACCGAGGCTACATCAAGTCGAATGCCATTGTTTCCACAGAACTTCTCCATCTCTCCTAAGGACATATTGGTTCCATTGTCTGTGATTATGCTGTGGGGGTATCCAAACCGATATATGATCTTCTTCAAGAATTGCACAGTTGTGGCCGCTTCACAGTTCGTAACTGGCATGACCTCAACCCACTTTGTGAACTTATCGACGGCCACCAGTAAATGAGTCTTTTTGCACAGAGACATGTGGAAAGGGCCTACCATATCTATACCCCAAACAGCAAACGACCAAGTCAATGGAATTGTCCGCAGCTCTATAGCCGGCACATGGGTTTGCCGAGCATACCTATGATATCCATCACATATTGCCACCAACCGTTCTGCGTCTGCTAAAGCCGTAAGCCAAAAGAAACCGTGCCGATACGCCTTGGCCACAAGGGATCTTGTGGAGGCATGGTGTCCACAATCACCTTCATGAATTTCTTTCAATATTTTTCGGCCTTCTTCTGGAGCTACGCAGCGTAAAAAGACACCTGTAGCACTTCTCTTGTAAAGCTCGCTACCAATGATAGAGTAACCTTTTGCCCGTCTCTGGATTTGCCGGGCTACAACTTCCTACTGTGGTAACTCGCCCCGTATAGAAATGCCAGGAACGGCTCAGTCCATTCTGGAATAGCGCGCACCGCGGCTACAAATTCCGAGTCTGGGTCCCGGTGAGCTATCTCTTCTTCTGACTCAGTTTTAACGGAAGGTGCCACAATTCATCCAAGAAAACATTAGGCGGGACCGGCTCTCGACGGGGACCGAGTCTCGACAGTGCGTCTGCAGCCTCATTCTTACGTCGGTCAATGTCCTCCACCTGATACCCTGAGAAAGACCCGGCTACTTTGTCCACCTCTCTGCGGTATGCTGCCATCGTTGCATCCTTCCTGTTCCACGTTCCCGAGACCTGCTGTACCACAAGATCCGAGTCTCCGTAGCACTTTATACGCTTAATGCTCATCTCCTTTGCTACACACAATCCATGCAACAAGGCCTCGTACTCGGCCACATTGTTAGAGCAATCAAAATGAATTTGCAAAACATAGCGCAACTTATCTCCTTTTGGCGATGTGAGCACAACGCCGGCTCCCGATCCTTCATACTGCTTGGAACCATAAAAATGCACAACCCAAGAATCTGAACTTGGCACTAACGAGGGCACGCTTGTCAGAGTCCAATCATTGACAAAATCAACCAGCGCCTGAGACTTGATCGCAGATCGGGGCTCATAATTTATGTGATAATCACCCATCTCGATGGCCCACTTGGCTACCCTACCTGTAGCATCTGAATTTCTTATGATATCTGCCATGGGTATGGAACTTACCACCGTTATGGGGTGTTCTTGAAAATATGGCTTCAATTTCCGACTGGCCATGAATACCCCAAACACTAGCTTCTGCCAATGCGGATACCGCTGCTTCGCCTCTGATAAGACCTCGTTCACGTAATAAACCGGCCGTTGCACCGGGTAATCCTTTCCATCCTCTTTACGCTCGACCACGAGTACTGCACTAACTGCTCGAGGCCCGGCCGCAACATACAGCAACATGGGCTCTTTGGGACCCGGCGCTGCCAAAACCGGGGCTTCAGATAGCTGCTTCTTCAGAGCTTCAAACGCCTCATCCACTCTTGATCCCATACGAAATTGTCTGTTTTCTTCAATAGCCGGTATAGGGGTATTGCCTTTTCTCCGAGCCGAGATATGAACCGGCTTAGCACTGATATGCATCCTGTAATTTTCTGAACATGTTTCAATTCCTCTGGCTTTTTTAGGCTCTGAATAGCTTTGATCTTCTCCGGGTTAGCCTCGGTCCCTCGCTTAGAAACGATGAAACCAAGTAATTTGCCCGCAGGAACTCCGAACACACATTTTGTTGGGGTGACCTTCATTTTGTATCTCCTCAGGTTCTTGAAGGTCTCTTTTAGGTCATCAATGAACGTTTCTGCGTTCCTTTTTTTGATCACCACGTCATCGACATAAGCATGGACATTGCGCCCAATCTGATCCTCAAAGCACTTCTGAATGCACCGTTGGTATGTTGCGCCGGTATTTTTCAATCCAAAGGTCATGGTTTTGTAACAAAAAGCTCCAAAGGGGGTTATGAACGACGTCTTCTCCCAATCCTCCTCTTTGAGCTTTATCTGATGATACCCGGAATAGGCATCCAGAAAGCATAACAAGTCACTTCCTGCCACCGCATCTATGATCTGGTCTATCCTTGGAAGGGCGAACGAATCTTTTGGACAATGCTTGTTGAGACCTGTGTAATCTATGCACATTCTCCACTCGTTATTCTTTTTCAACACTAAAACCGGGTTTGCCAACCACTTGGGGTGGAAAACCTCCATGATAAAGCCGACTGCTAAGTCCCGAGCTACCTTTGCTCCTATAGCTTTTCTTCTTTCTTCATTCATTTTCCTCAGGCCCTGCTTCACTGGCCGGGACTTGGGGTCAACATGTAAGCTGTGCTCAGCGAGTTCAGTCGGGATACCCGGCATGTCGCTAGGCGTCCATGCAAAAACATCCTGATTCTCACGGATAAACTCGATGAGCACGCCTTCCTTCTTGTTATCCAGGTTGGACCCTATGGCGAACTACTTGGAAGAGTCGCCCTCAATGAAAGCCACCATCTTTGTGTCTTGGGATGTTTTAAACTTAGCTCTCTCATCATCGGTATTTGTTTTTTTCAAAGCTGTTCGATCTTCCGGGTCTACCTGAGACCTATAATACCTGAGTTCTTCCTTTGCATAGGCTTGTTCTGCGAGGGCCACATCTCCCTCATCGCACTCTGCAGCCACAACCCTGCTCCCATGAATTGTGATGGTCCGTTTGGGGCTCGGGATTTTCAACTGTAGGTAAACGTAGCACGGTCTCGCCATGAACTTGGCGTAAGCCGTCCTTCCAAACAGTGCGTGATAAGGACTACGCAGTTTCACCACCTCGAATGTGAGCCATTCTACTATGTAATTATCCTTGGATTCTCCAAAAGCAACCTCCAGTGATATCTTTCCCTCGGGGCAGGCCGAATGTCCTGGTACAATTCCGTGAAAACCCGTGGAGCTTTTCTGCAGCTGAGACTCCTTGAGCCCCATACGTAAAAAAGTCTCCCAATATAGGATATTGATACTGCTCCCACCATCCATCAGAACCTTCTTTAACTCATAGCCATTAACCTGCGGCGCTACTACCAAAGCTAGCAAACCCGGATGTTCTATTGCTGCCGGGTGATCCCCTCTACTCCATGTTACTTCCTGATCTGACCATCTCAGGTATCTTGGAACACCCGAGGAAACCGAGTTTACAGCTCTTTTGAGTATCTTCATCTCCCTCTTGGTGGTCCCAGTGGTGTGAACATGATACTGTCCTAACTGCTTTGCGTTACTCTGAAAACCCCCTGCACCACCCTGGTTACTACTCGCGTTGCCAGCTCCTGCATTGCCCGCGGGGGGGGGGGGGGAGGGGGGGTGGGCCGTTGCCCTGGTTTCCACCCAGACCCGGCCCTCCTCCCCGGCCTACACCTTGCAGCGCTTCTGTATTTCCTCATTTTTCCACCTTTGTAGATCCACGCATTGCTCCAATGAATGGTTAGCCGGCCTACCATTCCTACTATGGCGCGGGCAAGGCATCTTGAAGGCTTCTATGTGGTTAGACGTCCGCGGTGGCCCTTGATAATTACTTCCTCCGTTGAAGTTCCCGTCCGCTCTGGGCCTTGCAAACCTGGCCTCAGTATTGGCTAACTCGGAACCCCCCTCATACGGATGTTTGTGCTGGTTGTTTCCATTGCCACCATTTTTACCTCCATTGTTATTCGGTGCAGCCCCGTTACCGGTTCTTCCATTGGTGCTCACATTAGCTTTTCCCTTCTTATCCTCAATATCTTCTTCCGTGGTGTCGGTGGAGGCATGCTTGTTGCACGAGTCCATCAACTCCCCCATAGTAATTTCTGAAACATGCCTGCTGGATTTCATGCGTACCATTTTTGGCACCAAGGGCGTATATCTGCATGTTTTCGCCATAGCTTGTATCACATCCTTTGGCTGGATATCGGTGGAAGAGTGGAGTATCTCCATGACTCGGCGCACCCAGCTGCGTGCCGACTCTCCCTTTCTCTGCACACACCGATCCAAGTCGTCAATCGTGTATAATTTCCTGCAAGTTCCATGAAAATGCTTGACGAAAGCCGACTTAAGCTCACTCCACGAATTGATAGACCTCTCAGGCAGGTTATTGAACCATAGTTTAGCTGCTCCTTCAGACATCATGAGATACATAAATTTGGCTTGGAGCTTTTCTGAAGCATTTCTTAATCAGGTCTCAGGATCCATGGTCGGCTCATAGTTGATAACTTTACCAGGCTCTTTGAACTTGTCCGGGTAAGGCCCGGCCCTGATAGCGTCAGATAAGCATTTGGGTCCGGCTAAGTTTGTCGACACCGGCCTTATTCCTGAAACGTGTGAAGCCTCGGCTGCTGCGGCGGGAGGCGCGCCAACTCCTGGACCTCGTGCTACAGACCTGGCCGCACGCCTTGCCCGAGAACTATCCACGATAGCCTATGTCGCTGAGACAGCAGGAGTTGCTGGTCTAAGTGGAGGAGGCGGCATTTGCTGCTGCTCTGCCCTCCGTCGTGCTGAATTCGACTGAATGTTCCTCGTATTACCTTCTTGCCGACTGATATACGGTGTCCCGTGCATGCCGCTCCTGTTGTCCGGGTAATTTGCTTGCTGAGCCACCGCGGTGCATAACATCTCTATAGCCCGCCGGGTTTCTATTGCTTGAGGCGACTCTCCCAGTGGAATACGGTCAAGCGCTAAAGTTGCGGCGTACACGTTGTCCATAGGGTTATTGAAGTGACCCGGCGGGGTGTGAAATCGTGATGGTGGTGGTTGCACAGCATTGCCCCCGGCCGCCCCAGCGGGTAGCGCAGATGACCCGACTGGCATGTTAATCGGTTGTCCCCCGAGCGTTGCTCCTGCATATCCAGTTCCTTGATTCACGATCGGGATTTGCTGGTCTTGAGGCGTAATGAATAACGCGGCCGGTTGTAGGGCTCCGCCTGTCGCATGCAGTCTCGTCTGATGCCTCTGATTATATGCTCTAGTCGTTGTGCCTGTACACGATCCTCTAACTCATCCAACTGACGTTGACGCACGGCCATCCGTAGTTTCTCGGCTTCTACATCTCTCCTCTGCTGTTCCAATGCTCGGCGGGCCACATCCAAGTCTCTGGCCCGGGCCGTCGCGTTCTCCGGGGTTTTCACCGTCACTAACACTATGGGATCCAAGATCAAGTTGTTGCTGAACAGAGCCGGATTTGGTGGGTGTGATGTTCCCGCACCAGCTGTTCTGTTAGTCCTAAATCCGAACATGTTCCTGTGATGAGCAGTTTCCCCAGTTTCGCTGGTGACGGAAGTCTGCTCACCATCGACCCGGGCTCCAGCCGGGTTTCCATTGATCGGAGTCTGTTGTTGGGCCAGCGCTTGCGCCGCACCAGCCGCGGCTACTGACACATCATCCTGATTCAGATTTATCGCAGGGGCTGTGTAGACCGCAACTCGGCGCGCAATGCCTGGTGAAGATTCATATTCTTCTTCCTCGCAGCTATCTTCTTCATACCGATCTTCGAGAAGGTGCAGGATATATTCGGTGTCATCATCTCCAGTAACCCGGCCACGCGGGGTCCATGCCGACTCCTCCGGCTGTTCCCTCTTTGTGGTGGGTTCTCTCTCCAGTTCTGCCGTGCCTACCGACTCTTCCCTATCCGATTGAACACAGGTGGCGGCCCCTGACACAGAATCATATTCATTATTGTCAAAAATTGAACCGGATGTACGTACCATACCCACGAAGACGTTAACCCGGCCGATCATGACGATAGATCCGATTTACAGCTGGTCCGACTCTAGCCCCAGCCAAAATCGTCGACGATCTTCTCTCCTTCGGGGTTGGTGATGATCTCGCCGATAACGAGGTTCTTCATGCTTTCCAGAGCTTCTCCCGTAATGTAAACACCTTTGTACGTAGGCCCCACGGTGGGTGCCAACTGTCGTTGGAAAGTCACGGCAGATGTTACCGGAGGTAACTTAGGCTGGGGTAAATCGACTCTGGTGTTTGGGAGAGGGTTTAGCTCAGATCGGACACAAGATTTATCCTGGTTCAGCCTCTCCATTGGAGATGATAGCTTACTTCCAGCTAGGATCATATTGATTGGCGATCTAGAGGCTCGGGCTGCAATGTCGCCGAGACTCCAATCTAGGGTTACAAGTACTTGCTTTCGTATAACTAGAATAACTCGGACCTCTCTCTACGCCCTAGGAACCGGTCTATATATAATACCCGGTTTCCTGGGTTTCCTTACAAGATACGGCCAGAGTCCTACTCGGGGTCCACATTAACTCTAAACTACTCTTCGTGCCCTCCAAGTCTTGGACTCCGTGGCCCGCACCGCCTTTTGGCCTTCTAGAATCTCCCTTTCCACAAGCCGAGTTACCAATACGACTGTTGGCTCATCAGTGACACTCGGCCCATTATCATATTACAAGGTCTCGCGTAAACTTCCTCCTGCCGAGTCTTTGTTCCTCTGCATGGGCCTGCCGGGTTATTATCCCCCCAACAATAGGGGGTGTATCGTAGTACTTTCGAGTGTTGAACCCAACGAGGAGCAGAAGGTGTTGACAAGCAGGTTGGATAGAGGATTCACTGTAAACACTAGCAAACGGTTTTTTTGGAGGTTTTTGATATAGCAGATAAATAAAGTGCGAGTAAATAAAGTGCAGTAAATAATATTGCAGCGAGTGGCCCAATCCTTTTGAGAGCAAAGGACAAGCCGGTTGTTCTACTTATGATTACCAAATGTTCTTGAGGACACATGGGAATTTCGTTAAGTGCTTTCGCTTCATTACGGTTGATTAATATTTATTGGTTTGTAAAGTGTTGTGTGGGTGAACCTATGCTAATGCACCACCCAACTAGGACTAATACATACTTCTGATTATACCCCTCGTAAGCATCCGCAAATACAAGAAAGTAATTAAGATAAATCTAACCACAACCTTAAAACCTTGGGACCCAACACTCTCTCGTGCATTGGTTTCCTAACGGGGGTTTAGGTTTTTGTCACTCTGGAAAACCCACAATTAGTAGCCAAATACACAATGCATCCTCCTAGGCCCATAAAGGTGAAGTATCATGTAGTCGACGTTCAAATGACACCACTAGAAGAATAGCACCACAACTTAAATACCGAACCACGAGATATTACTTCAACATAACTTCACTACTAACATCATGACTTCTCCCATGTCCTCAAGAACTAAACGAACTACTCACAAGACATCATATGGATCATAGGTGATATAATGGATAATATCAATCTGGTCATAAAGTGCTAACACTGATAAATCCCACAAGCATCAACTACTAACAAGTAATCCACACCAGGAGAGAGATCTAGTGGTAAACAACGATAAAGACCCTTAATCGTTACAGAGGGATGAAGGTGGAAGGTGACGGTGATGGTGATGGTGCCGGTGATGAGGATGATGATGATTATGATCTCGATGAAACCCGGAGTGATGACGGTGACGATGGAGACGATTTCCCCTCTCCGGGGAGGAATTTCCCCAACAAATTTCTCCCTGTCGGAGAGCTTTTCTCTCTCTGGTGTTTTCCGCCCCGAGGCGGCGGCGGAATAATTCTTCGATGATGTTCTAGGGCTTAGGGTTCCCTGGGGGTCAAGTACATGAAAGGGGGCGCCCCGGAGTGGGCAATGGGGGCCACACCACCCCCAAGCGCGGCCAGGGGTGCACCTGGTCGTGTGGGCCCTAGGTGATCCCCCTCCGGGTGCCCTTCTGGCTCACTTCCTCCTCGGAACTTCTAAGACTCCTCCGTTATCCCCCTCTTCTTCTGATCTTCTGAAATAGGGTATCTTGACGATGCTTTTTCCATCAGATTTCTGGTTCCGGTGTTTATTCTCTAAAAATTATGAAACATGCAAAATAAGATAAAATAACATAAGTGATGCATCATAACATGAAATATATCGATGGATAACAGAAAATAACAATATAAAAGAGTGATGCAAAATGGACGTATCAAGATAGCATTTACGCGAACTTCGGTTTTACCTTTAAGAACAATGACTCGCTCATCTACCTTTGTTGTTAGCTCTTCATTGTTTATTTCAGTGAAAGCATTACCTTTTTGTGTTGGTTCTTTCTATATGCCACTGACCATGGTTATCTTGCATATAATAGAGTAGTTTCTTTTATACCCATTTTTATTTTCCCATAAAAGCTCCTCCCACATTTGTATTAAGTATAGATTTGTACATGGGTATAACATCTCTGATTTTTGGAAAGTGCAAAAATAAAAAATTGAAACTTTTGTTTTCATGTTAAACAAGTCACCAAAAAATAAATGAGATGCAAGGAACAAAAGAAAACAATACACACTTCAATGAAATTGGATTTAGGAATCCAAATTACCTTCTTCCTTAAACCATAAGCCTATTTCAAATCTAGTTTTCATTATAAAGAGAAAATATTTCCTTCTTAGCAAACCTCGTTACAAACAATTTTTCAACCCATTTATAACTATGAAATGTTTATGATGTTAGAAACCAGTGAATTACTATCTCTAATATTTCCACCATGCCTTCCAATAACATTTCATGTTTTCATACTTGTTTCAAATATTATATCAAGTAATAACCATTAAAGTGTTTGTATAAATTATTTTATTTTGAAAACAAATAAAAGATCTTGAAAACCAATATAAACATTTGAGACCACCTATCTTTAATTTTATTAAACCCTATTTCAAATCATTTTCTATTTTCTATATAAAATGGTATTAAATACTTTTTAGGTGGTTATCCATTATTTTAGTTTGTGAATTTCAGAAGTGTGAAAACAACACAAACATGCTTCTATTGGAAACATAAAGTTTTTACAAAAAATTTAGAAATTGGTTTGATAAAACAAAACTTATGAATTTTATAAATAAAAAAAGAAAAGAAAAGAGAGAACAAAAAAAATAACAAAACAAGCCGACCCAACCGAGCCGGCCCATTCCCTTACCTGCCGCTCGCGTGCAGTGCACGGGGCGCAACAGCCCAACAGGCCAGCCCGTATCCGCCTCCCTCCCCCTTCCACTGACTGGTGGATCCGCCGCTGACGTCAGCCTGACGTCGGCCACCTTTCCCCTACCTCCAACCGCTCGACGCGCCAACTACGGATGCGCACGCCGCGCATGAACCGCGCCCCTCTGTCCCAAAAAACCCTTCTACTTAACCCCCTAGGTGCCCTCTTCAATTTTCCCCCCAATCTCCCTCAAGCACGTTACCAGGCCGCTCCGCAAAAGCTCGCCGGAGTTGCACGAATCCCGCCACCGAAATCCTCTGTCTCCGGCCATCTCGTGAGTTCCCGCCGCCACTACTTGGCCTCCTCGGTTCCCCTGTCCCCCGTGAACCTTCTGATGCCCTCCTCTCTCTTTTTCTTCTCAGCGAATCCTCCCCGCCGTCCTCGACTGTCTCTCACCGGAGCTCGTGTCGTCTCTGTCCGCATGGCGTCGTCGTTAGAGGTCGTCACCGAGGACGTCGCCCACACCATCGAGCTTGTCCTGGCATCCCGCACCTCGTGGTGCCCTCCATTGAGCAAGGAGACCTCGGGAGCGCCATCGCCGTGCGCCCGAGTGACAGCGCCGCCGCGACATCCTTTTCGGCGAATACCGCCGGTGGTGAGCCCCATCTTCCCTCCCTTCTTTTCCTGGCCGTTAGATCTCAAACAGACGGTCAGATCTGGTCTGTTGACCGGCCAGTTTTTTAGTCAGCGCGCGTGCAGCCAATCGCTGAGTGACACCTGGCCTGCCAGTCAGCGACAGTCAGTACCCCTATTCACATTTGAATTTGAATCCAGAACACCCTGCCAACTTGTAAATTCAGTAGAAAATCCAATAAGAGTCCAAAAATTATGAGGTATGGACCTTTGGAAAGCTAGAGAAATTCTCTATCCATTTATAAAAAAAGTATAACATAGGTTCTGCAAAAATTTCTGGAGAACTATTTAAATTGCCAAAACAGCTTAAAAACACCAAATAATTCATAGATTGTGTTCTACAAGTTCAAATCTTATAAAGTTATAGTCTCTGCATTGCTTAGAACTTGTAGAACACCCTGTACTAGAGAAACTCAAAATTGTATCGTACACACACTTGCTATTGTAAAAATGGTCAAACCAATAATCTGCCTCTAATTCAAACTCTAAAAAGTATTTTTGAATGAAACCAATTGGGTTGTCTTCATATTTGTGTCCTCTGCCCATAGATAACAAGGCCCAATTTTTACAGAACATAAAAGTGAGTTTAAGGTTTTAATTAGAGTAAACAACTATTAATGGGCTACTGAAATATAATAACTAAATATTTTATTGAAATAAAATTTAACCAGAGCCTTGCACCAACTAAATAAACCTTATATGATATCAAATACACCTCATTACTGCATTTACCATGTGTAAAACAAATTCATGCATACATGTCTATGATTGATAATTTTGATCAAAACCAACACCAATTTCATGTTAACCATATGGAAAGTAACTTTTGGACCAGAAACCCATAGACCAATACCTTTTGTAAATTTACAAGCCATATTGTGAATTGCTTCAACCCTAGTAACCAAGGCCATGAAATGAATCATGTTTATCATGTATTTGTTTTCTAAAACCCTTAGACCAAAGCTTTGTGTGATCCTGGTGATAAAAGACCAACCCTAGGACCCTTGGAACAAGTTTTATTTGTCAATGTGGAAAGCCTGACCTAAGACATATTAATTCCTTTTGTACATTGGATTAAGTGTTAAACCCTAAACCATATCACATCCACTTCTTTTGTATATTGAGTGAAGTAATATTCCTTGACAACCCTTAACCACCAATGGCAAACCCCATGACAAAACACTTAGTTCTTTTTGCATATTGAATTATGTGTCAAAACCTTGTCCATGTTAACACCAATCAAGCTGAATAACTTGTTATGCCTCTATATTGTATATTTTGTTGTATTTGTTTGTTTGTTGGTGAATTGCTTGTTTATTTTATTTATTTATATTGTTTAGATTGCACGGATTGCAACGTTCTATTTGTAAAGAGAGTGCCTCTATACCAACTTCCACAAGGCAAGTGATGCCCATGTCCCACTTTTGTTTTCAATTGCATTAGTGTTTTCAGTAGTATGCATCATAGGTGATTTTATTATTTTCCAAGTATATGCTATGCTCAGAATAACCAGTAGTGTGTAGCCATCCTGAAACCCTACTAGGTACTTTCTTAGCTATACTAGATCATTATCACAACTGATGCTGCTACATTCTAGTTGTGATATTTATGAAACTATGAAAATTAACATCCCAATGAAACACCTGGATGGATTGGTAATTGCTTGGTTTATGTTGAGTGACTACTCAGGTCCATGTCCATGGTGGTTGTCACTTGGGTCACTCCCAGGGCCATGGTATGTGTTGGTTGTCACCTGAGAGTACACTTGTGGATTGCCACCCAGGAATAAAGAGGTATGTAGGTCTTCACTATATAGTTAGCTTCGAGTGCAGCCTCGAGGTAATACGGGCTCTGCCAAGATTAAGTAAGTTGTGGGGGTTCATCCTGTTGTATGACAGTGGGTGGTAGATGTTAGGAGCAACGAGTCATGCTGGTATGGTTGAATCCCTCCTCCCAAAGATCTTGTATCATTCTTCCCTCGGGGAGGATGACTCTCAAGGTGAAAGTGCACAACCTCTGCAGAGTTAAAAACTAACATCTTAGCCGTGTCCCCGGTTATAGGAAATTTCAGAAAACTAGAAAGAGTTGGTGCTGAAGGATCTTCTCATCATTTTTGAATGAATTAAAACTTGGTAGAAACCTTTTTCTAGAGCACATGGTGTGTCTACCCCTCTGTACTACGTTTTCAAACTCATGGTGTGTCTACCCATGATGAATTTCAAACTCATGGTGTGTCTACCCATGATGACTTTTCAAACTCATGGTGTGTCTACCCATGATGACTTTTCAAACTCATGGTGTGTCTACCCATGACGACTTTATAAAAATTCATGGTGTGTCTACCCATGATGCCTTTATCAAACTACATGGGGTGTCTACCCCTGTTGATTTCCAGAGATTTACAATAATTTATCAAATATAGGACAAAACTGGCTTTATGCAAATAGCCTAGACTCCACCAGCCAAATATCATGTAGCTAGTTCATTTATGAAAAATGCCACCATACAAGTGTCACTTGTCAGTACATTGTTTGTGCTGACTTCCCCCCTATGGGGCTGCATATTCCAACGTGCAGATGAATCAGAAGACGAGTAAGGATTTCATTTAGGATCTGAGTCTATCGCCAACATGTTCTGCATGTGGATCATGAAGATCAAGAAGGCTCATTGATGTTTTAATTCCGTTGTGTTTACTTTGAAACCTTGTTATTTGGGCTAGTCAATGATGACTATGCCAATTGTAAGGCTATTTTTGTTTCATATCCACTGGATCAATGTTGTAGGATGATGCTATTGCAATGAATATTTCATTTTGTCATGTGTATGCTATCAGTGATCCCGGGAATAGCAGGTTACACAGGTGTTCGATCTTTATTAAAAGGTAGGGTGCTAAAAAATGGTATCAGAGCATAGTGTTGCCTCTAGGATAGAGACCCTAAGTTTGGATTAGAACTAGAAAAAGACCCTAGGATTTAAAATCTACTTTCTTCAAACTTATAGAAATAAAACATCACATCTTAATCTTTCTCATATCCTCTCATCTGTTATTCACCTTCAAAATATTCTTATCTTGTTATAGATGACCTACCTCTTGTTTTCCATCAAGACATGGTTGGTGAAAAAGCATGGAGTGAAAGAAGTTTTCACATGAACTTTTGTTTTCAACATGAAGATCTACACTCAAGGCAATTTAAGAACTTGGAGATATACCCAGACTTCATGAGAATCATAAACTCCTAAAGACATTGAGAGGAGGATTTGAAGAACTCAAGAAGATATAGATGAGACCACCAATATAGTTACCTTGTTAGAACAACGTTAACGTGTTAGTGTATTGATCATACAATTGTGTGTGTTATGACAATACTAGATTGTTTGTTAAACCTTGATGATTGGAGTGATGAATGTTTGTTATGTGTGACTAGATGTTGTTTGACTGATGAATTGCCTTGCTCTGCTATGTTTGGGTAGGAACCTTTTTTAGTCTCTTTCTAAATCTCTACTCATCCATGCTAAACCAAACCCAACACCATACCCATTTACCAACCATAGTAAGTCTCCAATTAGACTGCAGCAACTAACTAGACACCCAAGAACACCTTTTGAGACAAACATCCATTTGAGGAATACCAAAGACCTTAGGATTCTGCTCTTCTGTGTGAAGGAACAATCACATCCATGATCAAGCCACCTCTATTCTAAGGAGCTACAAGTCCATCAACAAGGGATGATAGACATGTGGAGTCAGAGTCACATAAACTAAGACATCGTAGAAAGCTACCTACACCATGAGGAGGACATATGAAGAAGATGAAACTATTCAACTGGAGGTGCAAAGAGTTTACGCAACCCCACTAGTTGGAGAAACGATAGTTTAGTTCAGGTTTGTCTTACAGATTTGTTACTTTCGGTGAGACAAGTGAGGATGAACAAGTGTTAGATCACGTAGTTCATCAATCCACATGTGGAAAATTATATGGGTGCAGGATGGACTGATCACCATTCCTACTACTCATGTTATTCACTCTTACTATGTTGGGTTGAAGGAACTATGTTTGCCTTGAGCCTTTGTCGAGTGACAATGATGTTAAACCTAAAACCATAGAAGGGTAAGATGTAACAATATCCCTATGTTAGCCAAGTTTTGCTGAAACATACTAAACTTCGGTGAGGACAAAGCCAATCTTGGAGGAATCATGCAATGGAAGATATTTCCTACCATGAGAGTTTTGTTAGAAATAGCATGGTGTTTCAATAAAGAGATACAACAACATGATGAAAGATCGCCAAGGAAATGGGAACAAATTGGTATGGATTTTATTACTGGATTACCTCGAAACAAATCAGGGTATGATTCTATTTGGGAAGTGGTTGATCGTTTGACAAAGATAGCACATTTTGTGCCAGTAAAAAAATCACTTACACCAGTTTTAAGTTGGCTGATATATACCTGAAGAAGATCGTCTGACTTTATGATGTTCCAAAGAGTATGGTGTCTGATAGGGGTTCCCAGTTTACCTCACACTTCTGGAAGCAACTTCATGAATCATTAGGAACCAGAATAGAGTTCAACACATCATTTCACCCTCAAACAGATGGCCAAACTGAGAGAGTGAATCAGATTCTAGAAGATATACTGAGAGCGTGTACTGTAGACTATGGATCTAGTTGGGATGACAACTTACCATATGCAGGATTGTCCCTACAACAACAGTTATCAAGCTAGTATAGAGATGGCACCATTTGAAGCCCTGCATGGGAAGAAAATGCACCACACATATGCTGTGGAGTGGCCTAGAAGAAAGAAACTTCTTTGGATTTGACATCATCCAAGAATGCTGAAGAGAAGGTTAGACCGACCAAGGACTTTGATTGACCCAAAGAGTGACCCCTCAGTGCCAAAGGTAACTCAACAGGCTTATGTTGGTTTGCAACTCTACGGCGAGGGAAAGTTCTACTCAAGCCACCTTGAGTAAAACCACACTTCAAGCCATGAGAATAGATACATCCTATTGGAGATGAATATGGACACATAGAGCCCTACATGTTGAAATCATGGATTCAAGATCCCAAATACCCGCAAGGAGTTGATATATGCTATACAAGAAATACTATGGATGATGAAGTATGACCCCAACTGAAGATATAGTAAAACCAGCAACTAGTTAGACAAGAGTTTTAGCTCACCCACAAAAATTTGTTTTAAGGGTGGTAGCCCACCTAGCTGTTTTGGAACCCATTTACCCAAACCTATCTTTCTTTCTAGCCTTACCAGATCTCGAGACGAGATTTCTTTTAAGGGTGGTAGTCTGTAACATCCCTGATTTTTGCAAATTGCAAAAATCACAAAAATTTGAAACTTTTGTTTTCATGTTAATCAAGTCACCAAAAACCAAATGAGATGCAAGAAACAAAAGAAAATAATACACACTTCAATGAAATTGGATTTAGGAATCCAAATTACCTTCTTCCTTAAACCCTAAGCCCATTTCAAATCTAGTTTTCATTATAAAGAGAAAATATTTCCTTCTTAGCAAACCTCTTTAATAACATGTTTTCAACCCATTTATAACTATGAAATGTTTATGATGTTAAAAACCAGTCAATTACTATCTCTAATATTTCCACCATGCCTCCCGAAAGCATTTCATGTTTTCATACTTATTTCAAATATTATATGAAGTAATAACCAATAAAGTGTTTGTATAAATTATTTTATTTTGAAAACAAATAAAAGATCTTGAAAACCAATATTTATATTGGATACCACCTATCTTAATTTTATTAAACCCTATTTCAAATTGTTTGTTATTTTCTATATAAAATGGTATTAAACACTTTTAAGATGGTTATCCATTATTTCAATTTGAGAATTTCAAAAGTGTGAAAACAACACTAACATGCTTTTATCGGAAAGATAAAGTTTTTACAAAAATTTAGAAATTGGTTTGAGGCAATTTGGTTTGATAAAACAATAGTTATGAATTTTATAAATAAAAACA
This sequence comes from Alopecurus myosuroides, assembly GCA_028641055.1. Classification (NCBI taxonomy): domain Eukaryota; kingdom Viridiplantae; phylum Streptophyta; class Magnoliopsida; order Poales; family Poaceae; genus Alopecurus; species Alopecurus myosuroides. The sequence goes on from CM054061.1 coordinate 191,887,269, forward strand.
GAAAAAGAAAAGAGAGAACAAAAAAAAACAGAACATGCCGACCCAACCGAGCCGGCACATTCCCTTACCTGCCACTCCCGTGCAGCGCATGGGGCGCAACAGCCCAACAGGCCAGCCCGTATCCGCCTCCCTCCCCCTTCCACTGACTGGTGGACCTGCCGCTGACATCAGCCTGACGTCGGCCACCTTTCCCCTACCTCCAACCGCTTGACGCGCCCATGACGGATGCGCACGCCGCGCACGAACCGTGCCCCCTATGGCCCCTGAAAACCCTTCTACTTAACCCCCTCGGTGCCCTCTTCCATTTGCCCCCAATCTCCCTCAAGCACGCCACCAGGCCGCTCCGCAAAAGCTCGCCGGAGTTGCACAAATCCCGCCGCCGAAATCCTCTGTCTCCGGCCATCCCGTGAGTTCCCGCCGCCACTACTTGGCCTCCTTGGTTCCCTCTCCCCCGTGAACCTCCTGATTCCCTCCTCTCTCTTTTTTTCTCAGCGAATCCTCGCCGCCGTCCTCAACTGTCTCTCACCGGAGCCCGTGCCGTCTCCGTTCGCACGCCGTCGTTGTTAGAGGTTGTCACCAAGGACGTATCCCGCACCATCAAGCTCGTCATGGCGTCCCGCACCTCGTGGTGCCCTCCATTGAGGAAGGAGACCTCAGGAGCGCTGTCCCCGTGCGCGCCCGAGTGACAACGCCGCCGCGACATCCTTTCGAGCGAATACCGCCCGTGGTGAGCCCCTTCTCCCCTTCCTTCTTTTCCTGGCCGTTAGATCTCAAATAGACGGCCAGATCTGGTCTCTTGACCGGCCAGTGCGTTAGTTAGCGTGCACGCGTGCAGCCAATCGCTGAGTGACACATGGCCTGCCAGTCAGCCAGTCAGTCCCCCTCACATTCAAATTTGAATTTGAATCTAGAACACCCTGCCAACTTGTAAAATCTGTAGAAAATCCAATAAGAGTACAAAAATTATGAGGTTTGGACCTTTGGAAAGCTAGAGAAATTCTCTATCTATTTATAGACAAATATAACAAGGTTCTGTAGAAATTTCTAGAGAACTATTTAAATTGCCAAAACAGCTTAAAAACACCAAATAATTCATAGATTGTGTTCTACAAGTTCAAATATTATAAATTTGTAGTCTCTGGATTCCTTAGAACTTGTAGAACACCCTGGAACCAGAGAAAATCAAAATTATATCGTGCACACACTTTCTATTGTAAAAATGGTCAAATCAGTAATATGCCTCTAATTCAAAATCTAAAAAGTATTTTTGAATGAAACCAATTGGGTTGTCTTGATATTTGTGCCCTCTGCCCATAGACAACAAGGCCCAATTTTTACAAAAAAAAAACGTGAGTTTAAGGTTTTAATTAGAGTAAACATCTATTAATGGGCTACTGAAATATAATAACAAATATTTTATTGAAATAAAATTTAACCAGAGCCTTGCACCAACTAAATAAACCTTATATGATATAAAATACACCTCATTACTGCATTTACCATGTGTAAAACAAATTGATGCATACATGTCTATGATTGATCATTTTGATCAAAACCAACACCAATTTCATGTTAACCATATGGAAAGTAACTTTTGGACCAGAAACCCATAGCCCAAGAACTTTTGTAAATTTACAAGCCATATTGTGAATTGCTTCAACCCTAGTAACCAAAGCCATGAAATGAATCATGTTGATCATGTATTTGTTTTCTAAAACCCTTAGACCAAAGCTTTGTGTGATCCTTGTGATAAAAGACCAACCCTAGGACCCTTGCAACAAGTTTGATTTGTCAATGTGGAAAGCCTCACCTAAAACATATTAATTCCTTTTGTACATGGAATTAAGTGTTAAACCCTAAACCATATCACATCCACTTCATTTGTATATTGAGTGAAGTGATATTACTTGACAACCCATAACCACCAATGGAAAACCCCATGACCAAACACTTAGTTCTTTTTGCATATTGAATTATGTGTCAAAACCTTGTCCATGTTAACACCAATCAAGCTGAATAACTTGTTATGCCTCTATATTGTATATTTTGTTGTATTTGTTTGTTGGTTGGTGAATTGCTTGTTTATTATTATCTATTTATATTGTTTAGATTGCATGGAGAGCAACGTTCTATTTGTAAAGAGAGTGTCTCTATACTAACTTCCACAAGGCAAGTGATGCTCATGTCCCACTTTAGTTTTCAATTGCATTAGTGTTTTCAGTAGTATGCATCATAGGTGATTTTATTATTTTCCAATTATATGCTATGCTCAGAATACCTAGTAGTGCGTAGCCATCATGAAACCCTACTAGGTACTTGCTTAGCTATACTAGATCATTATCACAACTGCTGCTGCTACATTCTAGTTGTGGTATTTATGAAACTATGAAATATAACAACCCAATGAAACACCTGGGTGGATTGGTAATTGCTTGGTTTATGTTGAGTGACTACTCAGGGCCATGTCCATGGTGGTTGTCACCTGGGTCACTCCCAGGGCCATGGTATGTGGTGGTTGTCACCTGAGAGCACACTTGTGGATTGCCAGCCAGGAATAAAGAGGTCTGCAGGTTTTCACTGTATAGTTAGCTTCCAGTGCAGCCTTGAGGTAATATGGGCTCTACCAAGATGAAGTAAGTTGTGGGGGTTCATCCTGTTGTATGACAGTGGGTGGTAGAAGTTTAGGAGCAACGATTCATGCATGGTTGAATCCCTCCTCCCAAAGATCTTGTCTCATTCTTCCCTCGGGGAGGATGAGTCTCAAGGTGAAAGTTCACAACATCTGTAGAGTTAAAAACTAAGATCTTAGCCGTGTCCCCCGTTATGGGCAATTTGAGCAAACTAGACATAGTTGGTGCTGAAGGATCTCCTCATCTTTTCTGAATGAATTAAAACTTGGTAGAAACCTTTTTCTAGAGCACATGGTGTGTCTATGTGTCTACCCATGATGACTTTCAAACTCATGGTGTGTCTACCCATGATGACTCTTCAAACTCATGGTGTGTCTACCAATAATGACTTTTCAAACTCATGGCGTGTCTACCCATGACGACTTTATAAAACTTCATGGTGTGTCTACCCATGATGCATTTATCAAACTACATGGTGTGTCTACCCATGTTGATTTCCAGAGATTTACAATTATTTATAAAATATAGGACAAAACTGGCTTTATGCAAATAGCCCAGACTCCACCAGCCAAATATCATGTAGCTAGTTCATTTCTCAAAAATGCCACTATACAAGTGTCACTTTCCAGTACATTGTTTGTTGTAACATCCAAGTATGAAAACTCCCTAGTTGTTTTGTTCTTTGTTTAATTTAAAGCAATGCATCATGTCATCATCTCATTGCATTTGTTTTATTTCTGTTTGCATTGTTTTCATAATGAAGTTCAAACATTAATCAACCTTTTGTTTTCATACTTGCCTGTTACAATCTTTTCCAAATAAGAAATGCAAATCAAAACCTCAATTGCTTCCAAATAATTCATTAATGATCACTCATTAAATTGTTGCTTTTAATCAAACAAGTAATTCAATCAAATACTTCTAAATCACTTTCAAATTCAAACCAACTCTTCAAATCAGTACCCATTTGAACCTATGAATTTCACCAAACAATTCTACTCATTTAATCAAATTAAATCATAGGGGGTCACCCTATTAAAATGGTTGTTTTCTTTAAATGTTTACTTAATCTTAAAATTCATTCAATTTTGGTTTATTTCCAAACAGCAATGTAAAAGTTGAATTTTCAAAAACACAAATTGCCAACTGTTAGACTTTGAGCTAACATTGCCCCATGAATTTTCTCTAAATTTTTAAAACCAAAAACCCTAACATTTGCTTCCCTTTTCTATTTGCTACCAAAAAAAACAGAAAAGAAAAAAAATAAAAGAAGCAAAGCCAGCTGCGCGCGCGGCAGCAAACCAGCCCAACCCACCTAATAGCTAACCAGTGCGCAGCCCAGCCCGTTAGCGTCACTTACCGGTTCAGTTAGAACGCCGCCCTCGTCGTCCCCCCGTACGTCGCCACATCGGGGCATGCCACAGCGGCAGCCGTTCCATGCGACGGCCAGGAGCGGCTCTGCCCCTCTATAAGAGCCCTAGGGCAGCGCGCCGCAAAACCCTAGCCCCTAGGTCGCTGTCCCCCCTCTCTCCGCCGCCAATCGCCACCTCTCCATCGCGTTTCCCCCTCTCTGTATCCATCTCGCCAGAGAGCGAGCTCCCTGAAACCCCGACCACCGTCTCAGCCATGGCCCTCCTCCACCCTACCTGAATCCCGAGATCGCCTCCCCTCACCCTCCTCTACATCTACGACATCCACTCGGCCGCGGTAAGCCTCTGAATTGATGCCGCCGTCCTCGACCGCCTTCGGCCACCGTGGCTCCATTTTCTGAACCCGAGGTTGCCGTCGTCGGTGCAGGGAACCTCGTCGTGATCTGAGCACGGGAACCAATCCGCCTCGTCCCCCTCGATTGATTGGACACCGCAGGGGAGCACGCCATCGACGGGAGCCGCGCCGCCGTCTTCTTCCACGCCGCCGTCGCCTCCGTCAGCCGTGCGTCACCGCGCCTCTGCCTCGCCTACCGCCGGTGGTGAGCGCGCCATCTCCTCCCCTCTCTCCTCTCTGTGCATCCATGCACGTCCTGCACCACCAGATCCAGCACCTAGCGCGCGAGCACACGGTGATCGCCGCCGGCGTAACTTCTGTCGCGTCGAGGAAGCGTTTGTTCGTCAGATAGTTCAGATCCGCGTTCAACTCGTTATCCTTACTGCATCGCTAGTACTGACAACGAACGCGCAGCAGCGCAGCTGGTTCAGTCTAACGCGCAGCGAGCGAGAAGTGCAGGGTTCGAGCCCCTGCCCTCGCGGGATAAATCCCGTCTTTTTTCGACGGAGTACTGACAGGGAGGGCCCCCTGTCAGTCACTCGTGTGGCCACGCCAGCACAACGCGATTTGGGTCCCCCCTGGCAGTGACTGGGTGTGTTTCCTGTGCGTATAAAACGAATTTTAAACCTTTCTGTTTTCAATCCAGGTCCAATTAAATCACAGATTGGTCCCTAGTTTTCTTTTGCTTATAACTTTTATTTTATAACTCTAAAAACTGAAAATAAAATATGCCCACTAATCTAAATTTAATTGTCTACCTATTGGTAACATTTGTTCCCTGTTTTGAAATTTCAAAATGCAATTTAAATTTGAATTCAAATAATTCAAATGCAATTTGCTAAATTCAATAACTAATTCATTATTAATCCAATAAATACAAATAAAATATGTTTTCCATACCATTTTGAATAACCTATTCAAATATAATTTTTGTTTCATGGTTTGAATAATTTAAATTGCCTAAATAAATTAATCCTTGTTTAATTCATTTAAATTAGATAAAATCATAACTTGCTCAAAATAAAATATTTTTGAACATGCAAAATATGTTTTCAAACCATCAAAGTGTGAACTTTTCAAATGTGAATTTGAATTTATGTTTTGGACAAATAAAAATTCTATTAAATTCAAACTTGTTTTAAAATCATTTAAAACTTGTTTAATATTGTTTAATTCATAATAAATTCCTCCTAACTCCAATTTCAATATTTGAAACATGTAATCCAGCTAAAATTTGATGTTCTTTTCAAATATAAATTTTGTTAATTGTTTTGCACACTTTAACTTGATGAAAACAACAATTGTTTGTGTGACATGTTTAAGTAACCCAAAATTTCTAAACTTAATAAATGATTTCCAAAACTTGATAAATCCTTTTATCACTTGCATCTACTATTGTTATTTGTTGTTATTTTGTTGTTACCATCATGCTAACAACTTTCATATAATAATTAAATTGTAAATCATTTGTTCCACTTAATTCATGGACCCTTTTTCATATGCAACTCAAAATTGCATAGGGGTCCATCTTAATTGTGTTACATGTCACTTAGTTTATTTGATGCAACCATTAACTTGCCATGCATCATCTTGATTGTGCACAATGCCATGATAATGATTGTTTATTTCTATCTTGTTTGTTTGCTTCTTCTCGAATAGACGACGACGTTGAGACAGACGATCTTTACAGCACCCCTTCTGAGGATCTAGCTCAGTACCCGGCTGCTGAGTTTGCAGGCAAGTTATCACTCACATGAACCATTGTGTTCCTTTCAACCCTGGTTACCGATACTTTCCGTTGTCTATTTCTGCTAGCCTTAGTGGTAGTTGTTTCTGTTACGAACCTATCACATGAATCCTTTAACCCTGATATTGCCTCACTACCACTCCTACAACCCTATTGTTTGAGCCAGTGTCTTACTAGCATGCTTAGGTTGTTTTGCTCGAGTCTGTTACCCGTTACCTTCAGTTACTATATCTTTATTATGTTCTGGTGGATCGATGTTTAATCAATCAATCAATCATGCTAATGTTATTGTTAATAATAATTTGATGATAAGGCACCGGCAGGAGGCCCTGTGTGGTTTTGAGGCCTGCTAGTGTCGACCCTAATAGGAAAAGGGTCTTGTCTACTGATCCATGATGAGCGCACTACCCGCATGTGGGAAGCGAGTATGGGCGCCCCCCTCAATTTGATTCGATTCGCATCTCGTCCAAATCATCTCATTTAGTTCGTGTTTTCCATTTGCCGCATGCATGTTTTTGCGAGCCCAGCGCAGGGTGGAACTTTCGTAGTCGGCATATAGGGGGACACGGTCTTAGAGTGCTATGAGGGTCCCTTTTCTTCGGGGCTTGATTAGCCGTGCGCCCAAGGTGCTTTGGGCTTGATGCGAAGAAGAGTTGAGTTGTGTTGAGTGCCCCGCTTGGTGGGAGGCATCCCATCTGGCGGGTTATTCATACGTGTACGGCCAAATTGGTGCAACCCTGCAGGGATAATCTTCTCGAGAAGCCGTGTTTTCCGCGGTTATGGTTAACTTGGTGAAAGTACTAGCTAACAAGTACTCAGGACAACTTAAATCTAATGGTTCACAATCTCACACCCCATGATTAACAATTTGACTAGTAATAGGATTATTGACACAATAACTTGATTCATCTTTAATCCAACTGTGTGAGTTATCCTCGGATCGCTTCTTTGGATAAGGGGCGAGATCCAGGATGGGTTTGTTTGAAGTTATCTTTCAGTTGGTTACAATACTCGATCTTATCTCCTTTCTGTTAGCCGGAAGTGGTAGAATCTCTGTAGTTGGTTAGCGCAGCCAGTTGCAGCATCTGTTATACCCTTTCTTTCCGTTGAACCCAAGTCATCTGTACTTGGTGTTGACGGGTTACACTTTGGTGAACTGTGAGTATTGCTTGCCAGTACGTCTATGTACTGACCCCTTTGGGGCTGTGGTTTCCGCAGACTACGCTTACGAGGATCCAGGTGACGGCTACTACGTGGAGTTTGACGAGGCTGCTGACGAGTAGTTAGCGGACCCGGGCAGGATCCGAGGCATCGTGGATGGGCTCCGTCTTTATTTCAGTTTCCGGCTTCTTAAGCCTATTTGGATTTGTCTGTACTCAGACCCTTTGAATGCTTCCGCTGAGATGTAATGATGTTATGTTGGGACATGTGTCCTCTGGATGATTGTATTTGCTATCTCTGCCCTAGTGAGGGCCATTTGTAACTTATTTCAATCTTTTGTGTCTTAGAGATATGTTGTGTTATCAGTTTGTTCAAAGCCGTTGACGTACCATGTGTGTATGGTATGAAGTACGTCAATGGTAGTGTCCTGATTTCTACGGGATAGTTTACATCGACGGTGAACAGTAGCGATGGGTTGTCACGCATAAGTGTTGGCCTACTCGTAAGAGGACGCGGGTGCCGGTAAGCCCCGTAATCCCATCAGAATACTGTTCAGTTCGTGCGGTGAGTATCCTCTAGAAGTCCGGGTGCGACAAATGGTATCAGAGCCTGTCTGCCTGTAGGATCCCTTTTTACTGGTCGCAGTTGAGTCTAGAAACTATTTTGTAGCTATATAGGAAAAATGAAACGTGAGAGTAGGAATTCTGCCATTTTTCTTCTTTCCCCACCCACCCACCCTTTTCTGGTAAGGAAGTGCAACGTTGTTTTCTGTTCTCATCTAAACTTTCAAGTTAGGATTTCACGTGTTTTGGGTTCTCCGTAGTACCTCAGGAGTTTTTGGTCTCGTGTTTCCCGATGTTGCTTCAATATCCTGTTCTTTTCAACATCCTTTTCGTCCGTTGAACCTTGTTGTTGCTTTCCACATCAGTTCTCTACCGGCGTCTAATCAAAACTTCCTCGATCATCTGCAGATGGATCTCAGGTTCTACCCGCAGGTGGTTCGGATGACTCGTTGTGAGAGCACCGCCGGTTATCCGGAGATGCTGAGAGACATGGTCACTTATCTGGGGTTCCATTGGGCACCAGAGTACCAGGTCTACGAGCAACAACGAGAGTTTGACCAGACCTACTACCAGGCTATCGTCTACATTCTGTCAGATGATGGCATGAGCGTTGTCCACCGCTACGAGGCAGTAGGTTCCACAGTGGATATGGCCGTGCAGCAGGCAGCTTACGTGAGTCTCACCGTCCTCCGTGCTGACTACTGGGGATTTGACGATTCTATCTATCGCCACATCCCCCGTGGTTACATCACTTCAGCGGGAGCTCACTTCACCCTCTACGGCAACCTGGATGTCTACGAGCATGATAACACCAGGCTGCACACCACCGCTCAGTTCGTGAGGCACACTGACGCTGTTGCCACCACACTTTCTCAGGAGTTGGCCTCAGTCAGGGAGCAGCTCTATCTTGCTTTGACTCGTCTGGCTACGTACACCATAGACTTTGTTGGAGATGAGCGCTTTGCACGTTTCCATCAGACAGTTGGACGTAGTTTGCCAGATGCGGGAGGTTACGAGCCGATCAGAGGTCCACTTCTCAACCTCGGAGCTGGTTACACTGGGATTCCACGCTTTGGAGCACAGGGAGACGACGCTTTCTACTTCACCACACCGAGAGTTGCCCTCAGAGCAGTCCCGATCTATGTGGATCGTCGTTATACCTACTTCCGTGGGATTCCTCCGCACCGTATCCCTCGTCGTACTACTCACCGCCGTCCTGCGTGATGAGCATGGGAGTACCGATGTATCCATTCCTAGCTATGTTTAGTTATCCTTTGTCTTTCGAACCATGTATTGGTGTGTTGGATATTCTGATGTGTTTGAACATGTGATGATGTACCTGTTGGTTATCTATTCATGCGTCGGAATAATCTATCTTTCGGTTACCAAGTCTATCCTTTTTCTGTTGTGTGCTAAAATGAATGTCTATTCAGGATGCCGCCAACAAGGAGCAACCCGCCTGAACCACCTCCGCTCACGGAGCTGTTGACTCAGATGACTCAGGTCGTGGCTCAGATAGCCCAGATCCAGGCTAACCAGCACAACAACCAGAATGCTCCGCGAGTCAGCATCAAGGAGTTTCTGAGTATGGGGCCGAGAGCTTTCGTGGCAACACGTGAGCCTCTGGATGCTGATGACTGGATCAGGGAGATGGCCAGGGCTCTGGACATTGCTCACGTGGCTGAGGAGGATAAAGTCAAGTATGCCACCTACCTACTGAAGGGTCAGGCAGCTACTTGGTGGGAGAACTACCAGACCATGAGAGCTGGCTATCCTATCACCTGGGGATGTTTCAAGGATGCCTTCCTGGAGCACCACATCCCAGATGGTCTCATGGAAAGGATGCGTGAGGAATTTTGCTCTCTCAGACAGGGCAAGCTGGACGTCATTGGCTACCAGAACGAGTTCAATCGTCTCGCTCGATACGCTGGTGATGAGGTGTCCACTGAAGCCAAGAAGATGGCAAGGTTCCGCCGAGGTTTTAACCCGGAACTGAAGTACGCTCTCACCAACATCAGGTGCAAGGACTTCGAGGAGCTCGTGAACACCGCGCTCAATGAGGAGAATGGGCGCAAGGCGTTCGAAGAGTCCCGCAAGCACTCGCGTGAGGGTGGTTCCTCCTCCAACATGACCACCCCTCCGCAGAAGCGCCGCATCTGGGTGCCAAATGCTGCTGTCACTAGGGCTCCATATGCCCAAGCTTCTCCAGGCTTTGCTCCCCGCCCACCCAACCCAGCTCAGATGCAGAGTCAGAGGGTTCCAATGGGGCAGCCAAGGCCAGGTCCTTCTCGTGTCGTCACTTGCTACAAGTGCAAGGATACTGGACACTATGCTGATAAGTGCACTCAGAGGCAGCTACCTCCTCCACCTCCTTGCCCCAACACAAACCAGGCAATGGTTCGTGCTCCCCCGGCTAAAGCCTTCAACTCCAACAACAGGCCTGTCGGGAGGACCGTGAGGGTGAATCATATCAAGGCCGACAAAGCTGAGGAAGCTGCTGACGTCGTTCTCGGTATATTACCCGTAAACTCTTTTCCAGCTAAAGTGTTGTTTGATACTGGGGCATCGCATTCGTTTGTGTCAAAGATCTTTGCTACAACGTACAACCTAGCTCTGGTTCCACTAAGCAATCAAATCTATGTTCACTCTCCGGGAACTAAAATGATTACATCCAAGATAAGCATGGACAATCAAATCCTAATTGGAGGTCGCATATTCCTTGCTTCACTCATGTTGCTGGGAAATTCTGACATTGATGTCATTCTGGGCATGGATTGTTTGAAGACCCACAAAGCTAAAATTGACTGTGCTCAAAAGTCAATAACTCTCTCTCACCCTTCAGGCCAGATAGTCTATTCTCCTTATGGATCAAGTTTTGTTCAGCTGTTCAACCTCGATGCCAAACCCCTTCCTGCAATTGAAAATGTTCCGGTGGTTTGTGAATTCCCTGACGTATTTCCAGAAGAGTTGCCGGGGATGCCTCCGGACAGAGCAGTTGAGTTCGTGATCGAGCTTGAGCCAGGTACTGCTCCAATCTCTAAGCATCCATACAAGATAGCTCCTCCTGAACTGAAATTGTTGAAGGAGCAAATCGATATGTACATGGAGAAAGGTTACATTCAGCCTAGTTCCTCCGCTTGGGGTTGCCCAACTCTGTTTGTTGCCAAGAAGGATCAAACAAAAAGACTCGTGGTTGACTATCGTCCTCTCAACGAGAAAACCATAAAGAACAAGTATCCAATTCCTCGTATCGATGATCTTTTTGATCAACTTGCTGGAGCCTCGATATTCTCAAAGTTGGATTTGAGGATGGGTTACCATCAGATAAAGATCAGAAAGGAAGATATTCCTAAGACAGCTTTCACCACACGGTACGGTCTATATGAATACACCGTCATGTCCTTTGGTCTCACCAATGCACCGGCAACATTCTCAAGACTCATGAATTCTGTCTTCCATGAATACCTCGACAAGTTCGTTGTGGTATATCTCGATGACATTCTAGTCTACTCAAAATCCGAGGAAGAGCATGGAGAACACCTTCGTCTCACTCTCATGAAACTTCACGAGCATCGTTTGTATGCCAAATTCTCCAAATGTGAGTTCTGGATTCCAGAAGTTGCATATCTTGGTCATATCATCTCTGCCAAAGGCATAGCCATTGACCCAGAAAAGGTTAAGGCAATTGTTGATTGGAAACCCCCTAAGACGGTGAAGCAAGTCAGAAGTTTTCTTGGCTTGGCTAGCTATTGCCGTCGTTTCGTCCAAAACTTTTCCAAGATTGCCAAACCTCTCACTGATCTCACAAAGAAGGACAAAAAGTTCGTTTGGACTCCACAGTGTGATGAAAGTTTCAACCTCCTGAAGACTAAACTCACTTCCACCCCTGTTCTGGTTGGCCCAGATACTACCAAACCTTTCCAGATATTCTGCGATGCATCTCTCCAAGGTCTAGGTGCAGTTCTTATGCAAGAACGTCAAGTTGTGGCTTATGCTTCACGTCAGTTGAATGCACATGAACAAAACTATCCCACACATGACCTAGAACTTGCAGCAGTTGTGTTTGCCCTCAAGAAATGGAGACAATACTTGTTGGGTAACAAAACTGAAATCTTTTCCGATCATAAGAGTCTGAAATACATCTTCACTCAGCCAGATCTGAACCTCAGGCAAAGGAGATGGATTGAGAAGATTAAAGACTTTGATCTCACCATTTCTTACACTCCAGGCAAGGCTAATGTTATGGCCGATGCTCTCAGTCGCAAGTCCTATTGCAATAATCTCATGATCATGGAAAGCCAACCTCCACTTCATGAAGAATTCCAGAAGCTGAACCTTGGTCTTGTCCCTCAAGGTTACCTTGCTAGCTTGACAGCCAGTCCAACTCTCGAGGACAAGATTCGTTCTGAGCAACTTCGTGATAATGAAATCAAGAAGATTGTAGAGCACATCAAGGAAGGCAATGATAAATTCAAGTCCTTCTCAATTGATGACAAGGGAACTGTGTTCTTCGAAGGACGCATTGCAGTTCCTCAGATTCAAAGCCTCAAAGATGTCATTCTCAAGGAGGCTCATGAAACTCCTCTCTCCATCCACCCTGGAAGTACAAAGATGTACCAGGATCTCAAGACTCTGTATTGGTGGCCTGGCATGAAACGTGAAATTGCTCAATACGTTTCTGAATGCGACGTTTGTCAACGTGTTAAGGCAGTCCAATCAGAAAACAGCAGGTCTACTCCAACCTCTGAAAATTCCTGAGTGGAAGTGGGACATGATTGAAATGGACTTCGTTACTGGGTTTCCAAAGTCCAGGAAGGGCAACGATGCAATCGTCGTTGTTATTGATCGTCTCACTAAAGTAGCTCACTTCTTTGCTGTCAAGGAAACCATCTCAGCTAGCCAGTTAGCAGAGCTCTACACAGCAAGGATCGTTCCTCTTCATGGTGTTCCATTGGAAATAAGCTTAGACCGTGGAAGTATCTTCACTTCTCATTTCTGGAAGAGTTTTCAAGAAGCATTGGGCACTAAACTTCTGTTCAGCACAACTTATCACCCTCAGTCTCAGGGGCAAGTCGAAAGAGTCAATCAGATTCTCGAGGATATGCTCAGAGCATGTGGTCTCTCCTTTGGCATGAAATGGGAGGATTGCCTTCCATATGCTGAATTCTCCTACAACAACAGCTTCCAGGCAAGCCTAGGCATGGCACCATTTGAGGCACTGTATGGTCGCATATGCAGGAGTCCAATCAATTGGTATGGAGCTGGTGAACGTTCACTCTTAGGCCCTAACATTGTTGAGGAAGCCGAGGAGAAAGTTCGTATCATTCGCGACAATCTCAAGATTGCTCAGTCTCGTCAGAAGAGCTATTATGATAGCAAGCACAGGGATATGATCTATGCACCTGGTGATAAGGCATATCTCCGTGTAACTCCCCTCAGAGGCACTCATTGTTTTGGTGTGAAAGGAAAGCTTGCACCAAGATACATTGGTCCTTTCAACATTCTCTCAAGGCGGGCAGAAAATGCCTATCGTCTTGAACTTCCAGAAAAACTATCCAAGGTGCACGATGTGTTCCATGTGTCACAACTCAAGAAGTGTTTCAAAGATCCAGATCGTGCAGTTGATCATGATTCCATTGAACTACAAGATGATCTATCTTATGAGGAGCACCCTATTTGTATTCTTGATGAGACCGAGCGTAAGACTCGCAACAAGAGCACCAAGTTCTTGAAAGTGCAATGGTCGCATCATTCCGATAAAGAGGCAACGTGGGAGACCGAAGAGGATCTTCGCAAGAAGTATCCGGACCTTTTCATTTCTCAGTAGGAATCTCGGGGCGCGATTCCTTCAAGGGGGGCGTTTTGTAACATCCAAGTATGAAAACTCCCTAGTTGTTTTGCTCTTTGTTTAATTTAAAGCAATGCATCATGTCATCATCTCATTGCATTTGTTTTATTTCTGTTTGCATTGTTTTCATAATGAAGTTCAAACATTAATCAACCTTTTGTTTTCATACTTGCCTGTTACAATCTTTTCCAAATAAGAAATGCAAATCAAAACCTCAATTGCTTCCAAATAATTCATTAATGATCACTCATTAAATTGTTGCTTTTAATCAAACAAGTAATTCAATCAAATACTTCTAAATCACTTTCAAATTCAAACCAACTCTTCAAATCAGTACCCATTTGAACCTATGAATTTCACCAAACAATTCTACTCATTTAATCAAATTAAATCATAGGGGGTCACCCTATTAAAATGGTTGTTTTCTTTAAATGTTTACTTAATCTTAAAATTCATTCAATTTTGGTTTATTTCCAAACAGCAATGTAAAAGTTGAATTTTCAAAAACACAAATTGCCAACTGTTAGACTTTGAGCTAACATTGCCCCATGAATTTTCTCTAAATTTTTAAAACCAAAAACCCTAACATTTGCTTCCCTTTTCTATTTGCTACCAAAAAAAAAACCAGAAAAGAAAAAAATAAAAGAAGCAAAGCCAGCTGCGCGCGCGGCAGCAAACCAGCCCAACCCACCTAACAGCTAACCAGTGCGCAGCCCAGCCCGTTAGCGTCACTTACCGGTTCAGTTAGAACGCCGCCCTCGTCGTCCCCCCGTACGGCGCCACATCGGGGCATGCCACGGCGGCAGCCGTTCCATCGCGACGGCCAGGAGCGGCTCTGCCCCTCTATAAGAGCCCTAGGGCAGCGCGCCGCAAAACCCTAGCCCCTAGGTCGCTGTCCCCCCTCTCTCCGCCGCCGATCGCCACCTCTCCATCGCGTTTCCCCCTCTCTGTATCCATCTCGCCGGAGAGTGAGCTCCCTGAAACCCCGACCACCGTCTCAGCCATGGCCCTCCTCCACCCTACCTGAACCCCGAGATCGCCTCCCCTCACCCTCCTCTACATCTACGACATCCACTCGGCCGCGGTAAGCCTCTGAATTGATGCCGCCGTCCTCGACCGCCTCCGGCCACCGTGGCTCCATTTTCTGAACCCGAGGTTGACGTCGTTGGTGCAGGGAACCTCGTCGTGATCTGAGCACTTGAACCAATCCGCCTCGTCCCCCTCGATCGATTGGACACCGCAGGGGAGCACGCCATCGACGGGAGCCGCGCCGCCGTCGCCTCCGTCAGCCATGCGTCACCGCGCCTCTGCCTCGCCTACCGCCGGTGGTGAGCGCGCCATCTCCTCCCCTCTCTCCTCTCTGTGCATCCATGCACGTCCTGCACCACCAGATCCAGCACCTAGCGCGCGAGCACACGGTGATCGCCGCCGGCGTAACTTCTGTCGCGTCGAGGAAGCGTTTGTTCGTCAGATAGTTCAGATCCGCGTTCAACTCGTTATCCTTACTGCATCGCTAGTACTGACAACGAACGCGCAGCAGCGTAGCTGGTTCAGTCTAACGCGCAGCGAGTGAGAGGTGCAGGGTTCGAGCCCCTGCCCTCGCGGGATAAATCCCGTCTTTTTTCGACGGAGTACTGACAGGGAGGGCCCCCTGTCAGTCACTCGTGTGGCCACGCCAGCACAGCGCGATTTGGGTCCCCCCTGGCAGTGACTGGGTGTGTTTCCTGTGCGTATAAAACGAATTTTAAACCTTTCTGTTTTCAATCCAGGTCCAATTAAATCACAGATTGGTCCCTAGTTTTCTTTTGCTTATAACTTTTATTTTATAACTCTAAAAACTGAAAATAAAATATGCCCACTAATCTAAATTTAATTGTCTACCTATTGGTAACATTTGTTCCCTGTTTTGAAATTTCAAAATGCAATTTAAATTTGAATTCAAATAATTCAAATGCAATTTGCTAAATTCAATAACTAATTCATTATTAATCCAATAAATACAAATAAAATATGTTTTCCATACCATTTTGAATAACCTATTCAAATATAATTTTTGTTTCATGGTTTGAATAATTTAAATTGCCTAAATAATTTAATCCTTGTTTAATTCATTTAAATTAGATAAAATCATAACTTGCTCAAAATAAAATATTTTTGAACATGCAAAATATGTTTTCAAACCATCAAAGTGTGAACTTTTCAAATGTGAATTTGAATTTATGTTTTGGACAAATAAAAATTCTATTAAATTCAAACTTGTTTTAAAATCATTTAAAACTTGTTTAATATTGTTTAATTCATACTAAATTCCTCCTAACTCCAATTTCAATATTTGAAACATGTAATCCAGCTAAAATTTGATGTTCTTTTCAAATATAAATTTTGTTAATTGTTTTGCACACTTTAACTTGATGAAAACAACAATTGTTTGTGTGACATGTTTAAGTAACCCAAAATTTCTAAACTTAATAAATGATTTCCAAAACTTGTTAAATCCTTTTATCACTTGCATCTACTATTGTTATTTGTTGTTATTTTTTTGTTACCATCATGCATGCATCATGCTAACAACTTTCATATAATAATTAAATTGTAAATCATTTGTTCCACTTAATTCATGGACCCTTTTTCATATGCAACTCAAAATTGCATAGGGGTCCATCTTAATTGTGTTACATGTCACTTAGTTTATTTGATGCAACCATTAACTTGCCATGCATCATCTTGATTGTGCACAATGCCATGATAATGATTTTTTATTTCTGTCTTGTTTGTTTGCTTCTTCTCGAATAGACGACGACGTTGAGACAGACGATCTTTACAGCACCCCTTCTGAGGATCTAGCTCAGTACCCGGCTGCTGAGTTTGCAGGCAAGTTATCACTCACATGAACCATTGTGTTCCTTTCAACCCTGGTTACCGATACTTTCCGTTGTCTATTTCTGCTAGCCTTAGTGGTAGTTGTTTCTGTTACGAACCTATCACATGAATCCTTTAACCCTGATATTGCCTCACTACCACTCCTACAACCCTATTGTTTGAGCCAGTGTCTTACTAGCATGCTTAGGTTGTTTTGCTCGAGTCTGTTACCCGTTACCTTCAGTTACTATATCTTTATTATGTTCTGGGGGCTCGATGTTTAATCAATCAATCAATCATGCTAATGTTATTGTTAATAATAATTTGATGATAAGGCACCGGCAGGAGGCCCTGTGTGGTTTTGAGGCCTGCTAGTGTCGACCCTAATAGGAAAAGGGTCTTGTCTACTGATCCATGATGAGCGTACTACCCGCAAGTGGGAAGCGAGTATGGGCGCCCCCCTCAATTTGATTCGATTCGCATCTCGTCCAAATCATCTCATTTAGTTCGTGTTTTCCATTTGCCGCATGCATGTTTTTGCGAGCCCAGCGCAGGGTGGAACTTTCATAGTAGGCATATAGGAGGACACGGTCTTAGAGTGCTATGAGGGTCCCTTTTCTTCGGGGCTTGATTAGCCGTGCGCCCAAGGTGCTTTGGGCTTGATGCGAAGAAGAGTTGAGTTGTGTTGAGTGCCGCGCTTGGTGGGAGGCATCCCATCTGGCGGGTTATTCATACGTGTACGGCCAAATTGGTGCAACCCTGCAGGGATAATCTTCTCGAGAAGCCGTGTTTTCCGCGGTTATGGTTAACTTGGTGAAAGTACTGGCTAACAAGTACTCAGGACAACTTAAATCTAATGGTTCACAATCTCACACCCCATGATTAACAATTTGACTAGTAATAGGATTATTGACACAATAACTTGATTCATCTTTAATCCAACTGTGTGAGTTATCCTCGGATCGCTTCTTTGGATAAGGGGCGAGATCCAGGATGGGTTTGTTTGAAGTTATCTTTCAGTTGGTTACAATACTCGATCTTATCTCCTTTCTGTTAGCTGGAAGTGGTAGAATCTCTGTAGTTGGTTAGCGCAGCCAGTTGCAGCATCTGTTATACCCCTTCTTTCCGTTGAACCCAAGTCATCTGTACTTGGTGTTGACGGGTTACACTTTGGTGAACTGTGAGTCTTGCTTGCCAGTACGTCTATGTACTGACCCCTTTGGGGCTGTGGTTTCCGCAGACTACGCTTACGAGGATCCAGGTGACGGCTACTACGTGGAGTTTAACGAGGCTGCTGACGAGTAGTTAGCGGACCTGGGCAGGATCCGAGGCGTCGTGGATGGGCTCCGTCTTTATTTCAGTTTCCGGCTTCTTAAGCCTATTTGGATTTGTCTGTACTCAGACCCTTTGAATGCTTCCGCTGAGATGTAATGATGTTATGTTGGGACATGTGTCCTCTGGATGATTGTATTTGCTATCTCTGCCCTAGTGAGGGCCATTTGCAACTTATTTCAATCTTTTGTGTCTTAGAGATATGTTGTGTTATCAGTTTGTTCAAAGCCGTTGACGTACCATGTGTGTATGGTATGAAGTACGTCAATGGTAGTGTCCTGATTTCTACGGGATAGTTTACATCGACGGTGAACAGTAGCGATGGGTTGTCACGCATAAGTGTTGGCCTACTCGTAAGAGGACGCGGGTGCCGGTAAGCCCCGTAATCCCATCAGAATACTGTTCAGTTCGTGCGGTGAGTATCCTCTAGAAGTCCGGGTGCGACATTTGTACTGACTTTCCCCTGTAGGGCTGCATATTCCAACATGCAGATGAATCCGAAGACGAGTGAGGATTTCGTTTTGGATCTCGAGTCTATCGCCAACATGTTCTGCCTGTGGCGCATGAAGATGAAGAAGGCTCATTGATGTTTTAATTATGTTGTGTTTACTTTGAAACCTTGTTATTTGGGCTAGTCCATGATGACTATGCCAATTGTAAGTCTATTTTTGTTTCATATCCACTGGATCAACGTTGTAGAATGATGCGATTACAATGAATATTTCATTTTGTCATGTGTATGCTATCAGTGATCCCGGGAATAGCAGGTTACACAGATGTTCTATCTTTATTAAAAGGTAGGGCGCTACAATGGGATTAAATGCATTATAAAATGAATGGAGTATTAACCATTTCGCCATTCCATGGTTAGGAAAGTTGAAAGTACGGTATGGTCAACTAGATGAGAGGGTGAATAGGTGACAAACAATTTTTCTTGTTTTCCCTTTTTAGATTGGGCTAAACAAGTAAAACACAAGGTTATCTAGATGTGCAACTAAGTGAACAATCTATGTGGTACGATACAAAGGATGCAACAGAAACAATATGTAAAGCACAAGATAAACCAAAAGTGTAAACAAGGAGACAGGGATATGTTTCCCGTCGTTTCTTCCCAAAGGAAGTACGTCTACATTGGAGAGGCGTGGAGCCACCTAGGCACTCCAATAGCACGGATGTGCACACCGTATTCTCCTTGAGCTTCTTCGGTGAGGGAGATTCTCATTTCCACTATGAGGTCGACTTGAAGGCGTTGACCAAATTTTTACACAAGATTGAGGCTACTTCACAAGATGGTTGGAGGCTCTGAATGATCCGAAGCTTCTTGCAACAAGGTGGAAGCTCCAAGCACTATGGTTTCCTCTATGGTTTCTAGGCCCGAAAGATATCTCAAGATCCGCTAGGATTTGGTGCGTGGATTTGCAATTCCTTTGGTGGAATCACGGATCTAGCTCTCCTCAAGCACTCCACAAAATATTGAGTCGATTGGGTGGATTGAGTGGGAGATCTAGTAAGTTGAAACTCACATTAATGGAGGAGAGAGAATAGGAGTGAAGCTTAACATTGAATGAACAAGACGAACCTATTTAAAGCTCTCCAATGAACTGTCCGTTGGAGGGGAATCACGCACGACCGGAACTTCCGGCCTCCTATCGGAACTTCCGGACCAGTGGAACTCCTTTTGGTCTTTGTCACTCTTTCTTCAGGCTTCATTTCCACACGACCGGAACTTCCGACGCGTCAACGGAACTTTCAGACCACCTGAACTTCCGGCTGAAGTTCCGGTCCAACTTCCGCTTCAGACATCCCAACATCAGGGAGCAATTTGGAACGACAGAACTTGGCTCGGAACTTGGAGCAGAACTTCCGGAGGTCGAAACTTCCGCAAGCAGAGCTGAACTTCCGACACGCCGGAACTTCCGGCCAAACGTCCGATCCAACTTACGCTTAAAAAACCTCCATACCAGGAGCGAAAAGGAAATGGCGGAAGATGGAGCGTCAGTTCCTCCGGAACTTCTGCATGGCGGAACTTCCGGCTGATACCATGGAACTTCCGCAACCTGAAGAACTGTCAGGAAAAGTTTCTAAATCTGCATACAATAAAAACACGTATCATGTTGCATCAATTATTAAAAACCATTAGGGAGACATATGCAGTTTCAATAGTTCCGAATGGAGTCCTTCATGTGTTACCATGCAAGCGCTAGTGGCTCACGATCTTCTTGCTTAAAACCTGTAATAATAGAATGTAATTTCATAGTCTTAGCAGGTGAGAAATATTCGGTCATGAATATGTTGCAGCAGTTATCCCAAGATTAAATAGTGCCTCTTGGCAATGCTAGTAACCATTCCTTTGACTTCTTCTTAGTGAGAAAGGAAATAAGGGTAGCTTTACTACATTGGGATCAACATATTTCATACCCATCATATCACATAATTAAGTGAAGGTGTTCAAATACATACCTGCATCCTCAGAAGCCGAACCATTAAATTGGTTATGTTAAATCAAGATCAAAATATTAGGTTTAATCTCACAGGTCTCCACAACAACTGCGGGTTGAGTGATGGGTGCACGTAAGAAATTGCCATTGGGGGTAGCAAACTCTCCAAATCTTTTGCTTGCCATACTATTTTTTTTAATAATGAAAACAAAATGTAACTAATATTTTTGGGTTTTCAAATAAGCTAAACAAGAATAAAATAGAAAGAAGGAATAAATTAAAACAAAAGTTAACAAAACTAAAAAAAGGGCTTTAGTGACCTTATCAGGGTAGCATAAATACTTCCCCGGCAACAGCGCTAGAAAAAAAAATTGATGTCTTCGATCCGGAATTCCGAATGTACTATGTGTCTTTTTTCCTTAGTGACCCTAGGTTTATCGAGCCGGAAAGTAGGTGCTTGGTAAGGACATTCTTGTTCTACGGAACCAACTTGTTCTAACAAAAGAGGTGTATTCAATGAATTAAAATAGGCCATGGTTTAAGGTTTTCACCTGCAATAGTGCATTAGTAATATGTGATAAATAATATAAGACGTAAATTGTTAGTGATAATTAATTTATATGTTATAAGATATATGCAGGCAAAGTGTCCGTAAGTCACTATGACTCAGAGTACTGGTTATCTGTCTCGCAGGGCTGCCTTGGTATTTAAGAATAAACATATGAAATGGTTAAGAATTGTGACATCATTGTATTCCTAAGAGAATTTCTTTCAGTGGTTGTACTTCTCCTCGTCTCACAGAGTTTCGCGATCAATCTTCCACTCCTCTCTCATCATACTGTTACCCTGATCATTGTTCTGTGTCTTGGGTACCTGACAAGTCTTAGTAACGAGGCACAAATACAAAAGGCTACACAAATAACATGATGGACTCATTAAACTAATATCTCATGAATAAGATGGTGCACATAGCTGCGAGTTTAGGCCTTAGCCCTCACCCCGAGTAGACTACTCGCACATCATGATCAGATCATCAATAGAAAACATCGTTACAAATAATAATTGTATTAAATATTGATAGTTATTACAACGTAGCCAATCGCGATGAGATGTAGATTAGAAAGTAGTATGGCTATGGCTATGGTGATGGAGATGGTGGTGGAGTGGTGATTGCGGCAACACTTTGTGATTTTTTTTGATAAGGGAAGTATATTAATATCGCGGAGATACAAATTACACCCGGCCTCTGCAACAACGCAATGGATGCACACAGCCGAAAGGCAATAAAAAAAGAAATACAAAGAAAAGTCCCGCTACAGAGTTACAGTCCTCGCGGCATCCGCACAACCACCACCTAAACAACAGCTGATATCCATCTCTTCGAAAACAACGTCTCCAAGAAGAACGGTGCCAGGCACAACCAATTAAGGCCAGACCTTGGGTTTTCACCCTGAAGATAATCCTCGCTCTCAAAACAACGGCTCCAAGAAGACCAGTGCCAGGCACAACCAATTAAGGCTAGACCTTGGGTTTTCACCCTGAAAGGTAGGACAATGGACTTCACGCATATTGTCGCCCCCTCTGACATACGGCTGCCACGAATATTGAAACTCCAAGCCAGCTCCCCATCGATGCAAAGAATTCAAACACGGTTGCTGGTCCTCCAATCTCACCTTCGATGACTGAGCATTGCGACCGAATTCCACCGATCCAGCAATCTCCAGGCGTCGCCCATGGGAGTTCGCCGGCGGAGCCTTTCGGTCGACATCCCGGCTTGATCAAAGAGAACCTACAACAAGATCCTCATCTTCGCGCGATGACAAACCCTAGGACCACCTCATTTATTCTGATTAATCTCAGGTCATGGCCCCCACGCCACCGACCTTCACCGATGAAGATGGCGTGAAGAGGGCAGGCCAGTAGGATCGAACAGAGAGGCCCAGATCACCACTGCCCGAAGGATGCGCCCCGCCATCTCCAAAACCACCCCGCTAGTGACCCAAGGCGCCGGCCAATAGACTGCGCCGCCTCAAGCCTGCCCGACCCGAGCTCCTTGTGGAACGTCCATCGCCGCCGGTCACTCACCGCCGAGCTCGTGCTGGTTCCACCTGTGCTGCTCTGCCTTCACGACACCGGCGAAAACTAGAAGGAACGGCGGGAGGGAGCCCAGCTCGTATCCTGGCTTCCTGCTTCTGCACGTCCATCCAGTACTCGATCTTCGCGGTGTAGTCGCCGGCCCGCCACCGATCCAGGTCGAAGTAGCAGGGCGCGCGCAACCGGTTGGCGAAGACGGAGGTACTCGGCGTGGCGCCAGAAGGCGTCGGTGAAGTTGGAGGTGGCGTTGGCGTGACAGCACTCGGGCGCGGCAAGCGCGGCCATGGCATCCGGCGACGAACTTCCACAGATCGCACAGGGCGAGCCGCCACATCCCTGATCGACCTCCGGGCTGCCCTGATCCGCCGCCCTGCATATCTGAGCCGCCGTGAGGGAGCGCCCCGCCGTTGCCGTCGGCCACAAGGGACTCGCCCGGCGGCGTCCTCCGGCGACGGCGCGGCCGGATTCCCGCCCCGCTGTGGCGGCGCTAGGGTTTCCCGTCCGCCCGAGTCGCCCTGGACACGGACGACGCGGACGTCCTAAAAAATATCCTCGGCAGCACTTTGTGATGATGGTGAATGATGTTGGCCTCCCTTCTAGTGGTAGTTTCTTCTCCCTTTATAGTGGAAACCGACGAAACTAGGTTTTCAGGAGCCTTCCTTCGCGAATCATCTCTAGACCCTTTGACGACTTTAGGTTGATTTGATCAGACTGTTGAAACAACGCATGGTACGGTGGCTGGTACAATTGTATGGCACCGTACTCATTCTTGTTAAGTGTGCTTTGAATGCATGTTGACTTGTTTTTTTTTCATTTTCTTCCTTCCCTGTATTCCCGATCTTAAGTGATTTCCACATCCAAAACTGCAAGTAAAATTATGATAAGGAGATTTGCAATTGATATGCATATTGGTGATTAGTGGCATGTGCATATTTAATATCTCATCATTTTCATGAAAAAGATACGGTTTAAATATAGAAAAAGATACGGTCTAAATATAGATAAAGATGCGTACCTCTTGGCTCAGATATCATATTGAATTGATGCACTAGCCAACTATCCCAAAAGTCTGAACTGGTGGAAAGGGTTAGGCTATATATTTTAACATTCCAAATTATGTATTATTTAACTGAAGCATTCCAATGTCACGTGAAAACTAGTTCTTCGAAACTTGAGCGCTCTAGTAGTAGTTATCTTTCAATTAAAATGTCTTAATAAACAATGTTGCAACCGCCAACCCGTTAATGAACCACATGTTATAAAGTCTTTGAGGACCGCATCAGATAGATTAATGTAAAAACTTGATGATGATGCATCTTCAAAATTAGTTGTTGATAAGGGAGTGACATCATGGGCTAAATTTAACCCACCCAAAACCGTCTACGAGATGCTATTTCATTTTCCTTATTTGCATGTGACGTTGGCTATATTGTGTTAGCACAAAATTTATATATGTCGGTTTCAGGTAGAAAACCTGGCCTTTTTTTTAACACCCCTAGTTGTTGATTTATGTGTCCTCACTCAAATGTCGTTTTGGCTCATGAGGGCATCCAGGGGTTTAGTGTCGCACCCGGACTTCTAGGGGATACTCACCGTACGAACTGAACAGTATTCTGATGGGATTACGGGGCTTACCGGCACCCGCGTCCTCTTACGAGTAGGCCAACACTTATGTGTGACAACCCATCGCTACTGTTCACCGTCGATGTAAACTATCCCGTAGAAATCAGGACACTACCATTGACGTACTTCATACCATACACACATGGTACGTCAACGGCTTTGAACAAAAGGATAACACAACATGCCTCTAATACACAAAAGATTGAAATAAGTTGCAAATAGCTCTCACTAGAGCAGAGATAGCAAATACAATCATCCAGAGGACACATGTCCCAACATAACATCATTACATCTCAGCGGAAGCATTCAAAGGGGTCTGAGTATAGACAAATCCAAATAGGCTTAAGAATCCGGAAACTGAAATAAAGACGGAGCCCATCCACGATGTCTCGGATCCTGCCCGGGTCCACTAACTACTCGTCAGCAGCCTCATCAAACTCCACGTAGTAGCCGTCACCTGGATCCTCGTAAGCGTAGTCTGCGGAAACCACAGCCCCAAAGGGGTCAGTACATAGACGTACTGGCAAGCAAGACTCACAGTTCACCAAAGTGTAGCCCGTCAACACCAAGCACAGATGCCTTGGGTTCAACGGATGAAAGGGGTATAAAAGATGCTGCAACTGGCTGCACTAACCAACTACAGAGATTCTACCACTTCCAACTATCAGAGAGGGGATAAGATCGAGTGTTGTAACCAACTGAAAGATAACTTCAAACAAACCCATCCTGGATCTCGCCCCTTATCCAAAGAAGCAATCCGAGGATAACTCACACAGTTGGATTACAGATGAATCAAGTTATTGTGTCAATAATCCTATTACGAGTCAAGTTGTTAATCATGGGGTGTGAGAGTGTGAGTCATTAGGTTTAAGTTGTCCTGAGTACTTGTTAGCCAGTACTTTCACCAAGTTAACCATAACCGCGGAAAACACGGCTTCTCGAGAAGATTATCCCTGCAGGGTTGCACCAATTTGGCCATACACGTATGAATAACCCGCCAGATGGGATGCCTCCCACCAAGCGGGGCACTCAACACAACTCAACTCTTCTTCGCATCAAGCCCAAAGCACCTTGGGCGCACGGCTAATCAAGCCCCGAAGAAAAGGGACCCTCATAGCACTCTAAGACCGTGTCCCCCTATATGCCGACTACAAAAGTTCCACCCTGCGCTGGGCTCGCAAAAACATGCATGCGGCAAATGAAAAACACGAACTAAATGAGATGATTTGGACGAGATGCGAATCGAATCAAATTGAGGGGGGCGCCCATACTCGCTTCCCACATGCGGGTAGTGCGCTCATCATGGATCAGTAGACAAGACCCTTTTCCTATTAGGGTCGACACTAGCAGGCCTCAAAACCACACAGGGCCTCCTGCCGGTGCCTTATCATCAAATTATTATTAAGTAATAACATTAGCAGGATTGATTGATTGATTGATTAAACATCGAGCCCCCAGAACATAATGAAATAGTAACAGAAAGTAACGGGTAACAGACTCGAGCAAAACAACCTAAGCATACTAGTAAGACACTGGCTCAATCAATAGGGTTGTAGGAGGGGTGGTGAGGCAATATGAGGGTTAAGGATTCATGTGATAGGTTCGTAACAGAAACAACTACCACTAAGGCTAGCAGAAATAGACAACGGAAAGTATCGGTAACCAGGGTTGAAAGGAACACAATGGTTCATGTGAGTGATAACTTGCCTGCAAACTCAGCAGCCGGGTACTGAGCTAGATCCTCAGAAGGGGTGCTGTAAAGATCGTCTGTCTCAACGTCGTCGTCTATTCGAGAAGAAGCAAGCAAACAAGACAGAAATATAAACAATCATTATCATGGCATAGTGCACAATCAAATATGACGCATGACAAGTTAATGGTTGCATCAAAATAAACTAAGTGACATGGTAACACAATTAAGATGGACCCCTATGCAATTTTGAGTTGCATATGGGAAAGGGTCCATGAATTAAGTGGAACAAATGATTTACATTTAATTATTATGTGAAAGTTGTTAGCATGATGCATGCATGATGTTAACAACAAAATAACAATAATAACAATAATAGATGCAAGTGGTAAAAGGATTTAACAAGTTTTGGAAATCATTTATTAAGTTTAGAAATTTTGGGTTACTTAAACATGTCACACAAACAATTATTATTTTCATCAAATTAAAGTGTGCAAAACAATTAACAAAATTTATATTTGAAAAGAGCATCAAATTTTAGTTGGATTACATGTTTCAAATATTGAAATTGGAATTAGGATGAATTTATTATGAATTAAACAATATTAAACAAGTTTTAAATGAATTTAAAACAAGTTGGAATTTTATTTGAATTTTTATTTGTTCAAAACATAAATTCAAATTCACATTTGAAAAGTTCACACTTTGATGGTTTGAAAACATATTTTGCATGTTCAAAAATATTTTATTTTGAGCAAGGTATGATTTTATCAAATTTAAATGAATTAAACAAGGATTAAAATATTTAGGCAATTTAGATTATTCAAACCACGAAACAAAATTTATATTTGAATAGGTTATTCAAAATGGTATGGAAAACATATTTTATTTGCATTTATTGGATTAATAATGAATTAGTTATTGAATTTAGCAAATTGCATTTGAATTATTTGAATTCAAATGTGAATTGCATTTTGAAATTTCAAACCAGAAAACAAATGATACCAATAGGTAGACAATTAAATTTAGATTAGTGTGCATATTTTATTTTCATTTATTGGGGTTATAAAACTAATTTTATTGCCAAATTACTCCCAGGGACCCATGTGCTAAAACAAAGGGCCTAAATTTGAAAACAGAAATCGGGTTAAACTTTTTATACGCACAGGATAACCCACCCAGACACTGCCAGGGGGGCCCTTGGGCTCACTGTGCTGGCGTGGCCACTGTGCGGCTGACAGGGGGCCCTCCCTGTCAGCGTGGCGGTGGAAAAAAGAGGGATTTTATCCCGCGAGGGCAGGGGCTCGAACCCTGCACCTCTTGCTCGATGCGCTGTGCCTGAACCAGTGGGGTGAGTGCGTGTTTCTTGTCAGATAGAAGGGCGCAGGGAGGATATTGTTACAAAGTGCTATCTGAAATTTTAACTGAACTTTGCGCGGTAACTGAACCTCCCGCTGACGGAAACGAGTTCGCCGGAGGGGATCGACGGCCGTGCTGCGCCGTGGCTGCTGTTGGACGCGTGCGTGTGCTGATCTGGTGGTGCAGATGCTGGTGCAACAGGGGGAGAGAGAGGAGGAGACGGTGGTGCGCTCACCGCAGGGCGTCGTGGAAGCGATTGGTCGAGGTGGCACGGCCGGCGGCGATGGCGTTGATGGCGGCGGGGCTGTAGTCGTTCTCGGTGGGTGCTCCGGGGTGCAATCAAACGAGGGTGTCGAGGTGGCTCGGTTCCAGTAGATAGGTAGCTAGGTGGAGCTAGGAGGTGGCGGCGCCATGGCTGAATCAGAGAGCTCGCTCTCCGGCGAGCGATTCAGAGAGGGGAGAAACGCCGGGAGAGAGGGAGACTTGGCGGCGCGGGTAGGTAGCTAGGTCCTAGGGTTAGGGCTAGCTGCGCTGGGTTCGTGGGGCTCTTATAGGGCGCGGTGATCGACGATGGCCGTCTGCTCGGCGCGGAGGAGTACGTGGCACCGGCGGATTTCATGTCGTACGCGAGGACGAAAGGAACAGAGAGGGGCGAAACGTTTTCGGGCCGGGATGCTGGGCTGCGCGCGGGTAAAGGAGAGAAAAGGGCTGGGCTGGGTTAGTGTGCTGCGTGCGCGCGGCCGTTTTCCTTATGTTTTCTATTTTGCTTTTCCTTTTTTTTTGTGTAGGAATTAGAAATGGAAGAAATTGTTAAGTGTTTGTGTTAGGAAAAAAATCTTAGAAAATTAGGGTCTGCTTGTTATGTCAATTTCAAACAGTTAACAAGTTTGGATTTCAAAAATGTTTAAAATTTTGTGCTGTTTGGAAAATAAACCAAATTAGATGATTTTGAATATTTAAAATTACTATTAAAACCAACACTTTAATAAAGTGACACAAAGATTTAATTGGAAATAAAAGGATATAAAATGTTTTGGTTATTCTTTTTATACTTTCAAATTGGGTTCTGTTTGAAATACATTTGGTTTGAATTGGAGTAATTGGTTAATTAATATAGAAAACAACAACTTAATAGGGTGAACTCTATTATTAATTGGATTAAAATTATAATTGTTTGGTGAATTTCATGGATTCAAAATGGGTGCTGATTTGGGGAATTTGATTTGAGTTTGAAATGATTTGGAATTAATTGATTGAATTAATTGTTTGATTAAAACCAACAATTTAATAAGTGATCATTATGGAATTATTTGGAAACAACTGAGGTTTTGATTTGCATTTCTTTATTTGAAAAAGGTTGCAACATGACAAGTATGAAATAAACACTTGAAATTGTTTGAGTTTCATTATGAAAACAATTAAGAACAGATGCAAAACAAATAGTAAACAATGCAAACACATAAATAAACATGATGACATGATGCAATACTTGAATTAAAACCAGAAATCAAACATTCTAAGGGATATTTCATACTTGGGATGATACAAAACGCCCCCCCTTGAAGGAATCGCGCCCCGAGATTCCTTACTGAGAAGTGAAAAGGTCCGGATACTTCTTGCGAAGATCCTCTTCGGTCTCCCATGTTGCCTCTTTATCGGAATGATGCGACCACTGCACTTTCAAGAACTTGGTGCTCTTGTTGCGAGTCTTACGCTCGGTCTCATCGAGAATACGAACAGGGTGCTCCTCATAAGATAGATCATCTTGCAGTTCAATGGAATCATGATCAACTGCATGATCTGGATCTTTGAAACACTTCTTGAGCTGTGACACGTGGAACACATCGTGCACCTTGGATAGTTTTTCTGGAAGTTGAAGACAATAAGCATTTTCTGCCCGCCTTGAGAGAATGTTGAAGGGACCAATGTATCTTGGTGCAAGCTTTCCTTTCACACCAAAACGATGAGTGCCTCTTAGGGGAGTTACACGGAGATATGCCTTGTCACCAGGTGCATAGATCATATCCCTGTGCTTGCTATCATAATAGCTCTTCTGACGAGACTGAGCAATCCTGAGATTGTCACGAATGATACGAACTTTCTCCTCGGCTTCCTTAACAATGTCAGGGCCTAAGAGTGAACGTTCACCAGCTCCAGACCAATTGATTGGACTCCTGCATCTGCGGCCATACAGTGCCTCAAATGGTGCCATGCCTAGGCTTGCCTGGTAGCTGTTGTTGTAGGAGAATTCAGCATATGGAAGGCAATCCTCCCATTTCATGCCAAAGGAGAGACCACATGCCCTGAGCATATCCTCGAGAATCTGATTGACTCTTTCGACTTGCCCCTGAGACTGAGGGTGATAAGCTGTGCTGAACAGAAGTTTGGTGCCCAATGCTTCTTGAAAACTCTTCCAGAAATGAGAAGTGAAAATACTTCCACGGTCTGAGCTTATTTCCAATGGAACACCATGAAGAGGAACAATCCTTGCTGTGTATAGCTCTACTAACTGGCTAGCTGAGATAGTTTCTTTGACAGCAAAGAAGTGAGCTACCTTAGTGAGACGATCAATAACAACGAAGATTGCATCGTTGCCCTTTTTGGACTTTGGAAACCCAGTAACGAAGTCCATTTCAATCATGTCCCACTTCCACTCAGGAATTTTCAGAGGTTGGAGTAGACCGGCTGTTTTCTGATGGACTGCCTTAACACGTTGACAAACGTCGCATTCAGAAACGTATTGAGCAATTTCACGTTTCATGCCAGGCCACCAATACAGAGTCTTGAGATCCTGGTACATCTTTGTACTTCCAGGGTGGATAGAGAGAGGAGTTTCATGAGCCTCCTTGAGAATGACATCTTTGAGGCTTTGAATCTGAGGAACTGCAATGCGTCCTTCGAAGAACACAGTTCCCTTGTCATCAATTGAGAAGGACTTGAATTTATCATTGCCTTCCTTGATGTGCTCTACAATCTTCTTGATTTCAGTATCACGAAGTTGTTCAGAACGAATCTTGTCCTCGAGAGTTGGACTGGCTGTCAAGCTAGCAAGGTAACCTTGAGGGACAAGACCAAGGTTCAGCTTCTGGAATTCTTCATGAAGTGGAGGTTGGCTTTCCATGATCATGAGATTATTGCAATAGGACTTGCGACTGAGAGCATCGGCCATAACATTAGCCTTGCCTGGAGTGTAAGAAATGGTGAGATCAAAGTCTTTAATCTTCTCAATCCATCTCCTTTGTCTGAGGTTTAGATCTGGCTAAGTGAAGATGTATTTCAGACTCTTATGATCGGAAAATATTTCTGTTTTGTTACCCAACAAGTATTCTATCCATTTCTTGAGGGCAAACACAACTGCTGCAAGTTCAAGATCATGTGTGGGATAGTTTTGCTCATGTGGGTTCAACTGACGTGAAGCATAAGCCACAACTTGGCGTTCTTGCATAAGAACTGCACCTAGACCTTGGAGAGATGCATCGCAGAATATCTGGAAAGGTTTGGTAGTATCTGGGCCAACTAGAACAGGTGTAGAAGTGAGTTTAGTCTTCAAGAGATTGAAACCCTCATCACATTGTGGAGTCCAAACGAACTTTTTGTCCTTCTTTGTGAGATCAGTGAGAGGTTTGGCAATCTTGGAAAAGTTTTGGACGAAACGACGGCAATAGCTAGCCAAGCCAAGAAAACTTCTGACTTGCTTCACCGTCTTAGGGGGTTTCCAATCAACAATTGCCTTAACCTTTTCCGGATCAATGGCTATGACCAAGATATGCAACTTCTGGAATCCAGAACTCACATTTGGAGAACTTGGCATATAGACGATGCTCGCGAAGTTTCATGATAGTGAGACGAAGGTGTTCTCCATGCTCTTCCTCAGACTTTGAGTAGACTAGAATGTCATCGAGATATACCACAACGAACTTGTCGAGGTATTCATGGAAGACAGAATTCATGAGTCTTGAGAATGTTGCCGGTGCATTGGTGAGACCAAAGGACATGACGGTGTATTCATATAGACCGTACCGAGTGGTGAAAGCTGTTTTAGGAATATCTTCCTTTCTGATCTTTATCTGATGGTAACCCATCCTCAAGTCCAACTTTGAGAATATTGAGGCTCCAGCAAGTTGATCAAAAAGATCATCGATACGAGGAATTGGATACTTGTTCTTGATGGTTTTCTCGTTGAGAGGACGATAGTCAACCACGAGTCTTTTTGTTTGGTCCTTCTTGGCAACAAACAGAGTTGGGCAACCCCAAGCGGAGGAACTAGGCTGAATGTAACCTTTCTCCATGTACATATCGATTTGCTCCTTCAACAATTTCAGTTCAGGAGGAGCTATCTTGTATGGATGCTTAGAGATTGGAGCAGTACCTGGCTCAAGCTCGATCACAAACTCAACTGCTCTGTCTGGGGGCATCCCTGGCAACTCTTCTGGAAAGACGTCAGGGAATTCACAAACCACCGGAACATTTTCAATTGCAGGAAGGGGTTTAGCATCGAGGTTGAACAGCTGAACAGAACTTGATCCATATGGAGAATAGACTATCTGGCCTGAAGGGTGGGATAGAATTATTGACTTTTGAGCACAGTCAATTTTAGCTTTGTGGGTCTTCAACCAATCCATACCCAGAATGACATCAATGTCAGAATTTCCCAGCAACATGAGTGAAGCAAGGAATATGCGACCTCCAATTAGGATTTGATTGTCCATGCTTATCTTGGAAGTAATCATTTTAGTTCCCGGAGAGTGAACATAGATTTGATTGCTTAGCGGAACCAGAGCTAGGTTGTACGTTGTAGCAAAGATCTTTGACACAAAAGAATGCGATGCTCCGGTATCAAACAACACTTTAGCTGGAAAAGAGTTTACGGGTAATATACCGAGAACGACGTCAGCAGCTTCCTCAGCTTTGTCGGCCTTGATATGATTCACCCTCGCGGTCCTCCCGACAGGCCTGCTGTTGGAGTTGAAGGCTTTAGCCGGGGGAGCACGAACCATTGCCTGGTTGGTGTTGGGGCGAGGAGGTGGAGGTAGCTGCCTCTGAGTGCACTTATCAGCATAGTGTTCAGTATCCTTGCACTTGAAGCAAGTGACGACACGAGAAGGACCTGGCCTTGGCTTCCCCATTGGAACCCTCTGACTCTGCATCTCAGCTGGGTTGGGTGGGCGGGGAGCAAAGCCTGGAGAAGCTTGGGCATATGGAGCCCTAGTGACAGCAGCATTTGGCACCCAGATGCGGCGCTTCTGCGGAGGGGTGGTCATGTTGGGGGAGGAACCACCCTCACGCGAGTGCTTACGGGACTCTTCGAACGCCTTGCGCCCATTCTCCTCATTGAGCGCGGTGTTCACGAGCTCCTCGAAGTCCTTGCACCTGATGTTGGTGAGAGCGTACTTCTGTTCCGGGTTAAAACCTCGGCGGAACCTTGCCATCTTCTTGGCTTCAATGGACACCTCATCACCAGCGTAACGAGCGAGACGATTGAACTCGTTCTGGTAGCCAATGACGTCCAGCTTGCCCTGTTTAAGGGAGCAAAATTCCTCACGCATCCTTTCCATGAGACCCTCTGGGATGTGGTGCTTCAGGAAGGCATCCTTGAAACATCCCCAGGTGATAGGATAGCCAGCTCTCATGGTCTGGTAGTTCTCCCACCAGGTAGCTGCCTGACCCTTCAGTAGGTAGGTGGCATACTTGACTTTATCCTCCTCAGCAACGTGAGCAATGTCCAGAGCCCTGTTCATCTCCCTAATCCAGTCATCAGCATCCAGAGGCTCACGTGTTGCCACAAAAGCTCTCGGACCCATGCTCAGAAACTCCTTAATGCTGACTCGCGGAGCATTCTGATTGTTGTGCTGGTTAGCCTGGATCTGGGCCATCTGAGCCACGACCTGAGTCATCTGAGTCAACAGCTCCGTGAGCGGAGGTGGTTCAGGCGGGTTGCTCCTTGTTGGCGGCATCCTGAATAGACATGCATTTTAGCACAACAACAGAAAAGGATAGACTTGGTAACCGAAAGATAGATTATTCCGACGCATGAATAGATAACCAACAGGTACATCATCACATGTTCAAATACATCCGAATATCCAACACACCAATACATGGTTCGAAAGGCAAAGGATGACTAAACATAGCTAGGAATGGATACATCGGTACTCCCATGCTCATCACGCAGGACAGCGGTGAGTAGTACGACGAGGGATACGGTGAGGAGGAATCCCCCGGAAGTAGGTAGAACGACGATCCACGTAGATCGGGACTGCTCTGAGAGCAACTCTCGGTGTGGTGAAGTAGAAAGCGTCGTCTCCCTGTGCTCCAAAGCGTGGAATCCCGGTGTAACCAGCTCCGAGGTTGAGGAGTGGACCTCTGATCGGCTCGTAACCTCCAGCATCTGGTAAACTACGTCCAACTGTCTGATGGAAACGTGCAAAGCGCTCATCTCCAACAAAATCTGTGGTGTACGTAGCCAGACGAGTCAAAGCAAGATAGAGCTGCTCCCTGACTGAGGCCAACTCCTGAGAAAGTGTGATGGCAACAGCGTCACTGTGCCTCACAAACTGAGCGGTGGTGTGCAGCCTGGTGTTATCATGCTCGTAGACATCCAGGTTATCGTAGAGGGTGAAGTGAGCTCCCGCTGAAGTGATGTAACCACGGGGGATGTGGCGATAGATAGAATCGTCAAATCCCCAGTAGTCAGCACGGAGGACGGTGAGACTCACGTAAGTTGCCTGCTGCACGGCCATATCCACTGTGGAACCTACTGCCTCGTAGCGGTGGACAACGCTCATGCCATCATCTGACAGAATGTAGACGATAGCCTGGTAGTAGGTCTGGTCAAACTCTCGCTGCTGCTCGTAGACCTGGTACTCTGGTGCCCAATGGAACCCCAGATAAGTGACCATGTCTCTCAGCATCTCCGGATAACCGGCGGTGCTCTCACAACGAGTCATCCGAACCACCTGCGGGTAGAACCTGAGATCTATCTGCAGATGATTTGGGAGGTTTTGATTAGACACCGGTAGAGAACTGAAGTGAAAAGCAACAACAAGGTTCAACGGACGAAAAGGATGTTAAAGGAACAGGATATTGAAGCAACATCGGGAAACACGAGACCAAAAACTCCTGAGGTACTACGGAGAACCCAAAACACGTGAAATCCTAACTTGAAAGTTTAGGTGAGAAGAGAAAACAACGTTGCACTTCCTTGCCAGAAAAAGGGTGGGTGGGTGGGGAAAGAAGAAAAATGGCAGAATTCCTACTCTCATGTTTTATTTTTCCTATATAGCTACAAAATAGTTTCTAGACTCAACTGCGACCAGTAAAAAGGGATCCTACAGGCAGACAGGCTCTGATACCATTTGTCGCACCCGGACTTCTAGGGGATACTCACCGTACGAACTGAACAGTATTCTGATGGGATTACGGGGCTTACCGGCACCCGCGTCCTCTTACGAGTAGGCCAACACTTATGTGTGACAACCCATCGCTACTGTTCACCGTCGATGTAAACTATCCCGTAGAAATCAGGACACTACCATTGACGTACTTCATACCATACACACATGGTACGTCAACGGCTTTGAACAAAAGGATAACACAACATGCCTCTAAGACACAAAAGATTGAAATAAGTTGCAAATAGCTCTCACTAGAGCAGAGATAGCAAATACAATCATCCAGAGGACACATGTCCCAACATAACATCATTACATCTCAGCGGAAGCATTCAAAGGGGTCTGAGTACAGACAAATCCAAATAGGCTTAAGAAGCCGGAAACTTAAATAAAGACGGAGCCCATCCACGATGTCTCGGATCCTGCCCGGGTCCGCTAACTACTCGTCAGCAGCCTCATCAAACTCCACGTAGTAGCCGTCACCTGGATCCTCGTAAGCGTAGTCTGCGGAAACCACAGCCCCAAAGGGGTCAGTACATAGACGTACTGGCAAGCAAGACTCACAGTTCACCAAAGTGTAGCCCGTCAACACCAAGCACAGATGCCTTGGGTTCAACGGAGGAAAGGGGTATAAAAGATGCTGCAACTGGCTGCACTAACCAACTATAGAGATTCTACCACTTCCAACTATCAGAGAGGGGATAAGATCGAGTGTTGTAACCAACTGAAAGATAACTTCAAACAAACCCATCCTGGATCTCGCCCCTTATCCAAAGAAGCAATCCGAGGATAACTCACACAGTTGGATTACAGATGAATCAAGTTATTGTGTCAATAATCCTATTACCAGTCAAGTTGTTAATCATGGGGTGTGAGAGTGTGAGTCATTAGGTTTAAGTTGTCCTGAGTACTTGTTAGCCAGTACTTTCACCAAGTTAACCATAACCGCGGAAAACACGGCTTCTCGAGAAGATTATCCCTGCAGGGTTGCACCAATTTGGCCGTACACGTATGAATAACCCGCCAGATGGGATGCCTCCCACCAAGCAGGGCACTCAACACAACTCAACTCTTCTTCGCATCAAGCCCAAAGCACCTTGGGCGCACGGCTAATCAAGCCCCGAAGAAAAGGGACCCTCATAGCACTCTAAGACCGTGTCCCCCTATATGCCGACTACAAAAGTTCCACCCTGCGCTGGGCTCGCAAAAACATGCATGCGGCAAATGGAAAACAGGAACTAAATGAGATGATTTGGACGAGATGCGAATCGAATCAAATTGAGGGGGGCGCCCATACTCGCTTCCCACATGTGGGTAGTGCGCTCATCATGGATCAGTAGACAAGACCCTTTTCCTATTAGGGTCGACACTAGCAGGCCTCAAAACCACACAGGGCCTCCTGCCGGTGCCTTATCATCAAATTATTATTAAGTAATAACATTAGCAGGATTGATTGATTGATTGATTAAACATCGAGCCCCCAGAACATAATGAAATAGTAACAGAAAGTAACGGGTAACAGACTCGAGCAAAACAACCTAAGCATACTAGTAAGACACTGGCTCAATCAATAGGGTTTTAGGAGGGGTGGTGAGGCAATATCAGGGTTAAGGATTCATGTGATAGGTTCGTAACAGAAACAACTACCACTAAGGCTAGCAGAAATAGACAACGGAAAGTATCGGTAACCAGGGTTGAAAGGAACACAATGGTTCATGTGAGTGATAACTTGCCTGCAAACTCAGCAGCCGGGTACTGTGCTAGATCCTCAGAAGGGGTGCTGTAAAGATCGTTTGTCTCAACGTCGTCGTCTATTCGAGAAGAAGCAAGCAAACAAGACAGAAATATAAACAATCATTATCATGGCATAGTGCACAATCAAAGATGATGCATGACAAGTTAATGGTTGCATCAAAATAAACTAAGTGACATGGTAACACAATTAAGATGGACCCCTATGCAATTTTGAGTTGCATATGGGAAAGGGTCCATGAATTAAGTGGAACAAATGATTTACATTTAATTATTATGTGAAAGTTGTTAGCATGATGCATGCATGATGTTAACAACAAAATAACAATAATAACAATAATAGATGCAAGTGGTAAAAGGATTTAACAAGTTTTGGAAATCATTTATTAAGTTTAGAAATTTTGGGTTACTTAAACATATCACACAAACAATTATTGTTTTCATCAAATTAAAGTGTGCAAAACAATTAACAAAATTTATATTTGAAAAGAGCATCAAATTTTAGTTGGATTACATGTTTCAAATATTGAAATTGGAATTAGGATGAATTTATTATGAATTAAACAATATTAAACAAGTTTTAAATGAATTTAAAACAAGTTGGAATTTTATTTGAATTTTTATTTGTTCAAAACATAAATTCAAATTCACATTTGAAAAGTTCACACTTTGATGGTTTGAAAACATATTTTGCATGTTCAAAAATATTTTATTTTGAGCAAGGTATGATTTTATCAAATTTAAATGAATTAAACAAGGATTAAAATATTTAGGCAATTTAGATTATTCAAACCATGAAACAAAATTTATATTTGAATAGGTTATTCAAAATGGTATGGAAAACATATTTTATTTGCATTTATTGGATTAATAATGAATTAGTTATTGAATTTAGCAAATTGCATTTGAATTATTTGAATTCAAATTTGAATTGCATTTTG
Organism: Alopecurus myosuroides; assembly: GCA_028641055.1. Lineage (NCBI taxonomy): Eukaryota > Viridiplantae > Streptophyta > Magnoliopsida > Poales > Poaceae > Alopecurus > Alopecurus myosuroides. The sequence continues at coordinate 191,924,461 of CM054061.1, forward strand.
AAATTTCAAAACAGAAAACAAATGATACCAATAGGTAGACAATTAAATTTAGATTAGTGTGCATATTTTATTTTCATTTATTGGGGTTATAAAACTAATTTTATTGCCAAATTACTCCCAGGGACCCATCTGCTAAAACAAAGGGCCTAAATTTGAAAACAGAAATCGGGTTAAACTTTTTATACGCACAGGATAACCCACCCAGACACTGCCAGGGGGGCCCTTGGGCTCACTGTGCTGGCGTGGCCACTGTGCGGCTGACAGGGGGCCCTCCCTGTCAGCGTGGCGGTGGAAAAAAGAGGGATTTTATCCCGCGAGGGCAGGGGCTCGAACCCTGCACCTCTTGCTCGATGCGCTGTGCCTGAACCAGTGGGGTGAGTGCGTGTTTCTTGTCAGATAGCAGGGCGCGGGGAGGATATTGTTACAAAGTGCTATCTGAAATTTTAACTGAACTTTGCGCGGTAACTGAACCTCCCGCTGACGGAAACGAGTTCGCCGGAGGGGATCGACGGCCGTGCTGCGCCGTGGCTGCTGCTGGACGCGTGCGTGTGCTGATCTGGTGGTGCAGATGCTGGTGCAACAGGGGGAGAGAGAGGAGGAGACGGTGGTGCGCTCACCGCAGGGCGTCGTGGAAGCGATTGGTCGAGGTGGCGCGGCCGGCGGCGATGGCGTTGATGGCGGCGGGGCTGTAGTCGTTCTCGGTGGGTGCTCCGGGGTGCAATCAAACGAGGGTGTCGAGGTGGCTCGGTTCCAGTAGATAGGTAGCTAGGTGGAGCTAGGAGGTGGCGGCGCCATGGCTGAATCAGAGAGCTCGCTCTCCGGCGAGCGATTCAGAGAGGGGAGAAACGCCGCGAGAGAGGGAGACTTGGCGGCGCGGGTAGGTAGCTAGGTCCTAGGATTAGGGCTAGCTGCGCTGGGTTCGTGGGGCTCTTATAGGGCGCGGTGATCGACGATGGCCGTCTGCTCGGCGCGGAGGAGTACGTGGCACCGGCGGATTTCATGCCGTACGCGAGGACGAAAGGAACAGAGAGGGGCGAAACGTTTTCGGGCCGGGATGCTGGGCTGCGCGCGGGTAAAGGAGAGAAAAGGGATGGGCTGGGTTAGTGTGCTGCGCGCGCGCGGCCGTTTTCCTTCTGTTTTCTATTTTGCTTTTCCTTTTTTTTGTGTAGGAATTAGAAATGGAAGAAATTGTTAAGTGTTTGTGTTAGGAAAAAAATCTTAGAAAATTAGGGTGTGCTTGTTATGTCAATTTCAAACAGTTAACAAGTTTGGATTTAAAAAATGTTTAAAATTTTGTGCTGTTTGGAAAATAAACCAAATTAGATGATTTTGAATATTTAAAATTACTATTAAAACCAACACTTTAATAAAGTGACACAAAGATTTAATTGGAAATAAAAGGATATAAAATGTTTTGGTTATTCTTTTTATACTTTCAAATTGGGTTCTGTTTGAAATACATTTGGTTTGAATTGGAGTAATTGGTTAATTAATATAGAAAACAACAACTTAATAGGGTGAACCCTATTATTAATTGGATTAAAATTATAATTGTTTGGTGAATTTCATGGATTCAAAATGGGTGCTGATTTGGGGAATTTGATTTGAGTTTGAAATGATTTGGAATTAATTGTTTGATTAAAACCAACAATTTAATAAGTGATCATTATGGAATTATTTGGAAACAACTGAGGTTTTGATTTGCATTTCTTTATTTGAAAAAGGTTGTAACATGACAAGTATGAAATAAACACTTGAAATTGTTTGAGTTTCATTATGAAAACAATTAAGAACAAATGCAAAACAAATAGTAAACAATGCAAACACATAAATAAACATGATGACATGATGCAATACTTGAATTAAAACAAGAAATCAAACATTCTAAGTGATATTTCATACTTGGGATGTTACATTTAGGCTCATTTTTTGTTAAAGAATTGTGTTGTCCTAAACTTATCCTATAACATAGTAAACAAATATAGCTATGGAAAGTGATTTTTTGTTAAATAAATCAAAATAGACACCGTATGGCTTTGTCACAATCATTTAATTTCAATAAAAAGCGAGTGATATCCTTTTCACAAGTTCAATTCTTATGTACCAATGGCTGGGATTATGGGGCTATCGTATACCGTCTCCAACGTGACAAGATGAAATTAGCTCCAAATGGCTGGAATGGCTTGCGAGAGAGTTTATGTCTTGATTTGGACAACATGTAGCGCATAGTGTTTTGAGTGTGTGATACGTCGTGTGAACTACTTATGTTTGTTTAAGTAGGCTGAGTAGTTATATTAAGTGTGTCATGCCACACTTTTGATTATGTCGATTTACATGTGACCTGTTACACTTTTTTTATTAGGCGATGGTTTGTCATGATTACTAGCTTGTACTATGTATTGGGTTATATGCATCTATTGATAGGGAGGCCACAAGTAACGAAGGCTTTCATTTTCTAAAAAAATATCCTCTGAAGTACCAATAAAAAAAAAACGAGAACCAAATCAACCAAATTAAAAGTGCCGCTCAAGATAAAGATTTTTATGTGGTTCCTATCTCGTAAGGAAATTTTGACTAAGGATAATCTTGCTAGGAGGAAGTGGGGTGGTTGCACTAAGTGCATCTTTTGCGGTTCACAAGAGACGGTTCAGCATCTTTTTTTGGATTGTGATTTTGTTAAAAAAAATTGGCGCCTCTTTCACTTTACTTTTAGCATTGCCAAGCCTTTAACAATCGATCATTTATTCGGGGACTGGTTGCGTGGTCAGGACAAGCATAGTAAGGCAGCGATACGCATAGGTGTATGTGCTTTTTTGTGGGCGGTTTGGAATAGCCGTAATGGTGTGGTTTTTAATAATGAGGTGGCGGGGAATTTTTCGCAGGTGGTTCATCGCGTTGTTCATTGGATCAACTTGTGGTCCAATCTGGTTACTATGGAGCAACGTCAACGTTTGGATACTGGATGCATATGACTGATGGCGGTCGTTCGGCCTATCTTCAACCAGGCTGGCTGGTTGCGCACTAGAAGATTAGAATATGGATGATTTCGTTGCTCCTCTTTTCCGTTGGCTGATTTTTGTATCAACTTTATCCGACCCGTGAGTTCGGAGTATCTATTGTATTTCGACATGTTGAAACCTTTATATTAATATAAATAAGCCGTATGCATCGCCCAGATGCAGAGGCTGGGGTGACTCATTTCAAAAAAAAAAAATCAGTTGCAGTGATGGAAAACCGGAGAGAAGATCGTCCGCGAGCAACATTTTGCTTCCATTTATTCGTCGAGAAAAGCCATCGCACCCAGCTTTATGTTGAAGGCAACGCATTTCGGGTTTACAATGTTCAAAAACAAAGTGACCGAGCTTATCTAACCTATTACTAGTACAACCCAGAGCTAGGAAAAAGATTGAGAAACTGAACCACAGCGGCACGGACAGACAGACTGACAACAGGAAGTCAGAGACCTTCCATGAGAATCAGTTTCACTTAGCAACATATCATCCAAGCAGTTACAGTTTACTTTCTGCTCCAAGTGATATATCCGTCCAGGAGGATTCAAGCGAGGCAGACGACGCTGAAGAGGTCGGCGTCAGTGTGTTCACTTGCGGTTGTCAGCGGAGGCGCGCGGCGTAATCTTGATGACAAGTCCCGGGAAGACGTCGTCGGGGTCGTGGATGTGCGGGTTGTGCTCCAGGATGTAGGGGTCGCCGCACCTGTCGCTGATGCTGTGCAGCGTCTCCCCCTCCACCACCACGTATATCTCCTCGCACGGCCTCCGCGACGCCGCGTGCATCCGCGCGCCGCGCACCACCACGGCCGCCCCGCCGCGATCCTGCCCCTCGTCCGCGCCGGCGCCAAGCGACGACACGAGCAGCAGCGCCACCAGCGCCAGCCCGCAGCACCACGACGCCGCGTCCGCCGCCGCCGCCACCCCTGACCGCCTCCGCTCTGCCCCCATATCACTACCTTTTCACCGTCTAGCTACGATCAGAATGGCGGGCTGTAGCAGATCAACTAACAATAACAACGATCGAGATGGAGTCCTGCAGTGTGCTTGTTCTTGTCTTTGCTCTGCTTTGCCTCGTGTTGAGTCAGCTAGGAGGTAGAGGGGGTTTATATAGAGTGGGATGGGATGGATGAAAAATCCATGGAAATGATTTAGATGTGAGAGGGCAAGGTGAGAGACTAGATGGTTCCTGTGCATGCTTTGTTGGCATGCGAGCGCTGAACCAGAGAGATGGATACCGATGTGTTGTCATATGATGTGACTAACAAAAACCATGCTGTGCTTCTCAAAAAGAAAAACTATGCTGCATAAAATATATAAGTTTTTTTATATTTTGGGCAGGGAATTCATGGCAGAGTTATGGGTCGTGCATATCGTGTTACATAATGGTTTTTTTTTGCAGGTGTTCAGTATTAGCATCGTCAGGGTGTCAGAGAAAAAATGACACGTAAATAATGCTACCAGCAAGCTGGACAGTTTGTATTGATTGCGTTGTACGTGTTGTATGAGCTGTTGGGTACTACTGAAGGAAACCTTTGTAACTTCCAACTTCAGGAGGTCGACATAGCAGTACAGACAGTCACAAGATTGATGACAAACAAATTCAGCAAGACAAAAGGCAGAAACGCTCAATTGGTTGCGAGTGCGTGGTAATGCGGCAGGAGGCCCACAGACTCTGAAATCCTAATCGTGGAACGTGATCTCCAGAAAGTCTAGCAGAGCAGCTTCTTTGGTGAATCGGTGCTGTCTTTTGTGGCCATGGATGCAGGGGCTGCGCTTTGTCCTTAGATGCCGACTGTTGCTCGCCGCCAAAATCTTCGCGTTCGCAATTGCCTGTGATCTTTTGAATTCGCGCGTCCGTGACCTGGATGTCGTGGAACAGAATGGACAGATAATTTTCAGAACGCAGGTACCACGTTATCTTGCAGATCTTGTAGTTGGAGAGTACTATGCCACAACATGGTTTTTTTTTTTTTTGTGTGTGTGTTTTTTTTAAAAAAAACAAGGCAAAAGATTTGCTATTTTTATTAATAGAGAAGAGAGTTTAATTTGTGGTTGATGTTTGCTCTATGGGGTTTTATTAGTTTCCAAGCCTCTTAGAGCATGTCTAACAGACCCCCTAAAGCGCGGGGACCCCTTATAATCCGGCGGCATACGGGGTGCGGGCCAAAATGGCCATCTAGCAGGCCCCGTATGCGGCCCGGCCCGTACGCGATTTTTAGGGGGCCTGCGAAATCGACCCCGCCGCCCCCTACAAGTAGCGGGTGAGCGTGCAGGTGGGGGTCCAACCCCCCACTCGCAACCCTAGCTCCGCCGCGCGCCGCCCTAGCTCCGGCGAGCAATTCCGTCCCCCACGCCGCCGCATTTGCACGCCTCCGCATTTCCACGCCTCCGTCCACACAGCCTCCTCCTCCGCGATGAGTTCACGCCGCGGATCGAGCTCCTCCTCCGCCGGATCGAAGCGGCGCCACGAGCCGGAGACGTTCGAGGAGGCGTGGCGCGTGCACTGCAAGCACGCGGTCGACCTGCCGCCGAGGCCGATGAGCGGCCCCCAGTTCGAGAAGTGGCGCCTCGATTGGGAGCAAGAGCGGCAGTGGAAGCGGAGCAGTGGCGGTGGCGGCGACAGCGGACGAGGACGCCGCGTTCTTGGCTGCCGTGGAGCTCTCCAAGAAGGACGCCGAGGAAGCGGCGCGCGCGGAAGCGGAGGAGGAGGCGCAGGCCCTCGCCGACGTCGAGGCGTTCAAGGCTATGGAGGCCGCCGGCGTCGTCTTTCTCGATGATTAGGCAGTAGCTAGTACTAGTAGATTAGGCAGTGCAAGCGCTCGAGCTTGATGTAGCAACAATGGTGATGCAATGAAAAAATATTTTCTCTCGGGAAATTTAAATTCAAAATATACAGGCCGACATAGGGGGTCTGCTAGATGGACGAGCTCATTCGAGCAAAATATTTGCTCGATTTTGTGTGCAGGGCCCTCTACACGCGTTTTAGGGGGCGAAAACATAAGGGGTCTGTTAGACATGCTCTTACCACGTCAACCAAAATTTCATTGCAGTGCCAAACGAAGCTCAAGAACAAGAAGCCAGGGACGTTGTAATGGTTAGGAAGACTGATCTATGGCTGGGCATCCCCAAATGAGTCCCTTTTAAAAACAAGTGTTCGATTAATCCTTTTTTTCTCTATTTCTTGTTTTTCTATCCCGAATTATCCATTAACATCTTAGTACGTAAGATCATCACCCAAATATGGAAATAGTCATAAACACAGGTTCAAAATTTAAATGTAATCATGTCGAGCATCCATCAAAGTATCAAAAAGATCATAAAAGAATAGCAAATAGTTCATAGAAGCACACACCATAGACATAGTACGATCAACCCATGCGAGAAAAGATCTTGGCAAGAGCTTCTTCATACCAATTCTAGATCTTCTTCTTCGAGTCCATGCGAGGGTTGTGTCAACGAACAAGATTCAGGACTTCTCGGTGAACATCGCAAGACCTACTTGCTTTGCCCGTGTTTCCACTCTTATCTTGTCGGTTGCAATCTTTTCAACCTCAATCCTAAGTCCCCCCCCTAAATAGCCATCTTGTTCCTCTCAACCGCCACCTTCATGACCTATATATCTGTATAGCTGTTGCATGTTCATCTTTCTTTTGCTCCCTCAACTCAATTCTCTTCCAACTTGACATATCCTCCATGTTTATCATTTCAAATAAAGAATTTGCAATGAGATTGACTGAGGTCGCATGCTTTTCAGCCTCTTTCGGCCACTTCATTCCCCTAGAATGAACCGCAGGTGGATCCCCTTATTCGTCAACATGGATTGTTTTAGACTTTGGAGCATCACTGTTTGTGTGGTTCTATGCGGGAGCACCTTCACTCATACCTTTTTGGTGTTTGAGTGAAGCCCTAAGATCTTCCCACGTGGAGGCACATATGGATCTTCATCCAACAATGCAACAAAATGAAGGATTTAGCATCATATATACTTGAAGAAAGTAAAAGCGATAGTTATGTAAAAAAATGTGGTACATGTAACTATCCAAGACACATCTAAACATAGGTACAAAATAGGAAATTCAGTTGAATTTGTTATACTTGGTATTTTACAACCATGCCACTAATGGGCCTATTCTTCGCTTGATCATGAGCTCCACTAAATTTGTTACACTAATCTTGGATAGTATCTCACCTATATGAAAGTGAGTTGTCGGTGTGGTCACTTGTAATTTTGTAGGGAGGAAAGTTCGTGTGTTCATGAAAGTACTATCATATCTATCCTCTTCCAATAGGCACTCTCTTTTTGGTTCGCACCACAAATGGGACCTTTTCACACTTACATCGATGCATCAAACAACAATTCATATTACTTTTGCATGTATGCCAACCCTCTTTTGCTAAGAGCATGTCTTATTTGTGTGATCTCGACATCAATAGTTTCTCAATATCAATAGCTATGTCAACCTCATGTCCTTGACCATTTTCTTTGTTGATCAATTCCATCATGCACTCATCAAGAAAGTCATATGTACACATTTACACAATTTTACAATAAGAACACACTAGTGGAAACAACCCCTCTCGTCCAGGGGGCCGGGGGGCAGCTGTCCCGGTTGCAACCAAATCCGGGACAAATGCCCTGCATTGGTCCCGGTTCGTGCGCCCGGGGCAACAGGAATCGCCTGGGCGCATTGGTCCCGGTTCGTGGGGGCATATCCGTCCCGGCTCGTGCCACGGACCGGGACCAATGCCTAGCCACAGGCCACGTGGCACGCGCATGACCTGTTGTCCCGGTTCAGTCCACGAACCGGGACCAATGCCCCCTTCCCCTATATATACTGCCCCAGCCCCCCCCCCCCTCCTTCCATCTTTTTTTTTGCTTGGAGGTGTGAGAGAGTGTGGTGTTGCTGTTTTTTTTTACTATGCACACGAGGTGTTCGACGAAATTCCCGAGACGCACACAAGCTCACTGAAAATGGTTTCTTCGACCGAGGTTAACAAATTATCTTTTTCATCTGTAACTGATACATAAAAAAGTATTATTTGTCGATGTACTGTGGTTATCTCTGTATTAATATGTATTTTGATAAACTTAATTATATGATGCAGATGGATGCACGGCAGCGATGGATGTACGGTGACCGATGCACCTCCGAGTATATGGCAGGCCTGAATGCATTTCTTGCTGTAGCTCAGGCGAACAAAGATAATGGCTTCATGTGTTGCCCATGTGTTGATTGTCGGAACGTCAGAGAACATTCTTCCGAAAGAATCCTTCACGGCCATCTACTTCGGAGAGGTTTCATGCCCAGCTATAATTGCTGGACCAAGCATGGAGAAAGAGGGGTTGTGATGGAAGACGATGAAGAAGAAGAAGAAGATCCTTTGTTCCCTGAATACGACGATACTGCAATGGAAGAGAATGCAGAAGAAGGAGGTGATCAAGAACAGGCATCAGAAGAGCCCGATGATGATCTTGGCCGAGTTATTGCTGATGCAAGGGAAGACTGTGAAAATAGATTGGAGAGGTTGAAACTGGACAACATGTTACAGGATCACAAAAAATTGTTATACCCAAATTGCGAAGATGGTAGCACAAAGCTCGGTACCACACTGGAGTTGCTGAAATGGAAGGCACAAAACGGTGTGACTGACAAGGCATTTGAGACTTTACTTCAACTAATGAAGCCAAAACTTCCAAAGGATAACGAATTGCCTGAGAGTACGTACGAAGCAAAGAAAGCTCTCTGCCCTCTAGGATTAGATGTGCAGAAGATACATGCATGCATTAATGACTGCATTCTCTTCCGCGGTGAGAAGTACGAGAATTTGGATGAATGTCCGATATGCACTGCACTGCGGTATAAGATCAGAGCAGATGATCCTGGTGATGTTGACGGCGAGCCTCCCCGTAAGAGGGTTCCTGCTAAGGTGATGTGGTATGCTCCTATAATACCACGGCTGAAACGTCTGTTTAGAAACAAAGAGCATGCTAGGTTGTTGCGATGGCACAAAGAAGACCGTAAGAAAGATGGAAAGTTGAGGCACCCCGCCGATGGATCGCAGTGGAGAAAGATCGAGAGAGACTTTCCAGACTTTGCAGGAGAGGCGAGAAACTTATGGTTTGGTCTAAGTACAGATGGCTTTAATCCTTTTGGGGAGCAGAGCTCCAGTCATAGCACTTGGCCTGTAACTCTATGTATGTACAACCTTCCTCCTTGGTTGTGCATGAAGCGCAAGTTCATTATGATGCCAGTTCTCATCCAAGGCCCGAGACAACCTGGCAACGACATTGATGTGTATCTAAGGCCATTAGTGGAAGAACTCTTAGAACTGTGGGGCAAACCAGGTGTACGTGTGTGGGATGAGAACGAACAAAAGCCATTTGACCTACGGGCGTTGCTTTTCGTGACCATCAATGATTGGCCAGCTCTTAGTAACATTTCCGGTCATACAAACAAGGGATACAATGCATGCACACACTGTTTAGATAAGACTGACAGTGTTTTTTTGGATAAATGTAAAAAGGTTGTATACCTGGGGCATCGTAGATTTCTTCCGATCAAGCATCCCTTAAGGAAAAAAGGAGGGAAGCATTTCAGAGGTGAGGCAGATAACCGAAAGAAGCCTGAGCTCCGTAGTGGTAATGATATATTCGATATGGTCAAGGACCTAGAAGTAATCTTTGGTAAGGCTGCTGGCAGCCAACCAGTTCCGTACGGCCCTGATAAGCGGGCACCCATGTGGAAGAAGAAATCTATATTTTGGGAGCTACCCTATTGGAAAGTTTTAGATGTCCGGTCTTCGATCGACGTGATGCACGTGACAAAGAATCTATGTGTCAATCTGCTATGCTTCCTGGGCGTGTATGGGAAGTCAAAAGATACGCCTGAAGCACGGGAGGACCAGCAACGTATGAAAGACCCAAGCAACAAGCACACAGATACAGGGCGCCATTCCTTAAGCAGCTACGCTCTTACTAAAGCAGAGAAGGAAATATTCTTTGAAGTCCTTTACAGTATCAAGGTTCCGTCTGGCTTCTCGTCGAATATAAAGGGGATAATAAACATGGCAGAGAAAAAATTCCAAAACCTGAAGTCTCATGACTGCCACGTGATTATGACGCAATTGCTTCCGATTGCATTGAGGGGGCTTCTACCGGAAAATGTTCGAGTACCCATTGTGAAGCTATGTGCATTCATGAACGCAATATCTCAGAAGGTAATCGATCCAGAAAGTCTGACAAGATTACAGAGGGATGTGGTCCAGTGTCTTGTTAGTTTTGAGTTGGTGTTCCCACCATCCTTCTTCAACATTATGACTCATCTCCTGGTTCACCTATGTGAAGAGATTCATATTCTTGGTCCGGTATTTCTACACAATATGTTCCCCTTTGAGAGGTTCATGGGAGTCTTGAAGAAATATGTTCATAACCGTGCTAGGCCAGAAGGAAGCATCTCGAAGGGCTATGGAACAGAGGAGGTCATTGGGTTCTGTGTTGACTTTATTCCTGACCTTAAGACAATTGGTGTTCCTGAATCGCGGCATGAGGGGAGACTGAGGGGAAAAGGAACGCTGGGAAAGAAAACAATGATACCTAGGGACGGGCATTCTTTGACCAAAGCACACTACACAGTTCTACAAAATTCTATGTTCATGGCTACGTATGTCGAGGAACACAAGAATATTGTACGGTCTGCAAACCCGGGGAAGGATGACTCATGGATTAAACGCGAACACATGGAGACTTTCGGAAGTTGGTTGCAAACACGTCTTATAAATGACACCACTGTTGAAGATCAGCTATACATGTTGGCAGGGTCACCATCTTCGACTATTGGGAGTTTTCAAGGGTACGAGATAAATGGAAATACATTTTACACGAGCTCCCAAGATAAGAAGAGCACCAACCAAAACAGTGGTGTCCGCTTTGATACAACAAACGAGAATGGAAAAACTGACACATACTATGGTTACATAGAGGAGATATGGGAACTTGACTATGGACCTTCTTTTAAGGTCCCTTTGTTCAAGTGCAAATGGGTCAACCTGAATGGAGAAGGGGTAAAGGTAGACCCGCTTTATGGAATGACAACAGTGGATCTCAACTGTATTGGTTACAATGACGAACCATTCGTTCTAGCCAATGATGTGGCTCAGGTCTTCTATGTGAAGGACATGTCTTCCAGACCGAAGAAAAGAAAAAATAAGGGAACAATTTCATCATACGATGAGCCGAAGCGTCACATAGTTCTCTCAGGGAAAAGAAACATTGTGGGAATCGAGGACACGACAGACATGTCAGAAGATTATAATAAGTTTGTTGAAATTCCACCCTTCACAGTGAAATCTGACCCTACCATCCCGTTAAATAATGAAGATGCTCCATGGTTACGGCCGAAGCGATCATAAGCAAGGGACACGAAGAAAATTCAGAAGACTAGATAGGGATGTTGTTGGTGATGTGTAATAGTAAACGTGGAATACATGATCATAGTTCTTATAACGTAGTATGAACGAGATTTTGTTAACCAAAATGATATTTATACATATTATGTGATTATGAATGGAGTAGGTGCAAGTTTGACCAATAATTTGTATTGATCGGTGTTGAAGAACATGTTTCCCAATGGTGTTAATGTGGTGTCCTTATTCTCCGGTATTGGAGGAGGAGAGATAGCTTTGCACAGGCTTGGCATCCACATGAAGACAGTGATTTCAGTTGAGATAGGTGAAGTTAATAGGAGGATTTTGAGGAGTTGGTGGGATCAGACACAAACTGGCACTTTAATTGAGATTGCCGACGTTAAGTCTCTCACTAATGATAGCGTACACGGAATGCAATTCATTCCAAATTGATACTGTGGGTTGCCACTTGTCGGTGTTGAAGAACATGTTTCCCAATGGTGTTAATGTGGTGTCCTTATTCTCCGGTATTGGAGGAGGAGAGATAGCTTTGCACAGGCTTGGCATCCACATGAAGACAGTGATTTCAGTTGAGATAGGTGAAGTTAATAGGAGGATTTTGAGGAGTTGGTGGGATCAGACACAAACTGGCACTTTAATTGAGATTGCCGACGTGAAGTCTCTCACTAATGATAGCGTACACGGAATGCAATTCATTACAAATTGATACTGTGGGTTGCCACTTGTCGGTGTTGAAGAACATGTTTCCCAATGGTGTTAATGTGGTGTCCTTATTCTCCGGTATTGGAGGAGGAGAGATAGCTTTGCACAGGCTTGGCATCCATATGAAGACAGTGATTTCAGTTGAGATAGGTGAAGTTAATAGGAGGATTTTGAGGGGTTGGTGGGATCAGACACAAACTGGCACTTTAATTGAGATTGCCGAGACAGATATTGCAGGATTATAACTACTTTCGAGATGTAGTATGTGTTGACACACGGTATAGAACAAGTGATTATGGAAGGCCTCTATTGTTATTCATTGGAGTTAATCACCATAAACAACCCAAAAAAGTTTTGACTGACTGCTTTACATCGATAGGGGATGCAGTTGCTTCTGCTTGGCCAGGGACTGTCCACCGCTCGGATATATATCTGTCAACGTCAGTCCTGGCTGCTTGTTCATCCTCTAGAGTCTGCTCTGCTCTGCTCTACTGCTCGTTGCGGCTCAGTTTGGTAACGGTCCATGTTTGCGTATGCTTTGTGAACTTATGGTTTGATTTGAGAATTTCAAAACTTTGATTTGATAATCTTTTGGCCGGAAGCACCTAGCAATATCTTTTAAACCTTGTTTCTCTCCATATGCTATTTGTACTTCTCATCGGCTGTAATGTTTCTCTACCTGATTCTACTTCTCCTCTGCCTAGTTTACAGATGTTTGCTCTTTTCTGTAGATGTTTCTACACTGTAAAATGGACATGTCCTGCGAAACATGCAGACAAGGCGCTGATCACCACTACTGGGACATGCCCATTTTACAGTGTAGAAACATCTACAGAAAAGAGCAAACATCTGTAAACTAGGCAGAGGAGAAGTAGAATCAGGTAGAGAAACATTAGAGCCGATGAGAAGTACAAATAGCATAGGGAGAGAAACAAGGTTTAAAAGATATTGCTAGGTGCTTCCGGCCAAAAGATTATCAAATCAAAGTTTTGAAATTCTCAAATCAAACCATAAGTTCACAAAGCATACGCAAACATGGACCGTTACCAACCTGAGCCGCAAGGAGCAGTAGAGCAGAGCAGAGCAGACTGTAGAGGATGGACAAGCAGCCAGGACTGACATCGACTCTAGAGGATGAACAAGCCACCCTACTTCTACTATGAAAATGAGGCCCTAGCTCCAAAAAGTGTATGGGTGGAAATTTCCAGAAATTTGTATGACACAGAGCCGCTTTATAATTTGAATATAAATTTCCATAATTTATATTCAAATTATATACAAATGAAAAAATAATTAATAGTTTCAATAGTTAGAATAATTATTTAGTTAAACGAAAAATGGATTTAAATTAGTTTTGCAAATTCTAGCATTTTTCATGTTGGAATTTTTGTCAAATTTGGAAGTATATAAAAGTTGTTAATGTGCAAACTTAACACTTTTCAAATTTTGGCGCTAAAAAATTTTGGGCGCGCAGAGGTGCCACCGAAATTCGAAATTTGTTTTTGGTCCCGGGCCGTGGTACCAACCGGGACCAAAGGGCTCTAGTCCCGGTTGGTGGCACGGGCTGGGACTAAAGGCCCAAGTGTATAAAAAAGCGCGGCCCTCTCTCCAGGCCGAGCGGACACCCCAGGGGCGGGCACGAGTGGATATGGCTGGGCGAAGCCCTGCCGGCGGCGGGAACGAGTGGACAGATTCGCCGGCGGAACGCCGGCGGGGATGGACTAGGGGCACAGTAGATTAGGGGAACACAACTTATATTAAAATAGGGCCAGGGGCCTTGCTTACATAGGGGGCGGCGCGGCCACAGGCGGCCGGCCGTACTTGCATAAGGGCGGCGGCGCGGCCACAGGCGGGCCGGCCGTTTCTTGGGGGGGTAGCTAGCTAGGGGCGTTGTCTATAGAGAATAAGGGGGGCGGCGGTGACCTAGTCGTCCTCGTCGTCGGAGAGGTGTACATACGCGGGTGCCTGCCACAGGTGGGCAGGCGGCTGGGCCGGGCTCGCCGGGGGGGGCATCGGGGGCGCGTACGGCGGCGGCGGGGGCAGTACCTCCTGTGGCAGCGGCGGCGGCGGGGGCAGCTCCTCCTCCTGCTCCGGCGACCCCGGCGCCCAAACGCCGCCGGTCCAGGCCCAGGTCATGCCATACTCCAGGCCTGGTGGGAGCGGCTGCGGCTCCGGCATGTCCTCGGACGCCTCCAGCTCGGCGTTCATGGCCTGCCACCAGGGGATGGCAGGCTCGTTAGGGGGTGGCGGCGGCGGTGGCATGGCAGCGGCGTCGGCGGCGGCGGCGGCCACGACACGATGCCACCTCTTGATCTCGTCGTCGACGAGGGAGCGGCGGGAGCGCTCGCAGGCCTCCTCCAGTTGGGCCCGGAGCTCGGGGTCCGGCTCCCCGGAGAAGTCCTCCGGCTCGTCCACGAGGAGCCATAGCTCCCTCTCCCGGCCGGGCGCTGGCGGGGGGTAGTCGTCCACGTTGGCCTCGAGGGGGGCGGGGATGAAGGAGCGGCGGCGCTGCTCGTGCTCCTGCTCGAGCCAGGCGGCCCAGTAGGGGGAGTTGCGCGCGTACATCCGCTCCCTGCGGACGGGGGCCGGCAGGAGCTCGCGGCGGCGCTCGATCTCCTCGAGCAGCGCCGCGCCGGTCGGGGCCGGCGGCACTGGGATCCGCTGGGGATTCAGGTGCCAGCCGTCGGGGAGGTGCACGTCGTTGTAGAACACCGGAGTGGCATTGTTCCAGTGCCACTCCGCCTCGTCCACCCGGACGTACCGGCGGAACCGCTTGCCCGGGGGCGCGGCGCGGGGCGGCGGGCGTGCAGCCGGTGGTGGCGCGGGGACGCGTGGCACCCCGCCGAGGCGGACACCTCCAGGGCCGTAGCCGAAGGCCTCCGCCGGCGGGGGCGGGATGCGGCCTGCGCCGCTCGACGAGCCTCCGTCGTCGTTCCTTGGGCGCTTGCCGGAGTTCGAGAACCAGCGGGACATGATGGCGGCTAGGGTTGCTTTGCCAGGGACGCGTCCGGGGTGGGTGGGTTGTACGGGCGGCGGGGGGCCTTTAAAAGGGACCCGGGCTGGGCTGGCATGCCAACCGGCGGCCTGAACGTGGCGGCGGTTGCAGGCGGCCATGAATGCGGGGAGCCGAGGCGTGGCGCGTGGGGAGTGGGGCGTGGGAAGCCGAGGCGGGGCGGGAAGACGAGGCGGGGCGGGAAGACGAGGCGGACAGCGGCCCTTTGACCGTCCTTCGGTCTTAGTTTAATGGACCAGGCGAACCAGCCACCAGGCCGCTGGCCAGTGGCCCCTGTTGACTGGCCATAATAACAGGCGCGGGCCAGTGGGCCCTTCGAACCGTTGACTGTCCATAAATAAAAGACGCGGGCCAGTGGGCTTTTTTGACTAAAAAATGTGTCAGTGGGCTTAATTAAAGACGTGGGCCTGGAGCGGTTGGGGAAGGGGAGGCCGGTTGGCGATTGCGAGGCAGGAGAAAAAAAAAACGAACAAAAAAAACCTGCCGCGGCAGGGAAAATGGGCGGACTTTTTTCTTTTTTTAAGAAGGCATCCATCCCGGTCCCTAAAACGAACCGGGACGAACTCCCTCGCGGTCCCTGGCCCAGAGTCGCCACGTGGGCCAGCCTTACCATCCCGGGTGCTGGCACAACCAGGACCAATGGGGAGGGCCATTTGTCCCGGCTAGCCCATCCCGGTTGCGCAACCGGGACAAATGGCCCTTACGACCCGGGACAAAAGGCCCTGTTTCCACTAGTGACATGTGCATCAAACAAAAAAAACACGATCAATTTCATAAAACACATTCACAATCATTCATCAAGAAAATACAAATACATGTTAGAATACGGACACGTATATGTGTAGGGATAGATTAGGACTCTACGTGCCTTGTACTTCAAGTCTCTACCTACCCCTGTACCCCCTTTATATATCTCTATATGAGGGCCAAATCAATACACCAAATATTTAGGGTTCCAATATTTTCCACATGGTATCAGAACGGTTAGCCTCACGGCGCCGATCCTAGGGTTCTAAACACTTCCGCAGCGCGCCGCCCCCGGGGAGATCTCTCCTCGGGGGCGCGGCACCCGGTCTAGATCAAAGATCTAGTCGGTTCTTTAGGTTTTTAGGTTTCTTTAGATCAATTTCGAATTTTTCAATCAAGTAGATTAGATCTAGTTTAGCCAAATAAATCTCTACACCCTCCTCGAATATCCGGCGGACAGAGATCAGTGCAGAAATCGGCGTCAAAATCGTGAAGTGGCCGGCGGAAACTGCGCCGACACATCGGCACGCGCAGCACTCCAAAACTCCAGCCCCACGACGGGCAAGGAGCACGTCCAGGAGCAAAGCACAAGGAGCCGCGCGTCACATGGACGATCATGGGAGGGCGATCTCCCACAGCCGGCGACATCACGACCAGCCGGAGCGGCCAACGTGTCTACCGACCATCTTCAGCGTGCTGGACGGGTCAAGATCATCGAATCGGTTCAAAGCTGATCGATCAAGACCACGAGCGTTTCGGCGCGTCAGGGGCTGCATGCACATCGTGGATCACAGCACGCGGCAGCAACATGAAGTTAATATTTTTATATTTTCAGTACATGCACAGGACAACATGCAGCCATGCACCAGGATATGCACCAGGATAGGGATCGGTACGAGCGGAGATGATCAACTCTGCACGTCGTCCTGCTATCGCCGATCAAGCTCTCCATCGCCTCGTCATGTACCTACGTATGCACGACTCCAGGTCAGGCCGTCTTCGTCGACCTCCCACAGGACGGACCACGAGTCTACATCGAACCGACCGATCTGCACTGTAGACGTACCACCTCATGCCTACTACCTCATCGCCGACACCACATCGCCAAGGTCTACATCAACGTGGTCTTCATCGACAAACTCGTCAACACATCGCCGCGGCCGCTGCAACTACGACGTCCACAAGGCTGGACACGCGTCCTCTGACAGTACAACTGCAAGACGCCACGACATCGACGACGGCATTGACCGCGTCCGACGGCTAAGACTGCATCAACAACCCGGCATCACTATTGTGAAAGCCCCTACAACCGCGCACACGGTTCTGGCAAAACCATGTGTGCTTGGTGAGCTTCTCCCAGCCCTGGCAAAACTGGTGGACTCACTTATGACCTACGACCGCGTCCTTTGACGCCCGCGACGGTACCTCTCAAGGTGCGAAACGTCGTTGAAAAAACAAAACTGCAGCACCGTCATACAAATCGCGCAATTTTTTTGCGCCTCCGGCATTGCGGCTACAACGACTACAACGAGTACTACATCGACCACTACTACCTCGACTATGGCTACATCACGATCGGCTACCTCGACATCGACATCACGGGCTACGTCTACAGCAACACATCGGCAATAACTCCAGTCAACAGCGTTCGCGTCGTCACTTGCGTCCACGCCACTCCCGCTGTGACTGCGGGAGAGAAGAGAGGAGAGATGATGATGACGGAGAGGAGGAAGTGACGGAAGCGCAAATCTTCAAATCCACTCGCAAGCGTCCGCTTCACTCCCGCTACGACTGATGGGGGATGTTAGAATACGGACACGTATATGTGTAGGGATAGATTAGGACTCTACGTGCCTTGTACTCCAAGTCTCTACCTACCCCTGTACCCCCTTTATATACCTCCATATGAGGGCCAAATCAATACACCAAATATTTAGGGTTCCAATATTTTCCACAATACATTCATATGCAAATTCATCAACACATGTATCAAATAAAAATTCCAAACATACCACATCCTGATCGAGCATTTCCCGAACATATTCTAGGCATCTGGGCCACCACTGGTCGGGATCGTTCGTGGTTGTCGTTGGCTTATCAACGAGTCAGTGGAACATACCCTTCGTTGTGGTACACCTCAACGTCGTGGCCACCATGGCAGGTTTAGTACGGATTTGCATTGTTCGGGACACCGATATCAATGGGTGTCATCCTAAATTGTATTTAGGACCGAAGCGCAACGACGGCAGAAGTGCGATTGAATCGGTGACCCGAGGGGGGGGGGGGTAGAATTGACTCAGGTGCATTGGCGTCGCGTTGTCATGCACATATATTGGTAAATCCAAGTGCACAGGTTGCATGCTCCTTGCAAGGTGGCCACCATAGGTATCACATCTCCCATGGTTGGTCGTGACTTTCACGGCCGACAATTCCTCGGCTTAGACACCGGCGAGCCGCTTGGCGATGATAATTTCCTGGCGGCACCATCCATGAGATTCTTCACTATGCAACGACGAGCCCACTCATGGCTCCACGCATTATCCCCCCTCTTCTGCCCTCGTATCGGTGGATTCTCCTTAATGGCCAGCAATGACGGTAGAGAGTGGGATGCTGTCGTGGGATAATCACGGCAGACGTTACCGGGGGAAACTTATCTTGGGGCAAGACGACACTGGTGTTTGGGAGAGGGTTTAGCTCGGAGGAAAACATGATGATATGCGATCTGGTAGCCGGCAAGCAAGTCGCCGAGTCTCCGATCTCGATATATTAATCTCAACTCTCGTGTTACACTGGATACTCGATACCTAGCGATATTGCTCGAACTCTTGGTCCCTCAACCTAACCTAGGGGCCGGCTTATAAAGCATCCGGACCCCTGGCCTGTACTCCAAGGCGTACCCTGAGTCCTACCCGGACACTGCTTACAAAATCCTAAACTTCCTTACCGGAACCCACAATCCGGGTTACCAGGCCTACGATCTTGGGCCTTCTAGAAGCTCCTTTATCCTTAGCCGGATCTTTACGCAGCGTCCTTTGGGCCGAGTTACACCTTGGCGTTGGGCTACCGGGTTATCATCCCTCCATCAGTAGTCCCTAGAATAGCCTGGGCTTCACGGGATCCTCCTTGAAGCGCTTGCTATTCCCTGTAAAAATATCAAACATACAAGTCCATAGAGGCCGGGTTAAGGTGCTTTGATAAATAGCTAGGCCTAACTCCAAGGTGGCCATATAATAACCCGGCTTTCTCTAGGTCCTTCTTTACTTTTTCCGGGTCAACGCCCTGATAAGAATGTCAAAGACCCGGCTTACTTTACTCGATAACTGATCCTGATATCGCGGAGAAGATCTCTTCCTTATCTCCGTCCGGATATCTCGTCCAGCACTTAAAGCACATCTCACCAAATCCAAGCAGATATCCGCTATTCCGAAATTTCCGGCTCCCACCCGTTGGACTAGGTTTATCCGCCCGCACCTTATAAATAGGTGCCCAGGAGATAACCTAACCCTCCAACGGTTCATTCCAGCTCCTTCTCTTTCCTCACCTCTCGTGCTCGCGTAACACCACCACGAGAACCTCAAGCCCCCTGCCGGAGCAAAACCGCCATCGGCCACGTTCATCTTCGAGTCGCTCCGCGCCGCCGCCGAGCTCCGCCGCCACACCCTCGTCTGGCTCGCCGGGAGTTGCGAAGGGACATTTAGACTGCGCTATTCGCTGCCGCCACGTGCTACTCCAATCCCCTTTAGTAAGTTCCTTGTATCCATCAATTCAACCTTGCAATTTTACGATTTACTCCAGATTGGATCTAGGTCAACCCGCGGGCAGTTTTTCTTGTCGCACCGGATTAGATTGCTTAGATGCTTGTTAATTCCTCCAATAGCTTGATTGACGGTCACACACCACTCTCCTATCATCATTAACCATTAATTTTTCCGTAGAATCGCCCGCGAGTTTTCCAATCTAGATCCATTTCGTCCCAATTTTCCGCGCATGTCATTGACACCCGGAAAATCCCTTTCTTCCGGTTCTTTTGCTTGCAGTAGATACATGGGCAATCATCCGTCTTCCTCAAACACCTTTGAATACGTAAGTACCCCATAGTTTGTATAATGATGCTTGATACCCGGATAACCTGTAACCTTGCCTCCTAGAATGACACCCGGATAACTCTTAACTTCCATGCTTTCTTGATACCATTCACAAATACTCGGATAGCTCATGATTTCCGAGTCTTACTTCTTGCACCTTTTTGCCTTGTGTTTTGCAGGTTGATCTCATGGCTCCCAAAAGGCAAGGGAAGCAGCCCGCCAAGGCCAAGACCTCCAACTCCATATCCGCCAACTGGGCGCGATCCACGGTCACGAAGGCTAAGTTAGAGGAGCTGGCCGAGTTAGGGATTCTCCCTTCTCAAAAAGATATCCATTGGAGGGCGCCGGGTGATGAGACCCGGCCCACGCCTGCCGACGACTAGGTAATCTGCTTCGTCGAACACGTGACCCGGGGGTTCCGCCCTCCAGGTCACCCCTTCTTTTGAGACGTTCTGAGCCACTATGGCCTCCGAGTATTTGACATAGGGCCTAACTCTATGTTGAATATCTCCCATTTCATTGTTTTATCCGAGTCATACTTGTGCACTCCGCCAAGTTTGGCTCTCTTTATCGAACTCTTCCGGTGCAAGCCGTGCCGCGAAAGCGGTGACGGAGCACTTCTCACTTGCGGCGGGGTATCCATCCAACGCCGTAAGAACTCACCCATGCCAACCCTTAATCTGAATTCCCACGTTAAGCACTGGCAATTATCCTTCTTTTACTGCCACGACACCTCCCCACCCGGCGAGAAGAAACTGCCGGGTTACTCGGAGGGCCTCCTCGACATTTCCGAGAAATTCAACGCTTTCTCCCCTGACTCGGACAGGGAGGCAATCTAGCCCCTCCTCTCGAAAATATCTGTCTTATCCGCCCAAGGTTTCCTTGGGCTCAATCTAGTCAAGACATGGGTGGATTTCCAGATCCAACCCAACTCTATCCGCACTAAGCTGATGTGCGATTACTCGGGGCATACCACGGACGCGCTCCGGTATTCCTCCAAGAACTATCCAGCCGGCGACACCAACAAAACCATCAAGGGCTTCTTGACGGAAAAGTTGGAAGTGATCAAGAACATCGCCGGGTTGCCGCCATTCACCCGGGAAAACCCGGCCCCAGCGGTAAGACTCGATACGTGTAACTTTATTCATACGCCTTTGACTTGATACAACCACCGATTCACACCTTCCTGTTTTTATCTCAGGCTGATGACGCTTTCTGGAATGTTGAAACCTCTCCTACCACCGGAGACCCGGAGGAAGAAGACGAGCCGGCTGACAATGATGAGGGTATTTATCCGAATCTTGTGTCTTCACTTGCATAAACTTCCTCTCATTTAACTTTTTCCATCGATACATACTCGGCTTGCAGGGCTGGAGGACGAAGACGAGAAAGATAAGGAGGACCCGGAGGCCACCGAGTCCAATCAAGAAATAACAGTCGGGACCAAGAGGAAGGCCAGAGGAGTGGTGTCCAAGGTTCCTTATTCCACCATGTCTTCCGAACCCTACTCTTTTGATAACATGCACAGACTTAACCAACAGCTATCCAACTCATTGCACTTGAAGGACTCTCTCCCGACCAAGCGTAGGGTGACCCGGAGTTCACGGGGCGATGATCCCCTAAACCCGGGTATGTCCACCTCGCCTAACCGTCAGGCCGTTACTCCTCCTCCTCGCCCCTCCAAATCTCCTCAGCGTCACCCCTCCCCCAACCATCCTTTGGCCGGGCAGCTCCGGGTTCCGCTATCAACTACTATGACAATCTCATTGGCTTCCAGCAGTGAACTCCCGCCGGATTACACTGTGAACACCGGGTAAGCCTCTGCTGCATGATACCCTTACACACCTGATACCTTTCAACTACTCTTGATAACTGCTTTTCTCCTTTTTCCTTAGTGCCCAAGTCACACTTAGTGACCCGGAGAACATGGAAACAGATGTCCGGGGAACGAAGGGGCCGACTGATGATGTAGACGCCGCGACAGGCGGTGAGGCTGAAGACGGCCAGGGACAAGGCCCCTTTGGTGACCCGGCGCACCAGGAAGCCGGGTCTCCAAAGTCATCCAAGGACGTGGATGAGGAGATTGAGATCCAAGAGACGAGGACGGCTTCCCCAAACCCGGATACCCAGACGGTCCGGGTCTCGACCCCAAAGTCAGGGAAAACTCTTCATCCAGACGATCAAGCTGCCGGCTCTTCTGGCGCCAGGCCCGAAGACATGACATTCCCCCAAATGCTTAGTGCCCTTCACACCTTGAGGGCCGATGAGGAGAATATCCTGGAAGCTTTGATAGAAAAACATGAGGTAAATCCGAATAACATTGCTTGTGTCCTTATCTAGTCCCCAAGTTCCGGGTGAATTTCTTGATAATTTGCTTGGAACTTCATAGTGTGTCCGACTAATTTTTTCCTGTATCTCCACTCAGGCTTTCGTGACCCAGTCTAAGAAGAAATTGGCTAAGGCCACCAAGCTCATTGGAAAGGAGGTGGCTCTGCGTGAGGCGGCCGAGGCTGAGGCCAGGAGGAGTGGAAAGATCACGAGAAAGTATAGGAGGAGAGCTCATGCAGCCGAAGATAATCTAATGAACCTTTCTATTCAGATTGCTGATACGTATCGCGCTTTGATCGGTATGATTCTTAGCATAATATTCATAATCCGAGTTATCCTTCTGATAAATATCCGGGTTTCCTTACTCGTGTTCTCATTTCTTTCTGCAGGTCCGGATGAAGTAATGCCAGACGAAGATGATATTGCCAGGCTGAAAACCATCAAGGACGTTATCCGGCAGCTATGTGCCGGAACCAAATGGATCCTTCAAGAATTACGTTGGCCGGGTGTTGGGCATGTCGACCTGAAGAGAATGCTGGACGCCTGCTCCACTATTCCCGAGTGGATTTGGCATTGGAAGCGCTCGTCCTGCCGGGTTGGAGTAACCCGGGGGCTTGCGCTGGCTAAAGCTTATTTCCCTAAGCTCGAGCCAGCCAAGCTTATTGGCGGGGTTCCGGAATTCAACCATGATGGGTCCAAGTTTTCCGCGAAGGATTTCAAGGCCATCCAGAAGGAAGTCCGTTACCCGGCCAGCGTGATTGCTGACGGCTTGGATGTCAATTCCATTGTCCCTGCATATGATGCTGATGGTGAAGCGGTTAAGTCGGACCTTCCCAAGCCATACGATATGCTAGCCCGATGGAAGGAGGAAGCTGCCAAGTTGAGGGAGGAAGCCGCAAAGAAGAAGGCTGAAGCCGATTCCGTGCCTGCTACCTCCACACCCGTCGTCCCTCCTCCTGCGCGAGCCGGCATTGCTGCTGATCCGGGTGCTGCTGCTACCAAGGGTAATAACAAGGGCAAGGAGAAGATGGATGCCGCAGCCCAGAATGCCGAGTGATACCTGCTACCTGATGCCGTTTCGTATGCGTCAACCGGCCAATGGGCTATTTAAACAGTCATTTTTTGATGGTGCGCCTGTGCACCTTTGATACTAGTACCGAAGTTTGTAATGCACTTTAAGTTCTTGATACACCTTGTGCTTCTTCTGAACGCTTAAATTTATCTACTTTTGAGCCCACTTGTTCTTGATATCCGATTTTCTTTATGGTTTCTTTTGTGAGACTCGGTTTCCGGGTCTTGTGGGTTTGACAGGTGGACTTTTCTCTAAGTCCCCAAGTCCCCAAGACCCGGATGTTTGGGTTTTTTGGGCTTAGTGACTAAGCAACTTTTATTTCTTTTTGCGAAATCCCAAGTCCCCGAAGCCCGAAATTCCGGGTCTGGGGTACACGGTCATCCAGAGAGAACAAGTTGCCTTGCGCGAAGCCCGAACCTAGAGCCGTTTCACATAGGTATTGAAGTTATGCTTGATAGACGTTGAGTTTCCGGCTATTAGCCCTGTACTCTGCATAACTTGCGGTTTAGATGACCCTTTTGACTATCTTGTACTATAAGCCGGCTTTCGCGTGGATATCATGTTGTTACATCTATACGAAAACAGGGTCAGGCAAGTCCCATTGGGCTTCATGGCTGATTGTAATCGTAAGCGAGCAAATCATGCCACTTTAGTGCGAGTCACATCGAGTTTAAGTAAGAAAAGTCAAGAAAATTTGGCTCCTTTGTCCGGTTATAAGATTGTAGCCGTACTCGTTTGCGAGTAATCGGCCCTTATAACTCATAGGCATCAAGGCCGGGTCATTGAGTTTGTAACTGTGCTATTCGAGCAATCAGCCCCCAAGACCTAAATATATGCAACGTACCAAGAGTGAAGAACATACGAATAACCACCTCTTTATTTGATATGAGAAAGTTAGGTCAGCAAGACGCCTCATTAAAAACCCATCCAGTCCCCAAGGCTACCCTAGATAGGAAAAGAGTGCGTCTGAAACCTGCTGCCTGTTACATCGTGCAATTTCACTTGCCAGTATAATCTATACTAAGTATAGTAGGGACGTAGCTGAGCCACGTTCCATGGTCTGTCTCTTTCTTGCATAGATGAAGTGGTATGAGCGGTGTCGTTAACTGTAGCCGACTCTTCCCTTGCGTCTATCAAGTAATATGACCCGTTGTGCAGACTCCGACTTATGATAAATGGTCCTTCCCATGGAGGTGATAACTTGTGTTTTCCTTCGTTTGACTGTACCAGGCGTAGAACCAGGTCTCCTTCCTGAAAGACCCGGGTTTTCACGCGCCGGCTATGATACCTCCGTAAATCTTGCTGATATATGGCTGATCTTTCCAGTGCTTGTTCCCTTTGCTCTTCTAACATATCTACGGCGTCCTGCCGGGTCTTCTCGTTCTCTACCTCGACGTAAGACGAGACTCGAGGCGAGTCATGGATGATATCACTCGGCAACACCGCCTCTACACCATAAACCATGAAAAACGGTGTCATCTGAGTGGATCTGTTAGGCGTTGTGTTGATACCCCAAACTACCGCAGGTAATTCTTCAACCCATGCACCAGCAGCTCTGATACATGGAACTCGCAAACGTGGCTTTAATCCGCGAAGCAATTCTTGATTTGCCCTGTCCACTTGTCCATTAGCCTGTGGATGGGCCACTGAAGCTACGTCAAGCCGGATTCCATTGTTACCACAAAATTTCTCCATCTCACCAAGGGACATATTGGTTCCATTGTCGGTAATTATACTATGGGGATACCCGAACCGATAGATAATCCTTTTCAGGAACTTGACTGTCGTAATTGCTTCACAGTTGGTAACTGGCATAACCTCAACCCACTTGGTAAACTTGTCAATGGCCACCAGGAGGTGCGTCTTTTTGCAAGGTGACATGTGAAAGGGGCCAACCATGTCCATACCCCAAACAGCAAACGACCAAGTTAACGGGATAGTCCGTAGTTCCATAGCCGGCACATGGGTTTGGCGAGCGTACCTTTGACATCCGTCACACCTTGCCACCAAGCGCTCCGCGTCTGCTAAGGCCGTGAGCCAAAAAAAACCATGTCGATAAGCTTTGGCCACAAGAGATCTTGTGGATGCATGATGCCCACAATCACCTTCATGGATTTCCTTGAGGATCTGTCGGCCTTCTTCTGGTGCTACACAGCGCAAAAAGACTCCTGCTGCACTTCTCTTGTATAACTCTCCATTGATGATAGAATATCCTTTTGCTCGCCTCAGAATTTGTCTTGCTAACACTTCCTGCTGTGGTAACTCGCCCCGTGATAGGTAAGCCAAGAACGGTTCTGTCCACTCGGGAACAGCACGCAGTGTGGCCACGAGTTCCAAATCCGGGTCTTGATTTGCCAGTTCTTCCTCAGACTCGGTTTTAACTGACGGTCGCCATAGTTCATCCAGGAAAACATTAGGTGGAACCGGCTCTCTGCGCGAGCCGAGTCTGGCGAGTGCGTCTGCGGCCTCATTTTTTCTTCTGTCTATGTGCTCCACCTCATACCCGGAGAAACACCCGGCAACTCTATCAACTTCTCTGCGGTATGCTGCCATAGTTGCATCTTTTCTATCCCATGTTCCTCAGACCTGCTGCACCACAAGGTCCGAATCTCCAAAGCATCGTATCCTCTTAACGTTCATTTCCTTGGCTACTTTTAAGCCGTGCAATAGGGCCTCATACTCGGCCACGTTGTTGGAACAATCAAAGTGAATCTGTAGCACGTAACTCAAT
The DNA here is from genome assembly GCA_028641055.1 of Alopecurus myosuroides. Lineage (NCBI taxonomy): Eukaryota > Viridiplantae > Streptophyta > Magnoliopsida > Poales > Poaceae > Alopecurus > Alopecurus myosuroides. The sequence continues at coordinate 191,950,573 of CM054061.1, forward strand.
TTGTCTCCCTTGGGTGATGTTAGCACTACTCCAGCTCCCGATCCCTCGTATTGCTTGGATCCATCAAAGTGCATGATCCAAGACTCGGAGTTTGGAGCCATGGTGGGCATGCCTGTGTGCGTCCAATCGTTAACGAAATCGACCAGAGCCTGAGATTTGATTGCTGACCTGGGCTCGTAGTTGATGTGATAATCCCCCATCTCTATCGCCCATTTGGCTATTCTTCCTGTTGCATCCGAGTTTCTGATGATGTCCGACATCGGTATCGAACTAACCACTGTTATGGGGTGTTCCTGGAAATACGGCTTCAGTTTCCGGCTGGCCATAAAGACCCCGAAAACCAGCTTTTGCCAATGCGGATAGCGCTGTTTTGCCTCTGATAATACCTCGCTGACGTAATAGACCGGTCTCTGAACCGGGTAACCTTTCCCATCCTCTTTACGTTCCACAACAACTACCGCGCTAACGGCTTGGGGTCCAACTGCTACATATAGCAACATGGGCTCTTTAGGACCTGGGGCCGCTAGGACTGGTGCTTCAGATAACTGCTTCTTTAGTGCCTCGAACGCTTCATCCGCCTCCTGATCCCACACGAATTTATCGGATTTCTTCAAGAGCCGGTACAAGGGTATTGCTTTTTCTCCGAGTCTGGATATAAATCGGCTCAAGGCTGCTACACAGCCCGTGAGCTTTTGGACATGCTTCAAATTTTCCGGCTTTTTCAAACTTTGGATAGCTTTGATTTTATCCGGGTTTGCCTCAATTCCTCTCTCGGAAACGATAAATCCGAGTAATTTCCCAGCTGGAACTCCGAACACGCACTTTGTCGGATTAAGCTTCATCTGATACCTCCTCAAGTTCTTGAACGTTTCCTTTAGATCATCGATAAATGTCTCCGTCTTCCTGGTCTTGATAACCACATCATCCACATAAGCGTGGACGTTGCGTCCGATTTGGTCCTCGAAGAACTTCTGAATACACCGTTGATAAGTTGCGCCAGCGTTCTTCAACCCAAATGTCATGGTTTTGTAACAGAAGGCCCCAAAAGGGGTTATAAATGATGTTTTATCCCAATCTTCCCTCTTGAGCTTGATCCGATGATACCCGGAATATGCATCTAGAAAGCATAATAGGTCACTTCCAGCCACTGCGTCTATGATCTGATCTATCCTTGGTAGCGCGAACGGATCCTTTGGGCAATGCTTGTTAAGACTCGTGTAATCAATGCACATCCTCCACTCATTGGTCTTTTTCATTACGAGAACCGGATTCGCTAACCAGTCCGGGTGAAATACTTCCATGATAAAGCCGGCTGTTAGCAAACGAGCAATTTCTTCTCCTATTGCTTTCCTTCTTTCCTCATTCATCTTCCTCAAGACCTGCTTCACGGGCCTGGACTTGGGATCTACGTGCAAGCTGTGCTCTGCCAATTCTGTGGGGATACCCGGCATGTCGCTGGGCGTCCAGGCAAACACATCCGCATTTGAACGGATAAACTCCACAAGTGCCTTCTCCTACTCGCTGTCCAAGTTAGACCCTATAGCAAACTGCTTAGAGGGATCACCCTCAACAAAAGCTATCATCTTGGTGTCCTGCGCTGCTTTGAATTTCGCTCTCTCATCTTCGGCATTCGGCCTTTTCAATGCTGTTCTGTCATCCGGGTCTACTTGAGACCGGTAATACTTGAGTTCCTCTTTTCTGCAAGCCTGCTCAGCCATTACTGAATCTCCTTCATCGCACTCAGCCGCTATATCCCGGCTTCCATGTATGGTGATGGTCTGCTTAGGACCCAGGATTTTTAGCTGTAAATACACATAACACGGCCTAGCCATGAATTTAGCATAAGACGGCCTTCCGAACAGCGCGTGATAGGGACTGCGCAACTTGACCACCTCGAAAGTGAGCCACTCAACTCAATAATTGTCCTTTGATTCTCCGAAAGCTACCTCCAAAGAGATTTTTCCCTCGGGGCACGCTGAGTGACCCGGCACTATCCCATGAAAAATTGTTGAGCTTCTGTGTAGCTGAGACTCCTTGAGACCCATGCGTAAAAAGGTTTCCCAATATAGGATATTGATGCTACTTCCACCGTCCATTAGGATCTTTTTCAACTCGTAACCATTAACTTGCGGTGCAACTACTAATGCTAAGACTCCCGGGTGTTCTATTCTTTTCGGGTGGTCTTTTCTGCTCCATGTTACGCCCTGCTCTGACCACCTCAGGTATCCTGGAACAGCCGAGGAAACCGAGTTTACCGCTTGCTTCAGTATCTTTTTATCCCTGTTAGAAGTTCCTGTAGTATGCACATGATATTGTCCTCTTGAATCGTAAGTACGTACCATGCCGATGAAGATGCTGATCCTGCCGATTGTCACGATAGATCCGGATTCGAGGTGATCCGACTCTGGCCCCCAGCCGGAATCGTCCACCATCTTCTCTCCTTCGCGGTCGGTGTAGATCTTGTCGATGACAAGATTCTCCATGTTCTTCCGAGCTTCTCCCGTGATGTAAACACCTTTGGACGCGGGCCCCACGGTGGGCGCCAACTGTCGTGGGATAATCACGACAGACGTTACCGGGGGTAACTTATCTTGGGGCAAGACGACACTGGTGTTTGGGAGAGGGTTTAGCTCGGAGGAAAACATGATGATATGCGATCTGGTAGCCGGCAAGCAAGTCGCCGAGTCTCCGATCTCGATATATTAATCTCAACTCTCGTGTTACACTGGATACTCGATACCTAGCGATATTGCTCGAACTCTTGGTCCCTCAACCTAACCTAGGGGCCGGCTTATAAAGCATCCGGACCCCTGGCCTGTTCTCCAAGGCGTACCCTGAGTCCTACCCGGACACTGCTTACAAAACCCTAAACTTCCTTACCGGAACCCACAATCCGGGTTACCAGGCCTACGATCTTGGGCCTTCTAGAAGCTCATTTATCCTTAGCCGGATCTTTACGCAGCGTCCTTTGGGCCGAGTTACACCTTGGCGTTGGGCTACCGGGTTATCATCCCTCCATCAGATGCCATGACAACTCAATATGGAGAGGAGAGAGATAGTCATGGGAGATAGAGTATGGATATGAGTTTTCCCTATCTCACCGTCGAGTGCGGTCGATGAGCCTTGCTGCCTACGTAACCTATGTGTTCAAACACTCCTAAACCTTTCAAAAGTTTGGAGGAAAAGGGGTATGTCCGAACAAAATTTAGAAATTTGTCCGTCTGGTGGTACCCTTGGATTTTAATTATATGGACTCTAAATGGGTAGATGGGGTGTTTTGGGGGTGGCCTTGGAATTGCACACGCGGTGGACAAAACTTACATAATTTTATTTTAAAAATTCAAGATATACATTCTTTTAGATAAAGGCGCGAAGATGTGTAGATTTTTTGGATAAACTTAGTAGTAGGTTTGATTGGCAGGAAACTCCAGACGGTCAATGCAAATATTCTAAAAACTATTTGGCATCTAGGTTTTATCCGACGGTCATGGGTGTTCTAATATTCGTGCTTCTCTATTTTTCCCTCACCACGTTGTACTTTGTACACCTTTCTCTCCGTATAGTGGACAAGATGTACCCGTAAACTTTTGATGCCCCCTCTCCCTACCACTCGTGTCCCACTCCCAATCCCCTCTCTTTTCCCCTCGCCGGCACCGGAGATGATGGATGCTACGAGCCACCATCATACAGGTACTGCACCGGCTCTAATCTCCCCGGTTCGTGCTTCAAGACCCCATTCTTGCCGTCTTCGCATGCAGGTTTTACGCCACAGACGAGATGGCATAGCTCGGTACGCTCGCCGGCCTTATGTCGTCGGCGTGCCTCGCAGTAGTGGGTCCCACCTATCCGTGTGATATGTCTCCAACATATCTATAATTTCTGATGCTCCATGATAATATTATGCCAATTGCTACATGTTTTCTCCCTTCTTTATAGCATTTTTACACATTTTCCGGGACTAACCTATTAACAAGATGCCAAGTGCCAGTTCCCTGTTTTCTGCTGTTTTTTATTTCAGAAAAGTTGTTGTGGAAATATTCTCGGAATTGGACCCCACAAACCCGAAGTTCCTATTTTCCCCGTAAGCATCCAGAAGACCGATGAGGAGACGGCGAGGGGCACCATGGGGCCCACACCATGGGGTGGCGCCCCCTCCCCCTTGGCTGCACCAGGGGGTGGTGTGGGGCCCCCAGGGCTCCACCACCTCTGCCCTTTCGCCTATTTATTTCCCCCGGATGGAAAACCCTAGATACCTGATAAAAAATCCCGAAAAGTTCCGCAGCCACCGTCATCGTCAACCCTATATCAGGGCGGTTCTGAAGCTGTCTTCGGCACCCCGCCGGAGAGGAAATCATCACCGAAGGCCTCTACATCACCATGCCCTCCTCCGGGCTGATGCGTGAGTACGTCACCCTTCGACTACGGGTCCATAGCAGTAGCTAGATGGTTTTCTCCTCCTCATATGCCTCCATGTCTAGATCTCGTGAGCTGCCTAACATGATCGAGATTGATCTTATGTAACTCTATGTGTTGTATTTGATGGGATCCGATGAATATTGAAGTTATGCCAAGTTGATTATAGTCTTTATTGCATATGTTATTTGTGATCTTGCCTACTTTCCGTTGCTAGTGGCCGCTCTGGCCAAATAGTTGCTAGTGACTCCAAGAGGGAGTATTTATGCTCGATAGTGGGTTCATGCCTCCTTTTCGCATGTGCTCAAGTGACAGAAAAGTGACGGGAGAGGATGTGTTGTTGCCACTAGGGAGAAAACAGCGGTGAGAGTGCCCGCGGTACAATCATTGCTTACATTACACACATTGTTTAATGCAGTTATCTGTTGCTTGCAACTTAATACCTAAGGGGGTACGGATGATAACCTGAGGGTGGATTATTAGTCATAGATGCAGTCGGATTACGGTCTATGTATATTGTTGTAATGCCCGCACTAAATATCATAGTAGTCATCATGTCATGAATGTGCACTACGGTGCAACCTTTATTTGTCAATTTCCTAGCTGTAATTTGTTCACCCAACATGCTATCTTTTATGGAGAGACACCACTAGTGAACCTATGAACCCCGGTCCATTTTCTTACACTGTTAAACAAACCACCACAATTTTCTGCTTTCTTTACTTACTGCAAGGATACACCATTTTCAACACTATACGTCTAATCTTTGTTTTCACCAAGACCAGTGAGATTGACAACCTCACTGTACCGTTGGGACGAAGTATTTTGGTTATGTTGTGTGCAGGTCTCACGTTGTTGCGGACATTGGTGAGCCATCACCACCGTCAGTGGCATCAACCTTCCGAAGGTCCTCTTTCTCCTACTGGATTGATAACTTTGGTTCTTAACTAAGGGGAAAACTCCTACCGATGTGCTCATCACACCCTCCTCTTCAGGCAAGGGGAGTCTCTCACTCTCAACCTCTTTATTTTGTTTATTGTCTTGTTTTTATTTTTGTTTTGTTTTGCTTCTCTTTATGAGAAACAGCAAAAAAATAGTTTACTTTATAGCATAGAAAGCAACTCAAGTATTTTCAAGTGAAGCATTCACTTGCTATTTTTGCTTTATCATGCTTGCTATCAATGTTTGATGTCTTTGAAACTAGATCTTTTAGGCAAGGTGGGTTCACGGATGAACAACAAAAACATTATAAGGAACACCGCTTGTCACAAAAAGGGATACACTTATGGGACCAAATTAATAAATTGCATGACTATGCTAAAAACTTGTGCTCTATTTATAATGTTACTTATTGCATTGATAAATCTTGCTTCTGTAGGAGGTATAAACACCTCCCTTTTCAATGTGAGTATAATGATGATGTTACCATATATTCTTATGTTAAGTGAAATTATGAATTATATGATGTGGAACAAATTGAAGAATTTATTTCTTGGAAGGGTGCTTTCGAAATTGCTTATTTACTTGAAAGTATTGATGATGCACCTTATAAATATGAGATTTATGCTATACTTGAATATTGCTTTGATAATTACAAGGATCATAATTACTACATAATGGAATATCTTAATAAATGTTCTAAACCTAAGGAAGAGACTAATGCCTTGCAGGAGCCTATGGAAGAAAAAATTGCTGAACCTGGAAGCTCATTGGATGAAAAAGAGGAGGAGAGTGATGATCAAGAGGAGGAAGAATGGAGCTACCCATGTTTACCTCCCAATGATAGTAACTCTTTAACTCATATTTGTGATGATCCTATTGATTCATTTGAAATATGTCTTTTCGATGAAATTGATACTTGCTATACCTGTGACCTTGATACTACTATGAATGAAACTTGTGAGAATGATATTGCTACAGTTATTTATGATAATAAATGCTACTTGGATAAATCTTATGATAATGTTGTTGATGATGGTCCTATGTTACTTGATGTTATAATATGTAATGCTACTGAAAATAGGATTGATATAATGTGTCCTATACCTTTTAAGAGTGACGAATCATTTTGTTTTTCTATAGATAAAAGTGGGAAAGAAGAGGTCTTTACTTTTAATTTTGATCCCATTGTTTTTTAGCTTGATATGAATTGTGTGCTTTTAGACCACGAAAAACATGCTTTATGTGATAATTATGTTGTTGAGTTTGTTCATGATGCTACTGAAAATTATTATGAGAGAGGAAAATATGGTTGTAGGAATTTTCATGTTACTAAAATACCTCTCTTTTTGTTGAAAGTTTTGAATTTGCTGTTGTTCTACCTTCCCATGATCTCTAGTTTGAGCTTCTTTAATTTATTTATTTACAAGATTCCTATGCATAGGAAGTGGTTTAGACTTAAATTTGTTTTACATTTTCTTCACGATGCTCTGTTTTTCTTCAATTCTTATTTCTTATGTGAGCATCAACGTGATTCCACTTTTCTATGCCTAGTTGAAAGGCGTTAAAGAAAAGCGCTACCGGGAGGCAACCCGTTTTAATTCTCTGTTTTCAACCCGTTTTCCTTCGTTTTCTTTTGTGTGCTTTGCACCTGGGTGTTGTCTATTTCCTTGGTAACCCCGTTGTATCTTTTCTTTTGTGTTGTTGTTGATCCAAGTAAAGTATCTAGTGGAAAGTTGAGGCTATATTTCGGATTTCTGCGCAGGAAACAGATTTCTGCTGTCCACTGTTTATTCTGTATAAAATCACAGAAAATTCAAAATGACCTGAGTTTTTTTGTGCATAATCCTAGGCTGTATACGCAATTTTCCTTAGTTGACCACTTTTTGATTAGAGCAACAGAAGATTTTGGAAAAAAAAATCATCTTTACCTGCTGTCCTGTTTTGATAGATTTCTGCCAACAATTGCATTTGTATCTTAATCGCTTTCTTTTAGTGTTCTTTTGAGAAAAAGAGTTTTAAGATAAGTTGTGACAGTATCTAATGTGCTTTTGAGTGTTAGACATGTGTTGAAACTGAACCATGTGAATTTATTATTTTGATTTCACTAACGTTGCTAATGAAGATTGTGAGAAGTTTGGTGTGAAGGAAGCTTTCAAGGGTCAAGAGAAGAGGATGATATGATGTGATCAAGAAGAGTGAAAAGCCTAATCTTGGGGATGCCCCGGTGGTACATCCCAGCAAATTCCAAAAAGACGCAAGCATCTAAGCTTGGGGATGCCCAAGGCATCCCCTTCTTCATCAACAAATTATCAGGTCACTTCTAATGAAACTATATTTTTATTCGGTCACATCTTATGTGCTTTACTTGGAGCGTCTTTTATTTTTTCTTTCAGTTTGTTTTTATTTTTTCAACAAGCTTGGTTGTACCCTAGCATTCTTTTATTGGAGAGTGACACACTCCGCTTTTTCATGGGAATACTTTGCATTCTTAATCTTTGTCTGGCTGTTGTATTTATTTAGCTCCTGTTTTGCATGCATCTCTTGTTAGAGCTGTTAGTTTTAGTAGTGTTCTGTGAGTACTCTCATGTTTGCTTGATGTATCATAAAGAGTATTTTTTTTAAACATATCTTGTATGGTGCTTGTTGGGAGAAAGAAACTGTTGCTTAAAGTAGAATTTATAACAGTGCAAGTAGAAGCTTGTATAGACTGTTGCTAGAACTTTTTTATGCCATGCTAAATGTTATTTTAGTTCTAAAGCATTTTGATGTTGATTAGCATGAATAGCCTCAAATAGCTGAGAGAGTTTAATATGTCATTGAAAGATTCATGAGTTGTTCTTGTCATAAGGAAGCATAAATTTATGGTATTCTCTTTCGAATGTTTTATTTGGTTGACTTGGTGCATGCTCACACCATGTTTATGACTATGAACCAGTCACGAATAGCCTCCATGACCACTTAGTTTTTGAACTATGATACCGCTTATGCTTTAATTAATGATGCTTATGTCGCTATGCATGATTATGGCTCTTATGCTCTCTTGATTTGACGCTCCCGGTCTTTTTCTATCCTCCACCTGTACTGAGTATGAGCTCTACTCGTGCATCCAACTCCCTTAAACCAAAAAATTTTCCCATTGTGTCCACCATACCTACCTACATGTGGTATTTAACTGCCATTCCAAGTAAATTGCTCATGTGTTACCTTTAAAACCTTCAAAATTACTCCTCCTTTATGTTACTGTTTTTGCTCATGAGAACATCAATAGTGAATCTTTATCCCACTTGTTGATCGGATTTCACACACTGGATTAGTGGCTTCATCCGCTTATCCAAATGATAGAAGATCTGGCAGCTGGGTTCCCAGCCCCAAATTAATGCACACAAAATCTCTTCAGTATTTTTGCCCCCGATTTATCAGTCAAAGAATAATTGTGTAAACAAAAGATAAAGATGGATGACCTTCTACCCAGATGCATCCTTCACATGGGAGCCGCTCTTGTGAATCCAGTTGGCTTGTGACGTACTGTATTTTCTGTTTACCATCCGTTGACATTAGCATACATCTCCCAAAATATAGACACTCCTCCATAGTATGTGATTGTTGGCAGGCACCCGAGGATTCGGTTAGCCATGGTTTGTGAAAGATGGATGGGAGGAGTGTCAAACTTTTAATACCTTTGTTTAATGAAATAAAAAGCTCTAGCACATGAGTGATCCCTGCTTCCTTCCGCGAAGGGCCTTTCTTTTACTTTTATGTTGAGTCTCCATCTTCTAACTTTATGCACAGTTGAGAGAGCATTTTTGTCATTCTTAGTTCTATGTGCATTGTCCCATAAACATCAATAATTGCTTCATGATGTGATATTATTTGTTCTTAAATTATTTGCTCTAGTCTTCCTCATAAACTTTGAAGGTGTCCTGGCATTTATGTTTTGCCTCACTCTTAAGGACTAGCGAAATATCACTTTGCCATGCTTTCTCTATACCTGAAACAAACGTTTATCTTTATTTGCATTATTACTCATGATCCTTTATTTGAGATACTCTTCATGATGAAAAGTGATTGCTTTGCTTTATTATTAAAGTTCTATTATCATGTTTTTGTTTGAAGTTATATGATCTCAGGTTGCATATGCCTTTACATTTTTATGATCAAGATTATGTTAGTAGCATGTCACCCCAGAAATTATTATTTTATCGTTTACCTACTCGAGAATGAGTAGGAACTAAGCTTGGGGATGCTTGATACGTCTCCAACGTATCTATAATTTCTGATGCTCCATGATAATATTATGCCAATTGCTACATGTTTTCTCTCTTCTTTATAGCATTTTTACACGTTTTCCGGGACTAACCTATTAACAAGATACCAAGTGCCAGTTCCCCGTTTTCTGCTATTTTTGATTTCACAAAAGTTATTCTGGAAATATTCTCGGAATTGGACCCCACAAAGCCCAAAGTGCCTATTTTCCCCGGAAGCATCCAGAAGACCGAAGAGGAGACGAAGAGGGGCACCAGGGGGCCCACACCATGGGGTGGCTGGTGTGGGCCCCCCAGGGCTCCACCGCCTCTGCCCTTTCGCCTATTTATTCCCCCGGGATGGAAAACCCTGGATACCTGATAAAAAATCCCCGAAAAGTTCCGCAGCCGCCATCATCATCAACCCTAGATCAGGGGGTTCTGAAGTTGTCTCTGGCACCTTGCCGGAGAGGAAATCATCACCGGATGCCTCCACATCACCATGCCCGCCTCCGGAGTGATGCCTGAGTAGTTCATCCTTGGACTACGGGTCCATAGCAGTAGCTAGATGGTTGTCTCCTCCTCATATGCCTCCATGTTTACATCTCGTGAGCTGCCTAACATGATCGAGATTGATCTTATGTAACTCTATGTGCTGTGTTTGCTGGGATAAGATAAATATTGAACTTATGCCAAGTTGATTATAGTCTTTTTTGCATATGTTATTTGTGATCTTGCATGCTTTCCGTTGCTAGTGGTTTCTCTGGCCAAGTAGTTGCTAGTGACTCCAACAGGGAGTATTTATGCTCGATAGTGGGTTCGTGCCTCCTTTTCGCATGTGCTCGAGTGACAGAAACGTGACGGGGAGGATGTGTTGTTGCCACTAGGGAGAAAACAGCGGTGAGAGTGCCTGCGTGTACAATCATTGCTTACATTACACACATTGTTTAATGCAGTTATCTGTTGCTTGCAACTTAATACCTAAGGGGGTTCGGATGATAACCCGTGGGTGGATTATTAGTCATAGATGCAGTTGGATTACGGTATATGTATATTGTTGTAATGCCCGTAGTAAATATCATAGTAGTCATCATGGCATGAATGTGCACTACGGTGCAACCTTTATTTGTCAATTGCCCAGCTGTAATTTGTTCACCCAGCATGCTATCTTTTATGGAGAGACACCACTAGTGAACCTATGAACCCCGGTCCATTTTCTTACACTGTTAAAGAAACCACCACAATTTCCTACTTTCTTTACTTACTGCAAGCATACACCATTTTCCACACTATACCTCTAATCTTTGTTTTCAGCAAGAACCGGTGAGATTGACAACCTCACTGTACTGTTGGGACGAAGTATTTTGGTTGTGTTGTGTGCAGGTTTCACGTTGTTGCTGACACTGGTGAGCTATCACCACCGTCAGTGGCATCAATCTTCCGAAGGTCCTTTTTCTTCTACTGGATTGATAACCTTGGTTCTTAACTAAGGGGAAAACTCCTACCGCTGTGCTCATCACACCCTCCTCTTGGGGTATCCCAACGAGTGCAAGATCTGCACCATCGGCGTGCCACGCTGTAGTGGGTCCCACATGTGCATGCCACGCTCGACGGCTGGAAGAGGAGCGACAACTCACATCCATAAGTGAGGAGGCAATGTGGAGGCAGAATTGCTCTTCCACTGCTATGGGGATTCTTATAATAATCGACTTGCTCTTCCATTTTTTTTAGCCTTTATTTTTCTAGCACATACTAGTGATTTATCTTCCATTCTGTTCTATTCGGCCTCTATGTTTTTTTTAACACAATCTGGTCTAGACCCTATATGTGTGGTGGAACAAATAGGTCCAAATCCGGAAAGCCATTTTGGCTCTGGAGCTTGGTGTTTTAAACGAAAAAACAAAAGAAATGTTTAATTTTTTTTAGAAATTTATTTAAAAAAGTGTGGATTTTAAGTATGTTTCATCTTATAAGCATGCAAAATTACAATGTGAAAATCCTTTTATTATGAACTACACAAAAATGACAAAATCTAAACCTTTAAAAATGTTTACTATTCACTATACTCATATCTGTATATATTTTTTCTGTAAATAAAAATAAAAAGTACATAGAACTGAAATTTTACATGTTTGTGGAAGACATCATTGAGAACAACCATGATTTTTTTTTTAAACATTAAATTGGAAATTAACTTTTATTCAAACAGAGAGATCACCGATGCGAAGGAGCACATAATCTCCACTCGTCCAAATCCAGTTAATGTACTGAAAAAATGAATGTGATGTTAATTCCTAGTCTCCACACTAATTTCTTACATCCAATTAAGTTAGATGTTCATTCATACATACAATTAATTTGGCAATATAAAACTAATCACAATATTTTTTGTAGGTGGCCGAATGAGTGAGAAATAATGCAATAAGGGAAGAGGAGAGGGTACGATATATAAAGTGGCAGAGAACATTGTATGAGAGGTTGAAGCAATTGAGAGTGTCCTTTTGCAAAATATATGCATGGATCCCAAAACAAATGTAGGAAATGAATTGCCTAAGCCAAGATCTAGACGGTCGCATGTGTAGGAATCTCCCTAGCATCCATCGCTCATGGGCAACAACGACCATTGGGAACGGGATGTGGCGGCAACTCGATTGGGAGAGAGGGGGGGGGGGGGGGAGAGCAAATCGGACAAGATAGAGAAGTGAGGAGATATACCGTGGATAGGGTTTTTCTTTCCCCTATCTCACTATCGAGTGGCTCCATTGGACCCTGCTGCCTATGTAACGGGTATATTTTGGAAGAAAAATGGGGGTGTACTGATAAAATATGGAGAATTTGTCCATTTAGTGAATCCCTTGGGATGTAATTATTTCCTAGACCCCAGATGGATAGACGGGGTGGTTTGGGGATGCTTTTTGGGTTGCACTTGCAATGGACGAAAAATACACGGTTATATTTTTTGAAATTAAATGTGTATAGAGTTTTTGGATAAAAGTATAAGAGCATATGCACCACTACCCCCAAAGACCCATGTAAGTCCCAATGGGGGTTCGGACAGAAAATTCAACCCTATTGTAGGCTTAGTTCAAGTTTTAATTGTATTATAAATTTTAGTTACATTTCGTTGTAACATGTCAAGCCAGCTCAAATATGCGAATGTTCGAATTAAAAAAAAACATTCGAGAACGTCGTCGGGACAATCTTATTGTACCGAACATGTGTCCTACACCCCAGAGCGGATATATTTTTGGGATTGCCTATGTGTCAGTCGACTGAGATTTAGCAAAACCGTATATTTTTCTAGGTGCCCGACAAAATTTGGATGGGACAGATTAAGATGCTCTAAAAAGATATGTAAAATTTCGGATAAGCGTTCACCAGATGGCGTCTCTTCGCCCTCCGGGTCCAGGCCGCTTTCGGCGTTTTGTGTTGTTGGCTCGGTCGTCCTCCGGGCCGACTTCGCCACCCCCACCCACACCGCCCCACGTCCACGAACTCCCAAACTCCCCGTGCTGACGAACCCTGTCCTGTGTAAATCCTGCGCGTGCAGCGCCAATCGCCCAATCGTCTCTTATCAGTGATTAAGGCTGGTGCCAATGCACCGCCCACTATTCACGGGCTATAGTCCCTGCCACGTCATCTTCTCTCACCACTATAGCCCCACTATCACAGGCACGGTGCCAGTGCACGGGCTATAGCCCGGGCTGTAAGATTCTCTCTCTGCCACATCAGCTTTTCTCTCTCCTCCACGTCAACACATATTTTTGAAACGAAAACATTACAAATAATGCAAGGAAATAATTTTATTGAACTAAAATTGTTACCGATTACATACTAATTAATAAAATTGCATAATAAATTGTAAAAATTACATAAAAATTAAAAAAATCTAATCCTCGTGCTCGTCGTCGTCGTCGTCATCCTCTAGCAGCCCTAGGTCTTTTTCCACTATCTGTAGGGCCTTGCCATGTTTGCGCTTTTCATCTTCGGTCATGCCGGCGGTTGAGCGGTCTTGCAATTTGTTATATTGCTTCAGTAGCTTAGACCTCAATAAAACTTGATACATTTTCGTCATTCCGAAGCCTGCACTTGATCCCTCGCTGGACGCTTCCTTCTCCTTCTTCTTTCCCTTGCGAAACGCGGCCTTGGCCTTATCGCGGCCAGGAGGACGCGGCTCCTCCTCCGTCGCGTCGCTAGAGCTGTACTCACCTCCGACCCCCAGACGGGTTCTCTTGGAACTGGAGTCAGTCCCACTACCTTTCCCATGTTGTGCTTTCCACTTCGCTTCCTTGCGAACAGCTTCCCACCACTTGAAGCGTTTGAAAGGCTGAGTCACTCTAGGGTCATTTGCGTACCTCGTCAGTGCCGCTTCCATGACCATTGCATCGTCTGCTCCACTCTGACGTACCGCTTCTTCTTGGATGTGGTATCCATTGAACAAGGACACCTCACGGTTGTAGACGTTCCAGTGATCCTTCAGTTGCTTCGCGGTCCTATGGCGGGCAGGATCGGCGGTAGAGTTGAACGTCTTCGCTATTCCACCCCAAAAACTTTCGCCGGTCTTGCTATTGCCACGGCGAGAGTCCTTGGAGTTGAAAATCCAAGCATTCACCTGCAACGAAATAGATATTGTCTTAGTGAAAAATCCAAACAAAAACCAACTCCGAAATAAACATGTCACGGGTAAGAAAATTACCAGTTTTTCCTCGTCCGCACTTTTCCACTCGACCCTCTTTGGACGCGTTGGTACCAGTGTTTCCGCGGCATCGGACCCGTCGCTTGGAGCAGTGCCATCTGGAGCAGACGATAGAGGTGGTTGCTGATACGGAGGAGGTGGTTGCTGATACGGTGGAGGTGGAGCGTATGAACCGTATGGATATGGAGGTGGAGGTGGAGCGTAAGAACCATATCCCGTAGGAGGGTACGGAGGAAGTGGACTCCCGCTACCTGTAGGTGGAGGTGGAGGTGGTGGTGCGTAAGCATACGGAGGATGCTGGTATGAACCATATCCCGTAGGAAGCGGACCATATGGCCCCGGAGGTGGTGTGTGGGAGGGGTACAACACTCGTGGATACGGCGAAGAACCGGTATCCGACCGACGATGTGTGGGAGAGAAATCTTCTATGTGAGTAGGTTGTGACCCGTCGGACTGCAAGAGATCCGTGAACGAGGTGTTATCTGGAGTCCAACCCGACATGGCGGAGATGGTATGAGAGAAAGAGAGGAGGGGAATGGTGTGAAGAGAAGTGCTGGATGTGGGGGGGTATTTATAGGATTGGAGGTGCAAATTTGAGTGAAAAAAAATTTTTTTTTTTTTTTTTACAGCCAGCCACGCTCCCCCCAACGGCTAGCTGACGTGGACCAATGGGGGGGCGCCACGTCAGCTAGCCGTTGCCCCCAACGGCTCCCTGCCTACCGCCCCTGCCTACCGCCCCTACCCTGCCAACGCGCCGCCCGAGCCTCTCTCCCTCTCGCCCGCGCTTACCGCCCCTCCCCCCCCCCTACCGCCCGGCCAACGCGGGCGGTAAGCCGCGCGCTACCGCCCTAACGGCGGGCGCCCCGGCTCCCGCCCGCCGACGCCTACCGCCCCGGCCTCCCGCCTCCTCTCGCCCGCGTTGAGGCGGTAGCGGCGCTACCGCCCCCCCTTATCTCCTCCACTGGCACCAGCCTAATTAGACAACGGCAGGTGCACTGCACCACAGCTTCGCCCGGCCACGCGAACTCGACCATCGTGGCGTCGGTCGTTGCTCGATGGTACACGGCGCCGCCGCGCACTACCTATCTGAATTGGCACTAGCAAATGGGCCGGTGGCGCGCGCTTGCATCCCATCATGGCGAGACGTATCTCGCAGGCTGAAGCCAAAAAAACAATTAAAAGGCAAATCTTTTGTCGCTTCAAAAAAAAAAGTATCTCGCAGGCTGACGGGACTTCTTCTTGTGGCGGGTGGATCCATCCATCCAAGGGCAGCGTAAAACTTGGCGCACACACTCGATCACCAACGCACGCACGGCCGGCGGCATCAGCCGCTGAGTCTCTCAGCGACCCGGAGGACGGGTCTTCATGCCGCGGATGTTTGTCGAATCTCTGCGCTAGCTTTTCGCGCACGTGCCCCTGATTTTGAAGAAACTGGACTGCTAGCGGCGAATCCTTCCGTTAGTGCATGAACGACGACGCAGTCCGCATGCGTGAAATTTTATAGAAATAACCTTTTAGCACAGTAATTTTACACTCTAACCCCACGAAATCAAAATTTTCCGAAAATAACTGTCGAGACATCGTAACAGGGTTCATAGACGGGGGTGCCATGAGGCCTACAGGTAAAAGACGTGAGGGGACGTGGTAGTATGATAACCAGGGACACAAAAGTTTACCCAGGTTCGATACGTCGCAATTAGGCGGCGTTTCTACTCCTGCAATCTCACTAAATCAGGACTGAAGTCTGAAATATACAAAGTACAATGTAAGTTGGATTGCTAACACGATGAGGATCAGTGTCGTGGGATAATCACGGCAGACGTTACCAGGGGTAACTTATCTTGGTGCAAGACGACACAGGTGTTTGGGAGAGGGTTTAGCTCGGAGGAAAACATGATGATATTCGATCTGGTAGCCGGCAATCAAGTCGCCGAGTCTCCGATCTCAAGATAATAACTCAACTCTCGTGTTACACTGGATATTCGATATTCAGGCGATATTGCTAGAACTCTTAGATCTCTCTCAACTGAATTTAGGGGCCGGTTTATAAAACACCCGAACCCCCTGGCTTGCCCTCCAAGGCGCACCCTGAATCCTGTCCGGACACCGCATACAAAACCCTAACTTTCCTTACCGTAACCCGCAACCCGGGTTACCAGGCCTACGAACTTGGGCCTTCTAGAAATTCATTTATCTTTAGCCGGATCTTGCGCAGCGTCCTTTGGGCCGGGTTACACCTTGATGTTGGCCTACCGGGTTATCATCCCTCCATTAGTAGTCCCCAGAATAACTTGGGCTTCTCAGCATCCTCCTTGAAGCGCTCGCTATTCCCTGTAAAATTATCAAACTCACAAATTCATGAAGGCCGAGTTAAATTGCTTTGATAAACAGCTAGGCCTAACTCTATGGTGGCCATATAATAACCCGGCTTTCTCCAAATCCCTTGCTTAGCTCTCCGGGCCAACACCCTGATAAAAATGTCAAAGATCCGGCTTACTTTACTCGATAACTGATCCTGATGTTGCGGAGAAGATCTCTTTCTTATGTCTATCCGGATATCCCGTCCAGCACTTAAGGCATATCTCGCAAAATCCGTTGCATAGATGAAGTGGTGCGAGCGGTGTCGTTAACTGTAGCCGACTCTTCCCTTGCGTCTATCAAGTAATATGATCCATTATGCAGATTCCGGCTTATGATAAACGGTCCTTCCCATGGTGGTGATAACTTGTGTTTTCCTTCGTTTGACTGTACCAGGCGCAGAACCAGGTCTCCTTCCTGGAAGACCCGGGTTTTCACGCGCCGGCTATGATACCTCCGTAAATCTTGCTGATATATGGCTGATCTTTCCAGGGCTTATTCCCTTTGTTCTTCTAACATATCTACGGCGTCCTGCCGGGTCTTCTCGTTCTCCACCTCGACGTAAGCTGATACTCGAGGTGAATCATGAATAATATCACTCGGCAACACTGCTTCCGCACCATAAACCATGAAGAATGGTGTCATCTGAGTAGATCTGTTAGGTGTAGTGTTGATACCCCAAACCACGGAAGGTAGTTCTTCAACCCATGCGCCCGCAGCCCTGATGCAAGGGACTCGCAGCCGTGGTTTTAGTCCACGAAGCAACTCTTGGTTTGCCCTCTCCACTTGTCCATTGGCCTGTGGATGAGCCACTGATGCTACGTCAAGCCGGATTCCATTGTTGCCACAGAACTTCTCCATCTCGCCAAGGGACATGTTGGTTCCATTGTCGGTAATTATGCTATGTGGATACCCGAACCGATAGATAATTCTTTTCAGGAACTTGACTGCTGTAACTGCCTCACAATTGGTAACTGGCATAACCTCAACCCACTTGGTAAACTTATCAATAGCCACCAAAAGATGTGTCTTCTTGCACGGCGACATGTGAAAGGGACCAACCATATCCATACCCCAAACAGCGAACGGCCAAGTTAACGGAATAGTCCGTAATTCCATAGCCGGCACGTGGGTTTGGCGAGCGTACCTTTGACATCCGTCACACCTTGCCACTAAGCGCTCCGCGTCTGCTAGAGCCGTGAGCCAGAAGAATCCGTGTCGATAAGCTTTGGCCACAAGGGATCTTGTGGATGCATGATGCCCACAATCACCTTCATGGATTTCCTTAAGAATCTGTCGGCCTTCTTCTGGTGCTACGCAGCGCAAAAAGACTCCCGCTGCACTTCTCTTGTATAACTCCCCATTGATGATAGAATATCCCTTTGCTCGCCTCAAAATTTGCCTTGCTAACACCTCCTGCTGTGGTAACTCGCCTCGTGATAGGTAGGCCAAAAACGGTTCTGTCCACTCGGGAACAGCGCGTACAGTGGCCACGAGCTCCAAATCCGGGTCTTGATTTGCCAGTTCTTCCTCAGACTCGGTTTTAACTGATGGTCGCCATAATTCATCCAGGAAGACGTTAGGTGGAACCGGCTCTCTGCGCGAGCCGACTCTAGCGAGGGCGTCTGCTGCCTCATTCTTTCTTCTGTCTATGTGCTCCACCTCATACCCGGAAAAACATCCTGCAACCCTATCAACCTCTCTGTGGTATGCTGCCATAGTTGCGTCCTTTCTATCCCAAGTTCCTGATACCTGCTGTACCACAAGGTCCGAATCTCCAAAGCATCGTATCCTCTTAATGTTCATCTCCTTGGCTACCTTTAAGCCATGCAATAGGGCCTCATACTCGGCCACGTTGTTGGAACAATCAAAGTGAATTTGTAGCACGTAACTCAATTTGTCTCCTTTGGGTGATGTTAGCACCACTCCAGCTCCTGATCCCTCGTATTGCTTGGATCCATCGAAGTGCATGATCCAAGGTTCGGAGTTTGGAGCAATGGTGGTCATGCCTGTGTGTGTCCAGTCATTAACGAAATCGACCAAAGCCTGAGATTTAATTGCTGACCTGGGCTCGTAGTTGATGTGATAATCCCCCATCTCTATCGCCCATTTGGCTATTCTTCCTGTCGCATCCGAGTTTCTGATGATATCCAACATTGGTATCGAACTAACCACTGTTATGGGGTGTTCCTGGAAATACGGCTTCAGTTTCTGGCTGGCCATAAAGACCCCGAAAACCAGCTTTTTCCAATGCGGATAGCGCTGCTTTGCCTCTGATAATACCTCGCTGACGTAATAAACCGGTCTCTGGACCGGGTAACCTTTCCCATCCTCTTTACGCTCCACAACAACTACTGCACTAACGGCTCGGGGGCCCGCTGCTACGTATAGTAACATAGGCACTTTAGGACCCGGGGCCGCTAGGACTGGTGCTTCAGATAGCTGCTTCTTTAGTGCCTCGAACGCCTCATCCGCCTCTTGATCCCACACGAATTTATCGGATTTCCTCAAGAGCCGGTACAAGGGTATTGCTTTTTCTCCGAGTCTGGATATAAATCGGCTCAAGGCTGCTACGCAGCCCGTGAGCTTTTGAACATGCTTCAAATTTTCCGGCTTTTTCAGACTCTGGATAGCTTTTATTTTATCTGGGTTTGCCTCGATTCCTCTCTCGGAAACGATAAAGCCGAGTAATTTCCCAGCTGGAACTCCAAATACGCACTTTGTCGGGTTAAGCTTCATCTGATACCTCCTCAAGTTCTTGAACGTCTCCTTTAGATCGTCGATAAATGTCTCCGCCTTCCTGGTCTTGATAACCACATCATCCACATAAGCATGGACGTTGTGTCCAATTTGGTCCTCGAAGCACTTCTGAATACACCGTTGATAAGTTGCGCCAGCGTTCTTCAATCCAAATGTCATGGTTTTGTAACAAAAGGCCCCAAAAGGGGTTATAAATGATGTTTTCTCCCAATCCTCCCTCTTGAGCTTAATCTGATGATACCCGGAATACGCGTCCAGAAAGCATAATAGGTCACTTCCAGCTACTGCGTCTATGATCTGATCTATCCTTGGTAGTGCAAACGGATCCTTTGGGCAATGCTTGTTGAGACTCGTAAAATCAATGCACATCCTCCACTGATTGGTCTTTTTCATCACGAGAACCGGATTTGCTAACCAATCCGGGTGAAATACTTCCATGATAAAGCCGGCTGTCAACAGCCGAGCAATTTCTTCTCCTATAGCTTTCCTTCTTTCCTCATTCATCTTCCTCAAGCCCTGCTTCACCGGCCTGGACTTGGGATCTACGTGCAAACTGTGCTCTGCCAACTCTGTAGGGATACCCGGCATGTCGCTAGGCGTCCAGGCGAATACGTCCGCATTCGAACGAATAAACTCCACAAGTGCCTTCTCCTGCTCGCTGTCCAAGTTAGACCCTATAGTAAATTGCTTAGTGGGATGACCTTCAACAAAAGCTATCATCTTGGTGTCCTGTGCTGCATTGAATTTTGCTCTCTCGTCCTCGGTATTCGGCCTTTTCAATGCTGTTCTGTCATCCGGGTCTACTTGAGACCGATAATACTTGAGTTCCTCTTTTCTGCAAGCTTGCTCGGCCATTACTGAATCTCCTTCATCGCACTCCGCTGCTATATCCCGGCTTCCATGTATGGTGATAGTCTGCCTAGGACCCGGTATTTTTAGCTGTAGGTACACGTAACACGGCCTAGCCATGAACTTAGCATAAGCCGGCCTTCCGAATAGCGCGTGATAAGGACTGCGCAATTTGACCACCTCGAAAGTGAGACACTCAACTCGATAATCATCCTTTGATTCTCCAAAAGCTACCTCCAATGCGATTTTTCCCTCGGGGCACGCTGAGTGACCCGGCACTATCCCATGAAAAATTGTTGAACCTTTCTGTAGCTGAGATTCCTTGAGACCCATGCGTAAAAAGGTTTCCCAATACAGAATATTGATGCTGCTCCCGCCATCCATTAGGACCTTTTTCAACTCGTAACCATTGACCTGTGGTGCGACTACCAATGCTAAGACTCCCGGGTGTTCTATCCTTTCCGGGTGATCTCTTCTGCTCCATGTTACATCTTGTTCTGACCATCTCAGGTATCCCGGGACAGCCGAGGAAACCGATTTTACTGCTTGCTTCAGTATCTTTTTGTCCCTATTAGAAGTTCCTGTAGTATGCACATGATATTGTCCTTTTAAACCAGATGTACGTACCATACCGATGAAGATGCTGATCTGGCCGATCGTCACGATAGATCCGGATTCAAGGTGATCCGATTCTGGCCCCCAGCCGGAATCGTCCACCATCTTCTCTCCTTCGTGGTCGGTGTAGATCTCGCCGATGACTAGATTCTCCATGTTCTTCCGAGCTTCTCCCGTGATGTAAACACCTTTGGACGCAGACCCCACGGTGGGCGCCAACTGTCGTGGGATAATCACGGCAGACGTTACCAGGGGTAACTTATCTTGGGGCAAGACGACACAGGTATTTGGGAGAGGGTTTAGCTCGGAGGAAAACATGATGATATTCGATCTGGTAGCCGGCAATCAAGTCGCCGAGTCTCCGATCTCAAGATAATAACTCAACTCTCGTGTTACACTGGATATTCGATATCAGGCGATATTGCTAGAACTCTTAGATCTCTCTCAACTAAACTTAGGGGCCGGTTTATAAAGCACCCGAACCCCCTGGCTTGCCCTCCAAGGCGCACCCTGAATCCTGCCCGGACACCGCATACAAAACCCTAGCTTTCCTTACCGTAACCCGCAACCCGGGTTACCAGGCCTACGAACTTGGGCCTTCTAGAAATTCATTTATCTTTAGCCGGATCTTGCGCAGCGTCCTTTGGGCCGGGTTACACCTTGATGTTGGCCTACCGGGTTATCATCCCTCCATCAACCAGCTTCTTGGCGAGTTGGCTTCTAGCTAATTTACTCTCTTTTTTCTCTCCCGTCCGACTTTATATAGATAGGCGGGTTAGGTTTTACAGAAAGGAAACCTGAAAGACTACGGTAAGTTCTAACTTGGAAGTTAAGAATCCGCCTTCTACTCCAAGCCGCACCACATGGGTCGTGGTCTGGGTTCTTCTAGAATCCGGCTTCTATGCGTCAGCTTACTGGGCCGCCTAATGGACCATAATCCATTACCATTCAGGTCACCCTGGTAATCCGGCTCTTTAGGACACTATCTGATATACCCCTAATCACTATATATCCGACAGTAGCCCCCAAGAAGGATTGAGACTCCAATTCGCCGTCTTTCGTCAATTTTGTAACTTTTTCGAGAAATGCTGTCTCTATGTCTCGATTCTTCTTTTCTTCAATCTTGCTTAACGCGAAACTCGGATTTCGGGAAATCCGACATTTTCTTCCTCGAACCTTCGAGGAGAAGAATCCTCCTACGTCAGCGATAAAATCATGCTGACGTCAGGGACGTTTGGGTTTCGAGTGTGAAACCCTGAAACGTATCTCTGACAGATTCTCGCGGGAAACGAGGAGATATCAGTAATCACTTGCCACCTCATTTCCCGGATTTTAAGGCGAGTGACACGCGTTGATGATCTAACGGTCCAAAGAGTCGTTGTAACGTATCTCAAAGTTTTTTCGGCTATAAATAACCTACCTCGAGCCCTCCGGCGACCCTTCTGCTCTCACTCCGCCTCCCAGCCCCCAAGCGCCATTGCACCTGTGCCAAGGTTCACTCAGAGCGAGCAGAGCTCACGCACGTCCGCGCCGTTCCCGGAATTCTTCGCTGAGAGCTCGCAAACCTCACCGCGCCGCCCGCGAATGGACTCTGCAATTCACCATGCGCTGCGGAAAAGATCTCGGTCTCCGTCGAGATCGACGAGATTATCAACTCCATGGATCCACAGCTCGATTCCCCGAGCGGCGCCTCCGCCAACGCACCGGAGCAGAACTCCAACGACCAGGCCCGCGAGGAAACGTCTCTCGCGGCCGAGACTCTGGCCGCCTCTTCCTCCGCGCCGCCTCCGCCGTTTGCTCCTGAAACGGCAGAGAAATCCTCCTTGTCAGGGAGGAGCTCGCCGCCGCGGCCGCCGCAACCGGAGCCGAAGACGAGGGCGAAATCTCCGGCAACTGGAGCCGGTGTAACATCACGCCCTCCCTTCTTCCGACAATGCAGAAGGAGGGGTTGATTGCGAAAGGGAAATGGCGGCATGAGGACGAAGAGTCCGAGCCCTCGCCCAAAGCCGGGGAACGGGTCCTCCTGACCTCGCACATCTCAAGAGGTATGGGAATTCCGCCTTCCAGCTTCTTCCTCGAAATCCTTAGCCACTATAACATCGAGCCTCTCAACCTGCCACCAAATTCCATTCTTTATCTAGTCGGGTTCCAGGCCCTCTTCGAAGGGTATCTAGGATTAGCACCTAGGCTAGACTTTTGGTAGTATTGTCGTGGGATAACCACGGCAGACGTTACCGGGGGTAACTGATCTTGGGGCAAAACGACACAGGCGTTTGGGAGAGGGTTTAGCTCAGAGGAAAACATGATGGAACTCGATCTGGTAGCCGGCAATCAAGTCGCCGAGTCTCCGATCCTAATATATTAACTCGATCTCTCGTATACACTGGATGCTCGATATCAAGCGGTACTGCTAGGGTTCTTAGATCTCTCTCAACTAGACCTAGGGGTCGGTTTATAAAGCACCTGTACCCCCCTGGCTTACTCTCCAAGGCACACCCTGAATCCTACCCGGACACCGCATACAAACTCTAACTTTCCTTTACCGTAACCCACAATCCGGGTTACGAGGCCTACAAACTTGGGCCTTCCATAAGTTTCTTTACCCTTAGCCGGATCTTGCGCAGCGTCCTTTGGGCCGGGTTATGCCTTGGAGTTGTCCTACCGGGTTAGTATCCCTCCATCAGTAGTCCCCAGAATAGCTTGGGCTTTACGGATCCTTCCTTGAAGCGCTTGCTATTCCCTGCAAAGATATCAAACACACAAGTGTATGGAGGCCGGGTTAAGGTGCTTTGATAGATAGCTAGGCCTAACTCCATGGTGGCCATATAGTAACCCGGCTTTCCTCCAAACACACTGCTCAGATTTCCGAGTCAAAACCCTGATAAAAACGTCAAGATTCTATACTTTTACTCGATAATTGACCCTGGTTTCATGGAGTGGATCTCTTTCTCTTTTTTGCCCGGATACCTCGCTCAATACCTGAAGCGTATTTCGCAAAACTCAAACAGATAGCCGTTACTCCGTAATCCCCGGCTCCCGCTCGTGGAACCAAACTTATCCACCCGAACCATTATAAATATGCTCGTAGGGGTAACCCTAACCCCAACGGCTCACTTCCCCCCATTCCTCTTCCTTTCTTCCTCCGTGCTCAACCTCACAGAGCGCCACCACGGAAACCCCGCGCGCATCACCGGAGCCTATCGGCCGCCGGCTACGCTCCGCCACAGCGCGCTCTGCACCGCCGCTAAGGTCCGCCGCCAAACCCCCGACCGGTCCGTCGGGAATCGCAAAGGGGCACCAAACTTGCGCTATTTGCCTCCGTCGAGCTTCTCTTCGATCTCCTCTAGTAAGCCTCCCATACCCGTTAACTGGCCTCCGCAATTTCTTGATTTTCTTCAGATTAGATCTAGGTCAACCCGCCGGTCATTTTCCCGGTCATGCCGAATTAAGTTACTTGTACTCACTCTAGTTCATCCAATGGATTGGATACTAACTTTACTTTACTCCCGTACCGCCCATAGCTGCTAATTTTGCCACAAATCCAGAAATGGAATCTCTAGCCTGGGCTCGGGCCGCCCAATTTTTCCGCCCTCACCTCTATCATCCGGAAAATCTTCCCTTTTCCGACTCCCTTTATTTCGTAATAGGTACCGGTGTAACCATCTATCACCCTCGAACATTCTTTCAATGCATAAGCCTCCATGATTTTTATAATGACGCTTGATACCCGGATAGCTTGAACCTTGCTCCACGGAATGACACCCGGATAGTATGTAACTTCCATATCGCCTCGATGCCACTCACCAATACTCGACCAGTTTATGGTTTCCGAGTCTTATTCCTTGTATCCTTCTACCTTGTGTTTTGCAGGTCGATCACATGGCTCCCAAAAAGCAGGGAAAAACACCAGCCAAGGCCAAGACCACCAATTCCATATCCGCCAACTGGGCGCGATCTTCGGTCACCAAGGCCAAGTTAGAAGAACTGGCCGAGTTAGGGGTTCTACCCCCTCAAAAGGAAATCCACTGGAGGGTGCCGGGCAACGAGACCCGGCCTACCCCGGCGAAGGACGAGGTAATATGTTTCGTGGAACACGTGACCCGGGGCTTCCGTCCTCCGGGTCACCCTTTTTTCCGTGATATTCTAAGCCATTATGGCCTTCGCATTTTTGACATAGGGCCTAATTCCGTATTAAATATCTCCCACTTCATCGTCCTCTCCGAGTCATACTTGTGCACTCCGCCAAGTTTGGCTCTTTTTGTCGAGCTTTTCCAGTGCAAACCGTGCCGCGAAAGCGGTGACGGGGCACTTCTCGCTTGCGGCGGGGTTTCTATCCAGCGCCGCAAGAATTCTCTGATGCCACCCCTCACCCTCAACTCCCACGTCAAACACTGGCAACTCTCGTACTTCTATTGCCGAGACACCTCCCCACCCGGCCAAAAGAAACTGCCGGGTTACTCGGAGGGCCTTCTTGATATTTCCGAGTCTTTTAATGCCTTTGCCCCTGACTCGGACAGGAAGGCCATCCGGCCTTTACTAGCCAAAATCTCTGTTCTGTCGGCCCAAGGTCTCATTGGGCTTAACCTGGTGAAAACTTGGGTCGATTTCCGGATCCAACCCAACTCCATCCGCACTAAGTTAATGTGCGAGTATTCAGGGCACGCTACGGACTCGCTCCGGTACTCCACCCACAGCTTTGCAGCCGGAGATACCAACAAAACTATCAAGAGCTTCTTGACAGAGAAGATGGAGGTAATCCGGAACATAACCGGGTTAGAACCCTTCACTCGTGAGAACCCAGCCGCCAAGGTAAAGACTCGGTTTTCATACTCTTTCTTTCACACCTTCCACTCGATATGACTAATAACCCTTATTCTTATACCTTCTTCCCAGGCTGATGATCCCTTTTGGAAGATTGAAACTCCTCCTAACTCCGAAAACCCAGAGGAGCAAGAGGATGGCATTAACTCGGATGAAGGTACGTTTCGAACTTCACGTAATTCCCTTGAGTTCATCGTGTCCCGTTCTTCATTTTCCAACTGTGACCTTGATAATTTCCAGATTCAGAGGACAAGGACGAAGGAGAAGAAACTGACGGCAAAGTAGAATCCGCCAGTGATGAGGAGGAGGTGGAGCCGACAGTCAAAGTCGGATCTAAGAGAAAACCCCGAGGGGCCGCCCTCAAGGTTTCATATCGCCTCCTTGCATTCAATTCGTATTCCTTTGATGATATACATGAGCTAACTTGACGCTATTCCACTGGCCATATTTGAAGGAGTCGCCCATGACCAAGCGCAGAGCGACTCGAAATTACCCGGGTGATGACGCTCTTAACCCGGGTATTTCATTGTCTCCGACTCGGCGCGCTGGTATTTACCCTATCCTTTCTCGGACGAAACAATCTTCCTGAACCATTC
Organism: Alopecurus myosuroides; assembly: GCA_028641055.1. NCBI lineage: Eukaryota > Viridiplantae > Streptophyta > Magnoliopsida > Poales > Poaceae > Alopecurus > Alopecurus myosuroides. The sequence continues at coordinate 191,976,864 of CM054061.1, forward strand.
CCTTATGAAATCTTTCTTGATACTTTTCAGTTTCGCCCGGGTCCAGCAGCGAATTCCCTTCGGACTTTGCGGTGAAGACCGGGTAAAATCCCTTTCCTGATGTTCTATCACATTTTCATCACCCTTTCCTGATTGTACACTAACTGCTCACTCATACTATCTATAGGGCCACTGTCGTTATTAGCGACCAAGAGGATATGGAGACCGATGACCCGGGTAAGGGGAACCTGGCTGATAAGACAACAGCCGCGTCTAGCGGCGAAGAACAAGCGTCACCAATAAACCTGGCCAGATAAGAAGCCGAGTATCCGATAGCCTCTCATGCAAGCAAGAAGGAAAAGACTGCAACTTTGGGTGCGGGAGAGGGAGCATCAGATTCCGACATTCGAATGACCCGGATACCGCCTTCTGCTAAGAAGAAAACTCCTTCTCCGAGGTTCCAAGGCCCCGGGTCCTCTAATACGGGTAATGATACCTTTGATGAACTGATGAGCGCTCTCCTCAGTATGAAGACCTCAGAGAGCAATATTCTGGAGCGCATGGCCGCCGAGCACCAGGTAACAACACTTGATATCTCACAGTATACACTTAGTCCCCAAGTTCCGAGCATAACTTTGTTGAAGTTATGCTTGGTACTTTATACAATAGTCGACTTGCCATGATACCCGACTGATACTTGTGCTCCTTGTTCTTTATAGGCACAGATGACCCGGTCTGACGAAGTTTTGCTCAAGACCGAACAACTTCTTCTTGCGGAGGTGAAGCGTAGAGAAGCCCTTGAGGCTGACGTGGAAACCTTGAAGAAGGATGTTTCTAAATACAAGAAGAAGTGCACTACTGCTCAAACCGCACTGAAGAAATTATCGGACCAGGTTACCGATACCTACCGCATCTTGCTTAGTAAGTTTTTGCTGCCGACTGACTTCATGCCTTTACTTTATTACATGATACTCGGGATTACTGATACGTTCTTCCTTTGTTTCAACTGCAGGTGCCAACCTTGCGGCCCCAGAGGAGGATTCCATTGCAAAGGCTAGAACCTTAAAGACTGTGCTCCGGACTTTCTTTGCCGGCACGAAGTTTATACTGGATGCCTTGAAGTGGCCTACTGAGGTATATCGGGGTGAAGAAAATCTCATCCAAGCCTGCTCCACTGTGCCTGCCTGGATTGAAATCTGGAAACGCTCGGCATGCCGGATCGGTATGACCCGGGCCTTTACCCTGGCTAAGGCTTATTTTCCGAAGCTTGATCCAGCAAAGGTAATATCCGGGTTTCCAGAATTCAAGGCAGATGGTTCCAAATTTGCGCCCAAGGACTTCAAGGCCATACAGTCCGTAGTGCGTCACTCGGCCACCACTTTGGCCGATAGTATGGATCTGAACACAATTATGAGCGCATACGATGCTGAAGGCAAAATCGTTACAGAGGACGCACCCCCGCCCTTTGATATTTTGGAGAAATGGGCTGCTGACTCGGCCAGGAAGAGGGAAGAAACTGCAAAGAGAGAGGCCGAGTTAGGATCAGGGCCAACCACCTCTACACCAGTTGTTCTTCCGCCTGTCCGTCCTGCCTCGAAGAATCCGGGTGATGATGCCGGTAGAGCCAAAGAGCAAGTCCGGGAGCAAGACCCGGAGGCCAAGGGCAAAGATGTGGACCCTACTCAGGAAGCCAAATAGGCAGATGCCATCGAAATACTTCGATCATCTGATACTTTTATTTGAAACAAGTATTCTTTTGACGGTGCGCCTGTGCACCCTTGATACTGGTGTCGCAACTTGTAACGCACTTTTAATTCTGTGATGCACTTCGTGCCTTTCTAGGCTTTTTGATGAACTTGATACTTGTCTATCTTTATTCCTGATAATCCAACTTTCTTTTCATTTCTTTTGATTCCCCTCTTTATTTCCGAGTATCGTGAGTTTTGACAGGTGGACCTTTCTTTAAGTCCCCAAGTCCCCACGACTCGGACATTGGGGTCTTTCGAGCTTAGTAACGAAATAACTTGATCCTGCTTCGAAACCCACAGTCCCCAAGGCCCGAATATCCGAGTCTGTGGTGTGTGGTCTTTTCGAAGAGAACAAACTTGTTGTTGCTAAGCCGAAACCCGGAATTATTTCATACAGATAATGAAGTTATGCTTGATAAACGTTGAGTTTCCAGCTATTAGCCTTGTACTCTGCATAACTTGTGGTTTAGATGACCCTTTTGACTATCTTGTACTGTAAGCCGGCTTTCGCGTGGATACCATGTTGTTACATCTATACGAAAACAGGGTCAGACAAGTCCCATTGGGCTTCATGGCTGATTGTAATCGTAAGAGAGCAAATCATGCCACTTTAGTGCGAGTCACATCGAGCTTAAGTAAGAAAAGTCAAGAAAATTTGGCTCCTTTGTCCGGTTATAAGATTGCAGCCGTACTCGTTTGCGAGTAATCGGCCCTTATAACTCATAGGCATCATGGCCGGGTCTTTGGGTTTGTGGCCGTGCTATTTAAGCAATCAGCCCCCGAGACCTATATATATTCAACATACTTAATGATACTGATGTATTGGTAGCAGTGGATACTACTAACCTGTAACTGAAGTAAAGATCGTAACAAAATAGGACTTGATAACCATCTCTTTATTGATACGAGAAAGTTTGGATCAGCAGGCCGCCTCATTAAAAACCTTCCAGTCCCCTTAGGTACCCTGGGTAGGAAAAGAGCGCGTCTGAAACCTGCTGCCCGTTACATTGTTTTTAGTTCTTCTTGGGAACCGGTCCCGGGCTGACGTGACCGATACACATTCTCCATTTGCTGGACTTTTTCATGATGAGTACCGGGTTTACTAGCCAACCCGGGTGAGGTGTTTCCATAACGCGGCTGGTTGTGAGCGGCCGTGCAATTTCTTCTCCTATGGCAGATTGTTTGGGGAAATCATCCTTGATAAAAGCCACCATCTTAGCATCTTGTGCTGCCTTGGACTTTGCTCTTTCGCCTTCAGTACTCGGCCTTTTTGATGTGGTTCTATCCTATGGGTCTGCTTGAGACCGGTAATGCTTGAGTTCCTCTTTTCTACAGGCTTGCTCGGCCATTGCTGCGTCTCCTTCATCGCATTCAGCTGCTATGTCTCGATTTCCATGTATGGTAATGGTCTTCTTAGGGCCCGGGATTTTTAGCTGTAGATACACGTAACACGGCCTAGCCATGAATTTGGCATAAGCCGGCCTTCCGAATAACGCGTGATAAGGACTGCGCAATTTGACCACCTCAAAAGTGAGCCACTCAACTCGATAGTTATCCTTTGATTCCCCAAAAGCTACCTCCAATGCGATTTTTCCCTCGGGGCACGCTGAATGACCCGGCACTATCCCATGAAAAATTGTTGAGATTTTTTGTAGCTGAGACTCCTTGAGGCCCATGCGTAAGAAGGTTTCCCAATACAGTATATTGATGCTACTTCCACCGTCCATCAAAACCTTTTTCAGCTCATACCCATTGACCTGCGGTGCGACTACTAATGCCAAGACTCCCGGGTGTTCTACTCTTTCCGGGTGGTCCCTTCTGCTCCATCTTACATCTTGTTCTGACCATCTCAGGTATCTCGGGACAGCCGAAGAAACTGAATTGACCGCTTGCTTCAGTATCTTTTTGTCCTTGCTAGAACCTCCTGTGGTATGCACATGATATTGTCCCAACTGTTTGGGGTTAGCCTGGAAACCTCCTGCTCCCCCTTGGTTATTACCTTGATTTCCAGCTGCCGGGTTACCGGCTGGGAGTGGGCCGTTGCCCGGGTTTCCCCCTGGACCCGGTCCTCCTTCCCGTCCTGCACCTCGCATGGCTCTGTTCACTTCCTCATTCTTCCATCTCTGTAGGTCGGCGCACTGCTCCAAGGAGTGGTTAGCTGGCCTACCGTTACTGCTGTGCTTCGGGCATGCCATTCTGAATATGTCCAATTATTACTCGGCCTTGGTGGCCCTTGATAGTTTCCTCCATTGTGGTTTCCAGCATTGAAATTTCCTTCTGCCCTGGGTCTGGAAGATCCAGCTTCAGTATTGGCGACAAACTCGGAGCCTCCTTCAAACGGACGCTTGTTCTGGCTGTTGTTACCCGGCACTGATCCGTTGCCGGTTCTTCCATTACTACTTGTGTTTGCTTTTGCTTTTTTATCATCAGTTTCCTCTTTCGTAGTGTCCGTTGCGGCATGTTTGTTGCATGCATCCATCAATTCTCCCATTGTAACCTCCGAAGCATTCCGACTAGATTTCATGCGAGTTAACTTTTGTACTAAAGGTGTGTACTTGCAGGTCTTTGCTATAGCTTGCAGCGCATCCTTGGGCTGAATATCCGTAGATGAATGAAGAATTTCCATAACCCGGCGCACCCAGCTGCGCGCCGATTCTCGCTTCTTCTGAACACATCGCTCTAAGTCGTCAATAGTGAATAACTTTCTACACGTCCCGTGAAAGTGCTTGATAAACGCAGTTTTCAATTCTTCCCATGACTTAATAGATCCTTCCGGTAGATTGGCGAACCATAACTTTGTTGCTCCCTCTGACATCATTAGATACATGAATTTGGCTTGAAGATTCTCGGACGCATTGCGAATCGACATAGCCATCTCATTGCTGCTCAACCATGTTTCCGGATCCATAGTCGGCTCAGAATTCACCACTTTACCCGGTTCTTTGAACTTTTCCGGGTAAGGTTCAGCTCTGATGCTATCCGAAAGACACTTAGGCCCTGCAAGAATGGTTGAAGCTGGTCTTACTCGGGAAACGTGTGATCCTGCAGGGGGTACAGCTGGATGCGGTACCGCTGGTGGCCCATGTGCCGCAGACCCGGCCACGGCTCTCCTGGCTCCGGAACTATCCACGATGGCCTGTGCTGCTGATGCTGCTGGTACTGCCTGAATGTGTGGAGGAGGCGGCATTTGCTGCTGCTCTTCCCTCCGCCGTGCCGAGCTTGTTTGGATGTTTCCAGCGTTACCTTGTTGTTGGCTAACATATGGCGTCCCATGCATTCCACTTCTGTGATCCGGGTAATTAACCTGTTGCGCCACCGCGGTGCGCAGCATATCTATCGCCCGCCGGGTCTCCTCTGCGTGGGGTGACTCTCTCACGGGGATTTGATTTAGTGCAAGCGTTGCCGCGTACACGTTGTCCATGGGATTGTTGTAATCACCCGCTGGTGTGCGAAAACGCGATGGTGGTGGTGGTGGTGGCGGTGGTACAGTATTGCCGGTAGTAACTCCAGTCTGTGGTGCGGGTAATCCGGCTTGCGTATCTACTGGTTGTACTCCTCCGGTTGTCGGCTGAGGGGCGGTTCCTTGATTTGCCGCTGGAATCGGCTGATCCCGAGGCGTGATAAATAGTGCGGCCGGGTTTATGACTCCTCCCAATGCTGGTAATCTAGTTTGGTGCCTTTGATGTATTCTAGTCGTTTCCTCTCGGAGCCGAGTTTCCAGTGCAACCAGCTCGCGTTGCCGTGTGGCCATCCCTTGCCTTTCTGCTTCTACTTGCCTTCTCTGCTGCTCCAATGCACGACGGGCTACGTCCAAATCCCTAACACGTTCCGCCGCGTTCTCTGGAGTGATAACTGTGGCAAGAACCGTCGGATCTAGGATCAGATTGTTGTCGAACAAGGCCGGGTGTTGTGGATTGGAAGGACCCGCTCCTGGTGTTCGGTTTGCTAGGAATCCGAACGTGTTCGCGTGTAGCTCGTTTTCTGGCGCTTGACTGGTAACCGATGCCGACTCTCCGTCAACCTGGGCCAAAACCGTGTTTCCGTTAGCCGGCCCCTGCTGCCGGGTTAATGCTTGTGCTGACCCGGCCGCGGCCGCGGTTACGGTCTCTTGGTTGAGATTGGTCGCGGGAGCCGTGTAAACCGCAACTCGGCGTATGATGCTTGGCGCAAATTCATGATGTTCCCCTTCGCTGTTATTCTCCTCATACCGGTTTTCCAGCAGATCCTGGATGGACTCGGTATCATCCTCTCTTTCGACCCGGTCGCGCGGGGTCCATGTCGGTTCCTCCGGCTGTTCCCACTTCGCGATGGGTTCTTCTGTCGGATATGTCGTTCCAACTGATTCTTCTTCATCTGATTGGATATAAGTGGCCTCCCCTGACACAGAATCAGATCCAAAATTGTCAGGGATCGAACCGGAAGTACATACCATACCGATGAAGACGCTGATCCAGCCGATTGTCACGACGGATCCGGATTCGAGGTGATCCGACTCTGGCCCCCAGCCGGAATCGTCCACCGTCTTTTCTCCTTTGTGGTCGATGTAGATCTCGCCGGCGACAAGATTCTCCATGTTCTTCCGAGCTTCTCCCGTGATGTAAACACCTTTGGACGCAGGCCCCACGGTGGGCGCCAACTGTCGTGGGATAACCACGGCAGACGTTGCCGGGGGTAACTGATCTTGGGGCAAGACGACACAGGCGTTTGGGAGAGGGTTTAGCTCAGAGGAGAACATGATGGAACTCGATCTGGTAGCCGGCAATCAAGTCGCCGAGTCTCCGATCCTAATATATTAACTCGATCTCTCGTATACACTGGATGCTCGATATCAAGTGGTACTGCTAGGGTTCTTAGATCTCTCTCAACTAGACCTAGGGGTCGGTTTATAAAGCACCTGTACCCCCCTGGCTTACTCTCCAAGGCGCACCCTGAATCCTACCCGGACACCGCATACAAACTCTAACTTTCCTTTACCGTAACCCACAATCCGGGTTACGAGGCCTACAAACTTGGGCCTTCCAGAAGTTTCTGTACCCTTAGCCGGATCTTGCGCAGCGTCCTTTGGGCCGGGTTATGCCTTGGAGTTGGCCTACCGGGTTAGTATCCCTCCATCAAGTATTGCTTTGGGATTAAGTGAAATCCCTCTGAGGGCGCTCTCCCAACTTGCGGAACCATATCTTTTACCCTACGTAGATTCAGGGAAGATTGGTTCCCCAAGTGATGGAGGGATACTAACCCGGTAGGCCAACTCCAAGGCATAACCCGGCCCAAAGGACGCTGCGCAAGATCCGGCTAAGGGTAAAGAAACTTCTGGAAGGCCCAAGTTTGTAGGCCTCGTAACCCGGATTGTGGGTTACGGTAAAGGAAGGTTAGAGTTCGTATGCGGTGTCCGGGTAGGATTCAGGGTGCGCCTTAGAGAGTAAGCCAGGGGGGTACGGGTGCTTTATAAACCGACCCCCAGGTCTAGTTGAGAGAGATCTGAGAACCCTAGCAGTACCGCTTGATATCGAGCATCCAGTGTATACGAGAGATCGAGTTAATATATTAAGATCGGAGACTCGGCGACTTGATTGCCGGCTACCAGATCGAGTTCCATCATGTTTTCCTCTGGGCTAAACCCTCTCCCAAACGCTTGTGTCGTCTTGCCCCAAGATCAGTTACCCCCGGTAACGTCTGCCGTGGTTATCCCACGACAGTTGGCGCCCACCGTGGGGCCTGCGTCCAAAGGTGTTTACATCACGGGAGAAGGTCGGAAGAACATGGAGAATCTTGTCGTCGGCGAGATCTACATCGACCACAAAGGAGAAAAGACGGTGGACGATTCCGGCTGGGGGCCAGAGTCGGATCACCTCGAATCCGGATCCGTCGTGACAATCGGCCGGATCAGCGTCTTCATCGGTATGGTACGTAAGCCTGATTTAAAAGGACAATATCATGTGCATACTACGGGAACTTCTGACAGGAACAAAAGGATACTCAAGCAAGCTGTGAACTCGGTTTCCTCGGCTGTTCCGGAACACCCGAGATGGGCGGAACAAGAGATAACATGGAGCAGAAGAGATCACCCGGAAAGAATAGAGCACCCGGGAATCTTAGCATTGGTAGTCGCACCACAGGTTAATGGTTACGAGTTAAAAAGGGTCCTGATGGACGGTGGAAGTAGCATCAATATCTTGTACTGGGAAACTTTTTCCCGCATGGGTCTCAAGGAGTCCCAGCTGCAGAAAAGCTCAACAATTTTTCATGGAATAGTGCCGGGTCACTCGGCATGTCCCCAGGGGAAAATCGCATTGGAGGTAGCTTTCGGAGAATCAACGGATAATTATCGAGTGGAGTGGCTCACGTTCGAGGTAGTCAAATTGCGCAGTCCTTATCACGCACTATTTGGAAGACCGGCTTACGCCAAATTCATGGCCAGGCCGTGCTACGTGTATCTACAACTGAAGATTCCAGGTCCTAAGCAAACCATCACCATACATGGAAACCGGGACATAGCGGCCGAGTGCGACGAAGGAGATTCGGTAATGGCCGAGCAGGCTTGCAGAAAAGAGGAACTCAAGTATTATCGGTCTCAAGTAGACCCGGAGGACAGGACCGCATTGAAAAGGCCGAACACTGAGGACGAAAGAGCAAAATTCAAGGCAGCACAAGACACCAAGATGATAGACTTTGTTGAAGGTGATTCCACTAAGCAATTTACTATAGGCTCTAACTTAGATGGCGAGCAGGAGAAGGCACTTGTGGAGTTCATTCGTTCAAATGCGGACGTATTCGCTTGGACACCTAGCGACATGCCGGGTATCCCTACAAAGTTGGCAGAGCACAGTTTGCATGTAGACCCCAAGTCCAGGCCTGTGAAGCAGGGCTTGAGGAAGATGAATGAGGAAAGAAGAAAAGCTATAGGTGAAGAAATTGCTCGGCTATTGACAGCCGGCTTCATCATGGAAGTATTTCATCCGGACTGGTTAGCAAATCCGGTGCTAGTGATGAAAAAGACCAATGAGTGGAGAATGTGTATTGATTTTACGAGTCTCAACAAGCATTGCCCAAAGGACCCGTTCGCACTACCAAGGATAGATCAGATCATAGATGCAGTAGCTGGGAGTGACCTATTGTGCTTTCTGGACGCTTACTCCGGGTATCATCAGATTAAACTCAAGAGGGAGGATTGGGAGAAAACATCGTTTATAACCCCTTTTGGGGCCTTCTGTTACAAAACCATGACATTTGGGTTGAAGAACGCTGGCGCAACTTATCAACGGTGTATTCAGAAGTGCTTCGAGGACCAAATTGGACGCAACGTCCATGCTTATGTGGATGATGTGGTTATCAAGACCAGGAAGGCAGAAACATTTATTGACGATCTGAAGGAAACGTTCAAAAACTTAAGGAGGTATCAGATGAAGCTTAACCCGACAAAGTGCGTATTTGGAGTCCCTGCCGGGAAATTACTTGGCTTTATCGTTTCCGAGAGAGGAATTGAGGCAAACCCGGACAAAATCAAAGCTATCCAAGGTCTGAAAAAACCGGAAAATTTGAAGCATGTTCAAAAGCTCACGGGCTGCGTAGCAGCCTTGAGCCGATTTATATCAAGACTCGGAGAAAAGGCGATACCCTTGTACTGGCTCTTGAGGAAATCCGACAAGTTTGTATGGGATCAAGAGGCGGACGAGGCGTTCGAGGCACTAAAGAAGCAGCTATCTGAAGCACCAGTGCTAGCGGCCCCGGGTCCTAAAGAGCCTATGTTGCTATATGTGGCAGCTGGCCCCCGAGCCGTCAGCGCAGTAGTGGTGGTGGAGCGTAAAGAAGATGGGAAGGGTTATCCAGTCCAGAGACCGATTTATTATGTCAGTGAAGTATTATCAGAGGCAAAGCAGCGCTATCCGCATTGGCAAAAACTGGTTTTTGGGGTCTTTATGGCCAGCCGGAAACTGAAGCCATATTTCCAGGAACACCCCATAACCGTGGTTAGCTCAATACCAATGTCGGATATCATTAGAAACTCGGATGCAACCGGAAGAATAGCCAAATGGGCGATAGAAATGGGGGATTATCACATCAGCTATGAGCCCAGGTCAGCAATCAAATCTCAGGCTTTGGTTGATTTCGTTAATGATTGGACACACACAGGCATGACTACCACGGTTCCAAGCTCCGAGTCATGGACCATGCACTTCGATGGATCAAAGCAGTATGAGGGGTCAGGAGCTGGGGTGGTGCTAACATCACCCAAAGGAGACAAATTGAGTTACGTACTACAAATTCACTTTGACTGTTCCAATAACGTGGTCGAGTATGAGGCCCTATTGCATGGCTTAAAGGTAGCCAAGGAGATGAACATCAAGAGGATACGATGCTTCGGAGATTCAGACCTTGTGGTAAAGCAGGTGTCAGGAACTTGGGATAGAAAGGACGCGACTATGGCAGCATACCGCAGGGAAGTTGATAGGGTTGCAGGATGTTTTTCCGGGTATGAGGTGGAGCATATAGATAGAAGAAAGAATGAGGCAGCCGACGCCCTCGCTAGACTCGGCTCGCGCAGAGAACCGGTCCCACCCAACGTTTTCCTGGACGAGTTATGGCGACCATTAGTTAAAACCGAGTCAGAGGAGGAATTGGCAAGTCAAGACCCGGAGTTAGGACTCGTGGCCACTGTACGCGCTATTCCAGAGTGGACAGAACCATTTTTGGCCTACCTATCACGAGGCGAGTTACCACAGCAAGAAGTGTTAGCAAGGCAAATTTTGCGGCGAGCAAAGGGATATTCTATCATCAACGGGGAGTTATACAAGAGAAGCACCGCGGGGGTCTTTTTGCGTTGCGTGGCACCAGAAGAAGGCCGACAGATCCTCAAGGAAATCCATGAAGGCGATTGCGGGCATCATGCATCCACAAGATCCCTTGTGGCCAAGGCTTATCGACACGGATTTTTCTGGCTCACGGCTCTAGCAGATGCGGAACGACTAGTAGCAAGGTGTGACGGATGTCAAAGGTACGCTCGCCAAACCCATGTGCCGGCTATGGAATTACGGACCATCCCGTTAACTTGGCCGTTCGCTGTCTGGGGGATGGACATGGTTGGCCCCTTTCATATGTCACCTTGCAAGAAGACACATCTTTTAGTGGCTATTGATAAATTTACCAAGTGGGTTGAGGTTATGCCAGTTACTAATTGTGAAGCAGCTACAGCAGTCAAGTTCCTGAAAAGAATTATCTACCGGTTTGGGTATCCCCACAGCATAATTACCGACAATGGAACCAACATGTCCCTTGGTGAGATGGAAAAGTTCTGTGGCAACAATGGAATCCGGCTTGATGTAGCATCAGTGGCTCATCCACAGGCCAACGGACAAGTGGAGAGGGCAAACCAAGAATTGCTCCGCGGGTTGAAACCACGATTGCGAGTACCCTGTATCAGAGCTGCTGGCGCATGGGTCGAAGAACTTCCTTCCGTGGTTTGGGGTATCAACACTACACCTAACAGATCCACTCAAATGACACCCTTCTTCATGGTCTATGGTGCGGAAGCAGTGTTACCGAGTGACATTATCCATGATTCACCGCGAGTATCAGCTTACGTTGAAGTGGAGAATGAAAAGACCCGGCAGGACGCCGTAGATATGTTAGAAGAACAAAGGGAACAAGCCCTGGAGAGATCAGCCATTTATCAGCAAGGTTTACGGAGGTATCATAGCCGGCGCGTGAAAACCCGGGTGTTCCAGGAAGGAGACCTGGTTCTGCGCCTGGTACAGTCAAACGAAGGAAAACATAAATTATCACCGCCATGGGAAGGACCGTTTATCATAAGCCGGAATCTGCATAATGGATCGTATTACTTGGTAGATGCAAGGGAGGAGTCGGCTACAGTTAATGACACCGCTCACACCACTTCATCTATGCAAGAAAGAGACAGGCCATGGAACGTGGCTCAGTTACGTCCATATTATACTTAGTAAAGACTATATTGGCAAGAGGAATTGCACGATGTAACAGGCAGCAGGTTTCAGACGTACTCTTTTCCTATCCAGGGTACCCTTGGGAACTGGATGGGTTTTTAATGAGGCGGCTTGCTGACCTAACTTTTTCATATCAAGTAAAGAGATGGTTATTCTTATGTTCTTCAGTCCCAGTACGTTGCATATATTCAGGTCTTGGGGGCTGATTGCTTGAATAGCACAGTTGCAAACTCAAAGACCCGGCCTTGATGCCTATGAGTTATGAGGGCCGATTACTCGCAAACGAGTACGGCTGCAATCTCATAACCGGACAAAGGAGCCAAATTTTATTGACTTTTCTTACTTAAGCTCGATGTGACTCGCACTAAAATGGCATGATTTGCTCGCTTACGATTACAATCAGCCATGAAGCCCAATGGGACTTGGTTGACCCTGTCTTCGTACAGATGTAACAACATGATATCCATGCGAAAGCCGGCTTATAGTACAAGATAGTCCAAAGGGTCATCTAAACCACAAGTTATGCAGAGTACAGGGCTAATAGCCGGAAACTCAACGATTATTAAGCATAACTTCATAACCTATGTGAAACGGCTCTGGACTTTTTGGATTTAGCAGCAAACAATGCGTTCTCCTTAAAAAATCACGTATCCCCAACCCAGAAATCCGGGTCTTGGGGACTCGGGATCTTGAGAAAGAGAAAAATTGCTTAGTTGTTCAAGCTCAAAAAGTCCAAACATCCGAGTCTTGGGGGCTTGGGGACTTCGAAGCAAGTCCGCTTGTCAACACCCATGAAACCCGGAAACCGAGCCTCACAAAAGGAACAATAAAGAAAGTCGGATATCTAGTGCAAATGAGTTCAAAAGTGAATAAATTTAAAAGCCCCGAAGAGGAATAGAGTGTATCAAGACCTTAGCGTGCATTACAAAATCCCGGTAAATGATATCAAAGGTGCACAGGCGCACCATCCAAAAAATAATTGTTTAAACGGCACATCGGCCGACTGACGCATGAGAAGTGGCACGAAGGAACATGTATCACTCGGCATCCTAAGCCCCGGCATCCATCTTCGCCTTACCCTTGCCGTCACTTGGGGTAGCAGCAGCACCCGGATCAGCAGTGTCGGCTCGCGCAGGAGGAGGAACGACTGGTGTGGAGGTAGCAGGCGTAGAGTCGGCTTCAGCCTTCTTTTTAGCAGCCTCCTCCCTCAACTTAGCAGCTTCCTCCTTCCATCGGGCAAGCATGTCATACGGCTCGGGAAGATCCGACTTAATAGCTTCACCAACAGCATCATAAGCAGGAACGAGGGAATCGACATCTAAGCCGTCAGCAATCACGCTGCCCGGGTAACGGACCTCCTTCTGGACGGCCTGGAAATCCTTCACGGAGAACTTGGACCCATCAAGCTTGTATTCCGGGAAACCGCCCATAAGCTTGGCTAGCTCGAGCTTAGGGAAGTAAGCCTTGGCAAGCGCAAGACCCTGGGTTACTCCAACCCGGCAGGACGAGCGTTTCCAGTGCCAAATCCACTCGGGGATAGTGGAGCAAGCGTCTAGCATTCTCTTCAGGTCGCCATGCCCTTTACCCGGCCACCGTATTTCTTGAAGGATCCATTTGGTTCCGGCGCATAGCTGCCCGATTACGCTCTTGATAGTTTTCAGCCTGGCAATGTCACCCTCGTCCGGCATCACTTCATCCGGACCTGCAGAAATGGAAACATGAGTCAGGAAATTCCGGCTATTTATCAAAAGAATAACCCGGATGAAGAAGCGTACCAAGCAAAGCACGGTACGTATCAGCAATTTGAACAGAAAGGCTCGTCAGATCATCTTCTGCTGAGTGAGCCCTCCTCCTATACTTCTTCATTATCGTCCTGCTCCTCCTCGCCTCAGCCTCGGCCGCCTCACGTAGAGCCACCTCCTTTTCAATGAGCTTGGCGGCCTTGGTCAGCTTCTCCTCAGATTGAGTCACGAAGGACTGCATGGATACAAGGAAGGATTAGCCGGGTAAAGGGGTAAGTTATCAGTCGCTTATATCGTAAAGTTCCAAGCAAATTGTGAATTAATTCACTCGGAACTTGGGGACTGGATAAGGACACAAGCAATATTAGTCGGGTTTACTTCGTGTTTGGCTATTAAAGCCTCCAAGATGTTCTCTTCATTAGCCCTCAAAGCGCGCAGGGTTTCGAGCATCTGGGCAAACGTCAGGTCCTCGGGTCGGGCACCGAAAGAGCCGGCAGCCTGGTCACCTGATGGGGGAGCTCTCCCCGCTCTGGGAGTTGAGACCCGGATAGTCTGAGTATCCGGGTTGGGAGAACCCATCCTTGTGTCCGGAACCTCGATCTCCTCGTCTACTGGTTCGGATGACTCAGGAGACTCGGCGGCTTGTTCCTGGTTGTTCTCAGTATCACCGCCGGTCGCGGTGTCTACGTTCTCAGTCGGCTCCTCTGTCTGATGGTTATCCACCTCCCGGTTATCCATCTCCACATTCTCCGGGTCACTAACGGTGGCTTGAGCACTAAAGAAAGATGGGAAGAGGCAGTTAGCAATGGTGATTGAAAATTGTCAGGTATCAAAGGATGTCATATAGCAAAAGCTTACCCAGTATTTACGGCGTAATCCGGCGGGAGTTCGCCGCTGGAAGCAGACGAAGTTGTCAAAGGAACCGTTAGCGGAACCCGGAATTGCCCGGCGCGTGGATGGTTAGGAGAGGGGTGGCACTGAGGAGAATTGGAAGGACGAGGTGGAGGAGCACTGGCACGATGGACGGGGGAGGTGGAGATGCCCGGGTTAAGAGGATCCTCTCCCGGGGAACTCCGAGTCACTCTGCGCTTGGCTGGAAGAGAATCCTTCAAGTAGGACGAGTTCGATAATTGATGATTAAGTTGTCGCATGGTATCAAAGGAGTAAGGCTCAGAGGACATAGAAGAGAAAGGAACCTTGAACACTACCCCTCTGGCCTTCCTCTTGGCCCCAACTGGAGTTTCTTGATCAGATTCGGTAGCTTCCGGGTCGTCTTCGTTCTTCTCGTCTTCATCCTCCGGTCCTGCGAACCGAGTATGTATCCATGGAAAAGTTAAATCGGAGGATAACGATGCAAGTAAGGGTAACACAAGATCCGGGTGAATACCTTCATCACCGTCAACCGGCTCGTCTTCGTCTTCCGGGTCTCCGGAAGGGGGGGAGGTCTCAACTGTCCAGAAAGGGTCACCGGCTTGGGACGGAAAGGTGAAAATAAGAGTTAGGAGTAGTATCGAGTCAAGATGAAGAAATAAGCTTATGAACGTCGGGTCTTACCGCTGGGGCCGGGTTCTCCCGAGTAAACGGAGGTAACCCGGTGATGTTTTTTTATCACTTCCAGCTTCTCCGTCAGGAAACCCTTGATGGTTTTGTTGGTATCCCCGGCTGCAAAGCTCTTGGTGGAATATCGGAGTGCATCTGTGATGTGCCCCGAGTATTCGCACATCAATTTGGTGCGGATGGAATTAGGTTGGATACGGAAGTCAACCCAAGTTTTCACTAAGTTGAGCCCAAGAAGGCCTTGGGCTGAGATAACGGCTAACTTAGCTAGCAAAGGTATGATTGCCTCCCTGTCTGAGTCAGGGGCGAAGGCATTGAAATTCTCGGAGGTATTGAGGAGGCCCTCCGAGTAACCCGGCAGTCTCTTCTCGCCGGGTGGAGAGGTGTCGTGGCAGTAGAAGAAGGATAGTTGCCAGTGTTTAACATGGGAGTTCAGATTAAGGGTTGGCATTGGGGAATTTTTGCGGCGTTGGATGGATACCCCGCCGCAAGTGAGAAGTGCTCCATCACCGCTTTCGCGGCATGGCTTGCACTGGAAGAGTTCAATAAAGAGAGTCAAACTTGGCGGAGTGCACAAGTATGACTCGGATAGGACAATGAAGTGAGTAATATTCAACATAGAGTTAGGCCCTATGTCAAATATCCTGAGGCCATAATGGCTCAGGACCTCACGGAAGAAAGGGTGACCCGGAGGACGGAATCCCCGGGTCACGTGCTCCACGAAACAGATTACCTCGCCGTCGGTGGGTGTGGGCCGGGTCTCGTCACCCGGCGCCCTCCAGCGAATGTCCTTCTGAGGGGGGAGGACCCCCAACTCGGCCAGCTCTTCCAGCTTGGCCTTTGTGACTGTGGATCGCCCCCAATTGGCGGATATGGATTGGGTTGCCTTCGCCTGGGCCGGCTGTTTCCCTTGCCTTTTGGGAGCCATGGGATCAACCTGCAAACACAAGGAGGAAAGATACAGGAAGTAAGACTCGGGAATATTAGGTCATCCGAGCATGCACTTGGAGTATCAAGAATGTATGAAAACTAAGGATTATCCGGGTATCACATCACGGAGTGGAGGTTGCGAGTTATCCGGGTATTAAGTATGACTCTAGAAATTATTGTTCACTTACGTATTGAAAAGTGTCTGAGGAAGACGGATGGTTGCCCATGTATCTACTGCAAGCAAAAGAACCGGAAAAGGGGGATTTTCCGAGTGTCAATGATATGTGCGGAAAGTTGGGGTGAAATGGATCTAGAATGGAAAACTTGCGAACGATTCTACGAAGAAATTGGTGATTAATAATGGTAGGAGGATGGTGTGTGATCATCAAATAGGTTATTAAAGGAGCTGGCAAGCCTCTAAGCCATCTAATCCGGTGGGGCGGGAGAAACGGCCCGCGGGTTGACCAAGATCCAATCCAGGATGAATCATAAAATTACGGGGCTAAATTAGCAAGTGCAAGGAACTTACAGGGAGGTACTGGAAGCCTAGTACGATGGCTGCGGGCGGCGTGGTCTGAGTGCCCCTTTGCGGTTCTTGGAAGAGCAGGACGAGGGCGCGGGGATGAAGCTTGGTGGCGGCGCGGATGGCTTGAGAACGAACACGGCCGATGGTGGCTTTGTTCCGGTGGCGAGCCCTAGATTCTTGTGGTGGCGTCGCGAAAGCGCAAGGTGTGAGGAAGGAAGGGATAAGTTGGAGTGAGGCGTTGGATTCCAGGTTACCCTTTGAGCACTATTTATAAGGTGAGGGTGAACCTATTCTAACGGCCAGAAGCCAGAAATTATGGGGTAATGGTTATCCGTGCGGGTTTTGCGAGATATGCTTCAGGTATTGAGCGAGGTATCCGGGCAAAAAAGAGAAAGAGATCCATTCCGTGAAACCAGGGTCAGTTATCGAGTAAAAGTATAGAATCTTGATGTTTTTATCAGGGTTTTGACTCGGAAATTTGAGCAGTGTGTTTGGAGGAAAGCCGGGTTACTATATGGCCGCCATGGAGTTAGGCCTAGCTATCTATCAGAGCACCTTAACCCGGCCTCCATACACTTGTGTGTTTGATATCTTTGCAGGGAATAGCAAGCGCTTCCAGGAAGGATCCGTGAAGCCCAAGCTATTCTGGGGACTACTGATGGAGGGATACTAACCCGGTAGGCCAACTCCAAGGCATAACCCGGCCCAAAGGACGCTGCGCAAGATCCGGCTAAGGGTAAAGAAACTTCTGGAAGGCCCAAGTTTGTAGGCCTCGTAACCCGGATTGTGGGTTACGGCAAAGGAAGGTTAGAGTTCGTATGCGGTGTCCGGGTAGGATTCAGGGTGCGCCTTGGAGAGTAAGCCAGGGGGTACGGGTGCTTTATAAACCGACCCCCAGGTCTAGTTGAGAGAGATCTGAGAACCCTAGCAGTACCGCTTGATATCGAGCATCCAGTGTATACGAGAGATCGAGTTAATATATTAAGATCGGAGACTCGGCGACTTGATTGCCGGCTACCAGATCGAGTTCCATCATGTTTTCCTCTGGGCTAAACCCTCTCCCAAACGCCTATGTCGTCTTGCCCCAAGATCAGTTACCCCCGGTAACGTCTGCCGTGGTTATCCCACGACACCAAGATAAAAACGTCAGAATCCGTCAAGTTTTTGACGGGTTCCTTTTTCTACCACAAAGACTTCCCGTTTCCTGGAAAGGAAACGGGGATTCCACCTTTCCACAACTGCGCTGCCACTCCCCAGGATAACTGGGCAGTGGAGGCAGTCCAAACTCTTCCACCAGATCTTCTCAAGATCAAGCGGCGCATCACCAAGCTTGTTTCTGCCTCTCCGCCTCTTACCGGCATGGACACAGTTCTATGCTGGTTAGAAAGGCGGATTCAACCTCTGGCCAATCATGGTTCCCGTCTTATGTGCGAATACACGGGAACCAAAGACGTGATACGGACAACAAGCAAATATTTCTCGGAAAAGATTTGAGGAAGCGCGTCAATCAATTTGTCGCAACTCGCGACCAATACGCGGAAAGTCGGCCAATATACACGGCGACAAACCCCGCCCCAAAAGTATGGTTTATTCATTTTGGACTTTTTATTTCGTGTTTCTCCCTTGTCGGATTCTTAACTCAAACGTTGTCCTTTTTTGATAGCTTTTCGATCTTCCTGAGAAGGATCTTGCATCCGACGCTGAGTTAGATGCCATGCGTGCTAACTTCGCAGGTGGGAGGAAGCGTAAGAAGCCTTCTGCCGCTCAAGAAGTAATCGATCTTGACGGAATTCCCATCTCTACCTCCAGGTTAGACATCTAGGGTTTATTTTTTTTCTCGGAAATTTATTCCTTTATCTCGGAATTCTGATTTCTTGGGGATTTTTCTTTGTAGCCTGGCTCCAACAACACTGAAGCTAAAAAGGCTGAGAAAACTTAAGTCTGTTGCCCAAAGAGGGTCACAACCTTCTCCTGCAGCTGCTCCCGAAACTCCAGTCGCAGCTGCGGAGGAAAATGTTGTTGCTAGAGAGGAAGAACCCCTGCAGTCCAACAAGCCTTTTGCATCCGAGCCGGATGCGAGGGAAAGGGCGGACCCGAAAATGGGTGGTCCTTCTCGGACAGCTGAGGAGGAGCCCATCCCCACTTTCGACAAGGATTTCAAGGTCATCCAGGATGGCCTTAATAACGTCGGGGCTCTTTTTGCAGAATATGCAAAAGAGTTCAACGAAAACTTGTCGGGTTTGCAGCGGATGAGTCAGGTAATGTCTCTAGCCCCAAAGTAATAAGGTGAATGTACAGTTTCTTCTTAATACTTTTTTCATTGTTATGCTTGTTGTTAACTTAAGCATTTTTTGTTTCTTTTCCATGTTTCAGCAAACTGCTGAAAACATCAACATGGAGATTTTCAACAAACTTACCATCAAGAACAAGGAGGTGAAATCCCTTCTTTCGATTCTTGAGGGTAAGGAGGCAGAACTGGCATCCACTCAGCAACAGCTGAAGGATTCAGCAGGTATAATATTTCTCTGCTTTCAATTGTGAATTTTTTCTAAGTAGTTTTCCGAGTTTTAACTCTTCCTTTACTTGCTTTTCAGCTTCTTTGGCGAAAGCCAAGCAAATTGCTGAAGATGCCGGCAATGCCGAAAACCTCCGCCGCGAAAACCTGGATCTTCACAAGCTCAATGTGAAGCTGCAGCAGGACCCGGAGGCCAGCCAACTAGACGTTGGCATTGCCGAATCTAAGGCCTCCAGCCAGGACGAGAAGGATAAGGCCACTATCCGAGACCTGGAGAACTCCTTGAACCAGAGCCTAGAAGAAGGCGCTGAGATGGACAAGATTCTCAGTAAGTTCTTTGTCATTTACCGGATTTTCCATGTTTCATCTCCTTCTGTTTTTTCTAATATTTGTGTGTTTTACTGAAACAGGAGATAGCCCCCTTACCCGGATTGAAAAAATCCTGTCGTTCGGGAAGGTGTTCACCGCGATCAAGGCTGCGGGAATGTTGCTTGTCAACAAATGCCTTCCCGCCAGGTCTAGGGAATTCTCAGAAGTTGAAAAACTTTCGGAAGCTATGGTGGAGGTGGTGGAATCCAGGGAGTCCCTTCTCCGTTCGGCAGCTCGTGGTGGTGCACGCATGGCTCTTGGGCTCATGCGCATGCACTACCCAACTGCCAAATCTTGGCGTGTGGCGTCCGGCATCCCTCAAGGATACACGGATGCTCAACGGGCCAGCATCTTTGATGAAATCAAAGGCCACGCCACCAAGATTGCCACCATGGTGAACATCTCTACCTTCTACCCTGAAGAGGCCATCCTGGCAACTCCAGAGGAATCCAGCAGCGAGGAAGAGTCGGATGCCTGAAGAAGCTGCCTGGACCTGGGTAGAATTAGGGAAATAGAAGCATTATTGTTCTTACAATGTAAAATTATTGTAGTGCTTTCTATCCTTTTGTATAAACAAGTACTCCGCTTTTGCAGCTAATTATTAAGTCTTTGCAAGTTTTTCGGGTTTTTATTCCTTTGTCTTCTAAGTTATCTGGTTTATATGTCTTAACTGTCCTTAGTGTTTGAAATGACTCGATAGAACTTTAATCTTCATGCCAAGTAACTGGGTATAACCAATCAGTCGAAACTCGGAAACATGGATCATACTAAAGGCATTTTTACTTACTAGCTCCAGTGACCCAACATAAAACAACCAGATAATACTTAGAGAAAAAGTAAGGAATTTTTTGAATGAAACTCAGGCACGCAGGCACAATCTGGGTTTCCTTAAGCCATTTTTGGCTGAAAATCATTCAGTTTTTTAACACCGAGCACGCAGGCACAATTCGGGTTAACATTGAATATTTTGAAAGATCATTGGGGAAATAGATAAGGAGGACTTATGCTTTGTACTATAATAACATGTAAAAACATAGATGTATGGATTCCGACGACTTTATTTCATGATCTCAAAGACGTTTACATAGAAATTGAACTAAGTATAGAAGGGACGTAACTGATGGATGCTCCAGGGTCTTTTGGTCTCCCCTAGTTCGTCATCTATCTTTCTCTTTCTTTTGCGATTCGGCTTTTGGGATCATCTTCCGTGTCCCGAATATCTACAAGATACTATGATCCATTTTTCATAGCTTTGCTGATGACAAATGGTCCTTCCCAAACTGGAGCTAACTTGTGCTTTTTTCTTGCACCAATCTTAGCACTAAGTCACCTTCTTTAAAAGAACGATGCTTGATTTTCCGACTATGGTAACGTCGCAATCCTTGCTGATAAATGGCGGATCTTTGAAGCACAAGTTCTCGTTCTTCTTCTAGGAGATCGACGGCATCATGTCGTGCATTTTTGGAGTCTGAGTCATCGAAAGCTTGCACTCTTGGGCTATCATGGAGCATGTCCGTTGGAAGCATTGCTTATGCGCCATAAACTAAGAAAAACGGGGTTTGCCCTATTGATCTATTTGGCATCGTTCGAATACTCCAAAGCACGGAAGGTAACTCTTCCACCCATGCTCCAGCTGCTCTATGAAGAGGAGATTCGAGTCTTGGGCGTATTCCTTGCAGGATTGAGCTATTCATTCTTTCAACCTGCCCATTGGATTATGGGTGAGCTACAGACGCAAGGTCTAGGCGTATTCCCGTTTGTCGGCAATATTTTGCCAACTCTCCAA
Organism: Alopecurus myosuroides; assembly: GCA_028641055.1. Taxonomy (NCBI): domain Eukaryota; kingdom Viridiplantae; phylum Streptophyta; class Magnoliopsida; order Poales; family Poaceae; genus Alopecurus; species Alopecurus myosuroides. The sequence continues at coordinate 191,997,972 of CM054061.1, forward strand.
TAGAGAAATTTGTCCCTTTGTCTGTGATTATACTGTGTGGAACGTCGTATCTCATGACTACGTCAATGATGAAATTTCTGGCAGCTACACCGTCAAGCTTTTTGATGGGTTTTGCCTCCACCCACTTGGTATACTTGTCTACTGCAACGAGTAGATGTGTGAGTCCACCTCTTGCAGTTTTGAATGGTCCCATCATATCTAGCCCCCAGACCGCAAATGGCCATGTGATAGGGATAGTTTTTAGTGCTTGGGCTAGCATATTCGTCTGCTTGGCGTAATAGTGACATCCGGCACATGTGTTTACTATCTGTTCGGCATCTGTCTTGGTTGTTAGCTAGAAAAACCCTGCACGGAATGCTTTCTTAACTATGCTTTTTGATTGAGCATGATGTCCGCAATCCCCTATGTGGATTTCTTGAAGTATTTCTCGGCCTTCCTCTGGCGAAATACATCGCTGAAAGATTATGGTAGTGCTGCGTTTATACAAGCAACCATTGATTACCGTGTATCCTTTGCATCGATATTTTATTTTCCTTTGCAAGACCTCGTCTGCTCCATCCGGGTACTTCTGATCTACTAAGAAGTTTAAATATGGAGTTGTCCAATCCGGGTTAACGGGCAAGACTTCAATTGACTCGGACACAAGAGGATAATCAACATCTCCACCTTTTATTGATGGTTTATGCAAATGTTGGACAAACACACCTGGTGGTAGGGTTTTCACTCTTTCCGAACCTGTGCGGGATAATGCATCCGTGTTCCAATTTTTCTCCCTTTTGACGTGAAGTACTTCAAATCCTATGAAGTAAATAGCAAAATCATCCACCGTTCTCCGATATTCGGCCATGATGGGACTTTTGGCGTCCCATGTTTGGTTGAGCTTATGTTGTACCAAATCTGAGTCACCATAGCATAATATGCGCTTGACGCCTATTTCTTTTGCAATTTGCAAGCCATGAAGCAAAGCTTCGTATTCTGCCACATTATTGCTGGCGTTGAAGTGTATTTGCAATACATACTCCATAATATATCCCTTTGGGGATTTTAGCACTACACCAGCTCCGGCGCCTTCCTTCATCTTGGATCCATCAAAGTGCATAACCCAATATTCCGACTCCGGCATTGGTGTGTTTTCTATTGCTTCTGTCCAATCAGCGACGAAATCTGCCAACGCCTGGGATTTAATTGCCGTCCGGGGTTGGTACTTAATGTGGAACGCAACCAGCTCGATGCCCCATTTGGCTACTCGGCCTGTTGCGTCTGCGTTGTTAATTATATCCCCTAGTGGTGCTTTACATACCACTGTTATGGAATGTCCTTGGAAATAATGGCGGAGTTTTCGAGATGCGAAAAATACGTCATATGCCAGCTTTTGATGGTGTGGGTACCTTTGTTTGGACTCGGAAAAAACTTCGCCTATATAATATACCGTATGTTGATCTGGTATGCTTCGCTCTTCTTTCCTTCTTTCCACAACTATCATAGCACTAATAACCCTGTTTGTTGCTGTGAGATATAGTAACATGGGTTCTTCGTCTTTTGGCGATGCCAAAATCGGAGCTTTCATCAAGGTTTCCTTTAACTGGGTTAATGCTTTGTCCGCCTCTTCTGTCCATTCAAATTTGTCAGATTTCTTCAACAATTTGTATAATGGCAGAGCTTTGTCTCCAAGCCGTCTTATAAACCTGCTGACAGCAAGCTGCAGAACATGTCAATCTTTGTACATCTTTTAATCATGTAGGCTTTTTGATGTTTAGGATTTCCTTGATCTTTTCCGGGTTTACTTCTATTCCCCTATGAGAAACGATGAAACCCAGAAGTTTTCCTGAGGGAACCCCGAATATGCACTTTAATGGATTCAACTTCATTTCGTAAGTGCCTAAATTTTCGAAGGTTTCTCGCAAATATTCAAGGAGTGTATCCTTTTCCTTGGAAACGACGGCAATGTCATCCACGTAATCATGAACATTTTTGCCAATCGGACTATGCAAACATCGTTGCATGCAACGCTGGTAGGTTGCACCTGCGTTCTTCAGGCCAAAAGGCATGGTTATGTAATAGTATGTTCCATATGGGGTTATGAAGGAGGTTTTGATTTGGTGTTCTTCCTTCATATGTATTTGATGGTACCCAGAATAAGCATCCAAACATCATAAAAGCTCAAGCCAGCAGTGACATCTATTATTTGATCGTTTCGCGGTAACGCAAACCTATCTTTTGGACACAATTTGTTCAGGCCGGTGTAATCTATACACATCCTAAGAACAGTACTATCTTTCTTCGGGACTAATACTGTGTTTGCGGACCATTCAATATGTATAACTTCCCGGATAAAGTCATCTGCTAATAGCCGGATAATTTCTTTGCCCATAGCCTTCCGTCTTCTTCTGTCGAATGGACGGAGACCTTGTTTGACGGGTTTAGATCCTGGAATCACCTTGTGTTGATGCTCAGCAAGTTCCCTGGGTACACCCGGCATGTCTGCAGGACACCAGGCAAAAATATCCCAGTTCTCACGGAGGAACTCGATGAGCGCGCTTTCCTATTTGTCAGTTATCCCTGTCCCTACTACGACAAATTTTGTCGGATCTTTAGGGTCTAGGATAACCTTCCTTGTATTCTCGGAAGCTTTGAAACTATCTGCAGGCTTCCGGCTTTCTTTACCTGCCGGCATTTCTGTTGGCGATACTTCTTTTGCCAGCTCTTTCAATTCCTCCTTTGCAATCACTTTTTCTGCGCAAAGGGCGTTTTCTTTTTCCAACTCGTTTGCCAACTTCAAGTCTCCTGATATGGTAATCACTCCTCCTTTTGGCCCTGGCATCTTCAGCTTGTTATAGATATAACATGATCTTGCCATAAATTTGGCGAAAGCTGGACGTCCGAGAATTGCATGGTATACACTCTCGAACGGCACGACCTCGAAAGAGATTTTTTTTCTGCCGAAAGTGGTTTTTTTCTCCAAAGGTTACATCTAGGGAAATTTCTCCTAGGGATTGTGCTTGTCTTTCAGGAACGATGTCATGGAAACGTATGTTGCTATGATTGAGCTGGGTCTTGGAGATCCGCAGATGCTTCAGTGTATCCAGATACATTATGTTAATGTTGGATCCTCCATCCATCAGTACTCTTTTAAGCCTAGTGTTTTGAATAATAGGACTTACAATTAGAGCTTGTGTGCCGGGTTCTGGGATATTTCCGAGATGATCAGGCTGATCCCAGGTAATAGGTGTTTTTGAGTACTTCAAGAACTTGGGGGTTGGTGGAACAACCGCGTTTATTCCTCGAAGTGTCCTCTTTGCCACCTTTGCTGAGGGATTTGCGAGGAAAGTTAAATTGCATTCTCCATCAACTCTCGGGAACTTTGGTTCGCCTTTTCGCTGCTACTCCTGGATTTTTTCGTCAGTGTCCGATTCACTGTCTTATTTTTCAGCTTCTGGATTTTAGTTGGAGAATTTCCTCTTGGAGTTTTTCCCCTTGTTCCCGGATCCTGCACTGCCTTTCATGTGCCTATTGGGCCGGCATTGTGCGTTCGTATGGGTGGGTTTCCCAAATTGCGAATGGTGGACACAGTTCTCCGACTTAATCTTTTCCCACTCTTCCTTTGTGTAAGAGATGGGTTCTGTGTTTCTTCCTTTCCATTTGCCTCCATTATCCTTTCCAAAGGCTAGGTTAACTTCTTTGGGATTTACCTATGTTTCTGGAGTAGCTTTTTTGTCAGAACGAGGCATCCTTTTGGCCTGAGCCAAAGCATCGATATTTCCACCTCTCGCTCCGATGTCATCTTCGGCCGCTGCATGCTCGTTTGCGGTTGTAAGCATAGATCCGAGATCTTTGTGCTGTTTTGAACCAACCATGAACGGTACGAGGCCGGGTTTTAAGCCATTGACGAAAGCATGCATTGCTTGTACGTCACTTACTCCAGAGCAGATGTTCTTCATTGCAGTCCATCTTGAGATGAAGTCCACATATGACTCATCTTCAAACTGGGTGCATCGGTTGAGCTGGTTGATGCTGTTGGGGCATTTGTAAGTTCCCCGAAAATGCTGAGTAAAGACTCTAGCCATATCATCCCAGCTATCTACGGTTCTTGACGGAAGCCTGTCAATCCAATCCCTGGCTCCGTCCAGTAACACTAGGGGAGGAATTTTACTGCCTCTAAATCTGTCCCTTTGTTGATCTGGACGGCTGTATAATAGTCCGAGAGCCAGTTATCCGGGTTTGTATTGCCGGTATATTTTTTATATGTTGGACCAACTTTGGCGAAGCCAAAATGTAGAGTTATCCTTCGGATCCTGTCAGTAAAACACTTAGGTCCAAAGTATAGATCATCTCTTTCCGCTCTATCAGTGTGTACAGAATATCTACCGGCTGAATGGACAGAAGGGGATCTGCTCCTTTCTTTTCCATTGTTGCGCGAGTGCGCTCTTCCGGGATTGTCCCTGTTTCCTCCGTTATCATTCCCTTTGGAATAAGGTGGAGTTCTACTCCTGGGTCTTTCCTTATTCCTAGGAGGGGTACGGGATCTCTCACGCTTGTGCGGAATATCGTGTCTTCCGGCTTTTTCAGCAGGGCGTCTCGGAGGCGGCATTGCTTTTCCGTCCTTCCGATTTTGTTCTTCCTGATCACGGGGGTTAATTCCACCTTTCGGCGGATGGGATCCTGTTCTGGATGCTGCATCCTTGTTGTCGGGAATTTTCTTGTCCTTTTTCGGATCTCCTTTCCTCTCTTTGGAATTGTCTGAATCTCCAGGTTCTCCAGGTCCAGGTGCTCTAGCGGCGCATGTGGCTGTTTTGCATAGGGCTGAGTCGTCATGCAACTTCCCTGATCTCGCCAGCCCTCGCTGCTGTTGTTGCAATGCTTTTCCTAGGAAAGAATACACCCCTTGGAGTTTTTCATCATTGGAGTACAGATCGTCGTTGAGGATCGTTGAACGCGGCTTCCGCGTTTTCTGCTGCGGTTTTGTATATAGGTTCCCCCTGGCATTGATGCCGTTTACTTGCTTTTGCCAGGCAGGGTTTGGGGCCCGGTCCTTTGGCTGCAGTACTTCCCGTCTTACGATTCCGGGTAACCTTGTAGGTTTTATGCCGGATCTATTCTTTCTCTCGTACTCCTCAATTTCTTCCCGCTTCAACTTAATGTCAGCCTGGGTTTGTAGGAGACTTTCCCGAGTTCTGAATAGATGTTGTTGTTGCCTTTGAAGAGCTTGTCTTCTGGCTTCTAGCACTTCAGGGGGTTCGTGGGGTCCTATCGGTGTTTGAAGTAAATCCTGTTTGTCCTGTTCTGATATTGGTGGAACAGAGATTTCCTTCGTTTTCTTCTCCGCAGATTTGACTCCGCTTCTTCCTCCTGCTTCCGGGTTTTCGTTGGTGGCATCCACCAGTTTTTTCTTCCGGAGTTTGTACTGGAGTTTCTTGGTAGCCTTGTTTCTTTTCTTGGAAGAGGGAGGTTTTTTACCAAGTTCATCTTCTGTTAATTCCTTGACATCGGGGTAAATTGGACTAGTTTCACCGTCCTCTCTTTCCTCGTCTGGTGGAGGTGTTTGAGGATTTTCCTGACTTTCGGCATCCGAGTTATCAGTCAGTTTTGCCATAAGAACTTCATGGAATCCCTCTTGGAAAGATTTGACCTTTCTTTCGAAAGCGTCTTCATCTTCGTCTTCGGAATCGAGCTGGTCCGATCCGGGTTCCGATTCTAATCTCGCCTCAATGGCGGCTAACACAAAATCAGCTTCCGAGTTCGTCGTCAGATTGACGGATGTCGGATCTTCCACCTCTATTGTGAGATTATTTTCTTCTGCCTTTTCCACGGGATTGTTTTCATCCGTGTTTTCAGCGATCTCGGTTTGCACCATAACAATAAAGTGCGATCTCATTGCAGGCATCTCCGAGGAGTCGGCGATTTTAGCAGGATATTGACGATCTGAGCAAAATCCGGCATCATAGTTTTATTCAACTGGGTATAGGGCGGGTGGGATAAATCTACTTCCACCACAGAATCCCATTGCCTCTGTACTTAGTCCGATAAAGATATTTGCAGGTCCAATCGGTAAAACGCAGGCACTTACCAGATGATTCCGTGCTGGCATGTACGATCCGTTGTCGAGGAAGCGCCGACGTCGTCGTCGAATTCCATGCTTCCGACAGTTTTGGTACTGCCAATTCCGCCGAGTATCCCCGATCGAAACATAACGCCTGACGTCGCTAGCCCCACGGTGGGCGCCAACTGTCGAGACATCGTAGTAGGGTTCATAGACGGGGGTGCCATGAGGCCAAGGGGTAAAAGATGTGAGGGGGAGGTGGTAGTATGACAACCAGGGACATAAAAGTTTACCCAGGTTCGGTACGTCGCAATTAGGCGGCGTTCCTACTCCTGCAATCTCATTAAATCAGGGTTGAAGCCTGAAGTATACAAAGTATAATGTGAGTTGGGTTGCTAACACGACGAGGATCAGTTTCTCGGCGAGTTGGCTTCTAGCTAATTGTTCCTCTCTTTCTTCTCTCCCGTCCGGTTTTATATAGATAGTCGGATTAAGGCTTACAGAAGGGAAACCTAGAAGACTACGGTAAGTTCTAAATTGGAAGGCAAGAATCCGCCTTCTACTTCAAGCCGCACCACATGGGCCGTGGTCCGGGTTCTTCTAGAATCCGGCTTCTATGCGTCAGCTTACTCGGCCGCCTAATGGACCATAATCCATTACCATTCTGGCCACCCTGGTAATCCGGCTCCTTAGGACACTATCTGATATACCCCTAATCAGTATATATCCGGCAGTAACCTTTTTTCTTAACGCCCGCCCCAAAGGCGTTATGGTCTATAGCATAACGCCAGGTCAAAGGCGTTATAGATTCTGCCAGGTCAACGTACCGGGACTCACACCTTGACACCTTAACGCCTTGAACCTAGGCGTTAAGCTTACCTTAACGCCTTGAACCAAGGTGTTATGTTTTTTATATAATGTTAACCAATCTAACTAACTTTTCTTGGTATAAATTAGTAGTACTACTAATTTTCATCAGTCAACTCTCAAAAAATATTCCTCCGGTGAGGGATTAGATTTTAATTCACGTGAGTCATATAGAAAGTAGTGTGTAACCATAGAGCAAAATAAATTATGACGTATATTTTTGTCACCAATATTTCAAATAAAATCACATAATTAAAAATACCACTATCAAAAGTGCATGAAAAAAATATAACAAACCAAAATAAAGAAATTAGGAGTCTTACCGGTTCTAAACGTTGATACATTTGTATATCCAGTCATTTGACTTGGATCTTTTAGATTTCAATAAAAAAATACAAAGGTAAATATAGTCAGAAAGAATGTTAGCGCAACTGAATCGCCCGGTTTAATTTTGAGACGACCAAAATAAAAAGCAAAAAATAAATACAAGTAAAAATACATATACATATATAATACAAAAGTATCCCTCCATCTAAAAATACAAGACGCGTTTTTTTTGTGACGATCTTTGACGGGAGCACAAATATATAACATAATATATGGATTGAGAATGTATAACCATTGAACTCGTATTTTTATACTAATTATATGGACATATTATGAAGACAAATCGTGGTCAAAATTGGACTTCATTGACCAGCGAAATAAAAGAGCGCCTTATATTTTAGAACAAAGGGAGTATTTCACTTAAACATAAAAAAATAAAGTTCAATACTTTAAAAGTGTGCAATCGTATAGAGCAACTCGTTTATCGCCAGATTCGAGAACTCCGACTGAATAGACCGATGTATGTATAGCGTCAAATTCGGTGGACGTCGTCATTTAAGGTGCTTGTACTTATCGATGCTGCCAATGGTGAGGAGTGGAAGGGAGAACGTTGGCGATGATAATTATTATAGATATATATGCTAATCATTTGCTCATTCACCAACTAGTTACTTGTGCTTGGCATCATTTTTTATTTAGAATGTAGACTATGGGTACCTAGCATTCTTAACAATAAAGTATGCAGATAGGATGTAAAAAAATATGCACGTAACCTGTATGGACTATCTTGGATAGATGTTGGGGTGCTTGATAGTCTCTATTTTATTGGGTTAGTCGACATGCTTTAGAGTCAGATATCAAAGCGTGTGTGCAATACACCAAACATATAATCCAGCCTAGTCAGTGTGTCCACACCAAGTACCGAGTTCTTGCCCTGTTATTTGTTTTGATATAAAATATAAGATATTATATTTTTTATGGACTTTTGATAACGGCTCTAACTAAACTATTATAGTGAAAATTTATGTTAAAGTAAAATTATTTTTCTACCTGCATATGGACATTTTTAAAAAGTCATACTTGCGCTTTATATTTAAGTAAAAATATATTTTTACTAAATATATTCATGTTTGAAATACTGGTGAGAAAACTATTTGTCATAATTTATTTTGCTCTATGGTTACATGCTTTTAAAAATGGTCGGCCTACTTTCGATATATGACTCACGTGAAGTAAAATTTAATCCCACACCGGAGGAATATTTTTTGAGAGTTTACTGATAAAGATTAGTAGTATTACTAGTTTATGCCAAGGAAAGTTAGTTAAATTGGTTAAAATTATTAAGAAAGCTTAACGTCTTGGACCAAAGCGTTAAGATTGCTAGCTTAACGCTTGGTGCAAGGCGTTAAGGTAAGGTTAACGTATCGGTTCAAGGCGTTAAGGTGTCGAGGTGTGGGTCCCGGTATGTTGACCTAACAGAATCTATAACGCCTTTGACCTGGCGCTATGCTATAGACTATAAAACGCCTTTGGGGCGGGCGTTAAGCAAAAACGGTTATTTTACGAAATTTTTGATTCGCGGGGTTAGAGTTTGAAATTGCTGCGCAAAAAGGTTATTTATGTAAAATTTCACTCCGCACGCAGTGTGCATGCAGGTTCCAACCTGGTCATTGTCACCCAGTGCTTCATGTGGCGCGAGAGACGGAACGTCGTAAAACATGTGGAGGCAGCAAACCAACATGTGGTTGGATGGTTAGGAGGTGTTGGGACGCGTAGAGATAAACGAAAACTTTTCTACGCGGTACCTCCAAGATCTAGCCGAGGTAGAAGGCCACGATGATTACCACTAGACGCGCGGTGTCGGATTATCGATGGAGCATGTCGGTGCAGTGGAGTCCTACGATCCGATCCGGACGATCCAATCCCGCGAACCGAAGTGCTGAACGTACATCACCTCTGCCGGTATCCACACGTACGAGGAGGAGCTCCGACGGCGGACTGCTAGGTCCGGTGCGACGGCTGGACTGAGTGGGGCTAGGGTTCCCAACGCATGGGAGTGGAGTAACGTGCCCGCTGGGCAACCTGCGCCCCTCTTTATATAGCGAGTCGTAGTGGGCTTCACAACGCTTGTGACCAATTCCCTCTGTGAGTCCGACTCACAAACTCAGTCCATTTCCGGTTCGGGTCCAACCCGACCAATACACTTGCTTCCTCTTTTAAGTGTGCAACCCTGCAGGCTCATGGCGACTTGGACACGATTAGAGTCCAACTCTCAATCGATCAATCGGTAGCGGCTCCTAGCAGAACGTGCCGACTCCCAAGTGCCATAGAGTCATGACGACATACCTTCCAATGTGACTTTCATCTTAGTCCCTTTTGCCTCACGATATACCTTGTCGAACTATAGGCGAATTATCGTCATCCCTTAATAGCTCAACTCTCTTCTCGGTCCGTGATATATGATTCATCTGACTAACTCTTAGTCAATAGACTCAGTTAACACTTAACCGAGTTGCGCATGGCCATGCTTCCGGAATCATATCACTCGAGAGGGCCCAGAGAATATCTCTCCATTCGGAGGGGCACAATCCCATCTTGATTATCCACATCACGCAGCTTGCTTCTCATTCGACCCGAACTCTACCTTTATAACTGCCTTGTGACGGAACAACGTTTGATAGAACCTAAGTCGGTGATCCAGAACTCGGATTGTGCGACAATCTCAGGTGTAAGGATTACATTGATTGAGACATGCAAATGACGACTTACTCGTTGCATCTCAATATGGGTCAGTCCGACTTGCTAAACTCTTTAGCCAAGTTTGTGAACGTTAGAATGGCATCACCATGCCCATGACAAGTGGAACCGTGTCATCAACAAACATTCACACTAGTCTAGGGTGTGTGTCCAGCACAACCTAAATGACCAAGGACAATCTAGTATGAACAACATGAATATATAGTTCCACAATCGAATCACATATTCAATGACATAGAGCTTCCATTATAAGACTTCCTCTTGTCTAATGATCACTTTCAGCTATGTGAGACTTTCTTCCATTGACCTTCCACCCCCCCCCCCCCCATAATGTTATTTTAGCCATAACATCCTGGTGCCAGTGACCAATACAAAACGCTTGCTTGTTTTGAGTGCACAAATAGTTTGATGATTTTCCTACGTGCATATTGTTGTCACTTGACATGATCCTAACAGGAGTTGTTGTGAGAGTTTGATGCTTAGGATGATTATATTGTTGTTCTTGAAGCTTAAATCATCTTTAATATACTTTGCACGATTGATTGTCTTTTAGTATTAATTCATTGAAAAGTTTTACTTTGTTTTTCTTAATGGTTTATACATTACTCTATTTGATATCAACTATAAACCACAACCTTTATTCATTTGATCTTAGTTTACATGCTTTACATTATGATGTTCAAGTTTATGCCGGTAGCATGCCACCTCAGAAATTCTTTGTTTTTATCGTTTACCTACTCGAGGACGACTAGGAACTAAGCTTGGGGATGCTTGATACGTCTCAAACGTATCCATAATTTATGATGTTCCATGTGGTGTTCATGCCATCTGATACATGTTTCTTATACACTTTATGCCATTTTTATGGACTTTCTGGAACTAACCTATTGACAAGATGCCACAGAGTCAGTTCCTGTTTTCTGTTGTTTTTGGTTTCAGAAAAGTTGTTCTAGAAATATTCTCGGAATTGGACGAAACGAAGCCCATAAGTCTTAGAAATATGTCATGTACACGGAGTCCGGAGGGGACCCGGAGGGGGGCCTCAGGGGCCCCACGCCATTGGGCGGCGCGCCCCCTGGCCGCGCTAGCTGGTGGTGTGGGCCCTCTGGCCACCCACCGACGTTGCCCTTTCGCCTATTTATACCTCTCCTCGGGTTAACCCTCAATACCCGAGTCTTTTACGCCAAAAACGTCCGCAGCCGCTGTCATCGTCAACCGTAGTTCGGGAGGGCTCTTGAGCTCTTGCCGGCACCCTGCCGGGAGGGGAATTCCTCACCGGAGGGCTCTACATCACCATGCCTACCTCCGGAGTGATGTGTGAGTAGTTCATCCCTGGACTACGGGTCCATAGAAGTAGTTAGTTGGTTATTCTCTCCTCTTCATGCCTCATGTTTAGATATTGTGAGTTTCCTAACATGATCAAGATCATCTTATTGTTATTCTACATGTGGTGTTTGCTGGGATCCGATGAATATTGAATGCTATGTCCAATGATTATCAATCTACCATGTTCTTTAATGTGTATGTTATTTATGATCTTGCATGCTCTCCGTTACTAGTAGATGCTCTGACTAAGTTGATGCTTGTAACTCCAAGAGGGAGTACTTATCCTCGATAGTGGGTTCATGCCTCCCTTTCACTCACGCTCGAGTGACAGAAACGTAACGGGTGGGGGATGTGTTGTTGCCATTAGGGAGAAAACAACAATGCTTTGTCTAAGGATAATTTTATTGTTTACATTACACACTTTGCTTAATGCAATTATCTGTTGGTTGCAACTTAATACCCATGGTTTGATTGGATGATGCTCCGAGGTTGGATTATTAGTCATAGATGCAGTTGGATAACGGTCTATGTATCTTGTTGTAATGCCTGCATGAATCACATAGTAATCATCATGTCATGTGTATGCACTACGGTGCATCCCTTAGTCATACGAGCTGATCCCTAAAATGTAATACCAAAATTGTGTTCTCCCTTAGTGTGGCACCGACAAGAAAGTCTGCATTAGAAAAGTGGGCCGTGACGATCAGGTGCTTTCTTCTGCGTTCGCATACGTTGGGTGTAAGCCATGCATGCACATCCGATACATTAAGGTTGGATTGGCGAGCCTAGCATGTACATACATGGCCTCGGAACATGGATGGCTGAAAGGTCAAGCGCGAGTCATATGGACGATACGATTGACATGGTGTGTCTACCTTTGAAGCTATCCCAATGGCCATGACGATCGGGGGAGGCATTGCGGATAGGGGCCACGTAATCACTACAATGAGTGTCGTGGGATGATCACGGCAGATGTTACCAGGGGTAACTGATCTTGGGGCAAGTCGACACATGCGTTTGGGAGAGGGTTTAGCTCAGAGGAAAACATGATGGAATTTGATCTGGTAGCCGGCGATGAAGTCGCCGAGTCTCCGATCTCACTTTATTAACTCGATCTCTGTGCGTACAATGGATACTCGATATTCGGCGATATGATTACTACTTGGATCTCTGCAAAGCTAAGCATAGGGCCGGTTTATAAAGCACCCGTCCCCCTACCTGGCTTGCCCTCCAAGGCGCAGCTCGAGTCCTACCCGAACACCGCTTACAAACCCTAGCTTTCCTTACTGCAACCCACAATCCGGGTTACGAGGCCAACAAACCTTGGGCCTTCTAGAAGTTTCTTTATCCTTAGCCGGATCCTGCGCAGCGTCCTTTGGGCCGGGTTATACCTTGGAGTTGGCCTACCGGGTTATTATCTCCCCATCAGTAGTCCCCAGAATAGCTTGGGCTTCTCGAGATTTTCTTTGAAGCGCACGCTATTCCCTGCAAAAATATCAAACTCACCATTTCACGAAGGCCGGGTTAGATTGCTTTGATAGATAGCTAGGCCCAACTCCATGGTGGCCATATAGCAACCCGGCTTTTCTCCAACCCATTAGTCGTTTTTCCGATCCGGTAATCACGGAAGAGATTTGTCTCACATCTATCCCGGAAATCTCGTCTAACATTTAACGTATATCTCGGAAAATCCGGGCAGATACGTTCTATCCGTAATTCCCGGTCCTCGCCCATTGGCCTAGGCTTATCCTGCCGCACTCTATAAATAGGTACTTAAGGGTTAACCTAATCCCAACGGCTCATTTCTCCTTCTTCTTCTCTCCGCTTCCGTGCTCGAACTCACGGAGCACCACCACAGAAACCCCGCGCCCGTCTTTGGATCCATCCTGTTGCAGGCTGCACTCCGCCGCAATTCGTCCCGCGACGCCGTCGACCCTCACCGCCTCATCTGTGAGCGTCTGGCCGGCAGTCACAAAGGAGCATTCCTATCACGTTATTCGCCGCCGCCACGCGCTACTCCGATCTCCTCTGGTAAGCTTCTCGCATCCAGCAATTTGACCTTGCAATTTCTAAATTCACTCCAGATTGGATCTAGGTCGATCCGCGAGCCGTTGTTCTTACTGCGCTGAATTAAACCGCTTAGATACTTGCTAGCTCCTTCAACAACTTGTTGGATGATCTCATACCACCCCCTACCGCTATTAATCTCCAATTTCTTCGTAAAATCACTCGCGAGTTCTCCTAACCTAGATCCATTTCGTCCAAACTTCCGCGCATATCATTAAAACCCGGAAAATCCTCCTTTTCCAGTTATTGTGCTTGCAGTAGAGACACGGGCAACCATCCGTGTGCCCCAAACTCACCTCAACACGTAAGTGACCAATGATTTCCACAGCCGTACTCGATACCCGGATACCTCGTAATCTTTGCTCCGTGATGCGTTACCCAGATACTTTTTAGTCTTCATACTTTCCTAATATTTCAAACTCGGGTAATCCAATACTTCCGAGTCTTATTTCCTGCACCTCTTTTTCTCGCGTTTTGCAGGTTAACCCCAGGGCTCCAAAAAGGCAAGGGAAACAGCCGGCTCCGGTAAAGACTACCCAAACCACATCGGCCAATTGGGGTCGATCTACAGTAACAAAGGCCAAGTTGGACGAGCTGGCCGAATTAGGAATTCTCCCCTCTCAGAAGGACATACACTGGAGGGCACCAGGCGACGAGACCCGTCCCACACCTGCCGACAGTGAGGTAATTTGCTTCATTGAGCACGTGACCCGGGGATTCCGTCCTCCGGGTCACCCTTTCTTCCGGGAAGTCTTAAACTACTACGGTCTCCGGGTATTCGACATAGGGCCCAATTCCATGCTAAATATTACCCACTTCATCGTTCTATCGGAATCATACTTGTGCGTTCCGCCAAGTTTGACCCTTTTTATTGAACTATTCCAATGCAAGCCGTGCTGCGAAAGCGGTAACGGAACACTTCTTACTTGTGGCGGGGTATCCATGCAACGCCGCAAGCACTCACAAATGCCAACCCTCAACTTAAACTCCCACGTCAAAAACTGGCAATTGTCTTTCTTTTATTGCCATGATACCTCCCCGGACGGCGAGAGGAAGCTGCCGGGTTACTCGGAGAGTCTCCTCGAGCCTTCCGAATCTTTCAACGCCTTTGCCCCTGAGTCGGACAGGGAAGTGATCCAGCCTTTGCTGGCTAAGTTGGCTGTTCTCTCGGCCCAAGGCCTTCTTGGGCTCAACTTGGTGAAGACCTGGGTGGATTTCCGGATCCAACCCAACTCCATCCGCTCCAAGTTGATGCACGAGTACTCAGGGCACACCACAGACGCGCTCCGATATTCCACTAAGAACTTCGCAACCGGCGACACCATCAAGACCATCAAAGGCTTCCTGACTGAGAAGTTGGAGGTGATAAGAAATATCGCCGGGTTACCCCCATTCACTCGAGAAAACCCGGCTCCAGCAGTAAGACCCGGTTCCCATAACTTATTTCAATACTTTAACTTGATACTGCCTCTGATTCTTGCTTTCATTTCCTCGATCGCAGGCTGAAGATCCCTTCTGGAGGATCGAAACCTCCCCCCCGTCCAAAGACCCGGAAGTGGAGGACGAGCCGGCCGATGATGATGAAGGTGCTTTCCCAAATCTTACATTCGCCTTTTACCTATACTACTTTCCTATCACCCATCTTTCTTCTTGTCTGATACATACTCGACTTTCAGGATTGGAGGACGAGGAAGAAAAAGAAGAGGATGACCCGGAGGCCACCGAATCCGACCAGGAAGCCACAATCGGAACCAAGAGGAAGGCCAGAGGGGTGATTGCAAAGGTTCCTTTCTCCTTCATGTCTTCTGAGCCTTACTCCTTCGAAACTATGTGTAACCTTAATGAACGGTTGTCACACTCACCACTCTTGAAGGATCTCCTCTCGGCTAAGCGCAGGGTAACCCGGAGTTCCCCGGGGGACGATCCCCTTAACCCGGGTATCCCCACTTCCCCTGCTCACCGAGCCAACATTCCTCCACCTCAGCGCCATCCATCTCCTAACCACCCACGCGCTGGGCAATTCCGGGTACCGCAGCCGGTACCTTTGACAACTTCGTCCGCCTCCAGCAGCGAGCTCCCGCCGGATTATGCCATAAACACCGGGTAAGCGTCCTTCACTTGATATCCTTTTACACTTACTAACTTTTTAATATGTACTACTAACCACTCTTTCCTTTTTCCCCTTTCAGTGCCCAAGTGACCACCGATGACCCGGAAATTCCTGAAGCAGAAAAGCAAGGAGGGGAGGAGCCGCACATTAACACGGATGCTGCAGCTGATGATGAGGCTGAGGACAGGCAAGAACAAGACCCCTTCAAGGACCCAGCTAAGCCGGAGACCACATCCCCCAAATCCTCTAAAGAGGTAGATGAAGACATTATCTTAGAGACCAAGTCGGGCTCTCCTAACCCGGATACCCAGACGATCCGGGTTTCGACCCCAAAAGTCGGAAAGCTCCTTCAACCAGAAGACCAATCTGCCGGTCCTTCACAAATTCGTCCTGAAGACATGACGTTTGCCCAAATGCTTGACGCCCTCTACACCTTGAGGTCCGATGAAGAAAATATTCTAGACGCCTTGATAACAAAGCACAAGGTAAGTCCGAGTAATATCATCTGCATCCTTGTATAGTCCCCAAGTTCCGAGTGAATTACTGATTGATTTGCTTGGAACTTTGTGCAATGGCTCCACTTAACCCTTTTCCTTGTGTTATCCATCTAGGACTTTGCTGCGCAATCTGAGAAGAAACTGGCCAAAGCTGCCAAACGCATCGAGAAGGAGACAGCTCTTCGCGAAGCAGCGGAAGCTGAAGCGCGTAGAAGCGGAAAAATCACAAGGAAATACAGAAAAAGGGCTCATATGGCTGAAGATAGGCTGACGACTCTTTCAGTGCAGATTGCTGATATCTATCGCGTCGCAACTGGTACAATTTCCGGATTCTGGCGATTATGACCCATATTTCATTTGGTTGGATAACCGGATTTCTTACTCGTTACTTTCCTTGCTTTTCAACAGGTCCGGGTGAAGCTACCCCTGAAGAAGAAGATGATACCGCCAAACTGCAACTGATTAAAGATACTATCCGGCAACTTGGTGCCGGCATTGGATGGATTCTTGATGAGCTACGACTGCCGTGCGCTGCGCCGGGTAGCATGAAAAAGTTGCTGGAGGCCTGCTCCACCATTCCTGAATGGATTTGGCATTGGAAGCGATCATCCTGCCGTTTTGGGGTAACCCGAGGACTCGCCCTGGCTAAAGCTTATATCCCAAAGCTAGAGCCGGCCAAGATGATAGCCGGGTTTCCGGAGTTCAATCAGGATGGGTCCAAATTTTCGCCGAAGGATTTCAAAGCCATTCAAAAGGAAGTTCGTCACCCGGCCAGTGTGATCGCCGATAGCCTGATCATTGACACTATTCTTCCTGCATATGATGCTAACGACAAAGTCATTAAAGCAGATCGCCCCAAGCCATTCGATATGCTTGCCCGATGGAAGGAAGACGTTGCCAAGATGCGAGAGGAAGCTGCACAGAAGAAGGCTGAAGCCGACTCTGCGCCCGCTACCTCGACACCTATCGTCCCTCCACCTGCGCGAGTCGGCGGTGCTGCTGATCCGAGTAGGGCTGCTACCCCAAGTGACGGCAAGGGTAAAGCCAAGATGGATCCGGCGGCCTAGAGTGCCGAGTAATATCTGCCACTTCGTACTCGTTAGTCGGCCGATGTGCCGTTGAAACAATTATTATTTGAATGGTGCGCTTGTGCGCCTTCGATACTCTTTGGTGAAATTTTGTAATGCACTCTAAGTTCCTGATACACCTTGTGCCTCTTCTAGCTTAAATCTATCTACTTTTGAACTTGTTTGCTCTTGATATCCAACCTTCTTTACTCTTGATATCCAACGTTCTTTTACTTTTGATATGCAACTTTCTTTGTTTTTGATATCCGACATTCTTTATTTTTCCCTTTGTGAGACTCGGCATCCGGGTTATATGGGTGTTTGGCAAGCGGACTTGCTTCTAAGTCCCCAAGTCCCCAAGACCCGGATGTTTGGGTTTATTGGAAATTAAACAACTAAGCAATTTTTCCCTTCCAAGATCCCGAGTCCCCCTGACCCGGACTTCCGGGTCTAGGGCACGTGACTTTTTAGAGGAGAACAAATTGCCTGCTGCTAAATTCGCAAAGGTCCCAGAATCGTTTCACATGGGGTTTGAAGTTATGCTTAATAATCGTTGAGTTTCCGGCTATTAACCTTGTAATCTACATAACTTGTGGTTTAGATGACCCTTTTGACTATCTTGTACAGTAAGCCGGCTTTCGCGTGGATACCATGTTATTACATCTATACGAAAACAGGGTCAGGCAAGTCCCATTGGGCTTCATGGCTGCCTGTAATCGTAAGCGAACAAATCATGCCACTTCAGTGCGAGTCACATCGAGCTTAAGTAAGAATAGCCAAGAAATTTGGACTTCTTTGTCCGGTTATAAGATTGCAGCCGTACTCGTTTGCGAGTAATCGGCCCTTATAACTCATAGGCATCAAGGCCGGGTCTTTTGAGTTTGCAACTGCGCTTATCCAAGCAATCAGCCCTCAAGACCTAAATATACGCATCATGCTGAAAGTATAAGACTCAATTTATAATCACCTCTATTCTCGATAATCACCTCTTTATTTGATATGAAAAATTAGGTCAGCAAGCCGCCTCATTAAAAACCCGTCCAGTCCCCAAGGGTGCCCTGGATGGGAAAAGAGTGCGTCTAAAACCTGCTGCCTGTTACATCGTTCAACTCCATGTGCCAACATAATCCTTGCTAAGTATAATACGGGCGTAGCTGGGCCACGTTCCACGGTCTGTCTCTTTCTTGCATAGATGAAGTGGTATGAGCGGTGTCATTAACCGTGGCCGATTCTTCCCTTGCGTCTACCAAGTAATATGACCCATTATGCAAATTCTTGCTTATGATAAATGGTCCTTCCCACGGTGGTGATAACTTGTGTTTTCCTTCGTTTGACTGAACCAGGCGCAGAACTAGGTCTCCTTCCTGGAAGACCCGGGTTTTCACACGCCGGCTGTGATACCTTCGTAGATCCTGCTGATATATCGCTGATCTTTCCAGGGCTTGTTCCCTTTGTTCTTCTAACATATCCACGGCGTCCTGCCGGCTCTTTTCGTTCTCCACTTCAACGTAAGCTGACACTCGCGGTGAATCATGAATAATGTCACTCGGTAACACTGCCTCCGCGCCATATACCATGAAGAACGGCGTCATCTGAGTAGATCTGTTAGGTGTTGTATTGATACCCCAAACCACAGCAGGAAGTTCTTCGACCCATGCACCAGCAGCCCTGATACAGGGGACTCGTAGGCGTGGCTTTAATCCGCGAAGCAGTTCTTGATTCGCCCTTTCTACTTTTCCATTGGCCTGTGGATGAGCTACTGATGCTATGTCAAGCCGGATTCCGTTGTTACCACAGAATTTCTCCATCTCGCCAAGGGACATGTTGGTTCTGTTGTCGGTGATTATGCTGTGAGGATACCCGAACCGATAGATAATTCTTTTCAGGAACTTGACTGCTGTAGCTGCTTCACAATTAGTAACTGGCATAACTTCTACCCACTTGGTAAACTTATCGATAGCTACCAACAGATGTGTCTTTTTGCAAGGTGACATATGAAAGGGGCCAACCATGTCCATACCCCAGACAGCGAACGGCCAAGTTAACGGGATGGTCCGTAATTCCATAGCCGGCACGTGGATTTGGCGGGCGTACCTTTGACATCCGTCACACCTTGCTACCAATCGTTCCGCATCCGCCAGAGCCGTGAGCCAGAAAAACCCGTGTCGGTAAGCCTTGGCCACAAGTGACCTTGTAGACGCGTGATGCCCACAATCACCTCCATGAATTTCCTTGAGGATCTGTTGGCCTTCCTCTGGTGTCACACAGCGCAGGAAGACCCCCGTGGCGCTTCTCTTATATAACTCCCCATTAATAATAGAATATCCCTTTGCTCGTCGCAAAATTTGCCTTGCTAATACCTCCTGCTGCGGCAACTCGCCTCGTGATAGGTAGGCCAAAAAAGGTTCTGTCCACTCGGGAATAGCGCGTACAGTGGCCACGAGCTCCAAGCCCGGGTCTTGATTTGCTAGCTCTTCCTCAGACTCGGTTTTAACTGATGGTCGCCATAATTCGTCCAAAAATACGTTAGGTGGAACCGGTTCTCTGCGCGAGCCGAGTCTGGCTAGGGCGTCGGCTGCCTCGTTCTTTCTCCTGTCTATATGCTCCACCTCATACCCTGAAAAACATCCAGCTACCCTATCGACCTCTCTGCGGTATGCCGCCATAGTCGCGTCCTTTCTATCCCAGGTTCCTGATACCTGTTGTACCACAAGATCCGAATCTCCAAAGCATCGTATCCTCCTAATGTTCATCTCCTTAGCTATTTTTAAGCCATGCAATAGGGCCTCGTACTCGGCTACATTGTTGGAACAATCAAAGTGAATCTGTAATACATAACTCAACTTGTCTCCTTTGGGTGACGTTAGCACCACTCCAGCTCCTGAACCCTCGTACTGTTTTGATCCATCGAAATGCATGATCCACGACTCGGAGCTTGGAACTATGGTAGCCATGCATGTGTGTGTCCAATCATTAACAAATTCCACCAAGGCCTGTGATTTGATTGCCGACCTAGGCTCGTAGCTGATGTGATAATCCCCCATCTCTATCGCCCATTTGGCTATTCTTCCGGGTGCATCCGAGTTTCTGATGATATCCGACATTGGTATTGAGCTGACTACTGTTATAGGGTGCTCCTGGAAGTACGGTTTTAGTTTCCGGCTGGCCATGAAGACCCCGAAAACCAGCTTCTGCCAATGCGGGTAACGTTGTTTCGCTTCAGATAGTACCTCGCTGACATAATAAACCGGCCTCTGAACCGGGTAACCCTTCCCGTCCTCTTTGCGTTCCACGACCACTACTGCACTGACGGCTTTGGGGCCAGCTGCAACATACAACAACATAGGTTCTTTAGGGCCCGGGGCCGCTAATACTGGTGCTTCAGATAACTGATTTTTTAGTGCCTCGAATGCCTCATCCGCCTCTTGATCCCATATGAATTTGTCGGATTTCCTCAAGAGCCGATACAGGGGTATTGCCTTTTCTCCCAACCTGGATATAAACCGGCTCAAGGCTGCTACGCAGCCTGTAAGCTTTTGGACCTGCTTCAGATTTTCCGGCTTTCTCAGATTTTGGATAGCTTTGATTTTGTCCGGGTTTGCCTCAATTCCTCTCTCGTAAACGATAAAGCCGAGTAACTTCCCAGCGGGAACCCCAAATACGCATTTTGTCGGGTTGAGCTTCATCTGATATCTCCTTAGATTTTTGAACGTCTCCTTTAGATCGTCTATAAATGTCTCTGCCTTCCTGGTCTTGACAACCACGTCATCCACATAAGCATGGACATTGCGTCCAATTTTGTCTTCGAAGCACTTCTGAATGCACCGTTGGTAGGTTGCGCCTGCGTTCTTTAGTCCAAACGTCATTGTTTTGTAGCACAAGCTCCAAAAGGGGTTATGAACGATGTTTTCTCCCAATCCTCCCTTTTGAGCTTAATCTGATGATATCCCGAATATGCGTCCAGGAAGCACAACAGGTCGCTCCCAGCTACGGCGTCTATTATTTGGTCTATCCTTGGTAATGCGAACGGATCCTTTGGGCAATGCTTGTTGAGACTTGTGAAATCGATGCACATCCTCCACTCGTTGGTCTTTTTCATTACTAGAACCGGATTTGCCAGCCAATCCGGGTGGAATACTTCCATGATGAAGCCGGCTGTTAATAACTGCGCAATTTCTTCGCCTATTGCTTTCCTTCTTTCCTCATTCATCTTTCTCAAGCCCTGCTTCACGGGCCTGGCCTAGGGATCCACATGCAAACTATGCTCTGCCAACTCCATGGGGATACCCGGCATGTCGCTGGGTGTCCAAGCGAATACGTCCGCATTTGAACGAATAAACTCCACCAGCGCCTTTTCATGCCCGCTTTTCAAATTAGACCCTATAGTAAACTGCTTGGTGGGATCACCTTCAACAAAATCTACTTTCTTGGTGTCCTGTGCTGCCTTGAATTTCACTCTTTCATCCTCAGAATCCGGCCTTCTCAATGCTGTTCCATCATCCGGATGCACCTGGGACCGGTAATACTTGAGTTCTTCTTTTCTGCAAGCTTGCTCAGCCATCACTGAATCTCCTTCATCACACTCAGCCGCTATATCCCTACTTCCTTGTATGGTGATGGTCTGCTTAGGACCCGGAATTTTTAGCTGTAAATATACGTAACACGGTCTGGCCATGAACTTAGCGTAAGCCGGCCTTCCGAACAACGCATGATAAGGACTACGCAACTTGACCACCTCAAACGTGAGCCACTCAACTCGATAATTATCCACTGATTCTCCAAAAGCAACCTCCAATGTGATCTTTCCCTCAGGGCGCGCCGAGTGACCCGGCACAATTCCGTGAAAAACTGTTGAACTTTTCTGCAGCTGGGATTCTTTGAGGTTCATGCGTAAGAAGGTTTCCTAATACAAGATGTTAATGCTGCTTCCCCCATCCATCAAGACTTTTTTCAACTCGTAACCATTGACCTGCGGTGCGACCACCAACGCCAAGATTCCTGGGCGTTCTATTCCTTCCGGGTGATCCCTTCTGCTCCACGTTACTTCTTGTTCCGCCCATCTCAGGTGTCTCGGAACGGCCGAGGAAACCGAATTTACCGTTTGCTTTGGTGTTTCTTTATCCCTGCTAGAAGTTCCTGTAACATGCACATGATATTGTCCTTTTAAGTCAAACGTACGTACCATACCGACGAAGATGTTGACCTCGCCGATTGTCACGACAGATCCGGATTCGAGGTGATCCGATTCTGGCCCCCAGCCGGACTCGTCCACCACCTTCTCTCCTTCGTGGTCGTCGTAGATCTCTCCGACGACGAGGTTCCTCATGCTTTTCCGAGCTTCTCCCGTGATGTAAACACCTTTGGACGCAGGCCCCACGGTGGGCGCCAACTGTCGTGGGATGATCACGGCAGATGTTACCAGGGGTAACTGATCTTGGGGCAAGTCGACACAGGCGTTTGGGAGAGGGTTTAGCTCAGAGGAAAACATGATGGAATTTGATCTGGTAGCCGGCGATGAAGTCGCCGAGTCTCCGATCTCACTTTATTAACTCGATCTCTGTGCGTACAATGGATACTCGATATTCGGCGATATGATTACTACTTGGATCTCTGCAACGCTAAGCATAGGGCCGGTTTATAAAGCACCCGTCCCCCTACCTGGCTTGCCCTCCAAGGCGCAGCTCGAGTCCTACCCGAACACCGCTTACAAACCCTAGCTTTCCTTACTGCAACCCACAATCCGGGTTACGAGGCCTACAAACCTTGGGCCTTCTAGAAGTTTCTTTATCCTTAGCCGGATCCTGCGCAGCGTCCTTTGGGCCGGGTTATACCTTGGAGTTGGCCTACCGGGTTATTATCTCCCCATCAATGAGTGTTCGGGATATTGTTCTCAGTGGGAGCTGTGCTGATTATAAAGTGTTTTTAATTTTTAACTCAAAGTATTATAAACTTATACTTACTAGTTCTTTGCAAAATATTTCTATAGACGGAAATCCCTTTCATTGAGTTCGAGTTTAAACAACTTATCCATAACCCGCCTCTTAAGTCTGATGGGTCAAACTTCAAGCATTGGTATGAGTTGCTAGTGGGGAATCTCAAAAGGAGCAATATACTATTTACGTTAGAAGAACACATGGGAGAAAGAACGAGTCCTTCTGTAAGTCGGGCGAATAATGCAAACGTAAAGCTTTCCTAGAAGTCACATACTTCTTCGATCATATAATGGAGCCTAAGTTGGCGGCGCGTTTCACGAACATTAATCCATGTGATACTTTGGAAGCATTGAGATATGAGTTCTTAGATGAGGTCACACGGATTCGTCACTATTATTGGGAGAAGTTTCTTTCAATTATGATGAAAGAGTACACTCCTCTCGAGACACACCTGTCGAGGATGCTTGATTTTTACGAGTACCACGCAATAGTATGTGATGACTTGATGGATGATGCCTTTGTAATAAAAGCGGTGTTGCGTTCTCTCTCGCCAAGTTACGAAGAAATCAAGGATAGCTTCATTCCTGAAGTTGATCAATTGTCGCTCAACGATTTAGATCAAGCTGCTGGAAGCCGAGGTGAAACCCATAGTGAGGAAAGTTGTCAATTTAGAAGGTATATTTGATATACTTATTATTATAAATGTTTCTCTGAACATATTTTTCAATGTTAAGTATTTAATACTTATTCTGTTTTGTGAAAACATGACCGTTGTTGTGATGTCGGATGATGAGGCGAACTGATACATGTGATGGCGAGACATTTGATGGCCCATCACGTTCTACCTCTACAGTTAGCATTTATGACTAGTGGATCTAAATATTTTTTGTAATAGATATGAGAGTGATTTGTAATAAGGATATCTTGTGTTTCAAGATAAGTTATTCATGGATGAACAAGAGTTGTTATATATTTTCATGAATAAAGTTCTTCTTATGGTCACATTTCATTTTGCAAAAGTTTATTCTTGTGATCTTGAGAATTAATTGATGAGTGTCTATGTGTCTCTATGTGCTAAATTATACAAAGTTTAACAATGATATTGTTTCCAAAACAACTAATTTTTTAATCGTGTTGGTTTGTGAGAAATCACAAGATTTGATCTTTTGATAATGTAAATACAAGGATGATTAAAATACTCCGAACATTGAATGTACAACGTGCAAAGAGAATTGTTGAAGCATCATGTGATGATTATAAAATTGAACGAGATGATCATTGCTATTGAACCTTCATAGTAATTCTAAGTGTTAGAATATATGAATCATTAAAAGTAAAGTTATTTGATGAGATCAATAATTTTAGGAATGAAGGTAGGTATAATATTAGAGATAAAATCGAGTCTATGAGATTTGATCAATACGACACGAATCAAGTTAAGTTTAGCACAAAATATTTGTATGTGAATCCGTTCAGCATATTGTGATGCACATTTATGTGTTACCATGAATATGCATTATGGTAACACTTTATCGCGATAAAGTGTGGTCTTAGAATAATCTTCTAAATGTGTAATATTTAGAGTATATTGTTGAGATTAGTTAACACTCATGTTAGAAAGAAAATCATAGGGAATTCGCGAAAACGATAGCATGAGTAAAATTCATAATCGTTGGTTTATGGAATTATGAGATAATGAGAAACTATAAAAGAATAGTTCTTTGTGGGAATTCATAAAGGTGTTTTCAATGGAAATGTCATTGAAAGAAAAGGTTGGATAAGGTGGAGACTGATACGTCTCCAACGTATCTATAATTTCTGCTGCTCCATGATAATATTATGCCAATTGCTACATGTTTTCTCACTTCTTTATAGCATTTTACACGTTTTCCGAGACTAACCTATTAACAAGATGCCAAGTGCCAGTTCCCTGTTTTCTGCTTTTTTTTATTTCCAAAAAGTTGTTCTGGAAATATTCTCGGAATTGGACGATTCGAAAGCCAGAAGTCTTAGAAGTCCCGGAAGCATCCAGAAGTCCCGAATAGCCCCGAAGGGGGGCCATAGGGCGGCCACACCATAGGGTGACGCCACCACCCCCTGGGCGCGCCACCAGGTGGTGTGGGCCCCCTAGCCACCCCCGACATCACCCTTTCGCCTATATATACTCCCCGATGCATAAACTCTAGGGGAATCGACCTTTTCCACAAAATACATCTGTAGCTGCGCCGCTGCCGTCGAGAAGTTTCTATGGACATATCTCTATTCTGGCACCCTGTCGGGACGGGGAAGTGCCCCCGGAAGCCATCTCCATCGACTCCACCGCCATCTCCATCGTTGTTGCTCTCTCCTATGATGAGGAGGGAGTAGTTCTCCCCCGAGGCTGAGGGCTCTCTCCCATGGTGTGATCTATATGTGATCATGAGCTTTGTAATCTATTTGAATTCGTAGATGTTACTCTTCATCTTTTACTACTCAAGTTCTTTATTAATATGAACTTTGGAGTCACTTTGATCACGGTGTGAAGGTGACAGTGTGCACATCGTGTGTGTCTCCTCTATGAATTGTGGTGTTTGCTGGGGCGCTCATAGTGACAGCGTGGGGTTAACTAGACATTGGAATGCTTACTTTAAGGAATGCTTTTTGCAGCCCTACGCAATGATTAGTGTTCGTTATCCAACCGGAGAGGGTTAAGAGTAGCATAGTGAAGAGAACATATTTAGTTATTCAATTATGTGATCATTGTTAAGAGTGTCCACTAGTGAAAGTAGAATCCCTAGGCGTTGTTTCCAAGCATTGAAACACCATTTTCCGCCTGTTTTGCTACATTTTTGCTTGCTGCCATAATTATTTCAGATTGCTATTATTACTTATAACCATCCATATTACTCGCATTTCACTATCTCTTCGCCGAACTAGTGCACCTATATACCTGACAAGTATATTGGGTGTGTTGGGGACACAAGAGACTTCTTGTATCTTAATTGCAGGGTTGCTTGAGAGGGATATCTTTGACCTCTACCTCCTTGAGTTCGATAAACCTTGGGTGATCCACTTAAGGTAAACTTGCTGCTGTTCTACAAACCTCTGCACTTGGAGGCCCAACACTGTCTACAAGAATAGAAACGTGCGCAGACATCATGATCTTTTCGGGCGCCGTTGCCGGGGAGGTAAGGTAAAAGGTACTCACATCCTCGGGTGTGAGTGCTCATAGTTATTTCCTTTAGATTCTGCAATTATATCTTTTTGTTTCTTGTTTTCAATAGTTAGGCTTATTTTTACTCGCTTCTTGTTTTTATTTTTTACTAGTAGGCTTAATGGAAAACAACAAAAATATGAGAGAGCTTTATAATTTTTATCTTGAGTTAGGACATGAAGTGTTTGAAGAGAAAATTAAAAAACCTATGGAACTTTATTTGCATGCTAGTGGCAATGTTATTAGTATGAACTCTTTAAACACCATTACTGCTAATGCTATGGAAAAGTCTAAGCTTGGGGAAACTAGTTTTGATGAATATGATATTTTTTTGTCCGCCAATTTTTGAGGAGGAAATTTTCTTTCATGATAACTTGCCTCCAATATATGATGATTATAATGATTGTGGTATTCTAGTTCCACCTGTTTACAATGATTGATATGATATTTTCAGTCCACCTACTATTGAGGAAAAAATTAATTATGATTATAATATGCCTCCTATATTTAATGATTATGGTGATAAGAATAATAATGATAGCTATTTTGTTGAATTTGCTCCCACTACTATTTATAAGAATGACTATGCTTATGTGTAGAGTATTAATTCTTTTATGCATGTGGCTCGTGAAAAGAATGTTTTATGTGGTAGCTATATTGTTAATTTTATTCATGATGCTACTGAAAGTTATTATGAGAGAGGGAAACATGGTTTTATGCATCTCAACAATATTAAGTTTCCCCTCTTTATATATTAAATTTTTGATGTTGCACTTATTTTGTCTTCCTATGCTAGTCACTTTGTGCTTCGTTGACTTGTTTTTCTACAAGATTCTTTTTTGTAGGAAGTGGGTTAGAATTAAATGTTTTTTATATTTGCTTATTGATTCTCTCTTATTTTTCTTTAACTCTTATTCTTATGTGAGCATCTTTTAAAAATCACTATGCCTAGCTGAAAGGCGTTAAAGAAAAACGCTATCGGGAGACAAACCCGTTTTATTTCTCCGTTTTCAACCTGTTTTCCTTTGTTTTATTTTGTGTGCTTTGCACTTGGGTGTTGTATATTTCCTTCACAACCCCTCTGTATCTTTTCTTTTGTGTTTTTGTTGAGCCAAGTAAAGCCTCTAGTGGAAAGTTGAGGTTATATTCGAATTTCTGCGCATGAAACAGATTTCTGCTGTCCATTGTTTATTCCGTATAAAATCACAGAAAATTCAAAATGACCTGAGCTTTTTTGTGCCTAATCCTGGGCTGTATACGAAACTTTTCTTAGTTCACCACTTTTTGTTTTGAGCCACAAAAGATTTTCGAAAAAAACTATCTTTACCTGCTGTCCTGTTTTGACAGACTTCTGCCAATAATTGCATTTGCATCGTAATCTCTTTCTTTTGGGGTTCTTTTGAGAAAAAGAGTTTTAAAATAAGTTGTGACAGTAGCTAATGTGTTTATGCGTGTTACGCTTATGTTGAAACTGATCCATGTGAATTTATTATTTCGATTGCACTAAATTTGCTAATGAAGATTGTGAGAAGTTTGGTGTGAAAAAAGTTTTCAAGGGTCAAGAGAAGAGGATGATATGATGTGATCAAGAAGAGTGAAGAGCCTAAGCTTGGGGATGCCCTGGAGGTACATCCCAGCAAATTCCAAGAAGACTCTAGCGTCTAATATTAGGGATGCCGAAGGCATCCCCTTCTTTATCGATAAATTATCAGGTCACTTCTAGTGAAACTATATTTTTATTCAGTCACATCTTATGTGCTTTACTTGGAGCGTCTTTTATTTTTGTTTTTAGTTTGTTTGGTTTTCTTTGCTGTAATAAATGGTTGGATCTTATCATACTTGTGTGGGAGAGAGACACTCTCTGTTTTCATTGCTTAGAACACTCTAGTTTTCATTCTTATTGTTCTGTGATTCTTCACTTTTTGCTAGTACTGCGTTTAGCCTTTGTTTTCATGCATCTCTTATTCAGAGCTGTTAGTTTTAGTAGTGTTATGTGAGCACTCTCATGTTTGCTTTATGTATCATGTGGAGTATTTTTGTTAAAACATATCTTGTATGGTGCTTGTTGGGAGAAGAAACTACTGTTTAAAGTAGAATTTATAACAGTGCAAGTAGAAGCTCGTATAGACTGTTGCTAGAACTTTTTCATGCCATGCTAAATGTTATTTTAGTTCTAAAGTATTGTGATGTTGAGTAGAATTAATATCCTCAAATATCTGAGAGTGTTTAATATTCCATTGAAAGATTCATGAGTTGTTCTTGTCATAAGGAAGCATAAATTGTTGGTATTCTCTTTCGAATGTTTTATTTGGTTGACTTGGCACATGCTCACACCATGTTTATGACTATGAACCAGTTACGAAGAGCCTTCATGATCACTTAGTTTTTGAACTATGATACCGCTTATGCTTTAATTAATGATGATTATGTCGCTATGCATGATTATGGCTCTTATGATCTCTTGATTTGTCGCTCCCAGTCTTTTGCTAGCCTCCACCTGTACTGAGTATGAGCTCTACTCGTGCATCCAACTCCCTTAAACCAAAGTTTTTCCCGTTGTGTCCACCATACCTACCTACATGTGGTATTTAACTGCCACTCCAAGTAAATTGCTCACGTGTTACCTTTAAAACGTTCAAAATTACTCCTGCTTTATGTTCCTGTTTTTGCTCATGAGGACGTCAATAGAGAATCTTTATCTCACTTGTTGATTGGATTTCACACCCTGGACTAGTGGCTTCATACGATTATCCAAATGATAGAAGAGCTGGCAGCGGGGTGCCCAGCCCCAAATTAATACACACAAAATCTCTTCACTATTTTTGCCCCTGATTTATGAGTCAAAGCATAATTGTGTAAACAAAAGAGAAAGAGGGATGACCTTCTACCAGATGCGTCCTTCACATGGGAGGCGCTCTTGTGAATCCAGTTGGCTTGTGACGTACTATATTTTCTGTTTACCATTCGTTGACATTAGCATACATCTCCCAAAATATAGACACTCCTCCACGGTATGTGATTGTTGGAAGGCACCCAAGGATTCGGTTAGCCATGGTTTGTGAAAGATGGATGGGAGGATTGTCAAACTTTTAATACCTCTCTTTAATAAAATAAAAAGCTCTAGCACATGAGTGATCCCTGCTTCCCTCTACGAAGGGCCTTTCTTTTTCTTTTATGTTGAGTCTCCATCTTCTAACTTTATGCAGAGTTGAGAGAGCATTTTTAACATTCTGAGTTCTATGTGCATTGTCCCATAAACATCAATAATTAATTCATGATGTGATATTATTTGTTCTTAAATTATTTGCTTGAACTTTGAAGGTGTCCTGGCATTTATGTTTTGCCCCACTCTTAAGGACTAGAGAAATGTCAATTTGCCATGCTTTCTCTATACGTGAAACAAACGTTTATCTTTCTTTGCATTATTAATCGTGATCCTTTATTTGAGATACTCTTCATGATGAAAAGTGATTTCTTTGCTTTATTATTAAAGTTATATTTATCATGTTTGTGTTTGAAGTTCTATGATCTTAGCATGCATATGCCTTTACATTTTTATGATCAAGATTATGTTAGTAGCATGTCACCTCAGAAATTATTGTTTTATCGTTTACCTACTCGAGGACGAGTAGGAACTAAGCTTGGGGATGCTTGATACGTCTCCAACGTATATATAATTTCATATGCTCCATGATAATATTACACCAATTGCTACATGTTTTCTCCCTTCTTTATAGCATTTTTACACGTTTTCCGGGACTAACCTATTAACAAGATGCCAAGTGCTAGTTCCCTGTTTTCTGCTGTTTTTTATTTCAGAAAAGTTGTTCTGGAAATATTCTCGAAATTGGACGATTTGAAGGCCAGAAGTCTTAGAAGTCCCAGAAGCATCCAAAAGTCCCGAAGAGCCCCGGAGGGGGGCCATAGGGTGGCGCCACCACCCCCTGGCCGCGCCACCAGGTGGTGTGGGCCCCCTGGCCACCCCCCGGCATCGCCCTTTCGCCTATATATATATTCCCCGATGCATAAACCCTACGGGAATCGACCTTCTCCACAAAATACATTTGTAGCTTCGCCGCTGCCGTCGACAAGTTTCGGGGGACAGATCTCTATTCTGGCACCCTGCCGGGACGGGGAAGTGCCTCCGGAAGCCATCTCCATCGACTCCACCACCATCTCCATCGCCGTTGGTGTCTCCTATGATGGGGAGGGAGTAATTCTCCTCCGAGGCTGAGGGCTCTACCGGTAGCTATATGGTTCATCTGTCTCTCCCATGGTGTGATCTATATGTGATCATGAGCTTTGTAATCTATTTGAATTCGTAGATGTTACTCTTCATATTTTGCTACTCAAGTGCTTTATTAATATGAACTTTGGAGTCACTTTGATCACGGTGTGAAGGTGACAGTGTGCACATCGTGTGTGTCTCCTCTATGAATTGTGGTGTTTATCTAGTACCTTCTGGGCGCTCATAGTTACAGCGTGGGGTTAACTAGACATGGGAATGCTTACTTTAAGGAATGCTTTTTTGCAGCCCTACGCAATGATTAGTGTTCGTTATCCAACCGGAGAGGGTTAATGGTAGCATAGTGAAGAGAAGATATTTAGTTATTCAATTGTGTGATCATTGTTAAGAGTGTCCACTAGTGAAAGTAGAATCCCTAGGCCTTGTTTCCAAGCATTGAAACACCATTTTCCGCCTGTTTTGCTACATGTTTGCTTGCTGCCATATTTATTTCAGATTGCTATTATTACTTATAACCATCCATATTACTCGCATTTCACTATATCTTCGCCGAACTAGTGCACCTATATACCTGACAAGTATATTGGGTGTGTTGGCGACACAAGAGACTTCTTGTATCTTAATTGCAGGGTTGCTTGAGAGGGATATCTTTGACCTCTACCTCCCTGAGTTTGATAAACCTTGGGTGATTCACTTAAGGGAAACTTGCTGCTATTCTACAAACCTCTGCACTTGGAGTCCCAACACTGTCTAGAAGAATAGAAGCGTGCGTAGACATCAGAGACCTTGTATCCATAAACTCTAGAGTAGCGCAACGGAAATGTTCCAGAAACGAAAACTCTATGAATAGAAATATGAAATAAATGATGTAAATCATATTTCATGAGAAACCTTTTCAAGTGGGTTTCAAGAATATTTTCTGTCATGTCACAGATTATTTTCATGATGCGCCTACGAACTACAAAGAAGAGTCGATGATTTAATATACAAAACATAACTATGAGTTATGAATACTGTGAATTAAAATTATATTTGAGATTGCTAAATAATTGTTATTTAAATCTGAATAAAGTAATGGAGATTACTTGGCTTTCTCTATAAGAGTTAAATGAGAGGAATTAAATTTTAAAGTGACTTAAAGCTAATTTTGTCATAAAGATTGTCTTGGACAGAATTCAAGTGTTAGCTACATAAGAGTGTAGAAATGCTTAAAAGACTGATGGATTTCGTATTAGCAAAGTGCTATACATCGTATAATACAATTATTCGACTTGATGGTCGAGCAAGGAATTTTAAAGATTAAAATTATCGTGTGGACTTGCATCTAATTGAGTGGGAGCTGTTAGGCTTGCCTAACTAAATATGGCATTTTGAGTGGGAGCTGAAAGGCTTACCAGATCAAAATAAAGGATGCCATATGTAAGTGGGAGCTTAATACATATAGTTAGTACCTTCGGAATAATTAGAAATAATTATGTGAAGTTGATAGATTTTGATTAACATTAAAGTCGATGTGTTTTATATTAAATTCTAATGAGTCAGAATTAGACAGGCCAACAAAGAGGGTCTTCATTGGAAGTATATTTATAAAACCAACCGTAGTGAACCAGGAAAGAATGTCTTGATTGGAAAGAAGGACTACATTATAACTCGTTAAAGGATATGTTGTATATCTATGCTCTAGTCGTTAGTAAACAACATATGAAAAACTATGTTATATGTGCTCGACGAAATGTGAACCATATTCTTATGAATAATAAATGCTGAAATGAATTTAATGAAATTCAGTAAGCATTAAACTCAGGTGTGTATATCCATATGTTTCAGTATTTGAGAAAGATCGAGAATATATTTTTCAAATCCATGTAAGGTGGTATATCTAATAAGTGTTATGTTAGATGGTTTTGAACATCCACCTGAAATATTAAAAAAGGATGGGATTAAAAGGAAAAAGGCAATTTGGAAACATCAGTGTGATGTAGAATAAAAGGGGTATTAGAATCTACAATAATATAAGATTATTTATATACTCAAAGAAAATAATATGTTGGCAAAGAAAGGAGTTTCTCTAGCTAAGTGTGTTTCTGGTGTACTTGATGAAACAACCATGATCCGAAAGGATTTGGGAACACCAAGAAACAAAAGGCTCACTTGGTTACCAATATATATTATTTTAGATGTTATTGTGATAACAAAATGTTGTCAAGTCTAATGACACCATTGTTTTGCAAAGAACTTACTGTACTGGGTTGTAAAGACCGAAGACACTTCCTCTTCCATGAGCAATCATGAATCAGAAACACTTATGTGATATGTGTGATATGATTTGGTAAAATGCAGCTAGTTTATTTATACTCTAGTGCAAGTGGCAGACTGAAGGAGTTATGCCCTAGAGGCAAATAAATAAGTGTATATTTATGCCATAGCTCAATAAGTTTATAATAGTTCCGTATCATGGTATAATTGTATTAATAGGAAACATTAATACACGTGTGATCTGTAAACAACCAGAGGTTATTCGATAACCAAAGTTCCTAGTTAGCCTCTATGTTAAACTAGTTCGTTGGGTTATTGATGATCGTAGCTTTCACGATCATGTGACATTTATGTAAGTATGCAGTGGGGTCATTTCATTGGGTGAATGAGATGATGAACATACCGTTTTCATATACGTAAGTATTGTGACACGATCGTCTTACGAAGTTCACAGTGGTAGTACTTAGAAACATAGTACCCTAATCCTCAGACCGTGAGACTTCATTTAATTTCTATCTTCGAGGTTGCTTTTAGTGAATCAAACGCCACGTCGTGACAGGGTGATTACAAAGGTGTACTTGGGTATTCCAATGGGATATGTTGAGGCATGTTGTCAATAGCGGGATTCGTTCATCCATGTAATGGAGAGATACTCTAGTCCCACTCGGTCAGACTTCATCCAATAGTCTGCAGCGTGTGACTTAGTCACGGGGATGAAGGATCATGAGAACGAGTTAAGAATCTTGTCGGTAATGAGATTGAACATGGCATAGGGATGTCAACGATCCAATCTCGGACAAGACAGGTATGTGAGAACCAAAAGGAATAGGATTCTATGTTAAGGTTCAGCGATGATTAATTCGATGGATGCACATGGGTCATTATGGATATCCAGATCCCGCTATTGATCATTGATCTGGGAGGTATCCCAGTCATGTCTGGAGTAGTCCCGAACCGATAGGGTAACACACTTAAGGGGGGCGACATAAGGGATCATTTATGGAATCATCAGAGGTAGGTAGAGAAAAATCGGAATGGTTCTGAAGAGAGAAAGAGTATTACCGGAATGGTTCCGAAAGAGAAAAGAGACGCCAGAATCGTTTGGAAGAAAATTAAAGGGGATACCGAAAGTGTTTCGGGGTGCCAAAAAGTTCGGAGTGGTCCGGAATGGGTTCCCGAGCTACAGAAATTAATTTGATATTTGATTATATATAAATAAATTAATTGATTTTATATATTAAATTAAATATTAAAAATAATTTAAATAATGAGAAAATATATTTAATTTGGAATTAAATATATTCATAATTATATATATTCACATATATTTTTATTTGATTTGATATTGAAAAGAATTATTTAATTAAAATATATTTAATATTTAAATTTATTAATTAAAGAATTAATTAATTTAATATTAAATAAAATAAATAAAGGAAGAAAAAGGAGGGAAGGTGCGGCCAGCCCACATGGGTCGGCCAAGGCCCATGCAGCTGCCATGGGGTGGCCGCACCCCCTCACCCTTTAGTCCCACATTGGGAGGGGGAGGAGTTGGACTCCCCCGTCCATGTAGTAGTATATAATGAGAGGCAAGGGAACTTTTTTATTAAGTCAAAAATTGGAAATTAAGCCAATTCATAAAATGGAAGAGTTTTCTCTCTCTCTCTTACGCACTTTGTGGCCCCAAAGTTTGGGCTGCGCACGGGAGATTTCTCTCTACTCCAGTACGTCGTCGTGCTGAGGAAACTCTCATTTAGGAGAACTAATTTCCACAAACTCTGCTGGGTTAGAGACCCGGAACCGTCGTCATAAATCATACATGTGAGATACCTAGGAGGCGCAACACTTGGGGCACTACACTTCATCGTTGCACCAGAAGGTTGTCGGGAAATCGTCAAGTTTGTCACGACCTTGAGGTCGGCTGCGACGTCTTTATCAGAAACACCTCTGCGGGGTGTAATCACCATGTATCGTTTTCCAAGGGTATGTCACCGAAATCTCGCTTTAACTGTTACCGCATTACTAATAGATAGATCTCGGCTAAGTTTTGGTGTTCTCTAGTAATACAAAATTTAAATTTTGTCGCGAAAACCCTATAGTATATACAACCCTCCTCAAAATATAGCCGTTTGGCACAAATTGGTGAAGGAATATCCGGCCTAAGTTGGGGGCGTAATATCCAGGCCTCGGGAATATTTGGCCTCTTGCCCAATATTTCGGCCAAACTTCTGGTTTAGACAGAGCATGAGCCACCTTGGTCCTTAACCATTTCCACGCGATCTTGATCTGCACCCCAAATATCCGGCCTCCTGCCAAATATTCCGACCTGAAAGTTCTGTTTTAACCATAGAGGGAGCCAACTTGGTCCTTAGTCAATTTCGCATATGGGAGAAATACCACAACGTAATATCTGTCCTTGGACGAAATATCCGGCCTAAAATTCAGGTTTATACAGAGGAGATGTCACTCCTGTCCTTAGCCATTTTTCAAGTGAGAACTGCCCCACTAAAATATCCGGCCCTGGACAAGGGAGGAACCTCCTTAGTCCTTAGCCGAATTCTTCCAGATATATTGACATGAGAATATCCGGCCTAAACCCAATATTCTGGCCCCAATAATCCGGCCTGGAAATGGATTGGTTCATCTCTTTTTCTCTGATCTTTTTTGTCACACCGATATAATGACTTGAACAAAGAACCTACACCACTTAACCACATAGTTAAAGTATCACTAGTGTTGTTATCTAACAAGGAAAATATGAGGGGTCAATAAATGTTCTTTCGTCTCCCCCTTTTTGGTGTTAGATGACAACACACGGATTTGCAATGAAATCATCCACAAAACATATTTGCTCCCCCTAGATATGTGCACGGAATTTAAATGGAATGAGAGCAGAATGCATGGGTCACACACAATAGAAATAGGTTCCAACGCAAATAGTTGAACCAAAGAAAATGGTTCCAAAACACAAATAAAAATGGTCACAAGCTCTCAATAAATGATAAACGCATATGCTTGTGCCCAACTAATACAAATCCCGCGAGAACTCCTAAATAGAACTACTTCTCCCCCTTTGGCATCGAGACAACAAAAAGGAGAAAAGAGCGTTTGTACGAACCATGGAGTCACTCAGAGCCATTGTTCTCCTTGGCGGGGTCTCCCTTAGAAGAAGCATCATAATGCTCAATATCTTCATCATCCTCTTCATCATCTTCCTCAACACCATGGCGAGCAGTGGCACGAGATGAAGAAGTAGCAGGAGCGTAGAGATCCTTCTCAATCTCACCCAAAGATACTCATAAGAGCTCCACTGATCATACAGATTGACAGCAGAAGAAGCAAGAGGAGTGGTAGTAGCACCAGTGAGACGGTGAAGGATAAGATGCTGATAGTGCGCCATGTTGTGATCATGGTGATTAGCATTGTACTGCTCTCTATCAATGTCCACCTTCAAGCAGGGGATGTTCCTCTGAAACCATCTGAGCTTCTTGATCTCAGGCCCAATAGAACTTCAAGAAGGAGGCACCTGAGGTTGACCAGTAGAGCGAGCCCCAAAGAATGACCACCTCTCATAGAGGACTCAAGGGCAGCAAAGGAGGAATATTGTCTTATCTGATAGAATCTCTTGACCTTGTGCTCCACATGGCCATCGCTCAGATCATAGTCCTTGAGAGTGTTCTTGATAAGCAGCATGGTGTAAGGACCATACGGGATGGTCAACCGAGACCCATAGCATCATGCATCTCATGGAAAATGTAGTCCATCACATCAATGGAAAAGTCTTTGGCATCATCATCAGAGTTGACAATATCATGAGCCACAAGGAGGAGATCAATAAGAGGACCATGAAGAGCATCCTTGTTACTACCACTAGGATCAATGTTCTCCTTGAAGATGCGCACAAGAAGGACATATAGGGGCTTGAGACCCTTGACCAGTCCTGTAGCACCCTACCTTTTCACAAAGGTACAATACCTGTGTACCTGCCATTCCCGGGATCACTGATAGCATACACATGAAAAAATGAATATTCATAACAATAGTATCATTCTACAACATATGATCCAGTGGATACGAAATAAAATAGTCTTACAAATGACATAGTCAACATGGAGTAGCCCCAAATAACAGAGTTCAAAGAAAATACAACCGAAACAAATCTTCAATGAGCTTCCTTCTCTTCATGTGCCACAGGCAGACATGTTGGGATGTAGGCTCGAGATCCTAAACAGTTACTCATCGTCCGAATGACCTGCACGTTGGAATATGCAGCCCCCATAGGGGACGAAGTCAGTAAAACAATGTACTGACAAGTGACACTTGTATGGTGGCAATTTTGAGGAATAACTAGCTACATGATATTTGGCTGGTGGAGTATGGGCTATTTGCATAAAGCCAATTTTGTCCTATGTTTGACAAATCTTTGTACATCTCTGAAAAAATCAACATGGGTAGACACACCATGTAGTTTAATAAAGGCATCATGGGTAGACACACCATGAAGTTTGAAAATCATCATGGGTAGACACACCATGAGTTTGAAAAGGTAGCACAGAGGGGTAGACACACCATGTGCTCTAGGAAAAGGTTTCTAACATGTTTTAATTTATTCAGAAATGTGA
This sequence comes from Alopecurus myosuroides, assembly GCA_028641055.1. NCBI lineage: Eukaryota > Viridiplantae > Streptophyta > Magnoliopsida > Poales > Poaceae > Alopecurus > Alopecurus myosuroides. The sequence goes on from CM054061.1 coordinate 192,035,277, forward strand.
GGAGATCCTTCAGCACCAACTATGTCTAGTTTGCTCAAATTGCCCATAACCGGGGACACGGCTAAGATCTTAGTTTTTAACTCTGCCGAGGTTCTGCACTTTCACCTTGAGACTCACTTTCCCCGAGAGAAGAATGAGACAAGATCTTTGGGAAGAGGGATTCAACCATACCAGTATGGACTCGTTGCTCCTAAAATTTTACCACCCCTTGTCAATAAAACAGGAGGAACCCCCACAACTTACTTAATCTTGGCAGAGCCCATATTACCTCAAGGATGCACTGGAAGCTAACTATACATGGAAGACCTACAGATCTCTTTATTCCTTGGTGGAAATCCACAAGTGTACCCTCAGGTGACAACCACCACATCCATGGCCCTGGGAGTGACCCAGGTGATAACCACCATGAACATGGCCCTGAGTAGCCACTCAACATAATCCAAGCAATTACCAATCCAGCCAGGTGTTTCATTGGGTTGTTAAATTTCAATTTTCAAAGTACCACAACCCAATAAGTAGCAGCAGCAGTTGTGATATTATTCTGGTATAGCTAAACTAGTACCTAGCATGGGTTTCAGGTTGGCGACACACTACTAGGTGTTCTGAGCATAGAATATACTTGGAAAATAATAATATCACCTATCATGCACACTACTGAAAACACTAATGCATTTGAAAACAAAAGTAGGACATGAGCATCACTTTCCTTGGTAGCAGCAACCAGCACAAACACAACAATCACTGGTGGTGTATTGGTCTTCTCCAAAATCTAAACAAGCAATAACAATACAAACATAAACATACCACTCAAACAATACACACATAAACATGTATGTATGCATGAATGCAAGATTTTGTTTTACACATGTTAGATGTAGTGTTGAGGTGTGTTTGGCATTATAAGTGGTTTATTTAGTTGACACAAGGCTCTGGTTGAGATTTATTTCAATGGATTAATTTAATTACTCTCATTTAGTAGACCATTAATAGATCTTTAGATTAAATTAATTTTAAACACACTTTTAAGTTTCTGTAAAAAAAAATTCATTGATCTCTCTGGACAGAGGGTACTAATACCAAGGTGACCCAATTGGTTTTAACTAAATTTGAAACGGAAAGAGTGCGCACGATACAATTTTGGTTTTCTCTGGTTCCATGGTGTTCTACAAGTTCTAAGGAATCCAGAGACTACAAAATTAACAAAATTGGAAAAGTATAACTCAAACTATGAATTAATTGGTGTTTATGAGTGGTTTTGGCAATTTAAAATATACTCCAAAATTTTCTACAGATACCACCTAATATTTTTTTATTTGGGTAGATAATTTGATTAGCTTTCTATTGGTTCAAGTCTCACAAATTTTGGATCAATATTAAATTTTCTATCGAATTTACAAACTAACAGACGTTTCTGTTTTCAAAATTTGGATTTAAACAATTTAAATAGGGGGAGGGGTGCTGACTGGCGTTGCCAAGTGGCACCGCGTGATTGGCTCGAATGCGCGTGCGCTGACTGGGGCGCGTACCGGTCAACGGAGGCTAATCTGGCCGTTGAGATTAGATCGGACGGTAGGGGGCGGGGGTGGAGCTCACTGGGCGCCTCAACGGCCGGAAAAAGAGCCTGCGGCGGCGCTGGCCTCGGGAACTCGGCGGTGACGGTGTGGCAGGGGTCTTGGGCTTGGAGGAGGTCACGACGAGATCCAGCTCGCGGCGGCAGAGGCGATGGAAGTTGCTGCGCGGGCTCCCGCTTCCGCGAGGGACTACTCGAGGTGAACGGAGACAAGGCGGACTCGGGTGGTCTCCGGCGTGGACGGTGCGGCTGTTCTGCGGCCGGAAAAATCCCGCAGACGGAGTCAGAGGGTGCGCAAGGGGGAGGAGATGACGATTGAAGTCATAACGGGGTCGAGGACCACTTAGTCCGGCTGGTAGCGGACGAGGACGGCGGCGGCGCTGAGCAACTCCGGCGTGCGATCGCGGCAGCCTTGGGGCGCGGTTTCAAGAGGTGCTAGGGGAGAAAAAGAGAGGGGGTTAGGGGCTTTATGGAGGAGCGCTCAGGGTGTGGAGAGATGGGTGAGGGCCAGGTGGCGATCGTGGGGGAGTGCGCGACGTTCTCCCGGTTGAAATGGGAGAGGGGTTGAGGGTGGTCGTCACCGTGACGTTGCTGTAGCGTCATCCGGGCTCCGCTTGGCAGACAGACAGAGAGAGAGGCGCGGGCTGGTTTTGTTGCTGCGCGCGTGAGAGTTAGAGGGCTAGGCCCGTTGGGCTGGTGCGTGGGGGAGAGAAGAAAGAGAGGGGCAGGATGGGCTGGGTTGCTGGGTGGTCTTCTTTTCTCTTTTTTTTTTGTTTTAAACTGTTTTTCTTTTCTGTTTTCTTTTTATTTCAAGGAAGGGAACCCCAAATAAAACAAAATGAGTAAAACTCATTTAGAGGAATTTGTAAAATTACAAATTGTAAGTTTCAAACTATTTAATGTTTTGGTGATTTTGAAAAAAACAAATTAAATTTTTATTATAGGTAAATTGCATGGAGCCCTTAAAGGAATTATTTTTGGAGATGAAAACACATAGGGTTTTTGTTTAGTGGTGTTAAATTTTCAAATGTTCTTTTGTGTGACTATGTTATGATGATATGTATGCATGCTGGTTTATTCTTTTTTGAAATTTCTAGGATGTTATAGACTAGCCCCCTTAAGATCAAGCACGTCCTCGGGCTTCGGAAAGGCTAGCAAATAGGTGAGGGTGATCTTCTCTGAGTTCTTCTTCCCGTTCCCAGGTTGCTTCTTCCTCGGTGTGGAGATTCCACTGAACCTTGCAAAATTTGATGGTCTTGGTACGGGTATTCCTCTCAGCTCTTTCCAGGATTTTGATGGGTTTCTCCTCATAAGTTAGGTCACTTTCTATTTGTACCTCTCCTATGGGTACTGTATCACTCAATGAAGTTTCTGACATCTCAGGATGACATTTCTTCAGCTGACTGACATGGAACACATTGTGTACTGCTGAAAGTACTTCTGGTAATTCCAATTCATATGCTACCTCTCCTTTGCGAGACATCACTTTGAATGGTCCTATGAATCGTGGTGCTAGTTTTCCTTTGATTACAAATCTCTTCACACCTCTAAGGGGTGATACTCTCAAGTAAAATCTATCCCCTATTTCATAAGAACCATCTCTACGCTTGTTGTCAGCATAGCTTTTCTGTCTTGACTTTGCTATCTTCAATCTATCCTTGATTAATCTAACTTTCTCTTCAGCTTCTTGAATGATGTCAGGACCAAAGAAACTTCTTTCTCCTAAACCACTCCAAAACAGGGGTGTGGTACATTTCTTTCCATACATGGCTTCAAATGGTGCCATATCGATACTAGCTTGATAACTATTGTTATAAGAGAATTCTGCATATGGCAAGTTATCATGCCAGCTAGATCCATAGTACAGGACACATGCTCTTAGAATGTCTTCAAAAATCTGATTTACTCTCTCAGTTTGGCCATCTATCTGAGGGTGAAATGATGTGTTGAACTCTAATCTGGTTCCTAATGATTCATGCAGTTGCTTCCAGAAGTGTGAGGTAAACTGGGTACCTCTGTCAGACACAATACTCTTGGGTAGACCATGGAGACAGACAATTTTCTTCATATAAATACCAGCCAACTTAGCACTCGTATATGTGGTCTTTACTGGCACAAAGTGAGTTATCTTTGTCAAACGATCAACCACTACCCAAATTGATTCATACCCTGATTTGGTTCGGGATAATCCAGAGATAAAGTCCATAGCAATTTGTTCCCATTTCTAGTCTGGCACCCTCAATGGTTGCAACAATCCTGCTGGTTTCTGGTGCAGAGCCTTTACCTTATTACAAACATTACATTTGGTGATGTAGCCCACCCAACTCCACCGAGTGCACCGATGACAAGATCACGCGCAAAGGCCATCAAAGATAAGGTGAACTCGCTCCTCTCATCCTATGCTTTCGGTCATGTGGAGAATGGTGCGCTACCTCATGGTTCCACACTTTGCGTACTCAGGTTCAAACCCACCACGGAGGCCCCGGAAAGCACCCAAAATGATGCGCAAGAAGATACGAAGGAGGGCGGAAGAAACGGCATCGCAATCGGAGTCCCGACAGAGAAGATAGGGGGAAAGGAGTCCCTCCCGGCCTCGGGGGCCGGCCAGGCCGGCCTCATCCCCCCTAGGCCGGACCCCCTCCAGAGGAGGCCGGCCTCCAACCCGGCCTGCCCTCCTCCCACCCCGGCCCCAGGCCGGGCCACCACCCGAAGCAGCCGGCCTGGGGGCCGGCCTGCCTCCACCCCACCCCGGCCCCAGGCCGGCCAGCCTCTCCAGGCGCCCACCCTGGCCCCAGGCCGGGTTCCAGGCCGGCCAGGCCGGCCCCTAGGCCGGGGTGGAACCGAAAATGCCCGGAAATGCACTGTTTTCGCTCCAGTTTCCACCTACTTCGACCCCCGGCTATATAAGGAGACCCCCAAGCTAGATCTAGGGTTTAGAGTTGAATTTAGAACATTTGGAGCTCAGCTCTCTTGTATCCCTCTTTGAGGAACCATCCCTCCGACATCGTCGAGGATTGTATCAAGGCACATCCAACTACTTGATCTCTCCCTTTGGGTTTCTATCAAGTACTTGACCAATCTTCCTCTCGATTATCTTGAGGTTCTATTGGCGTAGTGGACCGGCTACGGGTGTAAAGCGGTTTCAATCAAGGTGAGCTCAGTTGAATCGATCGTTCCGTAGGCGGCTCTCGGGGTTAGTTGACGGAAGATTTGGGGTTCTTCGGTTCTTACTAGTTATCCTTGTGTTTGTTTGCGTTGCCCTCGATTTCCCCCTCGTTTCCCCCTCGTGTGTTCATCGAGTTCTTCGTGTTCTTCGTGTTCTCCGTCGATTCGTGAAGATCGGGCCAATCTAGGAGTAACTCTCCGCATCATCTGGTATCCAGAGCTAGATTGACACGAATCCGACACCCATACCCCTCCCCATCCACCAATTTTTCTTTTTCCACCAAGAATTTCGAAAATCCTCAAAAAATAGCCAAAAGGGAATTTGACCGATCTGTTGACTCGTTGAGTTTTTCGTGGCTTTTCTTCATAGATTTGTTGCCAAATACCTTTCCACACCTTTCCATTCAGCCAATTTTTCCAATTTCGCCCAAAAATTTTCTTGATTTTGTGGGAATTTCGAATTTGAGCCAAAAACTCAGAAAATTTCAGCTCTTCGATTCTCCGGCAGATTTTGGAACTTGTTTTTCTTTGTCGTTTGTGATCCAAATTGAGTGCAACGAGTTGCTACGCGACGCCCACGACATCACCTACGCTTCCACATCATCGGATCGCCACGACATCGACTCCCCCACGGCCGCAAGTCCGTGATCATCAAATAAGAGAGGTATAACTTGCTTCCGCTTGCACCACCCCATCCCATTGTGTTACTTACCTATCGGACTAGTTCTTTTTACACCGCGTGGCATCGCATTTGTGGCATCGAGAGTGCGAAGTTAGCGCTTGTGAGAGATTAGCTACCGAGTAGGCATTGGCACTTTGGAATCCATCAAAAAAAAAAAAAGAGAAAAAGAGAAAATAGAAAAAGAAGCAAAAGGATCGGTGCCAATTGCTTTCCATTGTAGGAACGTGTAGCATTGCGTCGCAAAAGAGAAAGAGTGACCGATTGCCACGGTGCGAATCTTGTTGCCTTTTCAACTTTGCGGTTTGAGCTAGTGTCCTCCTTGTGTTAGTGTGGCATTGAGCATTAGTCTTCGTTAGGACCATTTCGTTCTTCGCTCGTCCATTGGTCGCACTACCCCCATTTTTCCCTTGCGTGTGTGTGTTCCACCATATTTCCATCCTATAGGTTTGGTTTTTGTGCTAACTTTTCTTTGAATTTTCTCCACGATTGACAACAAACTTTTCTTCGGTTTTGGTCGATTTTTCCTCGCCACTTTCCTAACCTATTTGCCTTCCATATAAAGTGTGTGTGTTGCCGTTTGCGGTTTCTTTCGATCTTTTGGATTCGCTCTTGACATACCGCCCTACACCTAGGCTCGTCCACTAGCCTCAATACGACCAAGAAAGGTAACGTTGGGTAAGTGAGGCGTCCATTTCTTCAATATCACCCTTGTGTGTGTTTTTGAGATGGCTAGGGAAGGAGTATTCACAAGTCCGAGCTCGGAAGACGAAGGCAACCCATTCGTCACCCACAATGACCACTTTCAACTCCGCGAACTCGTCAAGGACGGGTTGCAACGCTATGAGCGTCGACTCCAAGAGCAAGAGGCTCGATTGAATGATCAAATGACGCGCATCAACATCAACTTGGCTAATCTTGCCAATCGCCGTCATTCATCATCGTCCTCAAGGTCTCGTCGCTCAAGCCACCGCAATCAAGATCCTCACCAACCTCGTCGCCATGATCGCCATGATCGCCACAACGTGGAGGAGGGTGGACAACCTCAACAAGCACCACCACCCCCTCCACAACATCAACAACCTCCGCGACGCAATCGGTATGAGGATAGCTCGCCCTCACCACCACCTCGACATCGCCAAGGCCGTGGTGACCCTCTTCAACAACCGCAACGCCCGGACCTTCGACAACACCATCATCCTCCACCTCCACAAGGCCACGCTCAAGACTATGGCCACAACGATTTCGTGGAAGATGCTCGTCAACATCGAAGGCCACCAAGGCGCCATGCGCGTCCCAACAACAATGACCGCCAAGAACATGATCATCCTCAACAACCTCTCCAAGAACAAGAACGTCCTCAACAACATCACAATGGCCATGATGATAGTGAACGCCGTGAAGCTAGGCTCCGTCACCACCAACCACCACCACCTAATGACCACCGGCGTCATCCTCCCCATCATGATCGCCACCGCCAAGACAATGAGGATGACCCCTATGATGATTCACCTCCCATGTATGATGAAGACCCCCATGAGCGCCAACATGCGCGCCTCCATCGTCCGCAAGAGGACAACAACATGAGTGCTCTTCGTTTCAATGTCCCCAAGTTCAATGGTGAGAATGATCCCGAAGACTATCTTGCTTGGGCTCTCAAGGTTGACAAGATCTTCGGCATTCACAACTTCACCGACAAGAAAATGGTTGCTCTAGCATCTTTGGAATTCGAAGGCTATGCACTCTTATGGTGGGATCGTCTACAAGCCGAACGAGTCCGCAATCGCGTTGCTCCTATTGCCACTTGGAATGAGATGAAGCAATTCATGGATGCTCGATTCGTTCCTCCTCACTACAAGCGTGACCTCTTCAAGAAGCTTCAAGAACTTCGTCAAGGTGTGAAGTCCGTTGATGAGTACTACAAGGAAATGGAGACATCTTTGATCCGCGCTCATGTGATAGAATCTCAAGAGCAAACAATGGCCCGCTTCCTCAATGGCCTCAACTATCCTATAAGGAAGATCGTCGAGTATCAACCGTATGACAACATTGTGGCCCTTGTCCACCAAGCTCTTAAGGCGGAACGTCAAATTGCGGAAGATCTCAAATATAGCAAGCAAAAGGCTTTCTTCAACTCAAGACCATCATCCTCAACTACAATGACACAAGCTCCTCCTACAACTACCACCAAGAGCAACACGCGAGCCTCTAGTGCTCCCAACAAGTCTTCCCAACCATTCAAGAAGCAAGCTCCTCCAACCTCATCCTCAAGTGCTCCTCAAGTCAACTCAAGCACTATTACTTGCTTCAAGTGTGGTGGTAGTGGACACAAGTCCTTTGAATGTTCCAACAAGATGATCATGATTGTCAACCAAGATGGTGAACGTGATTCTATGAGCGAAGGCGAATACTATGCCTTGCATCAAGTTGCTCTCAACCCTTTGGACGTCTCCAACGATGATGAAGAAAGTGTGTATTGCGATGAGGACAAGAACCCATCCCTAGTGGTCACAAGAGTCCTCACTTCTTCTCCTCAAGATGAGCAAGATCAAAGGTGCAATCTCTTTCAAACAAGAGCCGGTATTGATGGCAAGTCAATCAAGGTCATCATCGACGGTGGAAGTTGTCACAACTTAGCTAGCAAAGAACTTTGCGACAAACTCAAATTGCCTTACAAGCAACACCCTCACCCATACCATGTCCAATGGCTTAGTGACTCCGGCACCTTCAAGATTCAACACATGGTCTCCGTGACTTTCAAGATTGGTCCTTATGAAGACACAGTAGATTGTGACGTTGTTCCTATGACCGTGTGTCATCTTCTTCTTGGCCGACCTTGGCAATACGACAAGAGTGCTATCCATGATGGGCGTACCAATCACTATAGCTTCAAGTGGAACAACAAGACATTTGTTCTTCGTCCCATGTCTCCTAGCCAAGTTATCGCCGACAATGCCAAGACTCTTGCACGTCGACAAGAAGAGCTCAAATCTCGTGAGATGAGTGGTGAGAGAGTGATCCACCAAAAAGTGAGTGAGAGCCACAAGCCAAATATGAGTGGAAAAAATCCGAGTGATGCCAAAGGCTTTGCCTTACTTGCCACCAAAAGAGAGATGCGAGCGCTAAGAGATGACCCAACCATACTTCACTTTGTCCTATTGTGCAAAGGGGAAGCACTTGAAACTAACGACATGACAAATCTACCCCCATCTTTGTTGCCTTTGTTGCAGGAATTTGAAGACGTCTTTCCCGATGAGCTCCCTCCGGGCCTTCCTCCCCTTCGAGGAATCGAGCACCGTATTGACCTCATTCCGGGCGCGCCCCTTCCAAACCGCGCTCCTTACCGCACCAATCCCGAGGAGACTAAGGAGATTGAGCGCCAAATCCAAGAGCTACTCGAAAAAGGTTTTATTCGCGAATCCCTTAGCCCTTGTGCCGTGCCGGTTATCCTTGTTCCAAAGCAAGATTCTACTTCCCGCATGTGTATGGATTGTCGCCCTATCAATGCTATCACCGTTAGATATAGACATCCTATTCCTAGGCTCGATGACATGCTTGATGAATTGAGTGGTGCTACTATCTTTTCAAAAATTGATCTTAAAAGTGGTTACCATCAAATTCGTATGAGTATAGGTGATGAATGGAAAACGGCTTTCAAAACAAAACTTGGTTTGTATGAATGGCTTGTTATGCCCTTTGGTCTTTCGAATGCCCCATCTACCTTCATGCGTCTCATGAATGAAGTTCTACGTCCTTTCATTGGCAAATTTGTTGTGGTTTACTTCGACGATATTCTCATTTATAGCAAATCTTTGGAAGATCACCTTTATCATGTTTCACAAGTATTGTTGGCTCTTCGCAATGCAAAACTTTTCGCCAATCTTTCCAAATGCAATTTTTGCACCAACAAGCTTGTTTTCTTGGGTTTTGTGATCTCGTCCAATGGTATTGAAGTAGATAACAAGAAGATTGAGGCAATTAGGAATTGGCCCAACCCTACTTCCGTGGGTGAGATAAGGCGCTTTCATGGCCTTGCCGGTTTCTATCGCCGCTTTGTCAAAGATTTTTCAACTATTGCTTGTCCTTTGAATGAACTTACCAAAAAGAATGTACCTTTTGTTTGGGGCAATGCGCAACAAAAAGCTTTCGATACACTTAAGAAATGCCTAACCGAAGCTCCTTTGCTTGTCTTACCGGATTTCGAGAAAACTTTTGAGATTGAATGTGATGCTAGTGGTATAGGAATTGGTGGCGTTCTCATGCAAAACGGACGCCCCGTTGCTTACCATAGTGAAAAACTTGATGGTGCTAAACTCAATTACCCCATCTATGATAAGGAACTCTTTGCTTTGGTTAGAGTGCTAGAAGTTTGGCAACACTACCTTTGGCCAAAAGAATTTGTCATTCATTCCGATCACGAATCATTGAAATACTTAAAAAGCCAAACCAATTTGAACAAAAGGCATGCTAAGTGGGTTGAATTCATTGAATCTTTTCCTTATGTCATTAAGTACAAGAAAGGTAAAGAGAATGTGGTAGCCGATGCCTTGTCTAGGAAAGAATGCCTTCTTACACGTCTTGACATCAATGTGATTGGTTTGGATGAAATCAAAGACTTATATGCTTCCGATGCTTTCTTTGGTCCTATATTTGAGAAGTGCTTGCCTAACCGAGGTTTCGATGATTACTAACTTCACAAAGGTTTCTTGTTTAAGACTAACAAATTGTGTATCCCCGAGTCTTCTCTTCGTTTGTTGTTATTGAAGGAATCACATGAAGGAGGCCTCATGGGACACTTTGGACGCGACAAGACCTATGCCATGCTCTCCACCAACTACTATTGGCCCAAGATGAAGCATCACGTTGAGAGACACGTCAAGAGATGTTCCACATGCCTCCGAGCTAAGTCCACTTCCAACCCTCATGGTCTTTACATGCCATTACCTATCCCACATGCACCTTGGAGTGATATTAGCATGGACTTTGTGTTAGGCCTTCCACGAACTAAAACCAACATGGATTCAATCTTTGTAGTTGTGGATCGTTTCTCTAAGATGGCACATTTCATTCCTTGTAACCGAACCGACGATGCTTCACATGTTGCTACTTTGTTTTTCAGGGAAATTGTGCGTTTACATGGTGTACCTACTTCAATTGTCTCAGACCGCGACGTCAAGTTCACCTCCTACTTTTGGAAGACATTGATGGCCAAGCTCAGCGTCAAGCTACTATTCTCCACCGCCTATCACCCACAAACGGATGGACAAACCGAGGTCGTCAACCGCACACTCTCTTCACTACTTCGAGCATTGATCAAGCCCAACTTGAAGAATTGGGAGGAATGCATCCCACACGCCGAGTTCGCCTACAACCGTGCTCTCCATCAAGCTACCAAGAAGAGTCCCTTCGAGATCGTCTACGGCTTCAACCCCAACACCGCCCTCGACATACTCCCTTTGCCTCTACGCGAGCGAGCAAACATGGACATCGACAAGCGCACCGACTACATCAAGAAGCTACACGACTCCACAAGGGCTACGCTTGAGAAGCATTCCGAGCACCGAGCCTCTATCATGAACAAGAACAAGAAACCCATGGTGTTCCAAGAAGGTGACCTCGTGTGGCTACACTTGCGCAAGGACCGGTTCCCCGAAGAGCGCAACTCCAAGCTCAAGCCAAGAGGTGACGGTCCCTTCAAGGTCATCAAGCGCATCAACAACAACGTCTACAAGCTCGACTTACCGCAATCCAAGTACCTCGTCCACAACTCCTTCAATGTCAAGGACCTCTCTCCCTTCCATGGATACCCAAGTGATGAAGACGACACCGAGTCGAGGTCGACTCTTTTTCAAGGGGGGGGAGATGATGTAGCCCACCCAACTCCACCGAGTGCACCGATGACAAGATCACGCGCAAAGGCCATCAAAGATAAGGTGAACTCGCTCCTCTCATCCTATGCTTTCGGTCATGTGGAGAATGGTGCGCTACCTCATGGTTCCACACTTTGCGTACTCAGGTTCAAACCCACCACGGAGGCCCCGGAAAGCACCCAAAATGATGCGCAAGAAGATACGAAGGAGGGCGGAAGAAACGGCATCGCAATCGGAGTCCCGACGGAGAAGATAGGGGGAAAGGAGTCCCTCCCGGCCTCGGGGGCCGGCCAGGCCGGCCTCATCCCCCCCCTAGGCCGGACCCCCTCCAGAGGAGGCCGGCCTCCAACCCGGCCTGCCCTCCTCCCACCCCGGCCCCAGGCCGGGCCACCACCCGAAGCAGCCGGCCTGGGGGCCGGCCTGCCTCCACCCCACCCCGGCCCCAGGCCGGCCAGCCTCTCCAGGCGCCCACCCTGGCCCCAGGCCGGCCAGGACGGCCCCTAGGACGGGGTGGAACCGAAAATGCCCGGAAATGCACTGTTTTCGCTCCAGTTTCCACCTACTTCGACCCCCGGCTATATAAGGAGACCCCCAAGCTAGATCTAGGGTTTAGAGTTGAATTTAGAACATTTGGAGCTCAGCTCTCTTGTATCCCTCTTTGAGGAACCATCCCTCCGACATCGTCGAGGATTGTATCAAGGCACATCCAACTACTTGATCTCTCCCTTTGGGTTTCTATCAAGTACTTGACCAATCTTCCTCTCGATTATCTTGAGGTTCTATTGGCGTAGTGGACCGGCTACGGGTGTAAAGCGGTTTCAATCAAGGTGAGCTCAGTTGAATCGATCGTTCCGTAGGCGGCCCTCGGGGTTAGTTGACGGAAGATTTGGGGTTCGTCGGTTCTTACTAGTTATCCTTGTGTTTGTTTGCGTTGCCCTCGATTTCCCCCTCGTTTCCCCCTCGTGTGTTCATCGAGTTCTTCGTGTTCTTCGTGTTCTCCGTCGATTCGTGAAGATCGGGCCAATCTAGGAGTAACTCTCCGCATCATTTGGCTATGTATTCGGCTATATCTCTCTTCAAATTGTTCCACCAAAATCTTTCCTTCAGATCCATGTACATTTTGGTGTTACCAGGGTGAATGGAATAACGTGACTCATGGGCATCTTGGAAAATCAGCTTCCTCAATTCAGGGTCATTGGGCACAGATACGTTTCTCGAACCAAACAGTTCCTTGCTCATCCTCCCTGAATTATGTGGTCTTTCCTTCACTTAGTGCTTCCTTGAAGGTTTTCTTGATTTCCTATATTTCTTTATCTCCTTCCCGACTTTTACGGATTCTATCCATCACTGATGCTACAAATCCTTCAGGTACCACTTCCAGACTGAGGTCTTGTAGGGATTTACATAGATCCTGGGATATCTTTTCGGTTGAGAGACTGTATATATACCTTATGGCTCAAAGCATCAACGACTACGTTTTCTTTACCAGGATGGTATTGTAAACTCAGAGCATAGTCCTTGATGAGTTCCAACCATCTCCTTTGTCTCATGTTCAAATCCTTCTGAGTGAAGATATACTTCAAACTCTTGTGATCAGTGAAAACTTCACAACGTTTCCCCAATAAATAGTGTCTCCATGTCTTCAAGGCATGAACCACTGAAGCCAATTCAAGATCATGTGTGGGGTAATTGACTTCATGTTTCTTAAGTTGCCTTGAAGCATAAGCTGCAACTCTACCACCTTGCATGAGAACACTTCCCAATCCTTGACGTGAAGCGTCACGGTAAACTTGGAATTCCTTCTCCAGACCAGGCAAACACAAAACAGGTGCAGACACTAATCTCTTCTTCAACTCTTGAAAGCTGGTCTCACAGGTTTCAGTCCACTCATACTTCTTCTCTTTCTTCAACAACTCAGTCATTGGCTTGGCAATCTTGGAGAAATTTTCAATGAATCTCCTATAGTAACCAGCCAAGCCTAAGAAGCTACGGATCTCTCCTACATTCTTGGGTGGTTCCCACTCTGTTACAGCAGTAACCTTTGAGGGGTCTACTGCAATTCCTTCTTTAGACATAATGTTTCCTAGAAATCCTACTTCACCCAGCCAGAACTCACACTTGCTAAACTTGAAATAAAGCTTGTGTTCTCTCAGCTTCTCCATTATCAGACGAAGGTGTTTCTCATGTTCCTTAACACTCTTGGAGTAGATTAGTATGTCGTCAATGAAGACTACGACAAACTTATTGAGGAATTCCATGAACACTTTGTTCATCATATTCATGTAGTATGACGGGGAAATGGTAAAGCCAAAGGGCATCACCGTATACTCATATGAACCATATCTAGTGAAAAAAGCAGTCTTAGGAATATCATGTTCTCTAATCTTGAGTTGGAAATATCCAGACCGTAGATCGATCTTGGAAAACACACTAGCTCCTTCCAATTGATCAAACAAGTCATTGATTCTAGGTAGTGGGTATTTGTTCTTGATTCTCACCTCGTTCGAAGAACGGTAGTCCATAACCAAACGCTGACTTCTGTCCTTCTCCACAAATAGAACTGGTGCTCCCCAAGGGGATGAACTTTATCTTATGAATCCTTTACCTAACTGCTCTTCAAGTTTATTTTTGAGTTCTCTTAGTTCATTAGTGGACATAGGGTAAGGTCTCTTTGCTATAGGGCCTGTTCCCGGAAGCAAATCAATCAGAAATTCCACATCTCTATCTGGTGGAATTCCTGGTAACTCATCTTGAAATACATCTGGGTATTTTCTCACCACAGACACTTGTTCTAGGCTAACCTCCTTAAGATGGTTTAGGCTAACCCCCTTAAGATAGTTCAGACTAATAGCCTTAGGTTCCAAGTGGGGTTTGTACCTAATTCTCTTTCCTTCTGGGGTAGACAGGATGATTGACCTATTGACACAGTCTATGACTCCTCCATAGGTAGTCATCCAATCCATACCCAAGATAACATCTAGTCCTTGCGATGGTAGGATTATTAAGTGGGTTGGGAATTTGTGGGTTCCAATTTCTAGAATTAGTATCCCGCATTCAGTATTGACAGACATCTCACCACCTGGGGAACTCACTTTGAATACCTTTCCTATGGATTTGGTGGGTATTTTATTTTTATCCACAAATGCCTTTGATAAGAATGAATGTGATGCTCTAGTATCAAATAAAAATAATGTTGTAAAGGAGTTGAGTGGAAACGTACCCATCACAACATCAGGTTCATTCATCACCTCTTCAACGTCAAGGTGATTCACTTGCCCCTTCTGGAATGGATTGGGCTTAGTTGCTTCAGTAGTCTTTGGTTCAGTGCATTGATCAGCATAGTGTCCCTTGTTCTTGCACTTGAAGCATGTGACATTAGACAAGTCCCTTTTTCCATTGGACTTTGAGTGGTCATTACGATGGCCGTTGTGATTACCATTGTAATGTCCATTGGAGTGATTGCCTCTGAACCCACCATTGTATGTGTGGCCATTGCTCTTGCTGAAGTGGCCTCCATGCTTGTGGCCAATATATCCTCCACTTTTCTCAGAAGAGTGATGCCTCTTGTGAGAGGTTTCAGTGTGGTTCTTGCCATTACCAAACTTCCTCTTGCGGTTCTCCTCCTTCTTGATGTTGTTGTCCAGGATGATGGCCTGGTCAAGCAGTGTCTGGTAGTTTGGAGCATATGCCACAGATAGTGGTATCTTCAGTTCTCCCTTGATTCCATTCAGGAATTTCTCCTTCCTCGTGGCATCAATATCAATGTCCTTTGGGGCTTCAGAGTGCGGAACTCATCCCTCTTCAGGTTCATAATGCCTGATGAGATGTGGGCATTACGAAAGCCTGCTCTGTATGTGTCCCAGTCCAGAACTTCCACGGGATGGGTGACCTGGAATGTCTCCCACCACATTGCGGCTGGTCCCTCCAGTAGATGTGCGGTGAATCTGACCTTCTCCGCATCATTGCATTCAAAAGCAGTCAAGTCCTTTCTAATTGAGCAAATCCAGTCGTCAGCCACCATGGGTTCAGTCGCAGGAGAGAACTTGTTAGGCCTGAGCCTTAGAAACCTGGTAAGCCTATCAACTGGAGGTGGTGGTGGAGGGTTATTGTTGTTGTTGTTGTCGTTGTTGTGGTTATTGTTGTTGTTGTTGTTGTTGTTGTTGTTGTTGTTGTTGAACTGTGTCATCATTTGCATCAGCTGAGGTTGGGCTGCCAGCATCTGCTGGAATGCTGCTTGAGTTGGATTTGGTCGTGGAGGCATCTGGGGTTTTGAAAATAGATGAGATGTCGAGACATCGTAGTAGTTTTCATAGACGGGGGTGCCATGAGACTACGGTAGAGACGTGGGGTAACGGGATAGCGTAGTAACACAGAACACAGGATTTTACCCAAGTTCGGTACGTCGCGACAGTACGACGTGCCTACTCCTGCACTTCTCACTAATTGGGACTAAAGCCCGTAAACAGGGTTACAATGTGAGGGTTTAGATCTAAGCTACTCGACGAGGATGAGCTTCTCGGCGAGTTGGCGTAGAGCTTCTCTGTTATCTCTCCTTTGTTGGTCGTTTTGTTTATCTCCCGTCCGGCTTTATATAATAGCCGGATTAGGGCTTACAGAATAGGAAACCTAGAAAACTACGGTAACTTGTAACTTGGAAAGCAAGGAATCCGTCTTCTCCTCCAAGCCAGATCACATGGGCTGTGATCCGGGTTCTTCTAGAATCCGGCTTCTGCGCGTCGGATTACTGGGCCGCCTAATGGACCTAAGCCCACTACCACTTAGGCCACCCTAGTAATCCGGCACTTGGCCTACCATCTTCTATACCCCTATTTGGTATATATCCGACAGTAGCCCCCAAGAAGGATCAAAAATCTGATTCTCCGCCGTTCGCCAAATATTCTTTGCCCGAGTAATATTGATTCAGCAGTCTTGATTCTTCTTATTCTTCTTTTGAAAAAGATGGTGGCATGAAACTCGGAATCCTGAAAATCCGGCTTTTCTCTCACAATCCTTCGTGGAGAAGAAACTTCTTACGTCAGCGCACTCAACCATGCTGACGTAAGCGACGTTTGAGTTTTACTCGGAAAAACCCAGAAACATATCTCTGACAGATTCTCGCGGGAAACGAGGAGATAACCATCATTACCCCGTCGTTTCATTTCCCGGATTTTCCGGCGAGTGACACGCGGCAAACATCCAACGGTCAAAATAGCCGTTGGCGCGTATCTTCACGGATTTCTAGCTATAAATAGCCATCCCCGTCCTCAACGAAAACCTTCCGCACTCTCACCGCTCTCGCCATTGACGCGCACAAGCTCCCAAGCGACGCACTGTCCCGAGCACTCCTCACCTCCAAGCACCGGAAACGAACCGCGCCGCCCGAAAATGGCAGGCTCACCGTCCTCGACCACTCGCGCCGCCATCAACGACATCATCAGCGACCTAGATCCCAAGGTTGGGTCACCCAAGCACGCCGGCGACGAGCCGGAGAAATCCGCGGCCTCCGCGGCGGGCGAAGAAAATCTTTCCGCCACCGCGGACGTTGCAGGCGCTAGCTCCGCCGCCTCCCCGCCATTCGCCCCTGAAACGGCGGAGGAGAAGATCCAGCTCGTCGGTGACGAGCTCGCCGCCGCAGAAGCGGCCACCGCCTCCATCACCGGAGCAGATGAAGAGGCGGAATATGCAGGCAACTGGGTTGCCTGCAGCATTCCCCCGGCTCTTCTTCCAAACTTGGAGAAAGAGGGCCTGATCCTCCAAGGAAAATGGCGGCTCCCCGAAGACGAGAACGAGCCGGCGCCAAGAGATGGCGAAAGGGTTCTCCTTTCTTCCCACCTTCTAAGAGGTATGGGGCTCCCCCCTTCCGCTTTTTTTTCCTCCAAGTCCTTTCTCACTACAACATCCAACCCCACAACCTGCCACCCAACTCCATTCTTTATTTGGCCGGGTTCCAGGCCCTATTCGAGGGTTACTTAGGTTTAGAGCCTAGGTTAGACTTCTGGATGTATTGTTTCGGAGTTAAGCGGAACTCCTCGGAGGGCGCACTTCCGACTTGCGGGACCATCTCCTTTACTCTTCGGAGGTTTAGGGAAAATTGGTTCCCCAAGATCAAGACATCAGAATCCGTCAAATTTTGGACGGGTTCTTTCTTTTATCATCCCGATGTGCCTTTTCCAAAAAAGGCCATCGGGGTTCCACCTTTTGCCAACTCCGCCGCTGTTCCCCAAGAGAATTGGGGAACAGAAGCCGTCCAAGTCCTGCCGCCTGATCTACTAAGGATCAAGCGGCGCATCGCCAAGCTCACCTCCTTGGATCCGCCTCTAACCGGCATGGACACGGTTCTATGCTGGTTGACTAGGCGAATTCAGCCATTGGCCAACCACAGTGGCCGTCTCCTGTGCGAATACACGGGAGTCAAGGATCCGATGCGGACAACCACCAAAGATTGGCCCGCAAAGGAGCTTCGACGGCGCATCAACCAGTTGGTCGCATCACGCGACCAATACGAAGCGAGTCGGCCAATGTATACGGCCGACAATCCGGTTCCCAAGGTAATTTTTCAGTCATTTGAGTATAGTTTTATTTTTTCTCGGATTTTCTAGCTTCTGATTCTGATCTTGTTTGTCCGACAGTTCGCGGATCTTCCAGACTCGGAATTGGTCTCCGAGGCTGAGCTGGACGCGCTGCGCACCGCCGCTACAGGTGGACGCAAGCGCAAGAAGATTATTTCCTCTGAGGAAATTATCGGCCTTGACGGAATCCCCGTCGCCACTTCCAGGTTCTTTCATCTGGATTCTTTTTCTTTCATGAGAACTTTTCATCCCTCTTTCGTGTTTTAACTTTTCCGGGTTTTTTGTTTTTTAGCCTACCTCCCTCCAGCCTAAAGCCAAAGAAGCTCAAGAAACACAAAGTTGTTTCCAGCCGAGGCAGCCAACCTTCTCCCGCCGTTGCCCCGGACACACCGTCCTCGATGGCGGAAGAGCACGCTGCAGCCCCCACGACCAGGCCGTCAGAGCCCAGCCAGCCCGTTGTGTCGGACACGGACACGAGGGAAAGGGCGGCTCCAGAGGTGGAGAAATTTTCTCGGACTTTCGACGAAGAAATTCCCACCTTTGACAAGGACTTCAATATTATCAATGACGGCCTAAGCGCGGCCGGAACTGCTTTTGCGGAATACGCAAAGGAGTTCAAGGAAAACTTGGCGGGTTTGCACCGAATGAGCCAGGTATGTAACTCTAGCCCCCAAGCATTTAAATAAAATTGCATGCCTGTTTTGCTTTGATGCTTTTTGTAACCATTCTTTTCCTTGCTACGTTGCAGCAAACCGCCGAAACCATAAACATGGAAGTTTTCAACAAACTCACCATCAAGAATAAAGAGGTTAGAAATCTCCTTTCTATTCTTGAGGAGAGAGGCGGAACTGGCATCGTCTCAGCTCGCTTTGTCGGAAACATCAGGTACACATTTTTCCTCTGAGGTTTGCGAATTTTTTGTCTAAGTACTTATTCCGGAAATTTTCTAAACCCGGAATTTTCTTTGCTTTCCAGCTGCTTTGGCTAAGGCCAAACAAATAGCTGAAGATGCCGGCAATGCCGAGAATCTCCGAAAGGAGAATTTGGAGCTTCACAAGCATCTTGTGAAGGCTCAAAAGGATCTAGAGGCCAGCAACTTGGCCCTTGGAGTTGCCAACTCCAAGGCTTCTGAACAGCCGGAGAAGGATAAATCCACTATTCAGGATTTATAAAATGCTCTGAACCTTCACCTGGAGGAAATCTCCGAGATCGACAAGCTTATCGGTAATTTTCTGTTACCTTTTTTATCTTGTTTTTCTTCTCTGTTTTTTTTTTGCCTAACACTTTTGATTGTTTTGTCGGAAAAAACAGGAGATATCCCAGATGGTACCCGGCTTGAAGGGATCCAAGCCTTTGGGAAGATGTGGACTTCAATCCGTGCTGCTGGAATGCAGCTGGTGAACAAGTTTCTTCCCGCAAGGACTGGGGAGTTCTCGGAGGTTGAAAAACTTCCGGGAGCCATCATGGAGGTGGCGGAATCCAGGGATTCTATCCTGCGTTCCGCTGCACGGGGTGGTGCGCGTATGGCACTCGGCCTTATGCGTATGCACTATCCCGGTGCTAAATCTTGGCGCGTGGCGTCCGGTGTCCCTCAAGGATACACGGACACTCAGCGAAATACCATCTTTGATGAAATCAAAGGCCACGCCACCCAGATTGCCTCCATGGTAAATATTTCTGTTAATTATCCAGAAGAAGAGATCCCTCCAATCCCCGAGGACGACAGCAGCGAGGAGGAATCAGATGCTTGAAGGGCTACCTTTGACCTGGATAGTAAAAATAGACAATAGGAGCATTACTGTTCTTTTAATGTAATCCAAAATGTAATGCTTCTGTTTGTATGAATGAAAAATTCCGCCTTTTGCAATTTTTAATTATGAAATTTTTTGCAAGGTTTTTCGGATGTTATTATTCCTTTATCTTCTAAGTTCTCTGGCATATATGTTTTAACTGTCCTTAGTGTTTGAAATGGCTCAAATAGCAATATGAATCGTCATGCCGAGTAACTGGGCGTAACCAATCAGTTTAAACTCGGAAACATGGACCATGCTAAAGGCATTTTTACTAACTAGCTCCAGTAACCCAACACATACGCAATCAGATAATGCTTAGAGAAACAAGGAATTTTTTGACCGAAACTTGGGCACGCAGGCAATTCAAGTTTCCTTTAGCCGTTAGCAGGCTGAAAAAACATTCAGTTTCTTAACGCCGAATACGCAGGCACAATTCGGGTTAACATTGAGTATTTTGTAAGATCATTGGGAAATAGAGAAGGTGGAAACATGCTTTTACTATAATGAACTTGTAAAAAACATGGATACCATAAATCCAACAACTTTATTTCATGATCTCAAAAGATGTTTACATAGATATTGAACTAAGTATAGAAGAGACATAACTGCTATGTATTCCAAAGCTTTGCTATCCACTTGACTTTGTCGGATTTCTTCAACAACTTGTATAGTGTTAGGATTTTAGCCCCCAGCCGACTAATAAATCTGCTAACGGCAGCTGCGGAACCCGTCAATCTTTGGACATCTTTGACGCAGGTAGGTTTTGTGATGTTCAAGATTGCCTTGATCTTTTCCGGGTTAACTTCTATTCCTCTGTGAGAAACGATGAAACCCAGAAGTTTTCCTGAGGGAACCCCGAATACGCACTTAGATGGATTCAACTTCATCTTGTAGGTGCGTAAGTTTTCGAAAGTTTCTCGCAAATCCTCAATGAGTGTGTCTTTTTCCTTGGTTACGACAGCGATATCGTCCACATAAACATGGACATTTTTTCCAATCTGACTATGCAAACAACGTTGCATGCAACGCTGGTAGGTTGCACCTGCGTTCTTTAGGCCAATCGGCATGGTTACGTAATAATACGTCCCGTATGGGGTTATGAAAGAAGTCTTAATTTGATCTTCCTTTTTCATGCGTATTTGGTGGTACCCGGAGTATGCATCCAAAAAGCACAAAAGCTCAGAGCCTGCTGTGGCATCTATTATTTGATCGATTCGCGGTAATGCGAACCTATCTTTCGGACACAATTTGTTCAAGCCTGTGTAATCTATACACATTCTAAGAGCAGTGGTGTCTTTCTTCGGTACTAATACCGGATTTGCGGACCAGTCAGTATGGATCACTTCCTTGATGAAATACGCTGCTAAAAGCCGGATAATTTCCTTTCCAATAGCCTTCCGTCTTCTTCCGTCAAATCGACGGAGACCTTGTTTGACGGGTTTTGATCCAGGAATAACCTTAAGTTGGTGCTCAGCAAGTTCCCTGGGTACACCTGGCATGTCAGCTGGACACCAGGCAAAAATATCCCAGTTCTCACGGAGGAACTTGATGAGCTCGCCTTCCTATTTGTCAGTCATCCCAGTCCCTATGACGACAAATTTTGTCGGATCTTTGGGATCTAGGATTACCTGTCTTGTATTCTCGGATGCCTTGAAGCTGTCTGTTGGTTTCCGAGTTTCTTTTCCTGCCGGCATTTCCGACGGCGATACCTCCTTGGCTAATTCCTTCAGTTCTTCCTTTGCTATGACTCTCTGAGCGCAAAGGGCGTTTTCTTTCTCCAACTCGTTTGCCAGCTTAAAATCACCAGCTATAGTGATTACTCCTCCCTTGGGTCCTGGTATCTCCAGCTTGTTATAAATATAACAGGATCTTGCCATGAATTTGGCGAAAGCTGGACGTCCGAGTATTGCGTGATACACGCTTTCGAACGGCACTACTTCGAAGGATACTTTTTCCTGCCGGAAGTGATCTTTATCTCCGAAGGTGACATCTAGGGAAATTTCTCCTAGGGATCGTGCTTGCCTGCCAGGGACAATACCATGGAAGCGTATGTTGCTGTAGTTGAGCTGAGACTCGGAAATCTTCAGATGCTCCAGTGTATCCAGGTACATTATGTTAATGCTGGTTCCTCCATCCATCAGCACCCTTCTTAGCCTAGTATTTTGAACAATAGGACTTACAACAAGAGCTTGTGTGCCGGGTTCAGGGATATTTCCGGGATGATCAGACTGATCCCAGATTATCGGTGTGTTGGAGTACTTCAAGAATTTCGGGGTTGCCGGAACAACCGCGTTTATTTCTCGAAGTGTTCTTTTTGCCACCTTTGCTGACGGGGTTGCTAAGAAAGTTAGCATTGCTTCTCCATCAACTCTCGGAAAGTTGGGTTCGCCTTTACGCTGTTGTTCCTGGATTTTTTCGTCAGTGTCCGATTCACTGTCTTCTTTGTCAGCTTCTGGTTTTTGTTTGGCGGGTTTCCTTTTGGAACCCTTCCCCTTGCCTCCGGCTCCTGCACTGCCTTTCATGTGCTTATTCAGCCGGCATTGCGCGTTTGTATGGGTGGGTTTCCCAAATTGCGAGTGGTGAACGCAAGGTTCCGACTTAATCCTTTCCCACTCCTCTGGAGTGTAATTGATTGGATCTGGGTTGCGTCCTTTCCACTTGTTTCCCTTTTCTCCTCCAAAGGCTATGTTCACCTCTTTGGGCTTCGTCGTTGTTTCTGGAGTGGCTTTTTTGTCAGAACGAGGGGTTTTCTTGGCAAGTATCAATGATTCAATATTGCCTCCTCTTGCTCTGATGTCATCCTCGGCTGCGCATGCTCATTGGCGGTTGTAAGCATGGATCCGAGATCCTTGTGCTTTTTGGAACCAACCATGAACGGTACGAGTCCGGGTTTTAGGCCATTGACGAAAGCATGCATTGCTTGTACGTCAGTTACTCCAGAGCAACTATTCTTCATAGCTGTCCATCCAGAGATGAAATCCACGTATGGTTCATCCTCAAATTGCGTGCAACGGTTTAGCTGGTTGATGCTATTCGGGCGTTTGTATGTTCCCCGGAAATGCTGAGTAAATACTCTAGCCATATCGTCCCAGCTGTCCACTGTTCGTGATGGTAATCCATTGATCCAATCTCTGGCTCCGTCCAGCAGCATTAGGGGAAGAAACTTGACAGCTTCCAAGTCTGTCCCATTGTTGATCTGGACGGCTGTATAGTAATCCGAGAGCCAGGTATCCGGGTTTGTGCTGCCGGTGTATTTCTGGTACGTTGGACCGACCTTGGCAAAGCCAGAATGCAGTGTTATTCTTCGGATCCTGTCGGTAAAACATTTAGGACCAAAGTATAGATCATCTTTTTCTGCTCTGTCAATGTGTGCAGAATATCTTCCGGCTGAATGAACAGAAGGGGACCTGCTCCTTTCTCTTCCATTGTTGCGCGAACGCGCTTTTCCGGGATTGTTTCTATCTCTTCCGTGATCACGCCCTTTTGGATTAGGCGGAGTTCTACTCCTGTGCCTTTCTTTGTCCTTAGGCGGTGTCCGGGACCTCTCACACCTGTGAGGTATATCGTATCTTCCAGCTTTCTCAGCTGGATTTCTCGGAGGTGGCATTATTTTGCCGTCCTTCCGGTGTTTGTCTTCCCGATCATGGGGTTTATACCCATCTTTCGGGAGATGGGATCCGGTCCTAGACGCTGCATCCCGGTTGTCGGGGTTTTTCTTGTCTTTTCTCGGATCCTCTTTTTTATCTTTTGAGTTGTCTGAATCCCCGGCTCTTCCGGTCCAGGTGCTCCAGCAGCGCAAGTAGCCATCTTGCATAGGGCGGAGTTATCGTGCAGCCTCCCTGATCGCTCTTGGACGCGCTGTTGTTGTTGCAATGCTTTTCCTAGGAAAGCATACACCCCTTGGAGTTTTTCTCCGTTGGAATACAGATCGTTGTTAAGAATCGCGAACGCTGCTTCCGCGTTTTCTGCTGCGGTCTTGTATATTGGTTCGCCCTTGGCATCTTTGCCGTTTACCTGCTTTTGCCAAGACGGGTTATGGAACCTTTCTTTTGGCGGCAGTTCTTCCGGTCTTGCGATTCCGGGTAACCTAGTAGGTTTTAACGCGGATCTATTCTTTCTCTCGTACTCCTCTATTTCTTCCTTCATGACCTTGATGTCATTATGGGTTTGTTGGAGATGTTGCCGAGATCTGAGTAGATGTTGCTGTTGCCGTTGGAAAGCTTGTCTCCTGGCTTCCAGCATCTCAGGGGGTTCGTCTGGTCCCACTGGTGTTTGCAATAGCTCTTGCTCTTCCTGTTCCGTCATTGGCGGAGCAGTGATTTCTTTGGATTTCTTCTCCACAGTCTTTGTTCCGCTAACGTCTCCAACTTCCAGGTTTTCATCAGCGAGATCGGCTGATTTTTTCTTCCGGATTTTGTATTGGAGTTTTTTAGCAGCACGGTGCTTTTTCTTGGAAGAGGGAGGTTTTTTGACAGGCTCATCTTCTGTCATCTCCTTGACACTGGGGAATATCGGAGAAGTTTCTCCGTCTTCCCTCTCTTCCTCTGGCGGAGGGGTTTTAGGGCTTTCCTGGCTGCCGACGTCCGTGGTATCAGCCGGTTTCGCCATTAGAACTTCATGGAATCCCTCTTGAAAGGACTTAACCTTTCTTATGAAGGCGTCCTCATCTTCGTCTTCGGAGTCGAAGTTATCCGATCCGGTTTCCGACTCCAACCTCGCCTCAATGGCGGCAAGCACGGATTCTGCTTCCGAGTTCATCGTCTTGTTGACGGATGTCGGATCTTCCGCCTCTGTGACGGGTGTTTGATCTTCCGTCTCCGTGACGGGTGCGTTGTTGTCTGCCTCTTGCACGGGATTTCCGTCATCCGTGTTTTCGGCGATTTCGGATTGCACCATGCCGATGAAGTGTGTATCACTTTTTTGTCGGCGATCTGAGCAGAATCCGGCATCGTAGTCATCTTCGACTGGGTATAGGGCGGGTGGGATAAATTTGCTTCCACCGCAAAACCCCATTGCTTCTGCAGTTAGCCCGATAAAGATGTTAGCAGATCCTATCGGTAACACGCAGGCACTTACCAGGTGGTTTTGCGCCGGTATGTAGGATCCGTTGTCGAGGAAGCACCCGACGTCGTTGTCGAACTCCAAGCTTGCGACAGTGATTGATCTTCCGATTCCGCCAAGTATCCCAGATCGGAATCTTACGCCTGACGTTGTTTGCCCCACGGTGGGCGCCAACTTTCGAGACATCGTAGTAGTTTTCATAGACGGGGGTGCCATGAGACTACGGTAGAGACGTGGGGTAACGGGATAGCGTAGTAACACAGAACACAGGATTTTACCCAGGTTCGGTACGTCGCGACAGTACGACGTGCCTACTCCTGCACTTCTCACTAATTGGGACTAAAGCCCGTAAACAGGGTTACAATGTGAGGGTTTAGATCTAAGCTACTCGACGAGGATGAGCTTCTCGGCAAGTTGGCGTAGAGCTTCTCTGTTATCTCTCCTTTGTTGGTCGTTTTGTTTATCTCCCGTCCGGCTTTATATAATAGCCGGATTAGGGCTTACAGAATAGGAAACCTAGAAAACTACGGTAACTTGTAACTTGGAAAGCAAGGAATCCGTCTTCTCCTCCAAGCCAGATCACATGGGCTATGATCCGGGTTCTTCTAGAATCCGGCTTATGCGCGTCGGATTACTGGGCCGCCTAATGGACCTAAGCCCACTACCACTTAGGCCACCCTGGTAATCCGGCACTTGGCCTACCATCTTCTATACCCCTATTTGGTATATATCCGACATGAGAAATGAGATTGACAGATAGACCTAGTGGGAAATAAAATTTCTACCTGTCGCGACCTCGGACCCAGAGATATACATACTGTTATGTGCTCCTAGACATGGACTCACAAGGGCTTCAGGGTTACCAGCCCCGGCCGCAGCAAACAACGGCAGGCAGACTGGATTCATCGGCACGTAGTCCGGATCTCCAGTCTACTACTCCTTGTATCCATGCTAGTCATAACCAATTATGCATATCAAAGCGTCCACGAATCGAATGAAACTGAAGGAAACGGGACCAAAGCTATACAGAGCTGCTATGTGTCCAGAAAGTGCAACAACAATCGAGGGTTACTGGGGTTACCTCGCCCCAGGCCGATCACATCGACAGGCGGGCTCGGACATGGATCATCGGCTCCACAACCCCTCGACTGCGACAACTATGCAGGCATAGACAAAACTGTATAACAATGAGCTCGAAACAAACAACCGATCAGAGCAGTACTCTAGACATGAAAGCTGTATTAAACAGGTGTTACTAGAGTATAGCTTACAAGCAGAGGTCACACGACCCAACATTACATCAGACAACGGAAGGAAAATTATGTTGCTAATCAACAAGAACCAAAAAGGCCAAAGAGGCCGCAACATAAGGCGACGTCCCAGCCCATAGATTCCAGGCTGCTACCTGAGAACCCCAAACTACTCGTCGATGTCCATGTTGAAACACGACCGAAGTGAGTAACTTCACCTGAACCAAGTTGAAGCAAACATGAGTACGGGAGGTACTCAACAAGACTTAGTTAACCTATTATATATCTGCTAGTTTCAGAAAGGGTTTTATGATGGCTATTTTGCGTAAAGCAATCTTTGTTTTCCAAATCGAGGAGGAATAGCACGTCTAAAGGAGTGTTTTCAAAACAGATAAGAAAACTAGTCAACTTCTGAAATCATCATCTTTTCATCCACCAACATCATTTCCCAGCACCTCACATGCTACAAGGATCACCCCTCCCGGCATCTCCGGGGAGGCACCCTTCATTCATTGCCAACATCTTTTACGCCACTTTCAAGTTATCTATGACCCCGTGACTTTCACCAAGTCGTCCATAACCGTTGACACGGCTTTCCGAAAGATTTATCCCTACAGGGTGGTACACTTTACCCACACGTACCCTCCGACTCTTAGCGCCACATGTACGCTCTTCCATGGAGCGCGACAGAGGGTGGCTGGCTCCGACCTTTACCTTGTCGAGCCCTATCCATGAGTCAACCCAAACAGGGCCACCCCGTCAACAGGGAGTTGGCCACCTCCCGACGGCACCTGTTCTGTGAGTCGGGATCAAGATCCGTGTATGTCCATCACTTGTCTCGGTCACGCCCTAAACACCTCCAAAAGTTTTTTTGACTCACACGCAGATGGAACTCCCAAACTACGTGACTCACGGATAGAACCAAACAAGTTAGTTAGTCAGGCGAGGTTCATTGGCTCGCTCGTGTGGTTGCACGCTCAGTCTTGGTTTCCGCGGCGAGACCTTAATCCTAGGGTTGGCAAGTACAGGACAAACAACCACTTCCCAAGTGGCCTCCCGTCCAAGCCTTAGTCAAGTTATCCACACAATGCTCATCTCACCACGTCATCATATCATACTAGATTATCGCAGCTCTGATTCATCAACCGGATGGAGCAGAGGTAACAAACATGTATGACTAAGCGAAGCAGATATGAGGCTCTGGCGATGCGCACAAGCAATTCTATGGCGGCTAGGAGCAGTGGATCAGGATATTGAGGCGATGCAGTATATAGGTGAACTACATCTACTAGCATCAAATACTTTGGAATCGAATGCAAAGTACGAGAATCAAATGATGTTGGAAAACATATATGAGCAGATAAGAGGTTATGCTTGCCTTGGTTATATGAAAACCAGATAAAGATCTTCTGGAATAAGTGCTTGACTTGTCGGTTAAGATCAAGTATTCGCCATTGGGGTTGTTGGCCTTCACTTCGGAGTCGCGTTTTACCGAGGGGGAAACAACACCGAAACAAAGAAGAACAATCAACCATGGCATCGATGCAATGCACAATATGTATGCATGAGCAAGTTAATGCACTGAAATAAAGCCCTAGACAGGTTCAATGGGTTGCTAGGGTTTGTATGTCAGTTATGCAGTTTTACTGAAATTAGCCCGAAATAGACCCCGGAGGGCAATTCGGGTGATTGTGGAAGTGAGTACAATTTTAGTTGCTCAAATAGGTTTGCAAACACCATAAACAGGTTGCATTTGTCATTTTGAGCATTTTGACATATAACTTTTAATTTTCTAATTTTAGTGAAAAAAACTTATTTTATCCATTTTAAATGAATTTACAACATTAAATAATGTCCAAAAATAAAGGTTGTCAAACATGTATGAAAGTGACATTTTTGGAAAGAGTACATTTTTCTGAACAACTCCATACCTTTACTTTATTTTTCTGGTAAATATTTTATTAGTTATTGATTTTACAAAATAGACCATTTTTCTGGAATTATTTAAAAAGGAATTTATGACATCACAAAGATGTCACTGTGACATCACTGGGGGGTGGATCCTCTCTGTGAACATGCAATCGATCAAATTCGTCGATGATTTTCGAATTGGAGGCGATGGGGAGGTGCAACAGGTGGAGGCGAACGTATGGGTGGTGATGGGTGACCAAATGGTCACCGGAAAAGCTCGCCGGTGACCATGGCGCGGCGGCGGCCGGCGGGAGCACGCGCACGCATAGCTACCGAGAGGGAGGGGGAGGATGGAGGGGTCCTGGAGAACCCCGTGCTCACCAGTAGCTCGAAGGAGGGGTCCGGGAGGCTCGCCGGGGCGACAATCACCGGCGGCGACCGGAATTCGACGGCGGCTGGTCTCGGGGAGGAGCAAGAAATTCGTCACCCTGGGGCCTTGCCGGGGTGCGTGACTCCACTGGCTCGATGAAGGGACCACGAGGGATCTCCGGGACAGCACTACGGAGCTCCGGGTGGTCCAAAACTACGGCGCCATGGCGGCTAACCCTAGCTAGGGTTTCAGCCATGAGGCAAGAGAGAGGGAAAGAGAGTTGTGGGGCGAGGAGGAGGGGAAGAGGCACACGGGGTCCTGGTGCCTTATCTCTGCGAGCAAAGGCGTAGAGGAGGTGGCAGTTCGACGCGTATGCGGCCTCCACGCAGCTGGTCCTTCTGGCAGGAGGTAGAAGACAAAGTGCATTGACGAAGATATGGATCCTGGACCCTGCGGATAAGGACACCCCCTCTCAGGCCCAAGGTTAAGGCCCAAGAAGAGGAGCCCTTGGAATACTCCAGAAGGCCCACGTGAAGCCCACCCGCACTAAACCTGCGGGTTAAGCTAGGAAACTTGTAAACCGACCTAGTTAGAGATCGAGTCCCCTCCGGGTAGGATTCGAGACCTGGCCACCTATATAAGGCCAGGAGAACCCCCCGGAGAGGACCAAGCAATAACCGCACGACCCAAAGCCTTGAAACTCGAGATCCTACTCTCGATTCGAGCACCATCTTTGTAACCGATCTAATCATCAATACAGATCGACAAGAGGCAGGAGTAAGGGTTTTACCTCTACGAGGGCCCCGAACCTGGGTAAATCTCGCCCCCTGTCTAGCCGACGATTCCACCAGCGCTCATGGGTTCTCCTAATCGAAACCCGATAGGTTCACCGAAGGGATTTGTTGAGTTAGGGATTCGACAATTGGCGCCGTCTGTGGGAACGGCGGGCGCTGGATCACCGGCATCTTCGGCTTCATCAACATCAAATTCTCGCTGGAAACCGACAACTACGGCTCCGAACAATCATGTACGGATCGGATATGTTGTAGTCACACCGCACTCGCCGGAATCGCGCCCGGTATTCGAAGATCTGGAGGAGAGCGTCAGCCTGACGTTCGGAAGCCTCAAATTCGTGACGAACAGAGACGGGATCCTCCACTTCTCGGAGGAATCGGAAACTGAATCTGGAGCTGTCGACTCACGCCGCCACCTGGAGAAAAGTGGCGAGTCCATCCGCTTCAACGCCAACGACTATCACACCCTCTCGAAAGAGGAACCATCAAGAATTCAAGGAAACCTTCGACCCACGCCTAGGACGCACGAGCTTCGACTGGCTCAAGTCTGCATGGCAGGATCGGAACAAGGTTCGGAAACAGAACACAGCGCGACAGAGCGCAACATAATCGGCGTCTCGCGGGAATCCTGGAAACGAGCAAAGGAAGCTATGCGAACAAGCAAGCCACCCGCAGCCGGATCCTCACACGAAGACATGGTTGCCTACCACTACCACCTAGTGAGAGCGGCCACGATTATCAAAGATGCTCGGGTAGATCTGGCCCGCCGAAGAAGAGCGGCGGACGAATCAAGCCAGAGACGAGCTGGGCTGTCCGTAACACCCTCGGTCGGAACCCGACCCGCGAGGAAAGGACACGCATCCACATCCAGGAACGATGAATCCATACCCGAAGAAAACAGATCAATCACTCCTTCTCTCATGTGAGTCGACGATGACGGCAATGTGTACCCGCAAACTCCCGCTGCTGCGGTTCTAGCCGCGGCAACCTACATGCAAATGAACCAACCGACGGAGAGCGACCCTCGGGCAGAGCAATACAAGCAAATACGAAAGGGACTCGGATTGGCGGCCGCAAGGCTCGCCTCTCACGATCGCAAGAAGGCCGAGGAACAACAGGAGAAGGAGCGACGGGAGAAAGAGAAAGATAAAGAAACGCCCCGCAGGCACAGAAGCTCCTCACCAAGGAGGGACAAGTCGCCACGCCGCGGTCGAGAAAAAGAAGCTAGACGCCGCGGCGACAGTCGAAGCAGCAGTGAAGATAGCCCGAGAGACAGAAGCTCGCGGCACCATAGCGGCCGCTCGAGAAAACGAAGCAAGGAACCAAGGAAAGATGATGACCGCGATCGACCAGAACACGACGCGCGATCAGATCTCGCTCAAAAAAGGGTGGATAAGGCAAGGGCTTCGCGATATCGCGAGCGCTCTTCGTCCGGCTCTTCGGACGACGAAACCTGCGGAGCACTCTGTTTCGCTCGCAGCATCCGTGAAGCACCTCTACCCAAAAGGTTCAAGCTCAGCACGGAGGTGACGAAGTACGACGGCTCACTCGAGCCCTCTCAGTGGCTAAGCGACTACCTCACGGCAGTAAAATGCCAACGTGGGAACAAGAACACGGCTATGCAATACCTCAATTTGCATCTTACCGACGGGGCCCGCAGTTGGCTGGAAAGAAGACCAAAATCTTGCTACGCATCGTGGGATGATTTGCATCGCGATTTCTGCAAAAATTTCCAGTCGACTTACAAGAGGCCAGCTACAATCGAAGAACTACGAGCATGTAAGCAGAAGAGTGGCGAGTCCACACGCGAGTACATCCAGCGATGGACCACGCTTAGGAATACCGCGGGAACTATCTCAGAAGAAGTAGCGATTGAGGCCTGATGGGGAGATAGTAACCCGGTAGGCAACTCCAAGGTGAGACCCGGCCCAAAGGGTGCTGTACAGGATCCGGCCAAGAATAAAGAGATTTCTGGAAGGCCCAAAGTGTGTAGGCCTCGTAACCCGGATTGTGGGTTGCGGTAAGGAAAGCTAGGGTTTGTAGGTAAAGTTCGAATAGGACTCAAGATGTGCCTTGAAGGGCAAGTTAGGGGTGTACGAGTGCTTTATAAACCGGCCCCTAGGTTAGGTTTGCCAGAGATTCAAGTCATAGTTGTAACACCTGTTATCGAGTATCCAGCATAATTCATATTGAGATCCGGCGAGTTGTTTTCCGGTTCTTAGATTGCTTTCCGCCATGTCTTCCTTCGAGCTAAACCCTCTCCCGAATACCTGTGTCGACTTGCCCCAAGATCAGTTACCCCCGGTAACATCTGCCGTGATTATCCCACGACAGTTGGCGCCCACCGTGGGGCCTGCGTCCAAAGGTGTTTGCATCACGGGAGAAGCTCGGAAAAGCATGGAGAACCTCGTCGTCGGTGAGATCTACGACGACCACGAAGGAAAGAAGATGGTGGACGATTCCGGCTGGGGGCCTGAGTCGGATCGCCTCGAATCTGGATCGGTCGTGACGATCGGCCAAATCAACGTCTTCATCGGCATGGTATGTACCTCTGGTTCGATTCCTGACAATTTTTCTGATCCTGTATCAGGGGAGGCTGCATACGCCCAACCCGATAGAGAAGAGTCAGTCGGAACAACATACCAGGCAGAGGAGCCTATTACACGTTGGGAACAGCTGGAAGAGCCGGCATGGACTCCGCGTGACCCAAGCGATGGAAAGGATGACACGGCGTCCATAAAGGACTTGCTGGAAGATCGATATGAGAAGGAAAACAGCGAGGAAGAACAATACGAATCTACACCGGGCATCATGCGCCGGGTTGCAGTTTATGCGGCTCCCGCGATCAATCTCAATCAAGAAAACGCAGCCGCGGCGCCAACCGGGGCGGCTCAGGCAGTGGCCCAGCAGCAAGGTACAGTTGACCCGGTCTTGGTCCAGGTCGATGGAGAGTCGGCATCAGTCACCAGTCGCCCAGCAGACGAGGAGCGACACGCAAATATGTTTGGGTTCCAAGCAAACCGGACACCGGGGGCGGGCCCCTCGAATCCGCGCCACCCGGCTCTGTTTGATAATAATTTAATCTTAGACCCCACGGTCTTGGCCACAGTTATTACCCCAGAAAACGCGGCAGAACGCGTAAGAGACCTGGACGTAGCTCGTCGTGCGTTGGAGCAGCAAAGAAGGCAAGTAGAAGCAGAAAGGCAGGGGATGGCCGCGCGGCAGCGCGAGTTGGATGACCGAGAGACCCGGCTCCGGGAGGAAACGACAAGGATGCACCAAAGGCACCGAACTATGCTGCCGGCAACAGGAGGGGTTATTAACCCGACTGCCCTGGTGTTCACGCCTCAAGATCAGCCGATTCCACCGGTGAACCAATGGACCGTACCGCGACCGTCAACAGGAGCACAGCCGGTAAACGCGCCAGCCGGGTTACCTTTGCCGCAGACAGGGGTGACAGCCGGCAATACCATGCCACCACCACCATCACAATTCCACACACCAGCAGGCCATTACAACAATCCCATGGACAACGTGTACGCAGCAACGCTCGCATTAAACCAGATTCCTGTAGGAGATTCGCCTCATGCAGAAGGAACCCGACGAGCAATCGATCTGCTACACACCGCGGTAGCACAGCAAGCCAACTATCCGGATCACAGAAGCGGAATGCATGGGACGCCGTACGTCAGTCAGCAACAGGGCAATGTCCAAGCCAGTGCGGCACGACGAAGGGAAGAGCAACAGCAAATGCCGCCTCCACCGCGTATCCAGACAGTACCAGTAATATCAGCAGCGCAGGCGGTGGTGGACAGTTCCAGGGCCAGAAGAGCCGGGGCCGGGTCTGCAGGGCACGAGTTGCCGGTGGCGCCGCACCTCGTGGCACCCCCAGCCGGGTCACGTGTCTCCCGAGTAAGACCAGCCCCAACCACCCTGGCGGGACCCAAGTGCCTCTCGGACGATATCAGAGCAGAACCTTACCCGGAGAAGTTCAAAGAACCGGGGAAAGTAGTAAATTATGAGCCAACAATGGATCCAGAAACGTGGCTGAGCAGCTACGAGATGGCGATGTCGATTCGCAACGCATCCGAGAATCTCCAAGCCAAATTCATGTACTTAATGATGTCAGAGGGAGCAGCAAAGTTGTGGTTCACCAATTTACCGGAAAAGTCGATCAAATCGTGGGAGGAGCTAAAGACCGCATTTATCAAGCACTTTCATGGGACGTGCAGAAAGTTATTTACTATTGATGATTTAGAAAGATGCGTTCAGAAGAAAGGAGAGTCAGCACGCAGCTGGTTACGCCGGGTTATGGAGATACTCCACTCGTCTACGGATATCCAGCCTAAGGACGCGCTACAAGCTATGGCAAAAACATGTAAGTATGTTCCTTTAGTG
The DNA here is from genome assembly GCA_028641055.1 of Alopecurus myosuroides. NCBI lineage: Eukaryota > Viridiplantae > Streptophyta > Magnoliopsida > Poales > Poaceae > Alopecurus > Alopecurus myosuroides. The sequence continues at coordinate 192,068,707 of CM054061.1, forward strand.
CAAAAGCTAACTCGCATGAAATCTAGTAGGAATGCAGCGGAGGTTACGATGGGAGAGTTAATGGATGCATGCAACAAACACGCTGCAACGGATACCACAGAGGAGGAAGTTGATGACAAGAAAGCAAAAGCAAACACAAGTAACATTGGGAAAACCGGCAATGGATCGGCGCCAAACAATAATGGAAATAGCCAGAACAAACGACCGTTTGAAGGGAATCCCGAGTTTGTAGCCAACACGGAGGCCGGGTCTTCAAGACCTAGATCCGAAGGAAATTTTAATACTGGAAATCACAATGGGGGACACTACCAAGGACCTCCAAGACCAAGCAACAGTTGGGACATATTTAGGATGGCATGCCCGAAGCATAGCAGGAACGGCAAGCCGGCCAATCATTCGTTGGAGCAATGTGCCGACTTACAAAGGTGGAAGAACGAGGAAGTGAACAGAGCCATGCGAGGTGCAGGCCGAGGAGGAGGCCCGGGCCTAGGTGGAAATTTGGGCAACGGACCGCCCCCAGCCGGCAACCCGCCAGCTGGAAATCAAGGTAACAATCAAGGGGGAGCGGGAGGTTTTCAAGCTAACCCCAAACAGCTGGGTCAATATCATGTGCACACGACAGGAGGCTCTAATAAGGATAAGAAGATACTAAAACAAGCAGTTAATTCAGTCTCTTCCGCTGTTCCAAGATATTTGAGGTGGTCAGAACAAGAGGTAACATGGAGCAGGAAGGATCACCCGGACAGAGTTGACCACCCGGGAGTCTTAGCTTTGGTAGTGGCACCACAGGTCAACGGCTACGAACTGAAAAAAGTCTTGATGGATGGAGGAAGTAGTATCAATATCCTGTACTGGGAAACTTTTCTGCGTATGGGCTTAAAGGAATCGCAGCTGCAAAAGAGTACAACAGTTTTTCACGGGATAGTGCCAGGTCACTCGGCATGCCCCGAAGGAAAGGTGGCACTGGAAGTAGCTTTTGGAGAGTCAAAGGACAACTACCGAGTCGAGTGGCTTACATTCGAGGTAGTAAAGTTGCGCAGTCCTTATCATGCATTGTTTGGAAGGCCGGCTTATGCCAAGTTCATGGCGAGACCGTGTTATGTGTACTTACAGCTGAAAATCCCGGGTCCCAAGAAGACCATTACAATACACGGAAATCGAGATATAGCAGCTGAATGTGATGAGGGAGACGCGGCAATGGCCGAGCAAGCCTGCAGGAAGGAAGAGCTCAAACATTACCGTTCTCAGGTGGACCTAGAAGAGAGGACAACGTTAAAAAAGCCAACTCCTGAGGGGGACAGAGCAAAAGTTAGGGCAGAACAAAACCCTAAGATGGTAGGCTTCATCAGGAGCGATCCTTTCAAAACTCCTAGCAGGGAAGAAGAAGACGTACCGCCATCCGCAGCTGATCACGTTTCAAGGACGATATACCCGGATTGGCTAGCAAATCCGGTACTCATTATGAAAGGACATAGCAAGTGGAGAATGTGCATCGGCCGTACCAACGCGAGGCCGACTCTCGAGAATAACTAAAGCAGTGTAATGGACGGCAGGTTTCATACGCACTCTTTTCCTACCCAGGGTACCTAAGGGGACTGGAAGGTTTTTAATGAGGCGGCCTGCTGATTCAAAAAAGAAATTTTTATCAATAAAAGAAGATGGTCTCGAGTCTTATCATGGTCTTTGCTTCAGTTACAAGTAAGTAATGCTTGTTATTATCAATACGTCAATATCATCAAAATACGTCATGTGCATATAGGTCTTCGGTGATTGGTGTGCTTAAATAAGTAATCACAAACCCGAAGACCCGGCCTCGATGCCTATGAGTTATGAGGGCCGATTACTCGAAAAAACGGGTACGGCTACAATCTTATAACCGGACAAAGGAGCCAAATTTCTTGATTATTCTTACTTAAGCTCGATGTGACTCGCGCTAAAGTGGCATGCTCTGTTCACTTACGATTACAATCAAACTATGCAGCCCAATGGGACTTGCTTGACCCTGTTTTTCGTATAGATGTAACAGCATGGTATCCACGCGAAAGCCGGCTTACAGTACAAGATAATCAAAAGGGTCATCTAAACCACAAGTCCATGCAGAGTATAAGGCTCAAATAGCCGGAAACTCAACAAGTATTAAGCATGACTTCAGTATTTATGTGAACAGCTATCGGTCTTCAGCTTGGTAAGGAGCAGTTTGTCATCTGAGAAAGGCCACGCCCCCTTAGCTCGTACTTTGGGTCATGGGGACTGGGGACTTCGAGACAGAAACAAACTACTTAACTACTAAAGCTCGTAAACCTTAGTTTCCGAGTCTTGGGGACTTAAAGAAAAGTCCGTCTATCAAAACCTACGATGCTCGGTTAGCCGAGTCTCAAAAGGGAATCAAAAGCAAGAGTTCAAAGTATCGAGAATAAGCTTACATGTAACACAAGGATCGAGATTATCAAAAGCCGGGAGAGGCAAAGAGTTATCATAAATTAACAAGTGCAAAGTCATAATATCAGTATCAATGTTGCACAGGCGCACCGCTAAAAGTCATATCAGTCTCGAGAAACGCAAAAGCATTAGGTATCATCCTACTCGGCATCCCGGGAGTGGTTCCCCGGGTCTTCGTCTTGGACTTGCTCCTTGGCTTTGCCGGCAGTTTTACTCGGACTCTTCACGTCAGGACGGACAGGCGGAGGAACGGCTGGTGTTGAGGTAGACGGCTTTACGCCTAGTTCGGTCTCTCTCTTCGCAGCCTCTTCTTTCCTCCTGGCCAGGTCAGTCGACCACTTTTCCAGCATATCAAAAGGAGGGGGTGCCTCCACCAGAATAACCTTGCCCTCAGAGTCATATGAGCTCATAATTGTGTTTAGATCCATTTTATCTGCCAAAGTTGTGGCCGAGTGACGTACCGAAGATTGTATAGCTTTGAAGTCCTGGGGTTTAAACTTAGACCCGTCAGCCTTGAATTCCGGGAACCCGGATACTACCTTGGCCGGGTCAAGCTTAGGAAAATAAGCCTTCGCCAGCGTCAAAGCCCGGGTCATCCCAATCCGGCAAGACGAACGCTTCAATATTTCAATCCATCCAGGCGCTGTGGACAAGGCCTGCATTAGATTTTCTTCGCCCGGGTATACCTCCGAAGGCCACTTTATAGCATCCAGCAAAAGTTTCGTGCCGGCAAAAAATGTCCGGAGCACAGTCTTCAGAGTTTTAGCCTGAGTAACGGCGTTCTCCTCCGGAGCAGCAAGGTTAGCACCTGCAATCGAAACACACAAAAGCATATCAGTAATATTGGTTATTACAGCGACAAGATAGAGGTACGCAAGTTAATTGCAAATAGCAAACTTACTTAGCAAGATACGATAAGTGTCCGTAATTTGAGTCGACAGGTTATTCAGTGAGGATTGGGCAGCATTGTATTTGTTCTTGTATTTGGAGACATCTTTTTTCAAAGTCTTTATCTCCGCTTCAAGGGTTTCCCTGCGCTTTGTTTCCGCAAGCAAGAGCTGCTCAGTTTTAAGTAATGTTTCATCCGACTGAGTTATCTCCGCCTGCAAAGAATGAGTGCAACTGTAAGCCGGATATCGCGAGAATATTGCCTTTTGAGAAAATAATTACAGAAAATTATTATGCGAAGTACCGAGAATAATTACAGAAAATTATGCTCGGAACTTGGGGACTGGATGTATAGTAAGAAGTATCAAGTAAGATTACCTGATGTGCTGCAGCCATACGCTCTAGGATATTTCCTTCCGAAGCTTTCATGGCGAGAAGAGCGCTCATTAGCTGGTTAAAATCAGCGTTATCCGAGTTAGATGACTCGGGTACCTGGAAAGTGGGAAAAGGAGCTTTTCTTGTAACAGGAGGTGGCACCCGGGTCATCCGAATGTCGGAGTCTGGTCCCCCTCCCGCGCTTGAAGCTGCTCCCTTCTCCTTCTCGCCTGCGTGCGAAGCGATTGGATACCCGGCGTCATGCCTAGCTGGCTCCGGTGGCGACGCTTGCTCGTCGCCAGTTGTGGTGAAGGCATCATCAGCCGGCTCGTTCTCGACCCGGACCTTAGCCTCGGTGTCCTCCTGGTCGCTAGTAACGACCGTGGCTCTGAAGAAGGTGCGAAGGCACAATTAATCTTTGGTTATGAAAAAAGGCGATAAAAGCTTGGTATAATATCAGGAAAAGGCGCTTACCCGGTGTTCACCGGGAAGTCCGAAGGAAAGCCGCTGCTAGATCCGGAAGATACTGAAAAATGCCAAGCAAGGTTTGAGATTATGTTGCGAAGGAATGTCCGGAAAGGGTTTTTATTTACGATATAAATACCAGAGTGTCGAGCCGGGGGCGATGAAGTGCCCGGGTTAAGGCCCTCGTTGCCTGGATGGTTCCGGGTTACTCGGCGCCTAGTCGCGGGTGGCTCCTTCATTTATGATCAAAAGGGGTGAAGGTGGGGTTAGCCCCGAAATGACGTTATGGGAACAAAAATTAAAGTGCAAGGGAACGAAATAAAAACCTGGAGGGCGATCCTCTGGGATTTCCTTTTGGATCCAGCTTTGGTGGCCGGTTCCGGCTCGTCCTCCTCGCTGGCGGACTCTTCCCAGCCATCTGTCTCTTCTTCCTCGTCTTGGTCCTCTCGTTCTGAAAGGTATTGAAGATATAGCATAAGGAAAAAGAGGAGACAGGATATAATGTGTGCAAGGGGGTTAAGTATGCACCTTCGTCCGAATTAACGGCGTCATCTTCATCCTCCGCGTCTCCAGAATTGGGAGGAGTATCGATTGTCCAAAAGTCATTATCGTCCTGAGGTGAAAATGCCAGGGTAATGGTTAATATTGAGTCATGAAAAGCGGATAAAGGTAAGCTTGTTAAAATCCAAAATCAAGAGGTAGAAAGCTTACAGCGGGGGCGGGGTTCTCGAGTGTAAAAGGTTCTAACCCGGCTATGTTCCGGATTACCTCGAGCTTCTCTGTTAAAAAACCCTTGATCGTTTTGTTCATGTCATTAGGGGCAAAGGTGCTGGCCGAGTATCGGATCGGGTCTGTGGTTTGACCCGAATATTCACACATCAGCTTCTCACGAATGGAGTTTGGCTGGATGCGGAAGTTAACCCAGGTCTTCACCAAGTTTAGCCCGATGAGGCCTCGGGCTGATAAGATGGAAATCTTAGCCAACGAAGGCAAGATCGCCTCCCTCTCCGAGTCAGAGGCGAAGGCATTGAAAGATTCGGAAATGTCAAGCTGACCCTCCGAGTAACCCGGCAACTTCTTTTCGCCGGGTGGGGAGGTGTCCTGGCAGTAGAAGTATGAGAGCTGCCAGTGCTTTACATGAGAATTGAGAGTGAGGGGAGGCATCAAGGAATTCTTGCGGCGCTGGATAGAAACCCCGCCGCAAGTAAGAAGTGCGCCGTCACCGCTTTCGCGGCACGGCTTGCACTGAAAGAGTTCAACAAAGAGAGCCAGACTTGGCGGAGCGCACAAGTAAGACTCGGAAAGAACGATAAAGTGGGTGATGTTTAGAACGGAGTTTGGGCCTATATCGAAAATACGGAGGTTGTAGTGATCTAGGACGTCACGAAAGAAAGGGTGACCCGGAGGCCTGAAGCCCCGGGTCACGTGTTCGACGAAACATATTACCTCATCCGTTGCTGGAGAAGGCCGGGTTTCGTTGCTTGGTACTCTCCAACGGATAGATTCCTGGGGAGGAAGGATTCCAAGCTCGACTAACTCCTCCAGTTTGGCCTTGGTAACGGAGGATCTCCCCCAATTGGCTGAAATGGAGTTAGTGGATTTAGCCTTAGCCGACTGCTTCCCCTGCCTCTTGGGTGCCATGGGGTTGATCTGGTGAAACATCAAAGGAAAGGAGGTGAGAAGCGAAAACTCGGAAATTGATGAATAATCAGTTACTGGTAATTTAAACATGATCCGGGTATTGCCTTGCTAGATCAAGTGCGATCTGTCCGGGTATCGCATGTCGTTATGGAAGCTGTGAAGATTTTCCGTACAACAAGTGTCTGGGGAAGGTAGAGGGATACCCTTATGTCTATTATCAGCAAGTGAGCCGGAGAAGTGAGATTTTCCGGATGATAAGAACAAGGGCGGAAATTTTTGGTGGTCCGAGCCCAGATGGGACATCCAATTTCTGTATTTAAGGCCAAGCTAATGATACTTAGTGGTAGGGGAGTAAGATAGCCTGCGCATCCTATCTATGGGAGTGGTTATGGTAAACACTCGCGAGCCAATTCGGCAGGGCCCGAGAAATTGCGGGCGACTCGATTTAGATCTGATCTAAGGGAAAGCTAAGAGATTGCAAGGTTAGGTTGGAGGATATCGGGAACTTACCGGAGGAGGTTGGAGTAGGGATTTGCGGAGACAGATGGCGCAAGATTGATGCCCTTTCGCGATTTCTGGCCGGCGAATCGGGGGCTTAGTGGTGGATTTGGGAGCTGGAGTGGGTTGCACGGTGGCGGAGCGCAAGCGACGGCGGATGGGCTCCGGCGATGTGCGTAGGGCTTCCGTGGTGGCACTCCGCGAACTCGAGCTTGAGGAGAAGAGGAGTGGGGGAAATGAGCCGTTAGGGTTGAGTTTGCTCCTTGGGGTCTATTTATAATAGCCCGGGTGGAAAAGCTTAACCTAACGGGCGAAACCCGGGAGGTGCGGAGTGATATTTGGCTATTTTGAAATTTGAAAGACGCGCCTTATGCATAGATCGATATAATCCCGAGAAAAAGGGAAGGGAAATCTCTTTCCTGGTGTCAGCGATAGTTGTCGGGGAAAATGTGAAATCATCGAGTTCCCTATTGAGACTCAAGTTTGGAAGATTGAAGGAGAGCCTTTGAGAGAGAGCCGGGTTGTAACCTGACCCCCTTGGTGTTAATCCCAGCCATTCGTCAACATCTTGTATCTTGATCTTCATGTGTTTTTGTATCCAATATTTCTGCAGGGAATAGCCAGCACTTCGAAGAGTAAATCTTGGAAGCCCAGGCTATTCTGGGGACTACTGATGGGGAGATAGTAACCCGGTAGGCCAACTCCAAGGTGAGACCCGGCCCAAAGGGTGCTGTACAGGATCCGGCCAAGAATAAAGAGATTTCTGGAAGGCCCAAAGTGTGTAGGCCTCGTAACCCGGATTGTGGGTTGCGGTAAGGAAAGCTAGGGTTTGTAGGTAAAGTTCGAATAGGACTCAAGATGTGCCTTGAAGGGCAAGTTAGGGGTGTACGAGTGCTTTATAAACCGGCCCCTAGGTTAGGTTTGCCAGAGATTCAAGTCATAGTTGTAACACCTGTTATCGAGTATCCAGCATAATTCATATTGAGATCCGGCGAGTTGTTTTCCGGTTCTTAGATTGCTTTCCGCCATGTCTTCCTTCGAGCTAAACCCTCTCCCGAATACCTGTGTCGACTTGCCCCAAGATCAGTTACCCCCGGTAACATCTGCCGTGATTATCCCACGACAAGGCCTTCGCAGAAGGCGCCCGAATTACAACTTTCAGGGAAGAACTAGGCAGAGCTGCACCCAAGACTATTGGGGAGCTAATGATCATAGCCGATAAATGGGCTAACGGAGAAGATTCGGTGCGCAATGAGAGAGCATCATCACCCGCACACGATGATGACCGTCACGGCCGAAGAAAAAGAAGGAAATATTACGATCATGAGGATAGAGAGGAGTTGGTCGCAGCGGAATTCACGCGAAGCCGCGACTCTGGTCGCCGGGGAAACCGCGAGTGGAAACCAAAGACCGAAGAAAAATCCCCCGAGGAAGACCTCGATGCATACTGCTCGCTACATCTATTCACAGATAAGCGCACGGGCAAAACCAAGGCAACACATCTTCTTAAAGATTGTCGAAAGTTTATCGACATCTCGGATGCACTCGCAAGGAAAAGATCTGCCTCCACTCAAAATTACCCGCCGCTTCCAGGAGGAGGACACCAAGGATTCCAACCGCCACCACCACCACCTCCACCCGCAAATCCAAGCATGGCACTAGCTGCACTACCCGCACCACCACCGTAGAACGCCGGGGCCAATGGTTACCCAAACTCGGCAGGACAGCTCGCGATGATCCAGAAGGTATGCCCCTCTCGCAGAGCTCAAAAGACTAACACAAGGCAATTGTGCATGGCAGTGCAGACACCGCCAACGAAGACCCAGTACTTGAAGATGCCAGATCAGCCAATCACATTCTCGATGAAAGATCACCCGCCACAAGTCTATCGACCAGGACACGCCGCCCTCGTCATCCAAGCACAAATTGGCAACTACGACCTAGCCCGTGTATTCATGGATGGTGGCAGTGGCCTCAACATTATCTACGCGGATACACTCCGTCGGATGAACAAGAACTTGGACGGCCTCCCGGAATCGGAAACATCCTTCCACGGGATAGTCCCGGGCAAAGCAGTCCTTCCACTCGGAACAATCAACTTAGAAGTCGTGCTAGGCACTCGGACCAACTACAGAAGAGAATTCCTCGACTTCGAAGTTGTCGACTGGCCATCACGGTACCACGCCATTCTGGGCCGAACAGCGTTCGCCAGATTCATGGCAGTACCACACTACGCCTATCTGAAGCTCAAGTTACCTGGAGAAAATGGCGTAATCACAATCGACGGAGACTTTCAGAAATCCAACAAGTGTGACATCGAATTCAATGAGATCGCAAAGTCCTTCGGGATGCAAGAAGAACTGCAAGAACTGGCAAAGACCACGGACCACTCCGTGATGCCCCTCACGAAGAAAAACACGCCTGAACTCGAGTTTAGCGCAAACAGCGACACCCAAAAGCATCAAGTGCACCCGACAGACTCTGCGAAGACGGCGATGGTCTCGACAACCCTCTCGCAAGCATAGGAAGGCGCGCTCGTCAAACTCCTCCGTGAGTACTGGGAAATTTTCGCCTGGCAGCCCTCAGACATGCCAGGAATACCCAGGGAGTTTGCCGAGCACTCACTCAAAGTTTTTCCTGATGCTAAACCCATCAAACAGACGACTCGACGATTTTCAGAGCCCAAGCAGAAGGCGCTTGGAGAAGAAGTAAACAGATTGCTAGCTGTGAAGTTCATCAGGGAGATCAAGATATCCACTTGGTTAGCAAACCCGGTGTTGGTCCCCAAAAAGAACACGGATATCCTTCGGGTGTGCATCGACTACACGTCGTTAAATAAACATTGCCCTAAGGACAACTTTCCTCTCCCACGAATCGACCAGATCGTGGACTCTACGGCAGGCTGCCAACGCCTCTCCTTCCTGGACGCCTACTCAGGATACAATCAGATCCGGATGAAAAAGGAAGACGAAGAAAAGACATCATTCATCACACCTCACGGTGTCTACTGCTACACGACAATGCCCTTCGGGCTGAAGAACGCAGGCGCAACATATCAGCGCTACATGCAAAGATGCCTCGCCAACCTCATTGGTAAGAACGTGCAAGTGTATGTCGACGACATTGTCATCAAGACCCGAGTTGAGGACACACTCCTCGAGGACATTAGACAAACATTCGACGCCCTCAACGCGTACAGGATCAAGCTCAATCCCACCAAATGCGTCTTTGGCGTTCCGGTCGGAAAACTTCTCGGGTACCTGGTATCCGCCAGAGGCATTGAAGCCAACCCGGAGAAAATTCAAGCCATCTTGACCATGAAGGAGCCAACCAATCTGCGCGGAGTCCAACAGCTCGCAGGGCGATTAGCCACCCTAAGCAGGTTCATCGCACGATTGGGAGAACAAGCACTACCCTTCTACAAGTTGTTGAAGAAGACAGACAAATTCGAGTGGACATCAGAAGCTAAGCAAGCATTCACAGATTTGAAGCGGTCATTATAAAGTAGGCGCGTCCTTGCAACACCGCGAGAAGGGGATCCACTTTTCTTGTACCTAGCCGCCACAAACCAGGTCATCAGCACAACAATCGTGGTCGAGCGACCTGAGGAAGGAAAAGCGTACGGAGTTCAACGACCAATCTATTACATCAGCGAAGTACTCTCACCTTGCAAGCAACGATACCCTCATTACCAGAAACTCGCGTACGGAGTCGTTCTCACAGCCCGCAAGCTCAAACATTATTTCCAGGAACACGCCATTACAGTGGTTAATGATGCGTCACTCGGGACGATCATGAACAACCCTATGGCATCCGGAAGAATAGCAAAGTGGAACATCGAGCTGGGCGCTTGGGACATCACTTATGCAGGACGCAACACAATCAAATCCCAGGTACTTGTTGAATTTCTAAGCGAATGGACAGAACTGCAAACGCCAGGACCACCTGAGTACACAAGCAATTGGATAATGTACTTTGACGGGTCCAAAAGAAACGAAGGAGCAGGAGCTGGAATTGTTCTCATATCCCCTCGGGGAGACAAGCTGCAATACGTCCTACGATTGGACTTTCCACCAGATGATCCAGCATCAAACAACGACGCAGAATACGAAGCCCTGTTGCACGGGATGAAGATGGCAATCGCATGTGGAGCTACTCGACTAATGATCTACGGCGACTCCAATCTCATTGTGCAACAGACGATGAAAGAGTGTGACGCAATCGCCGAAAACATGATCGCGTATCGCGACATGTATAATCTACTCGAAGGAAGTTTCAAAGGTTGCAAGCTAAAGCACATCGCAAGATCCAGCAATGAAGAAGCAGATCGACTGGCAAACATGGGTTCCACGAATACACCCATACCACCAGGAATATATTTCGAACGGATGATCAAGCGATCGGTCAAAATCAAGAAAGCTTCAGAAGCACCCGCAGTGCCAGAAACAGAGGTCAACCCGCAAGTCGCCCTTATCGAGCTCGTTCATAACATATCACGACAAGTTTTTCTGGTCGAGCCAGTCTGGACGCAGAAATATCTCGACTACTTGACAAACAGACAGCTCCTGGTTGACCCACGCGAGGCTCGACAAATAATCAGACGTAGCAAATCCTTTCGGGTAGTCAATGGGGAATTATACAAGCAAAGCATCTCGGGAATACTTCAGCGCTGCATCGCACCCGAAGATGGCAAAGAATTGCTCCGTGACATCCATCAAGGAGACTGCGGACATCACGCTAGCTGGAAAACAATATTGGGAAAGGCCTTCCGCGCAGGATTCTACTGGTTGACAGCAGCTACCGATGCAAAGAACCTGGTCGAACGATGCGATACTTGTCAACGATTCGCACCAAGACCACATGCACCTGCTACTGAATTGCACATGATACCCATTGCCTGGCCCTTCGCACAATGGGGACTAGACATGGTTGGACCATTATGCAAGTCCACCCCTGGAGGATATACACACTTGCTGGTCGCAGTCGACAAATTCACCAAGTGGATCGAGGCCACACCAGTAACTTCGGCTAGTGCCCAATGCGCCATCAAGTTCCTCGACTCCATTGTATGCAGATTTGGTGTGCCACACGACATCATTACAGACAATGGTACAAATTTCACAGCAAAGGAAACGCAACAGTTCTGCGAGGAAAAAGGCATCAACTTCAAGTTTGCTTCAGTTGCCCACCCGCAAACGAACGGACAAGTGGAGAGATCCAACGCCTTAGTTTCGGCTGGCATCAAGAAACGTCTACTCGATCGTCTACACCCCGCCGCGGGACATTGGGCAGACGAACTACCCTCAGTGCTATGGAGCCTTCGCACAACTCCTAACCGATCTACAAAATACACGCCATTTTTCATGGTATACGGGGCAGACGCAGTCCTCCCCGAGGACGTCCGATTCAGCGCCCCACGAGTCGTGGCATACAGCGAAGAAACCTCTAACAAGGCACTCGCGGAAGATATGGATGCACTCGACGAGATGCGAGACACTGCGCTCGCAAGATCCGCAGTATATCAGCAATCACTGCGAAATTATCATAGTCGCCGCATACGCCACAGAGCATTCGCGGTTGGAGATCTAGTGCTGCGACTCAAGCAGAAGGAAGGACACAAGCTAGAACCACCTTGGGAGGGACCCTTCATCATACACGAAGTTATCTCAGGCGGAGCCTACAGGCTGAAGAATCCATCGACTGGAGGAATCTATTCCAATCCTTGGAATATCGCACACCTCCGCAAATTTTATCCTTAGGTTTACTTGTTATCACAACAAATAAGGCTATACTAGCCAATCTTGTAACTCAAATACATGGCTTCTCAGTCATTGCAATAAAAACATGATTTCTCCATCATATTCTCTCGAAGCTTCCTATTTTTACATGCTCAAAAGTTACAGGTACACACCCCATAAACACACGGGGGCTACACCTACAACTAAGCATCACAGGAAAAAACCATACATACAAGGTTACACACCTTACAACAGTTTTTACAAACTACACAAGATTACAGGATATGCACATCCAACAATCAATCAAAGCGCTGAGCATTCTCAGTCGCTAAAACTCTATCTACCTCTTCAGAGGTCAATCGGATGATTTTCTTCGCTGCGGGACGAACAGCATCATAGTAGGGGGAAATATCATCGATTGAATCATCTGGGAGCCTGAAGAACTCGGAACTTCAAGGTGGCCATCACGAACCCTCGACTGCGATCAGACCAGAAATTACTCGCATGAGGTTTTAGGCTACCAGCCTCCTGAACAATGTGGTTCTCCACCCACTGCTTTTCTTCCCTGTCATCCGGTCTGACAACTGAAGAGCAAGAATGCTTGATCAGCACAAGAAACAAAGCAAAGAAGACACGAGGGCTGTATTACTTACACAGCAAATCCCTTGCAACCAAGGATAACTCATCCATCAGAAACTGCTCGCGTTCAGCCGCCAGTTTCTGCTTGGACTTCGCCACATCGGCTACACCGCGCAGAGCCTTAAGCTGGCGCTCACCCTCCCGGACCTTATCACGAAGACCAGCATAGGTGCCAACGGCAGCAACAAGGGGATTTACTGGATCAGCATGTCCACCTGAAGATTCTGCAACTACCCCAGTAGCCTGGAAGAATAAAAGGAAAGAAGTAAGAAGCCCTAGTCGAAGCATTTCTAGTCGCACATCCGACAAAAAGTGCTCGGGGGCTACTCCCATCGGGAGGAAACACACAAGCTACAAGAAGCAATTTCCAGAACAAACACTTCGATTAAAGATAATGAAAATACAGGAATACATCCCAAGGTTCATTACAGTCACGAAGGAAAAGAAAAAGAAGAACTAAATTACGAAGCTACAGTGGTGCTCCCGCTAGCGGCAGTCGCCCCTCCTTTCAGTCGAGCAAACAACTCAGACAGCTTCCGAGCAAGAATGGTGGCCTGCTCGCCAAAATGAGAGAGCCGTACCTTTTTGCCCGTGGAGGGGTCTACCGGAAGTTGCGAGTAGGCTTCCTCCAAACCGTCGACTCCATGTGCCAGCGCGAACTGGATCGCAGTCTTCGCGCCAGACTCCGACTGGGCGACCGCGTAAGCATCCAGGAGATTGCCCTCCGAGAAGATCTTCAGCAGGTCGTCTAGCGCGGAGGGAGGTACAGCGTTGACAAGGAAGCGATTGTGCAGTTGCGACAACACTTGAGTGGCATCGCCAACCAAGGAGCATACTCCTTCGGCGTGCCTCTTGAGTTGAGCGAGCGTGTCGGTTAGCACATCTACCCGCTGGATCCCAGGGATCTCCAAATGAACATCCAGAAGACCTGCAAAGGAAAAGAATGTCAAAACTCCGCAGGATCACCAAAGATAAAAAATACAAACGCAAGAGTCTAGGCCACTTACCCGCAAGACGCTCAGCAAGGGGACGGAGAAATGCGACAAGGTCAGAATCAGCCTTCTTGCCAACTTTCTCCTGATCCTTCAAAGCTTTCCTCGCATCCGCGAGTTGCCTATCAAGATCCTCCGACCGCATGCGGGAGGCCTCCAGCTCTTGTCGAATAGCCGCCAAATCAGTTTCCTGAGTGGTTACCCGCTCAGAGAGCCTGATTTTCTCGGACTCTAAAAATTCGAGTCGAGCTACACAATAACACTTGTCAGAAAACAAGAGTAGATACAAGAACAGAAGCAAGAGAAAACAGTGAGACTTACTCTTAAGGAGCTCGTTCTCGGTATGGAATCGACTGCAGTCTGTCTGAAGCCTCTCGCATTCCGATTCCGTGAGAACAACACGACGACCAATCGCCGCAAGCGAGTCAACAAGCGACTACAAAAGTACAGAAGAATTAGAAGATATATACTTGAGCCTGTAGCCGATCGCAAGCAATCGACTACAGCCTCGGGGGCTACTCCCATCGGGAGCACTGTCGCGCACCCGATAAAAATCAAGACGAAGGGAAAGACAAGACTTTGAGCCTGTAGCCGATCGCAAGCAATCGACTACAGCCTCGGGGGCTACTCCCATCGGGAGCACTATCGTGCACCCGATAAAAATTCGAAGACAAATTACAAAGTTTACCTGGCCCGTAGCGCGGGAGAGAGGATCTGCGGAGCTGTCCGTCACTTCTTTCGAAGCTGAAGTCCTGGCGGCAAAGCTAGGAGCTTCACGTTCCGCAGTCGCCGCATTGGGAGCTGCGCTGGGATAATTCTGGACGGTGGCAGCAGTGGGAGTCCCACCCGCAGTTTCTACTCTGTTCCTCTTTTCGGGAGGTACAGAAGAAGCATACCTGCGGGGGCTGATAGCCTGCACACTGCAGCAAAGAAGAACAGAGAATCAAACAAAAGTGCAGAAGAAAAAATGTTCGACTAAAAACAAAGAAATGAACTTACTCGTCGTCTTCATCTTCATCCAACATATCCGCGTTCCAAGCGGTTGCGATTACTGGGAATGAAGGAGAAGGGGCGAGGGAGCGAAGTGGAGTCGCGGAGATAGGGGCCTTCCCGGGCGATTCCTCTAAGGAAGTATCCTTAGAAGTAGCCTCGTCATCGCCCTCTACCCGACGACGCTTGCGGTGACGAGGACCGCCATCCGAGCCCTCCGCGTCATCCGAAGAATCACGCTCGGAGCCCGAAGAAGCATCGGCGACGCTGGTATCGGCTGGGCCGTCCAGGTGACTCGCCAATAACTCCGAAGCGTCTTCTCCCGCAACTGGCGGGTAGCAGTTTGCCATTGCCAGACTCTGCAAAGAATGCGGAAGAAGGCAAAGAAAAATTCAATCGACTAAATGTTCAGAGCAAGAAGAAGAAAGAAATAAATAGAAGGCAAGGATGGTAAACTAACCGCGGCTGGTGGTGGTCTCGAGGCATCGAAGGCTTCGACTGTGCAGTCCGGGAACTTTTCTCCCATCTTCAAGCTGGTGATGGTCGCAATTTTCTTCTCGAACTCGACGTTCGAAAGCTCCTCGCGGCTCACTCGGCTGGGATCTTCTGAGCCTTGATATTCCCACATGGTGGAAGGCCTTTGCTGCAAAGGTTGGATCCTGCGCTTCAAGAAGATGCTCGCCAGATGCAGTCCGTTGAGAACAACTCCAGCGGCTTGATCCCGGAAAGCAGTCACCTTTGCGAGTGGGGGCGCGACAACCTGGTTTTCTTCGGCTGACAGCTTATGCGCCCAGGATTTCCGCCTCTTCAGAACAGCGAACGGGTGGAATTCCACAATCCCACCCGCGCTGTTGTCGATGACGTAGAACCACTTCTTCCGCCAGCCTTGAGCGGAGTCGACGAAATGCATGTTGAAGTAGCCGGACTCCAATCGAGCTTGGATCCCGAAGCCACCCGTGCGTAGCGGCTCGCCTGGTTCGGAATCCACCAGCGATCTCTCGCGGAAAATCCGAATCTTGAAGAGGGCCTTCCAGAGCGCCCAATGCGGGCGAATGCCAAGGAAGCATTCGCAGAATACGATGAAGCACGATATGTGCTGCACCGCATTCGGAGGAAGATCGTGAAGCTGTATGCCGTAGACATACAGCAACCCGACAAGAAAAGGATGGAGGGGGAAGGAGAGACCCCGAGACACGTGGTCCACGAAGACCACGCGCTCGTTCGCCTGCGGGTTCGGTACCTCTTCTTTCTTCCCGAGGCGCACCCGCTTTTCAGCTTCCGCAGGCAGCAACCCCTCCCGCTGCATCTCTTTGATGCTATTCGCGGTGGTATTGGGTACGCGCCAGTCGCCAGCGCGAGGCGCAGGTTGCGCGAAGGCTTCTCCGGATGCGGAAGCGGCGGCGCCACGTTTTTTGCCTCCGGCCATGGCTAACAGCACGAGCTCGAGCGCGAGGAGGAAGATGAGCACGAGGAAGACGATGGTTGAAGACGAAGGCTGGGAAAAATTTACCGCAGCACTAAGTCCCATATTTATACACGGAGCGGATCAATCCCAGCCACTCGATGCGCTACGTGGCATGTATAGCAGCCACCACGTGTGAAGATGAAACGAAGGGACGGTGAACGTTGTCCCGTGCCACGATCTTAACAGAAGATCGTGCGTATTTACTGCGCAGTTCGCGTAAAAACCGGAAGCGGCGTCTCGTTTCCCGGTCAAAAAAGCTGACTAAGTGGGCCAGCCTATCTGCTACCGCTCCGTCACGTCCCATCGGGAGGAGAAAAGTGCGCCATGACATCATGGCATGCATCATCGAACTCAAGCAATTTTTGAATGGAAGTTCAAACGCGAAAACAACTTCGTACGAACCAAAATTCCTTCGAATAAAAGCAAAGCAATTCTTCCATAAGCAAAACATGGAACAAGACCTCTTTTAACAAGAGAGAAATACCCTATACACGAAAACTCTTTCGTATGGGCATAACATCCCAAACATGAAAACTCTTTCATATGGATATAACTTTCCTCAGCACGAATTTTTTTTTCGTATGGAGCTCAAAAACAAACACTCGGGTAGGAAAAACTTACCTCCCTGTTACACATGATAATTTTACATCATAAAAACCTGGATCGTTCAGCCGACTAGGCACATCCGGATGCCATATTCTTCGAATATGAAGGTAAGACCCAAAAGATCTTTCTTTAGGGCCTGGAATCGCACTCGAAAGCTGCGTCCTCCGGTATAATTCCGTGTCAACAACACGAAGAAAAATCCTAGCGGACGCGCCGGGTACCCCCATAGGTTAAGTTCGACTCGTTAAGTCCACAACGGCCCAGTCGCAACAATCACCTTATCGGGTTCGAGTCGGAGGTCTCGAATCTATGTAGCCCAGGAGTGTATTTGCCCAAGTCGCAATTAATTGGCCCTGATCTCTCGGGAGAGCCAAGCTACTGTGCCGCATCCTTCTGCAAATAAAGCCGCAATAACAGGCACCTAAGTCACTCGATACTCGAGCATAAAGACTCGTTGCACATGGAATAACCCTTTAAACAACAAGCAGCCAAGCTGTTTATCCAAAGAAGCAAAGACAAAAAAATCTGACCGTCTACTCGACTGGAAAAGTCCTACTCGAGCAAACGCTCGGGGGCTACTGACGAAGATATGGATCCTGGACCCTGCGGATAAGGACACCCCCTCTCAGGCCCAAGGTTAAGGCCCAAGAAGAGGAGCCCTTGGAATACTCCAGAAGGCCCACGTGAAGCCCACCCGCACTAAACCTGCGGGTTAAGCTAGGAAACTTGTAAACCGACCTAGTTAGAGATCGAGTCCCCTCCGGGTAGGATTCGAGACCTGGCCACCTATATAAGGCCAGGAGAACCCCCCGGAAAGGACCAAGCAATAACCGCACGACCCAAAGCCTTGAAACTCGAGATCCTACTCTCGATTCGAGCACCATCTTTGTAACCGATCTAATCATCAATACAGATCGACAAGAGGCAGGAGTAAGGGTTTTACCTCTACGAGGGCCCCGAACCTGGGTAAATCTCGCCCCCTGTCTAGCCGACGATTCCACCAACGCTCATGGGTTCTCCTAATAGAAACCCGATAGGTTCACCGAAGGGATTTGTTGAGTTAGGGATTCGACATGCATTTTGCGAAAACCCCCAGAAATTGCTGAATTTTACAAAGAAGTCCTTTTCTCTTAACAAACAGAACAGAAAACAAAGATTTTAGGGACCTTTTTCAAACAGAAAAATTAGCAAAAATAGTTTTTCGAAAGCTTATAAAATTTCCAACAAAACCATGTGTTTCCTTTGTGTATTTGAAATATTTTTCAATACAAAATTTTGGGAACCAAAATAAGTACTTTTTGTGAGATTTTCTCAAACCATTTAAGTTCACAATTTAATTTGGTTAAAACATGATTAAATTTTTGGTTTCATGCATGTATGAGATGAACACAACACCACACACCCTAGTTTAGCAAAATTGGGATGTTACAAATCTACCCCCCTTACAAGAATCTCGTCTCGAGATTCCCGAAGGAGAAGAAAGAAGGAACACCGGTTTGAACAATCTTCTCGAACCTAACGGTTCTCTTCTCGAAGAGATTGATCCGTAGCATCTTGAAGTATTGAACGGATACACCTTAGGTAAGAGGGAAACTCTTAGGAAATGATCTTCCCGAAGATCGAGTATCCCATAGGTAACTCGTGATAGAAATGTTCACAAAGAACTGTTGAGTTAACAGGCATGAAACACATCAAGATAACGGAGTGAGTAGAAGATGGTTTCAAGTTTGCGGACGATTGGTTTTGAAAGGATTTAGAATATGAGCTTTGCACAAGACTTTAAATCCTTTTGGGAAAGAAAGGTTGGACAACCGATGACATCAAGGTTTCTTCAAAATAGATTACCAAGATGGAAAGGATTGTCTTCGATACCAAAACATAATATCCACAGACGAAGGAAAACACGAGAAAACAATGTAATCGTGTGTCACAGAGAAGATTTGATACATGATCATGTTCACTCTTCGGAGTGGACACGGATGATAACAAAACTTTCATTCCGTCAAACTTTGTCGAGATCTTTGTCAAAGATCACGATGTTACTTCACAACATAAGATGAGTAACCACGGAATGTTGGAGCACCGTAATTAAGAAGGGATTCTTGATCACACCATAAGGATGGGTAACCAACGAGGGTTGAAGCACCAGAAGGAATAGGGAATCTCTTTCCTATGGTGGATTTGACGTAGCAATACGTGTACCACATGGTTAAGATCCCATGGCTGAAGTGACTGACAAATTCACACAATGTGTGCGATGAACAGAACTTCAGGTACTAACAACTTGAAAAAGGGAACTGATGAATGGTGGTTGCGAAATACCACGAGATGTTTTCATGATGAACTTGTTTCCACTGAACGAAAAGTTTGGAGGATTGACAAAGAGACATTGGACATAGTAAGTTACAAGGTCTTCTTGATGTTCCCGACACCAATATCCAGCTTACGTAAGCCTTCAATAGGTCATCAAGTGGAAGATGAACTCCGGTTTGGCAGAATGGGAAGGGGGAAACTTGTTAGAATAAGCCAGACAAGAATTCTCACGGAGAGTGGTTGTTCTTACGGATGCAAAGGGATATGACATAAGGCCTTCCGGCTAATTGTGTCAACCACAACATCAACCATGCCGGATTTTGAAAAGACCTAATTCAATACCCTTGAGGAAACACCAACCATCGTTGCTGCTTGAGATTCAGCTCTGGCTAGTGGGTAGACAACTCAGACTCGGTATGATTGATTGAAGAGGATGCACCGGTTACGAACGAGATACATTTACTAGATTCTCAAGATATAGACTATGATGTCAAGCTCAAGAAGGTGAGCGAGATTGCGAAACTCATGTATTAGCAACTTGTGAAAGACGGTTGCACCTACATGGTTTACTTGCAACCAAACACATCGGAGTCCTTGTTAGGGAGATGACTACTAGGATAACGAAGTTCTTAAACTTCTTCTCTTTCACAAACGATCAGAAGGTAGCTTGGTGTGGATACAAACTTCTTCAAGGAATGGAGGTAACAACCTACCATCTTAAGAGTAGTCCACACATGCATGTCTGACTTGGGATTATTCCCGAGGGAACAAGAAAACTATACTCGGATCCACGATGACATCTTTCACCGTAAGCACATGAACCAGAGTAAGTCACTTCGAACACCCAGAACACAAACTTCGTGATGACACAAAGATGTTTCGCGGAAGTTTCCAACATTGTTGCCAAGTGTTCAACATGAGCCTCTCGCAACTTGGATGGTGAGGAATGTCATCGATGGGCTCGACAACATGCTTATCAGAACAGTCCAAGAAGAGGAACTCATATGATCTGTGATCAAGGCAAAATATTGGTTAGACTAAAGGACATGAAGGTGTACTCAGAAAAAACACCATGAGTGGAAAACACCATAAAGATAGTCCTTGAATCTGTACTTCATCTGACGATATCCAAAATCAAATCAAGGTTAGAATGATAGCATGTCCACAACGGAGATACTATCCTGCTTCAACACAAAGGAAACTAGACATCCCTTGTCAAAGGATCAAGTTAGGCGGAGCTTTTGCCTTTCAACTCTCCAAGTTATTGTTTAAGCTCAACCACTAGTCCAGGATGTCCAGCGTAGTTTCTTGGAGGAAGGAGTAGTTCAACTTACCCCTTATGTAGACATCACGGTCAGGTAAAACCTGGTGATACTTCTAGAAAGACAACCAGAATATCACAACCCACCGACATGTCTTGGAGTTCGAAAGGGGTCTTGCTTTTCAAAGCAACCGATATGGTCTGGAGAGCTTTGGCATGGACCTCACTCTCTGAACAAGAATGTGCACCGGAATGAACGGATTTGGTAACACGGTCAACTTTAGTAGAGACCGGGTGACCGATACTGCTAAGAAGGATACAAATGTTTCCTTAGATTTTTCAGAGCAATAAGAATTGCTAGGAATATCCGATACACACATCAGTGCACACCCAACGTTATTGAGCATTCAAGCTTGGAGGAATGGGGAGTGAAGATGTGTAAGAGCATCACTTCATCAATAAGGCCATGAAACTAAGCACAACCTCTTGATATAAAGGAGTGTGATACCCTGAGGTAGAACAGAATAGAAGCTATTGAAACTTCTTTAATCTGCGAACTACAAAACTTTGACCTGGTCCTAGAGATGAACAAGGTACTGGAGTTTGTTTCTCCTGACATTCCAAGGTGGAATCTTCTGACGGAAACAAGAAAAAATGCATTGGAAGAATCCAACACCATATGTAACTTGGTTTCCAAACAACAGAAGAAATTCGGAAAGCAGCTAAGAGTAGGAACGTGCTCTAGAAAATCCTGAGATCACGTTGGATGCACGGGGTAATACTCATGTGTAGAACCCATGCCAAAAGGTTGGTATAGCCGAACCAAGAACAAAGATATGAGAATCTTAAAGAACACGCTTGGCGGGATCCTTTTGATTCCTAGAGAAAACCTATGGATATTGGAGTTCAGTTTACCTAGCCATCCTGAGGTAGAACATGTTCCTCGGGATCCAAAGAAATAGAACTTGGGTTAAAGGTCAGCATCATGTACTGATAGCTTGAGCATCACATGGTTATGAAACCACATGGTTCAACCCGCCACAATTCAGCACATTCCGGGACCTTCGGTTCAAGTCCAAGGGTTAAAAACACAGAGAAAGGAATAACTACTATCTTAGTGCCTTGCAGGACACTATGAATAGCAATCACGAAGTATGTTCCAAAAGACAACGATAGCTCCGTAAGAACTTTGAGCAGAGGATAACGATTACATTCGAGATGAAAGGGAAATCTCGAGGTTCAGGATTTTTTAGACTTAGAACATGGAAGAATGTGGAAACCATACAACTTTGAGAGATTACGAATGGAAAGGAATCTCCTAGTTGAATCAGGAGATAACGAAACATGGAACACACACGACTCCAGAACTTAACACTAGGTCAACTTGGGTAGAAGACGTCCTTGCCGAAGAAGGCACCTAGGTTTTGAATGACTAGAAGAGGTAGCAAAACCTTTTCAAATCAAAACAGGTAAGATGACCCAGAGTTAGAGCGATACCAGATAAGGAGTAAAAAGAATCCTAAGAAGGTTTTTCACAATCATTTGAAGTTTCAAAATAGTTTTCATAAACTCTAGACTCAACATCGACCAAGCAGTAAGGTTTTCCTACAGGCAGTCCTGCTCTGATACCAAGACTTGTCGCGACCCCGGACCCAGAGATATACATACTGTTATGTGCTCCCAGACATGGACTCACAAGGGCTTCAGGGTTACCAGCCCCGGCCGCAACAAACAACGGCAGGCAGACTGGATTCATCGGCACGTAGTCCGGATCCCCAGTCTACTACTCCTTGTATCCATGCTAGTCATAACCAATTATGCATATCAAAGCGTCCACGAATCGAATGAAACTGAAGGAAACGGGACCAAAGCTATACAGAGCTGCTATGTGTCCAGAAAGTGCAACAACAATCAAGGGTTACTGGGGTTACCTCGCCCCAGGCCGATCACATCGACAGGCGGGCTCGGACATGGATCATCGGCTCCACAACCCCTCGACTGCGACAACTATACAAGCATAGCCAAAACTGTATAACAATGAGCTCGAAACCAACAACAGATCAAAGGAGTACTCTAGACATGAAAGCTGTATTAAATAGGTGTTACTAGAGTATAGCTTACAAGCAGAGGTCACACGACCCAACATTACATCAGACAGCGGAAGGAAAATTATGTTGCTAATCAACAAGAACCAAAAAGGCCTAAAAGGCCGCAACATAGGCGATGTCCGAGCCCATAGTTTCCAGGCTGCTACCTGGGAACCCCAAACTACTCGTCGATGTCCATGTTGAAACACGACCGAAGTGAGTAACTTCACCTGAACCAAGTTGAAGCAAACATGAGTACGGGAGGTACTCAACAAGACTTAGTTAACCTATTATATATCTGCTAGTTTCAGAAAGGGTTTTATGATGGCTATTTTGCGTAAAGCAATCTTTGTTTTCCAAATCGAGGAGGAATAGCACGTCTAAAGGAGTGTTTTCAAAACAGATAAGAAAACTAGTCAACTTCTGAAATCATCATCTTTTCATCCACCAACATCATTTCCCATCACCTCACATGCTACAAGGATCACCCCTCTCGGCATCTCCGGGGAGGCACCCTTCATTCATTGCCAACATCTTTTATGCCACTTTCAAGTTATCTATGACCCCGTAACTTTCACCAAGTCGTCCATAACCGTGGACACGGCTTTCCGAAAGATTTATCCCTACAGGGTGGTACACTTTACCCACACGTACCCTCCGACTCTTAGCGCCACATGTACGCTCTTCCATGGAGCGCGATAGAGGGTGGGTGGCTCCGACCTTTACCTTGTCGAGCCCTATCCATGAGTCAACCCAAACAGGGCCACCCCGTCAACAGGGAGTTGGCCACCTCCTGACGGCACCTGTTCTGTGAGTCGGGATCAAGATCCGTGTACGTCCATCACTTGTCCCGGTCACGCCCTAAACACCTCCAAAAGTTTTTTGACTCACACGCAGATGGAACTCCCAAACTACGTGACAAACGGATAGAACCAAACAAGTTAGTTAGTCAGGCGAGGTTCATTGGCTCGCTCGTGTGGTTGCACGCTCAGTCTTGGTTTCCGCGGCGAGACCTTAATCCTAGGGTTGGCAAGTACAGGACAAACAACCACTTCCCAAGTGGCCTCCCGTCCAAGCCTTAGTCAATTTATCCACACAATGCTCATCTCACCACGTCATCATATCATACTAGATTATCGCAGCTCTGATTCATCAACCGGATGGAGCAGAGGTAACAAACATGTATGACTAAGCGAAGCAGATATGAGGCTCTGGCGATGCGCACAAGCAATTCTATGGCGGCTAGGAGCAGTGGATCAGGATATTGAGGCGATGCAGTATATAGGTGAACTACATCTACTAGCATCAAATACTTTGGAATCGAATGCAAAGTACGAGAATCAAATGATGTTGGAAAACATATATGAGCAGATAAGAGGTTATGCTTGCCTTGGTTATAAGAAAACCAGATAAAGATCTTCTGGAATAAGTGCTTGACTTGTCGGTTAAGATCAAGTATTCGCCATTGGGGTTGTTGGCCTTCACTTCGCAGTCGCGTTCTACCAAGGGGAAACAACACCGAAACAAAGAAGAACAATCAACCATGGCATCGATGCAATGCACAATATGTATGCATGAGCAAGTTAATGCACTGAAATAAAGCCCTAGACAGGTTCAATGGGTTGCTAGGGTTCGTATGTCAGTTATGCAGTTTTACTGAAATTAGCCCGAAATAGACCCCGGAGGGCAATTCGGGTGATTGTGGAAGTGAGTACAATTTTAGTTGCTCAAATAGGTTTGAAAACACCATAAACAGGTTGCATTTGTCATTTTGAGCATTTTGACATATAAATTTTAATTTTCTAATTTTAGTGAATAAAAACTTATTTTCTCCATTTTAAATGAATTTACAACATTAAATAATGTCCAAAAATAAAGGTTGTCAAACATGTATGAAAGTGACATTTTTGGAAAGACTACATTTTTCTGAACAACTCCATACCTTTACTTTATTTTTCTGGTAAATATTTTATTAGTTATTGATTTTACAAAATAGACCATTTTTCTGGAATTATTTAAAAAGGAATTTATGACATCACAAAGATGTCACTGTGACATCACAGGGGGGTGGATCCTCTCTGTGAACATGCAATCGATCAAATTCGTCGATGATTTTCGAATTGGAGGCGATGGGGAGGTGCAACAGGTGGAGGCGAACGTATGGGTGGTGATGGGTGACCAAATGGTCACCGGAAAAGCTCGCCGGCGACCATGGCGCGGCGGCGGCCGGCGGGAGCACACGCACGCATAGCTACCGAGGGGGAGGGAGAGGATGGAGGTGTCCTGGAGAACCCCGTGCTCACCAGTAGCTCGAAGGAGGGGTCGGGGAGGCTCGCCGGGGCGGCAATCACCGGCGGCGACCGGAATTCGACGGCGGCCGGTCTCGGGGAGGAGCAAGAAATTCGTCGCCCTGGGCCTTGACGGGATGCGTGACTCCACTGGCTCGATGCAGGGACCACGAGGGATCCCCGGGACAGCACTACGGAGCTCCGGGGGGTCCAAAACGACGGCGCCATGGCGGCTAACCCTAGCTAGGGTTTCGGCCATGAGGCAAGAGAGAGGGAAAGAGAGCTGTGGGGCAAGGAGGAGGGGAAGAGGCACACGGGGTCCTGGTGCCTTATCTCTGCGAGCAAAGGCGTAGAGGAGGTGGCAGTTCGACACGTATGCGGCCTCCACGCAGCTGGTCCTTCTTGCAGGAGGTAGAAGACAAAGTGCATTTTGCGAAAACCCCCAGAAATTGCTGAATTTTACAAAGAAGTCCATTTCTCTTAACAAACAGAATAGAAATCAAAGATTTTAGGGACCTTTTTGCAAACAGAAAAATTAGCAAAAATAGTTTTTGGAAAGCTTATAAAATTTCCAACAAAACTATGTGTTTCCTTGGTGTATTTGAAATATTTTTCAATACAAAATTTTGGAAACCAAAATAAGTACTTTTCGTGAGATTTTCTCAAACCATTTAAGTTCACAATTTAATTTGGTTAAAACATGATTAAATTTTTGGTTTCATGCATGTATGAGATGAACACAACACCACACACCCTAGTTTAGCAAAATTGGGATGTTACACTACCCATGCACAAACATCAATCAAATAACAAACCAAACAAACTCACAACAATAAATATAACAAAGGTTTTTAGGAAGCTAAATGAGTCGTGGGTAATGCCATACTTCAAGTAGTAGGACAATACAGGAAAGCATAAACGAGATACAAAAATCTAAGGGATCATCTAATGACACTAGATCTTGGCTCTTCAGTTGCGAATCCTGAATAACTTGAAGTAGTCTGTGGACCTCAAGAGCTTCTTCAGAGGGGAGTGGTTTCCCCTCGAGCTCTCCTCGATGTCAGGATCCCCCTCATAAGATCTCCCAAACACTCGCTCCTCAGGGTCCTCCTCTTCCTCTTCCTCTGCAGCTGGAGCCTGATGGTCTTCTTCTGCAGCAGGTGCCTGGTAATCAACCGGGGCTGGATGGACTATGGGCTCCTTCCCTCTCTGTGCCACTGTCAGCCGAGCTATTTCCCTCTTCAACTCCTCAACTTGATTCTTCAACTGATCTCTCTCCTGCCTAACCTCGTCCATCTCACTGGAGTCCTTCGCGTAGTAAGCATTCTGCACTCGGGGAGCAGCAATTGTTGCATCCTTGACATCCAGCTTTTCCTTCAGATCATTGTTAATATCATCAAGGTTCAACATTGCTTTCCCTAGATCCCCAAGCTTATTTCGCTGGATATCGATCACCTCCATTTTCTTATGCATCTCCCACTCCATGTTCGTCGTCACGAACTCTAACTCCATGAGGTGGTGACGTATGGGAGTGAGATGTTGGTGGCTACGATCAATGGGTATCCCTGACTCAGTCCTCTCTCCAAAGAGTCGGAAGTGCCGTGAGTGATATGACCCCAATACTTGTGGCAGATGCAGGCGATGGCGTCAAGCATTGCTGAACTCATCGAAGCTGTGAAGTCTGGGTTGTACCGGGCGTATTCCATGCCATGGTCGTCTGGGTCAGCTGTACGACCAGAAATATATGTCGAGATGCGCCACCTCTGAGCACCAGTATAATCAATAATCTCTGGTACGCCGTGGAAGTGAGGAGCTGGCATTCCAATATCCATGGCTAAGTCATATAGGGTCTTACTCAGCAAGTACTCTGCATCTCCAGCAAAAGCAATCTCTCAAGTGAAGTCATCATCAGCAGGGTTCATCTAAATTTTGGGAAATGAAAGGGTAAGGTTAGAACAGGGTAGGAAGGTACAATAATAGAACAAAGTGAAAGGACAAATGCAGAATAAAAGTTTTCATAAAAGTTTGACATAATTTTGTTCCTATGGTTTCCAATCCTAGGGTCTCGATCCTACAGGCAACACTATGCTTTGATACCATTTTGTAGCACCCTACCTTTTCGCAAAGGTAGAATACCCGTGTACCTGCTATTCCCGGGATAACTGATAGGATACACATGACAAAATGAATATTCATAACAATAGTATTATTCTACAACATATGATCCAGTGGATACGAAATAAAATAGTCTTACAGATGGCATAGTCAACATGGACCAGCCCCAAATAACAGAGTTCAAAGCAAATACAAAGGAAACAAATCTTCAATGAGCTTCCTTCTCTTCATGTGCCACAGGCAGACATGTTGGGATGTAGGGTCGAGATCCTAAACAGTTACTCATCGTCCGAATGACCTGCACGTTGGAATATGCAGCCCCCAAAGGGGAGGAAGTCCGTACAAACAATATACTGGCAAGTGACACTTGTATGGTGGCAGTTTTGAGGAATAACTAGCTACATGATATTTGGCTGGTGGAGTCCGGGCTATTTACATAAAGCCAATTTTGTCCTATGTTTGACAAATCTTTGTAAATCTCTGAAATTCAACATGGGTAGACACACCATGTAGTTTAATAAAGGCATAATGGGTATACACACCATGAAGTTTGAAAATCATCATGGGTAGACACACCATGAGTTTGAAAAGGTAGCACAGAGGGGTAGACACACCATGTTCTCTAGGAAAAGGTTTCTAACATGTTTTAATTTATTCAGAAATGATGAGGAGATCCTTCAGCACCAACTATGTCTAGTTTGCTCAAATTGCCCATAACCGGGGACACGGGTAAGATCTTAGTTTTTAACTCTGCAGAGGTTGTGCACTTTCACCTTGAGACTCATTTTCCCCGAGAGAAGAATGAGACAAGATCTTAGGGAAGAGGGATTCAACCATACCAGTATGGACTCGTTGCTCCTAAAATTCTACCACCCCTTGTCAAGACAACAGGAGGAACCCCCACAACTTACTTAATCTTGGCAGAGCCCATATTACCTCAAGGCTGCACTAGAAGCTAACTATACATGGAAGACCTACAGATCTCTTTATTCCTGGGTGGCAATCCACAAGTGTACCCTCAGGTGTCAACCACCACATCCATGGCCCTGGGAGTGACCCAGGTGACAACCACCATGAACATGGCCCTGAGTAGCCACTCAACATAATCCAAGCAATTACCAATCCAGCCAGGTGTTTCATTGGGTTGTTAAATTTCAATTTTCAAAGTACCACAACCCAATAAGTAGCAGCAGCAGTTGTGATATTATTCCGGTATAGCTAAACTACTACCTAGCAGGGGTTTCAGGTTGGCTACACACTACTAGGTGTTCTGAGCATAGCATATACTTGGAAAATAATAGTATCACCTATCATGCACACTACTGAAAACACTAATGCATTTGAAAACAAAAGTAGGACATGAGCATCACTTGCCTTGGTAGCGGCAACCAGCACAAACACAACAATCGCAGGTGGTGTATTGGTCTTCTCCAAAATCTAAACAAGCAATAATAATACAAACATAAACATACCACTCAAACAGTACAAACATAAACATGTATGTATGCATGAATGCAAGATTTTGTTTTACACATTTTAGATGTAGTGTTGAGGTGTGTTTGGCATTATAAGAGGTTTATTTAGTTGAAACAGGGCTCTGGTTGAGATTTATTTCAATGCATTAATTCAATTACTCTAATTTAGTAGACCATTAATAGATCTTTAGATTAAATTAATTTTAAACACACTTTTAAGTTTCAGTAAAAATTTGTCATTGATCTCTGTGGACAGAGGGACTAATACCAAGGTGACCCAATTGGTTTTACTCAAAAATAAGTTTTAGAATTTGAATTATGGCAGATTACTGATTTTACTAAATTTGAAATGGAAAGTGTGTGCACGATAATATTTTGGTTTTCTCTAGTTCCATGGTGTTCTACAAGTTCTAAGGAATCGAAAGACTACAAAATTAACAAAATTGGAAAAGTAGAACTCAAACTATGAATTAATTGGTGTTTATGAGTGGTTTTGGCAGTTTAAAAGCTACTCCAAAATTTTCTACAGAGACCACCTAATATTTTTTTTATATTTGGGTAGATAATTTGATTAGCTTTCTAATGGTTCAAGTCACACAATTTTTGGATCAATATTAAATTTTCTATCGAATTTACAAACTAACAGACGTTTCTGCTTTTGAATTTTGGATTTAAATATTTAAACAGGGGGTGCTGACTGGCGCTGACTGCCGTTGCCAAGTGGTGCCGCGTGATTGGCTCGGATGCGCGCGTGCTGACTGGGGTGCGTACCAGTCAATGGAGGCTAATCTGGCCGTTGAGATAAGATCGGACGGTAGGGGCGGGGGTGGAGCTCACCTGGCGGCTGAACGGCCGGAAAAAGAGCCTGCATCGGTGCTAGCCTCGGGAACTCGCCGGTGACGGTGTGGCAGGGGTCTTGGGCTCGGAGGAGGTCACGACGAGATGCAGCTCGTGCCGGCAGGGGCGATGGAAGTTGCTGCGCGGGCTCGCGCTTCCGCGAGGGACGACTCGAGGTGAACGGAGACGAGGCGGACTCTGGTGGTCTCCGGCGTGGACGGCACGGCTGTTCTGCGGCCGGAAAAATCCCGCAGAGGGAGTCAGAGGGTGCACAAGTGGGAGGAGATGACGATTGAAGTCGTAACGGGGTCGAGGACCACTTACTCCGGACGGTAGCGGACGAGGACGGCGGCGGCGCTGAGCAACTCCGGCGTGCGATCGCGGCAACCTTGGGGCGCGGTTTCGAGAGGTGCTAGGGGAGAAAGAGAGAGGGGGTTAGGTGCTTTATGGAGGAGCACTCGGGGTGCAGAGAGATGGGCGAGGGCGAGGTGGCGATCGTGGGGGAGTGCGCGGCATTCTACCGGTTGAAATGGCAGAGGGGTTGAGGCTGGTGGTCACCGTGATGTCGCTGTAGCGTCAGCCGGGCCCCGCTTGGCAGAGAGAGAGAGAGAGGCGCGGGCTGGTTTCGTTGCTGCGCATGCGAGAGTTAGAGGGCTCGGCCCGTTGGGCTGGTGCGTGGGGGAGAGAAGAAAGAGAGGGGCATGATGGGCTTGGTTGCTGGGTGGTCTTTTTTTTTAAACTGTTTTTCTTTTCTGTTTTCTTTTTATTTCAAGGAAGGGAACCCCAAATAAAACAAAATGAGTAAAACTCATTTAGATGAATTTGTAAAATTACAAATTGTAAGGTTTAAACTATTTAAATGTTTTGGTGATTTTGAAAAAACAAATTAAAATTTTATTATAAGTAAATTGCATGGAGCCCTTAAAGGGATTATTTTTGGAGATGAAAACACATAGGGTTTTTGTTTAGTGGTGTTTAAATTTTCAAATGTACTTTTGTGTGACTATGTTATGATGATATGTATGCATGCTGGTTTAGTCTTTTTTTTGAAATTTCTAGGATGTTACAAGTCCAAGTGCACCACAAGTGCCTCCAGCATATAGATCACCCAACCGGTTCTTATCTGGCCTTTTTAGAGAGTGAATGCGAATACCACTGCCGAAAGGATACTTAAGAATACGAGCGAAGTCATGGAAATTGTCCTCATACAGAAATGACCCTGTCATCCACGTTATAGAGAGATCATCATCATCCTTCATAACAAGGGTGTCATAAAACTGCTTCAGGACAGTGATGTTGTAGCTGCACTGAACTTGCATAAGATGAAGACCCATCCTCCTCGTGACCTCCACAGCATCAATAAACTTAGCCTTGGAACTCACAAGATGCATATTGATAGTATACATAGCACGAGCAGGAAACTCGATGGTCGGATAGATATCATCAAAGATCTACTTTTGAGTGATGAACAAGAAGTTCTCCTCCTGAGAGTCTTCATCTCTTTCCTCATTCTCATTCCAATCCTTCTGCCTCGGAGCAGTATAGTCCACACTGTCCTTTGTAGTTGATCCTTCAAGCCTTTTTCTTTCTAGGCCCTCTAGCCTGAGACTTGACCTTTCTCACAGCCTCCCTTCTTGCTTCCCTCTCCTCCCTACGGGTAACATGCACATCAGTGAGAACATTGTCCACATTAGGCCGGAGATTGACCTGGCGAACACGCTTGGAAGGACCATGGCTCGGACTTGAAGAGCTACATGTGAAATAGAATCATAGGGGTATAGAACAAGATGATTACACACAAGTAATTTGAGGAAATGCAAAGAAAAATTAGAGGTGATACATCAACGTCGATACTACATAGTCCTAGAAAGAATCAGTGCTCAAAATTATTTCTGTAAATTCTAAGGGGGGCGGATATTCCAGTCTGTCAAGATTTCATAAACCAATTAAATCCTAGGCATAAAAGTAGATTGGCCACTATTATATCAAAACCAACGTATCTAAATTGCCGAGGGATCTAGGGGATCATCTAACCCCAAGAACAAATTTATATAACTCCACACAAAAATAGGGTGTCAAGCACCCAACATCTAGGGGAGGTGGAGTTATCCTCATCCATTTAGGAGCTTCTTGGAGGATACGATGCGCAGAGCAAATATGGAACAAGATCGAGAGGGTCCCCAGAAATTCCGGCGATGGAATCACCTCCGGTGAGGCGAGAGCAGCGGCTGGAGCAATTTTCGAGGGTTTGGGGCGGGGTGAATGAAGAATTCATCAGGAAATCCTCACCCCACACCCATTATAAAGGGTATAACTACTTGGGGTAGAAATTCTGTCTTGACCCCGGATATTCCGTTCGCCCGGAAATTCCGGTGTTAAGAACAGAAATTCCGGCCTGCCGAGCCCAGCCTCAAAATAAAATACAAAGGGCACTTGTCTGTTGGAAAGAAATGACTTTTAGGAGAGATGTTCTTAGGATTAGATTTCCAAACAAAAACTTCACATCAAATATTTCCAAGATGCAATCGAATAAAGCCAAAATTGGACCTTGACCATGTTTAACACCAACATAGTTCAATGCCATGTCCATGCTTGTTTCCTTTATGTTCTTACATGTTTTACTTGGCTTTTAGGATAATTTCATGGACTAAACTATTAACAAGATGTCAAGAGCCGGTTTCTATCCTCTATTTTTTTATGTTTCAGAAAAGTTCTGAAGAAAATATTCGCCAAAAGTCATGAAAATCCACGAAAGTCATTTTTTACCCGGAACGAAGACAAGGTCCAAAGGAGAGCCAGAGGGGATCCAGGGGCACCACGGGGGTACCAGGCGCGGGTCTCCCCTCGGTCGCGCCTGGTAGGCCCCTCGTGGCCCTGGTCATCGCCTCAAGCCGAATCTTTGCCCATAAGTTGCCTTTAACCCTAAAAAAATCAAGGACGGAGATATTTTCCAAGAGACACATACAGAGGTGTAACATCCCCGATTTTTGGAGAAACTCAAAAATCACAAAAATTTAAAACTTTTTGTTTTCTATTAAAGTAAGCCACCAAAAACAAGTAAAAATCAAACTCAAAGGTTATATTATTTGTTTTCCAATGCTACTAGAAATTTATAATCCAAATATGCCCCTGTTTTACTAAACCCTAAATAAGTTTCACCTATTCAAAGATATTATTCTCTTTAACAAACCATACTACATAAAAAGGTTTTCATTTTAATCATTACCTTGGAAAACAAAAAAATTTGCATTTATGGCATCTCTCTGAATTCTTAATAAACCCTAATTCAAATTATCAATTATTCTCTATTTATAAAACTGTAGTGAGTTCCTATGAGAGTTCACTCATATTTTATAAATATAGAATAATAAAAATAATTTGTAATGGTTCCAAAAATAATATTCAACTTGTAGAATATCACCAAAAACTTATTTGACTAATATTTACATTTTACTATTTTCTAAATTAGAAATAACATTAAGATACTATTAGAGAATTATTCAAATTTCAAAATTCAAAATTTGAATTCTGTTGAAAAGTTTACAAAAGTGACTATGTTTTAAAGGTATTAATATTTCAAGATTTTAGAAATTTATTTGGAGTTAATTGGCTTTTAAAACAGAATTTATGATTTTATTTCAAAAAGAAAAAATAAAGAAAAGAATAAGAGAGGAAGGATCAAGAGCCTAACGGAGCCGGCCCTTGGGACAAGCCCACCTCCCTCTTCCCTGCCCCCTATTCTACACACGCGCGAGCAGAAGCCCAGTAGCAGCCCATCGTGCTAGCCCAGCAACCCATGCAACATTCTCTCTCCCAGTGCGACTGACACATGGGACCCTGGTGACATCATCGATGACATTGTCATCTCCCTCCTTGAGAAATGGCAGAGACGAGCGTTTCGGCCGAAATTTTTGCGCCTTGATTCCTCCTCATTATGGCCGCAATAATTCTGCCCTAGCCCCGCTTCTTAAAGCTCCCGGGATCCTCTCTATTTCCCCTCTCCCTCCTCTATTTATTGCGCCCCATGGCTGCCATGATTCCTCGCTGGAGAAGAATCTGCCCGCCGTTGTGTTGCTCATATTGCCGTAGATAGAGAAGTTTTCCGCCTCTCTCTCCTGGTCCCCTATCTCCCCTCGTCATTGCGCACACTGTCATGCCTTCTATTTGTTTTTGCATGCAGTAGAACACCGGAGCCATCCGTTTCCGACAGTCACCGGAGAAGACCTCGCCTACGTCCGCTCGCCGTCATCGCTGCGTAGCCCGTGGAGCCTCCCCGTCGTCTCCATCGAGCTTGCCATGAAGCGACGCGCCCTATCGTGCTCCCTGCTGAGCCTGAGAGGACCGTAGCACCATTGACGTGGTTTTCCGAGCACCGCGCCGCTGTCTCGCCATCTCCAGCGACTCCCCCGTCGCTGTAAGCCTCCCTCCTCTCCCAGATCTAATCTGCACTGTTAGATCCGGATCCAGCTTCCCACGTTATATCATTTAGTGAAGAGGTATCGTCCAGTAGCATAGAGCCACGTGTCTGCCTCGTCAGCGCCCAGTCAGCAAGCCCCAGCGAATCATAACCTTTCACGTGGCCAACCCTATCCACTCAATTTCTGATTTTTCTCCTGAGAAGAAATAAATTGGCAGTTTTGCAGATAAGCCCCTACATCTTAGATTCATCATAACTTTTTATCCATAAATCAAAATTGAGAAAAAAATGGATTTTTTTGAAATCCCCTGGATCTATAGAACCTTTTAGCATTGTACAAAGTTGAATTTGAAAATTTTAAATTGGTTCAAATTTAAACATTCTTGTTTGATGAATTTTTGCATAATTCAAATTCTAGAAATCCAAAAAATTCAAATAAAATATTTTTGGAAACCTTAGGATGTGTACTTTCATATACTTTGTTCCAAAATAATTTTTGAACAAATTATAATTGAATTTAGAATTAAGTTGTCCAATTAAGTATGTTTGACATAGATTTAATTCCATAAATAATTTGAAAATAATTCCTTAAGCAAAATTGCTCCATTTGGTAACCTTGAACCAGAGACATCAGTGCCTAAACATTTTGGGCCACCCTGGACCATGACCATGTAATTTTAGCCAAACTTTCATCATAGTGGTCCACATAGTTGATCATGCCATGTTATTTGTTTCCATCTTTTTATCTTTGATGTTGTGGCTATTTTGATCCAAGACTAAGTCCTTAGTGTGTGTTCATCACATACTATACTAACTAGTGAACCCTAAACCCTAGTACCCATAAATTCTATCTACCTCTCAAAATTCCTATCTTGTACTAATATGACTAAGTCCCTAAAGTGCCCGAGGACAACTCTAATGTTATTTTTCAACTAAACAAGAAACAATACATGGGAGATAATTGCAGCACTTAGAGAAGAACATATAATTCAACAAAATCAGAAAAAACTCGAGGAGTGGAAGTACTAGAAGAAAATCAAGAGGAACTTCAACAAGACCAATCCCATCTTTTTCTATGTTTTTTTTCCTTTCTTTTCTGTTCCCTTAGAACTTGTGCTATGGCTAAGTTAGATCAAGACCAGACCCTAGTTTGTATCAAAACCATGAATTGTTGGAAAGAATGAGGTCACCTACAAAGGAGCTTGAAGATGATTCCTAAGAAGACCAACCAATGTGAAGACTTGGAGCTTAGAATTTGTTTTCCAAGACTTAGAATTTGTTTTCAAGATGATTAGTGTCTAGTTTGTTTTGTCCAAGACTTAGAATTTGTTTTCCCAAGTGAGACAAGAGCATTTGACCAAAACTTCAACAAGAAGACAACTCAATATTCTCCCAGAAGATGAAGAAGAAGAAAAGAACAAGAGGAAGAATTTACAAGTCCTTTTAGGGAACTCTAGAAAATCCCAATCTATTTCTCTTTCTATATGACTAAGTCCTAAAATCCTAGAATTGATAAGGAGGAGTACAAGCAAGGCCATTGAAGGACATGCGTAAAAGACTTTACCATCAGAAGCAACTCAAGGAAGCAAAGAAGACTTGAAAAAACCAAGACAGAAATAGATTAGACCAAGACCTTTGTGTGATCTTTTGATCAAATACCAACCCTTAGTTACAAATGGAAAACAATAACTATAATTATTTAGTTTCTCTTTGTGTATTGAAATCACAAGTTTTTCTTTTGGATATTAGAGTAAAGCTGATAATCCTTAGTGAAACTTTTGATCAATAAGTTTGAACTCTTCAAAACACAATCCTTAGCAATTTTCTATATAATAAACCCAAACACAATAATTCCTTTAGTAAAATAAATTATTGTGTTAAGTTTGTTGATTGTTATACTTTAGTCTTTTGTTTGTAATTTGCTTGTTTATTGTTATTTGTTTGGTTTATTTAGATAATATGGAGACCAACGATCTTTTGTGAAGAGAGTGTGATTTCTTCACCAACTTCAACAAGGCAAGTAACACACCCTCCATCCACCCATTATTTTCTATATGCATTAGTTGATTTTGAGTAGTATGCATGATAGGAAATTTTACAAAGTTATATTATGCTATGTTATTATCCTAGTAGTGTGTAGTTATCTCTTTACCTTATCTTTATAGCCTTAGAACTTGATAGATTCTATGCAATGTTACTATTTTTTTTTACTTGATGTTGTGGAAAAATTTAAAGTAACAACTTCAATGAACCACCTGGGTGGATTTGGTTGTATGGCTAATGAGAGTTGAGTGTCTCCCCGAGGGGTGTTCACTTGAGGAATGCTGATACGTCCATTTTGCATCACTGTTTTATATTGTTATTTTTTGCTATACATCAATATATTTCATGTTATGATGCATCACTTATGTTATTTTATCTTATTTTACATGTTTCATAATTTTTGGAGAATAAACACCGGGACCAGAAATCTCATGGAAAAAGCACCGTCAAGATACCGTATTTCAGAAGTTCGGAAGAAGAGGGGGGACACCGGAGATGTCTTAGAAGTTCAAAGGAGGAGCCTAGCCA
This sequence comes from Alopecurus myosuroides, assembly GCA_028641055.1. Lineage (NCBI taxonomy): Eukaryota > Viridiplantae > Streptophyta > Magnoliopsida > Poales > Poaceae > Alopecurus > Alopecurus myosuroides. Next base: position 192,104,807 of record CM054061.1, read on the forward strand.
GAAGGGGGAAGAGAGGGGCCACTAGGGGCCCACACCATGGGGTGGCGCCCCCCCACCCCTTAGTTGCGCCGCCCGGTGGTGTGGCCACCCTGGTCCACATCTGGTCCACCCCTTTCGCGTACTTGAACCCCAGGGAACCCTAAGCCCCAGAAAATCATCGAAGAATTATTGCGCCACCGCCTCGGGGCGGAAAACACCAGAGAGAGAAAATCTATCCAGCATGGAGAAATCTGCCGGGGAAATTCCTCTCCGGAGAGGGGAAATCATCGCCATCGTCACCGTCATCACTCTGGCATCATAAAGATCGTCATCGTCATCATCATTACCACCAGCACCATCACCCTCATCATTCACTGTCATCCCGCTGTAACAATTAGGGGCCTCTATCGTTTTACATTAGATCTCTCTCCCGGTGTGGATTACTTGTTAGTAGTTGATACTTGTGAGATTTATCGCTGTTAGCACTTTATGAACAGATTGTTATTATCTGTTAAATCACCTCTCATTATCATCCATATGATGTCTTGTGAGTAGTTTGGTTAGCTCTTTAGGACATGGGAGAAGTCATGATGTTAGTAGTGAAGTTATGTTGAAGTAATATCTCATGGGTCGGTATTTAAGTTGTGGCGCTATTCTTCTAGTGGTGTCATGTGAACATCGACTACATGATGCTTCACCTTTATGGGCCTAGGAGGATGCATTTTGTATTTGGCTACTAATTGTGGGGTTGCCGGAGTGACAGAAACCTAAACCCCATTAGGAAACCAATGCAAGAGGGAGCGTAGAATCCCAGACTTTTAAGGTTGTGGTTAGAATCTTAATTACATTCTTGTATTTGTGGGTGCTTACGAGGGGTATAATCACAAGTATGTCTTAGTCCTAGTTGGGCGGTGCATTAGCATAGGTTCACCCACACAACACTTCACGAACCAATGTATATTAATCAACCGTAACGAAGCGAAAGCACTTGACGAAATTCCCAGGTGTCCTCGAGAACGTTTGGTAGTTATAAGTAATACAACCGGCTTGTCCTTTGCTCTCAAAAGGATTGGGCCACTCGCTGCAATATTATTTACTGCACTTTATTTACTCGCACTTTATTTATTTGCTATATCCAAAACAACCAAAAACTCGTTTGCAAGTGTTTACAGTGAATCCTCTATCCAACCTGCTTGTCAACACCTTCTACTCCTCGTTGGGTTCGACACTCTTATTTATCGAAAGTACTATGATACACCCCCTATACTTGTGGGTCATGATAACTATTTTTGGCGCCGTTGCCGAGGAGTGAAACGCTATTGGTGAGTGGAATTGGTAAGAGAAACTTTTACTGTGAGTGCTATTTTTATTTCTGTCAGTTGTTTTATTTCATTATGGAGAATACTTTTGGTTCTCTATTTAAGGATACTTCTACCATTGCTACTAGGGTAGTTGGTAACCCGTTATTTGTGGAATTAGATCCTTATAAAATACTATGAAAATCGTTGGACGTGTTATGGATAACTGCTATTACTTTGATGGAACTGTCCATCCCGGTGATCATTTTCTCTTTATACATGAATTATGCGAGTTATTGAGGTGTGCAGTATTACAATTGATCAAGTTAAAAGGAAATTATTTTCTTTATCGCTGAAAGGAAGAGCCGTTGAATGGTTCAAATTACTGAAGAATGGTGAATCTATTGGATGGGAGGAAATTGTTCCTCTTTTTTATTCTAAATTCCATCCTCCTAGTGAGATTCATAAAGACGGGATTCAAATCTACAACTTCTAGCCTCATGATGGAGAGAGTATTGCCCAAGCGTGGGGGAGAATGAAGTTAATAATGCTCAAATGTCTCGTTCATGAACTCGTGAGAAATATTGTTATCAGTAATTTTTATGCAAAGTTTTCTCTTCATGATAAGGATTTATTGGATGCTTCTTGTTCTAGATCATTCACGCGTATGAAGGAAGAAGCTAAATGGGATCTTCTTGACCGTATTCAAGAAAACACTGAAGGATGGGAGAATGACAAAGTAGAAAGTCGGGTATAAATTATGATTATGAATGCATTAAATCTTTTATGGGAACCAGCAATTTCTATAATGTTAGTGCGGTTTGTGGTCTTGATTTTCAAATATTTGAAAACTGTCTTAAAGCTTTTGCCTCCTATCTTGATATTCCTAAAAAAGTATTATCACAAGTATCGTGCACCTTATAAAGATATTGTTCCTGCTAGTAATATAGAAGTACATGCTGTTAATCCCGCTGTTTCTGAGCCATATGTTGAAAGAATGCATTTCCTTGCTAAGGTGAAAGAACACTCTATGGTGGCTAGTGTGGTTAATAAGAGTAATAAGAAATCTACTGAACCTGATGAACAAAGAACTGTTGAACCTGCTGTAGCAATAGTGAAAGATCTTGATTGTGAATTGTACAGGATGAACACATTGTCTTCTGTGAGGATGCTTCTAATATTGTTTCCCATCCTCATAGACCTAAGAAAACTAGTGTTCATGTGATTGGTGATCGTTTCTATTATTGTTTGTGTGATATTGGTGCTAGTTCTAGTGCTATACCTTATGAGCGTTATAGAGAAATTATGCATGAAATTGGTTCTTGTGAGCTTGAAGATATAATGTGGATTCATCTTCCTAAGAGAGAAACCGTTTTTCCGATTGGTATTGTTAGATATGTGGAAGTTCACTGATTTTCTAGTACTTGGTAAGGCTACTAGTAAGACTTGTCCTATTTTTTTGGTAGACCTTTCTTGAACACTTCTGGCGTTATTATAGATTGTAAGATGGAGAAGATTTTGACTAAATTCGATGGAAAATCTTATGAGTTCAATTTCTCCAAATTTGCTAGAGCACCTTATGAAGCTAAATTGCTTGGTGAGAATTTTAAATTTGAACAACTTGCGTCTATTGCTCTTGCTCCTAACAATGCTTTGCAGCAATATATGGAGGACCATGAGAGTGATGTATTTATGGAAGAAAGAAATGAGATTGACAATATTCTTCTTCGTCAACTGGTGATACTGAAACATAATTTACCTGTGGACGACTTGGGTACCACATTACCACCCAAGGAGGATCCTGTTTTTGATTAAAAACCTTTGCCTAATGATCTTAAATATGTCTATATTGATGATAAGAAAATATATCATGTTATTATTAGTGCTAAACTTTCAGGTGAAGAAGAGGAAAGATTATTGGGAATTCTGAGGAAACACCGTGGAGCTATTTGATATACTCTTGATGATTTGAAGGGAATTTCTCCTAACATACGTCAGCATGCTTTTAATATTGAACCTGATGCAAAGCCAGTAGTTGAATATCAACGCCGTTTAATTCCTAAGATAAAGGAAGGGATAAGAAACGAGGTATTAAAACTTCTTGATGCTGATATAATTTTTCCTATTGCTGATAGTAGATGAGTGAGCCATGTGCATTGTGTCCCTAAAAAGGGAGGAATGACTGTTGTGCCTAATGAAAACAATGAGCTCATTCCACAAAGAGTAGTAGTTGGTTATATAATGTGCATTGATTTTAGGAAGGTTAATAAAGTTACTAAGAAAGATCATTATCCTTTACCCTTTATTGATCAAATGTTAGAGAGGTTGTCTAAGAAAACTCACTTTTGCTTTCTTGATGGTTATTCTGGGTTTTCTCAAATTTCTGTTAGGAATCAAGATCAATAGAAAAAATCCTTTACTTGTCCTTATGGTACTTATGCTAATAGACGTATGCCTTTTGGTTTGTTTAATGCTCCTGCTACTTTTCAGAGATGCATGTCTGCTATTTTTCATGGTTTTTGTGAGGATATTGTGGAAGTATTCATGGACGATTTCTCCGTCTATGGAACTTCTTTTGATAATTGTTTGCACAACCTTGATAAAGTTTTGTAGAGATGTGAGGAAACTAATCTTGTTCTTAATTGGGAGAAATGCCACTTTATGGTGAATGAAGGAATTGTTCTTGGACATAAAATTTCTCAAAGAGGTATTGAAGTTGACAGAGCTAAAGTGGAAGCCATAGATAAAATGCCCTGTTCCAGAGATGTTAAAGGTATTCCTAGTGTTCTTGGTCATTCTAGTTTTTATAGGAGGTTTATTAAAGATTTTTCTAAAATATCAAAGCCTCTTACTAATGTTCTTCAAAAATATGTACCATTTGTTTTTGATGATGATTGTAAAGAAGATTTTGAAACTTTAAAGAAGGCTTTAATTACTGCTCCTCTTGTTCAACCACCTGATTGGAATTTACCTTTTGAAATTATGTGTGATGCTAGTGATTTTTTTGTAGGTGCTGTTCATGGACAGCGTGTAGATAAGAATTTGAATGTTATTAATTATGCTAGTAAGACTCTTGATGCTGCTCAAAAGAATTATGCTACTACCAAAAAAGAGTTCTTAGCTGTAGTTTTTGCATGTGATAAGTTTAGGCCTTATTTTTTTTAAAGGTTACTATTCATACTGATCATGCTGCTATTAGATACCTTATGGAAAATAAAGATGTTAAGCCTAGGCTTATTAGATGGGTGTTGCTTTTACAAGAGTTTGATTTGCATATTGTGGATAGGAAGGGTGCTGAAAATCCTGTTGCTGATAACTTGTCTAGGTTGGAAAACATTACTTTTGACCCTATTCCTGTTAATGATAGTTTTCCAAATGAACAGTTGGTTGCAATAAAGGTAAAACCCCAGGATTGTCCATGGTATGATGATTATGCTAACTTGATTGTTTCAAAGTATTTGCCTCCAACATTTACATCTCAACAAAGAAGAAAATTCTTCTATGATTTGAGGCATTATTTTTGGGATGACCCACATTTATATAAAGAAGGAGTATATGGTATTATGAGACGATGTGTACCAAATCATGAACAACGTGAAATATTGAACAAGTGCCATAGTAGTTTTTATGGAGGACATCACGCTGGAGATAGAACCGCACAGAAGGTTCTACAACCAGGTTTCTATTGGCCTACGCTCTTTAAAGATGCATGTAATTTATTTTATCTTGTGATGAATGTCAAAGAGTAGGAAATATTTCTAGATGTAATGAAATGCCTATGAGTTATCCTCTTGTTATTGAACCTTTTGATTGTTGGGGATTTGACTTTATGGGTCATTTTCCTCCTTCAAATGGTTACACTCATATTCTTGTTGTTGTTGATTATGTTACTAAGTGGGTAGAAGCCATACCTACAAAAAGTGTTGATGGTGAGACATGTTCAAAAATACTTAAATATGCTATTTTCCCTAGGTTTGGTGTGCCTAGATATCTTATGACGGATGGAGATTCTCATTTTATTCATGGTGGTTTTAGAAAAACCCTTGCTAAATATGATGTTAATCATAGAATTGCCTCAGCTTATCATCCTCAAACCAGTGGGCAAGTAGAATTATCAAACAGAGAAATTAAAACTATTTTGCAAAATATTGTTAACAAATCTAGGAAGAATTGGTCTGATAAGTTGAATGATGCTTTATGGGCTTATAGAACTTCTTATAAAAATCCTATGGGTATGTCTCCCTATAAAATGGTTTATGGAAAAGCTTGTCACTTGCCTTTAGAATTAGAACATAAAGCTTATTGGGAAGTGAAAGAACTAAATAAAGATTTTAAACTTGCTGGTAAGAAAAGAAGGTTTGATTTGAATCATTTAGATGAATGGAGATGTGAAGCTTATCAAAATGCCAAGCTTTTCAAAGATAAATTTAAACAATGGCATGATAAAAGAATCCTTAAAAGAGAGTTTCATGTTGGTGAGAAAGTTCTATTGTATCGTTCTCGTCTCAGATTTTTTGCAGGAAAATTACTCTCCAGATGGGAAGGACCTTGTATTATCGAAGAAGTGTATCGTTCGGGTGCAATCAAAATTTCTTCCCTCAAAGATAACACTACACAAGTGGTAAATGGGCAAAGACTCAAAAATTATATTTCTAAGGATTCCTATGATGAAGATGTTGATGTTACTCAAGTAATGACTCTGGAGAAGTTCATTAGAGGGAAGATTCCATAATTTGCAGAGTCTGTTTTGGAATAGGTAACAGTTCTGCTTAGAAAAAGTTCGTGGATTACCTTCCAAGTTATAATTTATTGATTTTTGGAAAATATAAAAAATATCGAGCCGAAGAGGAGTTGGAGAGGGTGCCCGGAGGCACCACACCATGTGGGGGCGCGGGCCCACTCTTGGCCGCGCCACCCTATGGTGTGGGTACCCCGGAGCCCCCCTCTGACTCATTTTCGACCTGGACTTTCCTTTAGTTACGCATATTTTTGCTATATAACCCCCCGGATCCCCCGAGGTTTGTATATCATTTTCTCGTCGTGTTTCTGTTTCGAGTTCTTTCTGCCGGAACTGTTTTCAGTTTTGGAAGAACCATGGCCTCCGCCAACAACAACAAGGGGAAGGAGCTCATGGAAGATGATCTGCAAGGTCCCAAGCGCAAGAACATGGATCAGGGCGTCAAGAGAGAAGCAAAAAGGACGTCATCAAGCAGTGTTTATTCTTGTAGCGTACAGGGACCAAGACCATCAGTTCTGGGCCTCAGTCTTGTCCCTGGAGTAGAGGAAGCTCTTCGGGTTGCAGATGAGTTTTGTGAACGTTATCGGGCTTTAAGGATGGAGATAGAGATTCTTCAAGAGGAAAACGACAGGTTTCGTGAGATGCTGCAACGTTTCCACGCCTTGCTTGAGAAGAGTGTATCACCACCACCACTGAAGAATTGATTAGTCATTGGTATTGGCATCCCCTTGGTTTGTTCCAAGCTTGGGGGAGTGCCTCGGTATCACCTTTATCTTTCACCCTTTTTTACCTTTTAGTAGAGCCATATCGTGAGTAGAGAAAATATCATATAGGATGGTTTGCAGTATGGAAGTGTCACTCCTTAGTTGGTTATTGGTGTATCCCTTGGTTGTAGTTGCCGTAATGAAATATTAATGAGAAGTTTCATCATCTACTTGTTGTACTTTATTATAGTTTGCAATTTTTGTTATATGGTTGATTTTTTTTATTAGTATTAGTATCAATTTTGGAGCTTCAAGATAATCTAGTTGGTTTTGGCAAACTTAGCATTGGTCAGTAGCAACAATACGTTGAGACTTAAGTAGAAAGGAGGGAGTTGCATGTAGATATATTATTCCATGATCTTTCTTCTTGTTAGCTCATAAGCTTAGTATTCTCAAATAAGTTTCTGTGCACCTTCAAGGAAGATTGCATGGTTGGCTTTATCATACATGTTTTTGTTTGTTTTACTTCGATTCTTATGCTTGCTACCCAACCTTGCTAACCAAAAACCTGTACCGAGAGGGAATGCTTCTCGTGCATCCAAACCTTGAGCCCCAAAACCTTACCATTTGTGTCCACCATACCTACCTACATGTGGTATTTCATAGCTACTCCAAGTAAATTGCGTGTGTGCTACCTTTAAACCTTCAAAATTAAACCTATTTTGTGCCTCTGTTTTAGCTCATGAGGACGCAAATAGAGAATCTTTATCTCACTTGTTGATTGGATTCACACCCTGGACTAGTAGCTTCATCCGCTTGTCCAAATTCTAGAAGAGCTGGCACCGGGGTTCCCAGCTCCAAATAATAATACAAATTCTCTTCACTATTTTTGCCCCTGATTTATTAGTCAAAGCATAATTGTGTAAACAAAAGAGAAAGAGGGATGATCTTCTATACCAGTTGCGTCCTTCAATGGGAGCCGCTCTTGTGAAGTCTAGTGGGCTTGTGACGTACTGTATTTTTTGTTGCCATTCGTTGACATAAACATACACCTCTCTCAAAATTAGACACTCTTCCACAGTATGTGATTGTTGGCAGGCACCCCAGGATTCGGTTAGCCATGGTTTGTGTAAGATGGATGGGAGTGGTGTCAACCATTTTATACCTTTGTTTTACAAAATAAAAGCTCTAGCACATGAGTGGTCCATGCTTTCCTCTGCGAAGGGCCTATCTTTTACATTTATGTTGAGTCAGTAAACCTACTTCTTTCTGTCTTAAGCAAGCATTTGAGTTGTTGTGATTCATCTAGCTATATGTTGATTTTCTCAATCATGTCATTTATTGTTCCTTGTTTCTACAAATGCTTTTATCTGTTTGAATACCACTTTGAAAGTTACCAAAGCCTGCAAAGAGACTGTTATAATTGAGCATGATAAACTCTGCAATATAAGCTCTAGTATAAAGACTCTGATCAAAAGATAAGTACATTGTTAATTATTCTCTGACCAAGAACGAAGTTTGCCTTTACCAATTTGATTTACCTTTTGCACCTTTATTGTTCCTTTACTTGTTTCAAGTTTGATTGTATGAGAGGAAGTTGTTGTCTAAAATGACTTGTTCCTTGTTAGATGTGATGCCTCTTGTCTGTATTTTATTTTATCGACACCTCACTCCATAAAAATGTGGTCATGTTTACTGAGTTCAGTTTCGCTTGGGGACAAGCGAGGTCTAAGCTTGGGGGAGTTGATACTTCCATTTTGCATCACTGTTTTATATTGTTATTTTCTGTTATCCATCGATATATTTCATGTCATGACGCATCACTTATGTTATTTTATCTTATTTTGCATGTTTCATAATTTTTGAAGAATAAACACCGGGACCAGAAATCTGATGGAAAAAGCACCGTCGAGATACGCTATTTCAAAAGTTCAGAAGAAGAGGGGGGACAACGGAGATCTCTTAGAAGTTCAGAGGAGGAGCCTAGCTAGAAGGGGGCAGACGGGCGACACAAGGGGCCCACACAATGGGGTGGCGCCCCCCCTTGGCCGCGCCGCCAGGTGGTGTGGCCACCCTAGACCACCTCTGGTCGACTCCATTCGCGTACTTGACCCCCAGGAAACCCTAAGCCCTAGAACATCATCAAAGAATTATTCCGCCGCCGCCTCGGGGCGGAAAACACCATAGAGAGAAAATCTCTCCGGCAGGGAGAAATGTGCCAGGGAAATTCCTCTTTGTAGTTGTGGATTACTTGTTAGTAGTTGATGCTTGTGAGATTTATCGGTGTTATCACTTTATGACCAGATTGTTATTATCCGTTATGTCACCTATGATTATGATCCATATGATGTCTTGTGAGTAGTTCGTTTAGTTCTTGAGGACATGGGAGAAGTCATCATGTTAGTAGTGAAGTTATGTTGAAGTAATATCTCGTGGGTCGGTATTTAAGTTGTGGTGCTATTCTTCTAGTGGTGTCATGTGAACGTCGACTACATGATACTTCACCTTTATGGGCCTACGAGGATTCATTGTGTATTTGTCTACTAATTGTGGGGTTGCCGGAGTGACAGAAACCTAAACCCCCGTTAGGAAACCAATGCACGAGGGAGCGTAGAATCCCAGAGTTTTAAGGTTGTGGTTGGATTTATCTTAATTACTTTCTTGTATTTGCGGATGCTTACGAGGGGTATAATCACAAGTATGTATTAGTCCTAGTTGGTCGGTGCATTAGCATAGGTTCACCCACACAACACTTCACGAACAATGGATATTAATCAACCGTAACGAAGCGAAAGCACTTGATGAAATTCCCATGTGTCCTCGAGAACGTTTGGTAGTTATAAGTAACACAACCGACTTGTCCTTTGCTCTCAAAAGGATTGGGCCACTCGCTGCAATATTATTTACTGCACTTTATTTACTCGCACTTTATTTATCTGCTATATCCAAAACAACCAAAAATCCGTTTGCTAGTTTTTACAGTGAATCCTGAAGGCCTCGTTGCATAGAAAACAAAAAATTTCCTACGCGAGAGACACCCGAATGGCCAAGATCTAATCTAGGAGATGAAAAAGCAACGAGGAGAAAGAGAGTCTTGAGATAACAAACCCTCGAAGACTCAAAGTGTTACGAGATAAAATCTCGTTGTTAGCGTAGTCGTACTCACGCCGATCCCGAGCGAGAAGAAGTGCACCACAATCCGGCGGTGCCTCCGTAATCGGTCACACGTTCAGCTCGATGAAGACTTCCGTTACCTCGATCCAGTGGGTAGCGGAAGTAGAGGATCCCCGCGGAACTCCAACAGCACGACGACGTGGTGGTGGTGAAGAATCCCACGGTCAGGGCTTTGCCAAGCCGGAGACCATGGAATGGAGCAGCAGGTGGAGGGAAAAGGGAGTGGGCAAGTGTGTGTGGAAAAGAGAGCTCTCATCCTCCTTTTATAGGGGAGGGGGAGGCAGCCCAAGGGGGGGTGAGTCTAGCCATGGTTTCCCCCACCCCTTCCTCTCTTCATGTGAGTGGAAGCCCCACTCACACCCACTCATACTCCCTTAATTTTCCACTTAGAAAATCCAAAGGTTTTTCTTTAATAAATAAATAAAACATTTTTATTTCTTTATTTATATTGTTAATTCCATTAACAAACATTTGGATGCAGCACCTCGAATCATTTGTTAATTCTATTAACAACCATTCGATGAAAAACCCCTTGAACTATTTCAATTTTCCCCGAAACAATTTTTCGGAGCTACCCAAAATATTCTTCGGTATTCTGTATCCTCTCTAACGCTTCAGCGAACCATAAGTGTGTCACCCTACGGTACGTGAATAATATAGACATGATCGAGTCTCCTCTCCGATCAATAATCAACAGCGGGATCTGGAGATCCGTGATGACTCCTATATATTCAACGATGACTCTCGTGATCGTGTGAACCTTTCAACGTCGTAACGATTTCCTTTTTTCTCGCGATATTTTATTTGCCCGAGATCCGATCATCGGTATCCACCATACCTTGTTTGATCTCGTTACCCGACAAGTACTCTTTTCTCCTTCCCGTGATATAACATCCTTGTGATCATATCACGTGCTTGCAAGCGGTGTCGATGTGATATCACCGAGAGGGCCCTGAGTATATCTCTCGGTCATATTGGATGGACAAATCCCACTCTTGATCCATGAGCCTCAACTAATACTTTCCGAATACCCGACGTCACCTTTATAGTCACCCTGTTACGGCGTGACGTTTGATGACATCAAAGCATCCTTCCGGTATCAGTGATTGACATGATCTCATGGTCTAAGAAATAATGTTACTCCGAATGTAAGACATAACAACAAAACTAAATGACTTGATCGTATTGTTATACTTAGTTAGGGTCTAAGTTCATCATGTCATTCTCCTAATGACATGACCCCGTTATTAACAACATCCAATGTCTATAATCAGGAAACCTTGATCATCTGTTAATCAACGAGCTAGTTAAAAGAGAGGCTTCACTAGGAACGTTGGTTTGTTTATTAATCACACATGTATCAACGTTTCCGGTTAATACAATTCTAGCATGAGAAATAAACATTTATCATAAACAAGTAATAAGATAATAACCACTTTATTATTGCCTCTCGGGCATATTCCCTTCAGTCTCCCACTTGCACTAGAGTCAATAATCTAGTCTGTAAGCACTTAACACATATGGCGTTCCGGTGTTATTACCATGTATTGCATATGGTAAACATCATCAAAAAGATCTGAACTGTTCATGTCCTATTGTATTTGCATGTTCTTTGCGTCTACACGCATCACTCATTCTCTAATGAGATGGCTTTGTATATATATATATATGATCAATCGGTGAAACCTTAATTCCTCAGCTTAAACTGATGTCACTAACATTGTGAAAATGTAGCTTCATAGTGTTAGCATTCTTGGAAATTCACCAAGTTCTGGTGATACCTTAATTCCTTAGCTTAAACTAATGTTACTAACGTTGTGAAAATGTAGCTTCATAGTGTCAGCATTCTTGGAAATTCACCAAGTTCAATAAAGAATTCCTTGACAAAAAATACACTTACTATCAGTTGTCAACACAACGATATACTTTAGCCTTTGTTGTAGTATCTGTCACAATATTTTAATTTTGAAACTCTTTCAAATCCAGCATGGAACTTTCTTCCAGCCTATTGTGCTACCCTTCATCACATATTTTAATTGAGATAAAATTACTTGAATAAATGACAAGACTATTAGTGTAACATATTACAACTGATATTTTGTCATTACTACATTGGAAAACATATCCTTAGCATTTCTAAAATGACACAATTATCTCTCCCACTGTTGTCTAATCATCATATGAATTATCCCGCTATAACATTTTATAGCATAGGACTCATCTGGTTGTGTACATAGCATGGAAACATGACTTAGAAATCTCAATTTCAATGATGCTCATCATGTGTCAAAACACTTGAATCTTGCTCAATTATTTTTCCATGTGACAAGAACTCCTTCTTATCATTTCGATATTGACTTACTTCAATATTTCATCTATGTAATTTGGTTTCAATCATATCAGGCGCTTCAATCCATCTCTTATAGATATCGATGCCCAATATCTTCTAAGCCTTTCATCAATATGAATTTCTTAACCGTGTTAATTTAAAATACATATTTTCCAATCAACCATATGTCATCTACATAAAGTATTGGAATATGTCAGAGCGCTCCCACTTAATTTCTTGTAACTCTACAAGCATCTTTATCGCTCATGATGGAATCAAACTCTTTTGATAACTTCATTAAGGTAACGATTTCAACTTCGTTATGCTCACTTCAACCATTGAAGTGTGCATACCTTTCTAGCAACCTTTTGAATTTTACAAAACTCTCAGACTGTTTCAAGTACACATCCTTGATCAAACTTCCTCGAGAGGAGAGTTCGTTTTGTTATTCAACATCCATATCATTATATGTAACTTTGCTAGAACTATCCGCAAAGACTAAGCATCACTACGGAAGATCAAAATCTTGTAGTAGTCAACTCTTTGAACTTCGTCGAAAACAAATTTTCGATAAGTGCAACTTTCAAAGGATGTAAAAGTCCATGTCTTTGTCACTATATAGACCCTTTTGCTATCGTTAGGCATCAAGCCTATCGAAAGGACTACCAAGTCACATACTTGATATTCATACAAGGATACTATGGCGGATATAATTACTCATAGTCAATTTTACGAAGTCAGGGCCCATCATTTGCTTCCTTTATAAGGTCCAGGTCCTTTTGTTGTCAAAACAACACTTTACACTTAAACCACAAGTTGGTCTAAGTACAAAGTTTTAGGACTTTTGTGGTTCAGTACGCAAACTCATCCGAAGTATCTACAACACATGTAGTGTCTTCTACTTTGTCAAAATAGCTATCCCCGGAACAACTTCCAGTGATGCGCTACTCTTGACATGATAACGAAGATTCTCTAATCTCGTTGACTTTGTACTGTGCTCCCACTCACTTATTTCACAAGAACTACTTTCTCGAGAAATCAACCCTTTCGGACAAACAACATTTGTCTTTTGGTTTGGTGATAGGAGAAATACCCAATGTTTTATTTGGGATAACCTTATAAACATATATTTATCCTATTTTGGTTGTAAACATTTTACACATGCTATGCATACCAAAACTTAAGAAAATGACAATTCGGGTCAGTACCCAAACCATATCTTATATGTTGTCAATTTCAACGGACTATGATGGTGCTCTTTTTAGTGGAAAAGCGGTTGTCCTTAATGTATAAACTACAAAAATTATAATGGCAATTTTATTAATCTTACCATGTCAAACAAGGTTTGATTTTGTCTCTCGAACACTCCAAACTAATGTGGGGTAATTCGAGTAATATAAGTTGTAGAACAATTCTGCAACTTATCAGATGTTTTGCTAAACTTGTAACTCAAACTTTATCCTTTATGATCCAATCATAAATACTTGATTATCTTGTTACAATGATTTTTTACTTCATATTAATAACCATTTGAACCAATTCAAAATGTCAAAATCTACTCTCTTTAAATAGATATACTCACATATCTACTCAAATCATCGACATAATTTTATGAAGGGAAAATTAATCCACCATACATGACTACACATAATGGACTATATACATCAATATGTATAATCTCCACTAAATTAGTCGTCCATTCTACTTTGGCCTAAGAACGAAATTCTAGTCATCTTTTGGAAGAGGTCTCACAAGCGTCAATTTATTCAAAACAAAATGACTCCAGAAGTCCATCAATATGGAGTTCCTTCATGTTTTCCTTTCCGATATGAACTAAAATGGTGGTGTCACAATTTAAGTGAAACTCTTTTACGTCTTGCAACGTTTATCATTTAGTCTTATAGATGTTTACTTTAGCAACATGATTTATATTAACATATCCATCAATTACGGAATATGGTCATAGTTTGAACAATCTCATTTGTTCTCACAAAAGACCAGAACAAAATAACAACTTTTTAAGTTCTTAAAATAAATCTTGAATGTTTGGTTCGATACGACAATGAACACAATAACACTTTATTTATGTTCTTGTGATAATCGATTTCACATCTATTACTAGTTCCTTTTAGGCACTTGTATTTCTTGCATTGCGTTTTTTTGAATGATAACTCATACCAACCAATGTGGTATCAAAATACCCAAAAATACTTTGTTAACTAGTAATACATCTATAACTTGTATATCAAACATATACTCTTGACCTGGACTTTTCCAGTTATCTTGTTTTTCTGCCATATATCTTTTTGTAATTCTATTTTCAATATTCTCTTTCCTTTACAGAAGAATCATTCAACATCAAAACAATGCTAGTCGTACTAGCTCATTTTCTTTGGCGTGTTAATCATATACTATCACCCATTGATTCATACTTCGAGTTTGATTGTTCTACTAATATCACCATATTAATAGTATTCTTCTAGATTCCACTCTTAGCTATCTCCCAGTAAGGTAAACGACTTTAGCCATACTTTTAATCCATCCCATCATAAAAATTTCATGATTAAGCTACTATAGCTCGAAGGAAGAAATTTAGAGGATAATTTTTAGCGCCCAACTTCTTGGAATATTCAAACGCCTAGCGTCTTCAATCATTGCATATATTTAAATAATATAAGCATACATTGTCACGCTAAATTATACGCAGTCATGTTGCTACAAAATAAGTTTCTAGATATCAATGTATCTTTCACTTGATTGTTTCTGAAAACAACTCTTTTCAGTTCCTAAATCACCTTGATCAACAAAACATTATTTTGAAGATAAAGTAATACGGAAGCAACCATGACTCTGGATTCTAAGTAGGAATTATTTTCTCTCTAGATCAATCAATCATTAATCATATGGAGCTAGGTAGGAAATGCCGAAAATCTACAATAGGACTCAATTTTAAATTTCACTAATACGGTACCAATCTTAAATGATTTTTACCAGATCATAACAGTTATATCTCAATTAACAATTTAAGTGCAAGGTAGTTATGTGGATGCCAAGGAATACTACAATTTATGTAAATTCACTTTGATTGGTTGTTCATGATAAATAAGTTCAAGTTAATTCAAAATTAAACCATGAACTCCCACTCAAAAACAACATCCCTCTTAGCCGTCTTTAGTAATTACACGAACCAAATTCACTACACCAAAACCGATCATCACGTGAGATGATATAGCTTCAAAGGCGAACATCGACATGTTCATCATATCATCCATATGACTCATGCTTTAACTTTCGGTTACGTGTTCCGAGGCCATGTCTGTACATGCTAGGCTCGCCAAGTAGAACCGTAGCATTGCGTGTGTTTCAAGGCCATGTCTGTACATGCTAGGCTTTAAAACACCCGTTGTATGCGAACGTTGAGTCTGTCACACCCGATCATCACGTGGTGTCTCGAAACAATGAACTTTCTTAACGGTGCATACTTAAGGAAGAACACATTATTATCTTGATATTAAGTGAGAGGGATCATCTTATAATGCTACCGTTGCTATCTAAGCAAAACAAGATGCATAAAAGGATTAGCATCACAGACATCACATGTAAGCATAAAGTATTATGATATGGTCCTCCTTGCACTTGATCTCCACCATGTGCATCATGGTATGATCTCCATCATTCCATCGGCGTGGTACCAAGTACCTTGGCACCCCAATCTTGATTTTCCATCAATAATAAGATAATAAAATGGATACCTTCCGGTATATCAATAATTTACCAAATAGATCATCTCATAATCGAATTTGTAACATTGACCATATCACATCACAGGCCCAACAAAAACTAGTTAGACGCTTCTAATTTATTTTTGTATATTTTACGTGGCTTAGGGCTTTCGAGGATAGAACCGTTCATACCTACAAACATCAACCACAACGTTGATAAACACATTTTTAACAACCCTTCGTAGATTAGATCTTAACTATAGTAGGAGAAACAGACGCCCGCAAGCCACTTATGCAATACAAGTTGCATGTCAATTGTGGAACAAGTCTCATGTACGTGGACATGTAAGGTTAGTATGGGACGCTTCATCCCACTATGCCACTAAGATCATAAAATAATCAAGGAGGTAATAACATGATCATCAACGCCCACATACACCTATGTGTTCTACCCGTACAAAACATCTACGCATATATCCGGCTCTGATACCACTGAAGGGGTCGTTGCATAGAAACCAAAAAATTTCCTACGCGAGAGACACCCGAATGGCCAAGATCTAATCTAGGAGATGAAAAGCAACGAGGAGAAAGAGAGTCTTGAGATAACATACCCTCGAAGACTCAAAGTGGTACGAGATAAAATCTCATTGTTGGCGTAGTCGTACTCATGCCGATCCCGAGCGAGAAGAAGTGCACCGCAATCCGGCAGTGCCTCCGTAATCGGTTACACGTTCAGCTCGATGAAGACTTCCGTTCCCTCGATCCATCGGGTAGCGGAAGTAGAAGATCCCCGCGGAACTCCAACAGCACGATGGCGTGGTGGTGGTGAAGAATCCCACGGTCAGGGCTTCGCCAAGCCGGATGCCATGGAATGGAGCAGCAGGTGGAGAGAAAAGGGAGTGGGCAAGTGTGTGTGGAAGAGAGAGCTCTCATCCTCCTTTTATAGGGGAGGGGGAGGCAGCCCAAGGGGGGTGCGGCCAGCCATGGGTGCCCCCACCCCTTCCTCTCTTCATGTGAGTGGAAGCCCCACTCACACCCACTCATACTCCCTTAATTTTCCACTTAGAAAATCCAAAGGTTTTTCTTTAATAAATAAATAAAACATTTTTATTTCTTTATTTATATATGTCAATTCCATTAACAAACATTTGCATGCAGCACCTCGAATCATTTGTTAATTCTATTAACAACCATTCGATGTAAAACCCCTTGAACTATTTCAATTTTCCCCGAAACAATTTTTTGGAGCTGCCCAAAATATTCTTCGGTATTCCGTATCCTCTCTAATGCTTCATCGAACCTTAAGTGTGTCACCCTACGGTTCATGAATAATATAGACATGATCGAGTCTCCTCTCTGATCAAAAATCAACAGCGGGATCTAGAGATCCGTGATGACTCCTATATATTCAACAATGACTCTCGTGATCGTGTGAACCTTTCAACGTTGTAACGATTTCCCTTTGTCTCGCGATATTTTACTTGCACGAGATCCGATCATCGGTATCCACCATACCTTGTTTGATCTCGTTACCCAACAAGTACTATTTTCTCGTTCCCGTGATATAACATCCTTGTGATCATATCACGTGCTTGCAAGCGGTGTCGATGTGATATCACCGAGAGGGCCCTGAGTATATCTCTCCGTCATTTTGGATGGACAAATCCCACTCTTATTTATCGAAAGTACTATGATACACCCCCTATACTTGTGGGTCATCAAATACCACCCAGGAACAAAGTGATTTTGATCTTCCCCAAGTTTAGATTGCTTCCAGTGCAGACTTGGTCATATGTGCTCTGGCTTAGTCGATTAGGTTGTGTGGACTCTACCCCTGGCTTGGCAAGCAGATGTAGAAAAATTATAGGTGGAACGGGTCTTGTCGGGTGGTAGTTTTCATGCTTATGAAAGACTTTGACTCAATTCTCTCCTTTCCTTAATACATTCAGCATGTATAGGATGTTTGGGTGAAAAGAGTACAAGGGTGAAAGTGCACAACCTCTGCAAAGTTAGAAACTAAGATTTTAGTTGTGTCCCTGGTTATGGACAACATCGAGCAGCTGGACGAGGATGGACGGAAGAATCACATCACCATTTTCAATAAGTAAAATTTGACCAAGTAAAGAGTAGTTGTGGTGCTTGGATATCGGTCCAATGATGCCACCCTTTGAAAAGAAAAGTTTGTTTTACCAAAGAGATAGGAGAAAACTGGTTTTATGCAATCTTAGCCAAAACTCCACTCAGCCAAATAAGCATATAGTATTAGTTAGCCATTTATATCCACCATGGTGTTACTTGACAATACATTAAATTAGATTTACCCCCTTTTGGCTGCATATTCCATCATGAAGATGAATATGAAGACGAGTGAAGATTTGTTTTATGATCTCGAGTCTACCGCCAACATGTTTTGCCTGTGGCACATGAAGAAGATGGGCACAATGTTGTACTATGTTTTTTGCTATAATACTTTGTATCCTACTAGTCTTCTAAGACTATGCAAGTTGTAATGTTATTTTTGTAAAGACTGGATCATGCGATGTAATAGAATTTGAGGCATTTGCATGATATTTCATTTTGTACTGTGATGCTAGAAATTGATCCAGGGAATATCATAATAACACAGGTGTTCTTGCCTTATTTAAATGTGGGAACGCTACAAGAGGCAGCGTCGCCTCGAAAGTCCAATCTAGGGCTTCTCGAGTCCTGCTTCGGCACCCTCACGAAGAGGAGGGATCACTAACGGAGGCCTATACATCGCCATGATTGCCTCCGCACATATGCATGAGTAGTTCATCACGGGACTACGGGTCCATATCAGTATCTAGATGGTATTCTTTCCTCCTTGTGCCACCATGTTTAGATCTTGTAAGCTCTCCTACATGATCAAGATCACCGTTATGTAATTTCTACATGTTTTGTTTGCAGGGATCCAATGAACCATTGAAGTTATGATTACTTGTTCACGTATTTTTTCAGTGCTTAACTTATATGTGTAGAGAGTTTTAATATTTCTTGAAATTCTATCCGGTGTGTATGATTGCCTTGGCCAAGTTATTGTATGCACTCCAAGAGAGGGTTTATATGATAGATAGTAGGTTCATGCCTCCTTTGACCTGCGCCCGAGTGACCGAAACATGCGGGAGGGGGATGTGTTGTTGCCACTAGGGAGAAAACAACGGTGTTATTGTCTACGTATGAGGATTATTTTTTACATTACGTATTGTTCTTATTGCATTTGTCTATTCCATACAAGAAATCACTTCATTGCTGCAACTTAATACCAGAGAGATTTGATGGATTTCTGCCTCAAGGTGGACTTTTAGTAATAGATGGTGTCGGATGGCGGTCTGTTTACCTTGACGTAATGCCTACAATGTTGGAACCCGTGAACTATAAATCTTCATAATAGTATTGCTATATTCTCATGGCTTGTCAACTGCCCAGTTGTAATTTGTTCACCCAACATGTTTATTGTTCTTAGGAGAGACGCCACTAGTGAAACTATGTCCCCCGGTCCAATTTTTCCTCATTGATTACAGCCTTGTTTACTTTCTTTCATTATCACTTGCTCTCTATTCTGTTTTCATTTAATATTCTCCAACGATTCCATATAACTAATTCTCTAGTTTTAAGCAAGATGGGAATATTGACAACCTTCTCAGAAAGTTGGGAGCAACATAGACTTTGTGTTTGTGTGCAGGTCCACGCTTGGCTCTCTTCAATTCGCTATATTTCTGACGACGTGCGACAAGCAACCTACCGAGAGACTTTGAAGTCCTACTGGATTGATCACCCTCGTTCCTAACTGGGCAAAATTTGCTGCTCGACTACATCATACCTTCTGATACGTCCAAAACGTATCTCCTTTTCCGAACACTTCTCTTACTATTTTCTTCTAAACTTGTGAGTTTTGGATACCACTAACACAGACTAACACCATTTTTAGTAGAATTACCATGGTGTCTCGTTTTTGTGCAGAAAAATCAACTTTCGGGAAATTGCCCAGAAAAGATCCCATTGGTCCTAAAACACCAGAAGACCCCGGGAGCCAGAAGGGGGCCAGGAGAGGGGTCAGGAGGGGGCCACACCACCCCTAGGCGCGCTCCCCCTTGGCCGTGCCGCCATGTGGTGTGGGCCACTCCCTCACTCCCTCGGACTCCCCTTTCGACTAGATATGCCCCGTAACCTAAAAACCGAGGGGTGTTCGTCATATTCCACAGAAACACAACAGAGCGTCGCCGCCACCCCGAACCTCGATTCGGGGATCAGAAGTTCCTGTTCTGGCGCCCTGCCGGGACAGGGATTTGAAGGAGATCATCGCCATAAACACCGCCACCTCTTCTCCATCAACCATCCATGATTCCCCTGTCCATGTGTGAGTAAACACTGTTGTAGACTGAGAGTGATGGAAGGGATTGGATGAGATCGATCATGTAATAATGCCAGATTGTTAGGGCATGGTGCCTAGTATCCATTGTTAGTGTTTTCTAGCGTTGTTGCAACTTGTTATGTTTAATGCTTCTCACTAGGGCGCAAGTGCCATGATCTCAGATCTGAACATGTTATTGTTTCATGAGTATAATTATGTTTCTTGATCATATGTACAAGTTGTGTACACATGTCATTGTCCCGGACCTGAGGCCCCAAAGTGACAGAAATTGGGACAACCGGAGGGTATGGTTGTGATTTGAGGATCACATGTGTTCATGGAGCGTTAATGCTTTGCTCCGGTGCTTTATTAAAAGGAGCACCTTAATTACCAGTAGTTTCCCTAGAGGCCCCGCTACCACGGGCTGGTAGGACAAAAGATGTTGTGCAAGTTTCTCATTGCGAGCAGGTATGACTATAATGGAACACATGCCCATGGTTTTCCTAGATGTTTGATGCTTTATTATTATTATCTTCAATGCCCATGTTTAGATTATTACATGACCTATGTTATCCATGCAACGCCCGTCCATCCATTCCCTCTATGCCTACGGTACTTCCCATCCTGTTGTTTTCCGTGATTGCTACTGTTGTTACTATTTTACTACTAGTGTTATGTTATTTCTACTGCTGCTATAAAACGGTTACCACTGATAAATTGTTGCGATAAAGTCTACTTCCAGGTGCAGCTGAATTGACAACTCAGTTGTTAAGGCTAATAAATATTCTTTGGCTCCCGTTGTGTCGAATCAATAAATTTGGGTTTTACTTCCCTCGAAGACTGTTGCGATCCCCTATACTTGTGGGCCATCAAGACTATTTTCTGGCGCCATTGCCGTGGAGCATAGATTTATTTATTTTCTCACTTGATCGTGATATTTTTTGCTGCAATCCATTCATCATGGGCAAGAATCGTGATGGAAAAGTCTCTATATTACCATCCAATACAAGGAGAGGTACAACTCTGAAAACCTCTGTTGCTCTTGATTCACCATCTTTTATGAGTAAGATTCATACTCCACCACATGCTACACATATTGTTAGTTCTGCTGAGTCTGAAAATGCTTCTAATACTTTTGATGATGCTTCTACTATACTTGAAGATACTGGTTTTGTAGTTCCTTTCCTAGATGCTACTTTTGCTAAATCCAAACAAATGAAAAATGCTGACATTTCTATTGAAAATATTGGTACACCTGTTAATTCACCTGATCATGTTGATGATCTTGATGAAAACTATATTGAACTTAATGGTGATTTTATTGAAGAAGCTCGTGCTACTACTTGTGCAAGTGCTCTTAAAAGTATTCTTGCAAGACATGTTGTGAAATATAAATATTCTCTTGATGCTAAGTTTTCCACATCTCCCATACACATTAGAGACAAGGATTATGATTTCTCTTTAGATTGATCTTATATATCTATTATTGAGAAGGAACCTTTTTGTGGAACTGAAAGTAAAAGTGCTATGGAACACATGCATGAGCTTTCATCTTTGAGTGGTTTATTTTTTGATGATACTAAACTGCGTACTTATTTTGTTACCAAGATCTTCCCTTTCTCATTGAAAGATGAAGCTAAAATTTTGTTTAACAATCTGTCACCTGGATCTATTACTGATCCTATGGATTTGGTTAATGCTTTCTTTCAAAAATATTTTCCTACTAGTGCCCAACATGCTGTTGTGCAGGACATCTTTAACTTTGAGAAAATTGAAGGAGAAAAATTGCCTGAATCTTGGACAATGTTTTGTTCTTTGATAAGAGCTAGCCCGGGATATCCATTACCTAAAAATGAGCTCCTAGATATATTTCATAATGGACTAACTGTTGAATCTAGGACATAACTGGATAGTTGTGTTGGTTATGTTTTCAGCAAAAGAACTCCAGAAGAAGCTGAGAAATTAATTGCTAAAATAGCCAAAACTAATGGTGATTGGAATATACCTGATCCTACACCTACACCAGACCCAACACTAATACCAACACCCAAGAAGAGAGATATGATTGAACTAAATGATGAAGTGATGAAGGAAGCCAAGAAATCTCTTAAAGAGAGGGGTATTATATCCGAAGATGTGAAGAATTTACCTCCTATAGAAGAATTATGTAAGCCTATTCCTCATCCATCAACTGTTGAGGTACACTCTCTCCAATACTTTGATAGTAGAGATATTCTCTACTCTAAACCACCTGATCAATGCTTAGATGAATTTGATAATTATGTTGTTAAGCAAGACAACTTTAATATGAGAGTGCAAAACCATCTTATGGAAAACTCTAGAGCTATTGATAATTTTCATGGTATTATTGAGAGAACCTCTAATGATGTTAAAATGCTTGTTAAACATTTTCAAATGGTTCAAACTCAGATTGATCAACTTACTAAAGTGCAAAAAGATATGCTAGTTAATGCTTCTAGAGATAAACATGTTTGTGAAATAATTACTAGATGTGGTGTTTCTACTTAGGACCCTTGTATCCTGAAGGACATCCTAAAAGAATTGAACAAGATTCTTAGAAACCTAAAAACAATAATTCTCCTTCTAAGAAAAAGAAGAGGAGACATAAAAATGTTGTAGAATCTCCTGAACCTGCTAAAGATCATAATAGTATATCTATTTCTGATGCTAAAACTGAAAGTGGTAATAATAAAAGTGATGCTTCTGATAAAGAAAAAACTGTAGATGAACCTGAAAAGCAAACTAAAACTGCAAAGTATACTAAGAAGGATTTCATTGCTAATAAACATGACAATGAAAGAGAGCCTTGGGTACAAAAAGCAATGCCTTTTCCTAATAAGAAACACAAATCAAAGGACGAAGAACATTATAACAGGTTTTGTGAGTGGATGAAACCTCTGTTTTTGCAAATCCCTTTGACTGATGCTATGAAACTTCCTCCTTATTCTAAATATATGAAAGATATTGTCTCTAACAAAAGGAAGATTCCTAATGAGGAAATTTCCACTATGCTTGCTAATTATTCTTTCAATGGCAAGATTCCAAAGAAGCTCGGAGATCCTAGTATAACTAATATCCCTTTTTCTACTAAAAATAATTATGTTAGAACTGCTTTATGTGATTTGGGAGCTCGAGTTAGTGTTATGACTTTCTCTTTTTGCAAGAGGCTCTCTCTTGAAACAAATCATACACACTGATATATCTTTGCAAATGGCCGATAAATCTACTTCTATTCCTGTTGGTATATGTGAGAATGTTTTGTTCAAAGTTGACAGGTCACAATGGTAGCGCTCCAAGGAGGAGATAGACAACCATCTAAGCATGACGGAGTTTTACAGGTAGCAGGAGAGGCAAGACGCGTCTCCCTAGGATCACAACACCAGTACACCGGCGCGTCCTCGAGCACATATCAGGAGGAGGGTTCCTCCTCAGCATACTACGGGGGCGCCACCTCATGGTCCCCTTGGGGATGACCTCAACTTAGGCCAAAAGCCTAAGCTTGGGGGAGATATACCTACATCACACTCATTTATATATCATGCTCAGTCGGTTCTTTGTATATCCATGTTTTAGTTTCTTTCGTTTGTTTTTGTTTTATTTCGCTTCTTTTGTTTCTCTTTGTTTTATTGTTTTGTTCTTGTTTTCCAAAACACAAAAAGACCAAAAATATTTCTGTTGTTTCTCTTTGTTTTCTTCTTTAGTTTATTTTGTTGGTTTGCTTTCTTTTCTCGTTTCGGTTTAGTATTCAAAAAACCATAATTTTTTTCTTTGTTTGCTTGTTTTTTCTGTTCTTGTTTTAATTCAAAAAACCAAAAATATTTTTTGTTCTTCTTTGGTTTTGTAAAGTTTTTCGCAAATTTCACCGGACTTCCGTGTCTCCATTGTAGCTTGATTATCATTCTATATTATTCAATCCACAAGTGAAGAGCAGTAATGACGATTTACGACAATCCAAGTTGTGGTGAGAGGCTGGTA
The DNA here is from genome assembly GCA_028641055.1 of Alopecurus myosuroides. Lineage (NCBI taxonomy): Eukaryota > Viridiplantae > Streptophyta > Magnoliopsida > Poales > Poaceae > Alopecurus > Alopecurus myosuroides. The sequence continues at coordinate 192,129,119 of CM054061.1, forward strand.
TGAACTCTATTCGTTTTATTTTTTGCATATACTCAGCCATGTGAACATGCTTAGTTCGTTCATGTAAAGTGTATGTTATTTAATTGATGCTTAGTAGTTCGTGCTCTCACATGTTAGTTCCAACTTATTAATATAAGATAGCATGTCGTATGAATGTTTGCTTGTATTGTTTTATTCATAGAAGGGTATGACATTGCGGTATCTCCCTCTGATTGTTTCGCTTGAATTGACTTGGCACATTCTCACGCATGCTATGACTAAAAAAAAGGTCAATTAAGCCTCGATGATTTATTTTGCCTCAGATTATTTGTATCATTTTTATGCCCCTGTTCATTTTGTTTTGTCGCAAGCATGATTATGACAGTTGTTGCTCTCTTGATTGTCGCTCCCCGTCTATTGCTAACCTTCACCTATATTGAGTATGAGCTCTACTCGTGCATCCAACTCCCAAAACCAAAGTTTGCCAAATGTGTCCACCATACCTACCTATATATGTGGTATTTAACCGCCACTCCAAGTAAATTCCTCGTCAGCTACCTTTAAAACCTTCAAAACATTATTCCTGTTTTGTGCCCCTGTTTTGGCTCATGAGGACGTAAATAGAGAATCTTTATCTCACTTGTTGATTGGATTTCACACTCTCGACTAGTGGCTTCATCCACTTATCCAATGATAGAAGAGCCGGCAGTGGGGTGCCCAGCCCCAAATTAATACAAAAATTCTCTTCACTTATTTTGCCCCTGATTTATCAGTCAAAGAATAATTGTGTAAACAAAAGAGAAAGAGGGATGACCTTCTACCCATATGAGTCCTTCTATGGGAGCTGCTCTTGTGAAGTCTAATTGGCTTGTGACATACTATATTGTCTGTTTACCATTCATTGACATAAGCATACACCTATCTTAATAATGTTTTCAATACCTCTGTTTAATAAAATAAAAGGCTCTAGCACATGAGTTAATCCCTGCTTCCCTCTGTGAAGGGCCTTTCTTTTATTTTTATGTTGAGTCTTCACCTTCTCGCTTTATGCACCTTCTTGAGAGCATGGTTGTCATTCTTAGTGTAATGTGCTTGTCCCAAAACACGGTTGATAGTGGTATAACTTTGATGCTTGTATCTTTGATATCTTTATCTCTAGTCTTCATTTGAACTTCAGATGTGCCCTAGCATTTATGTTTTGCTCCATTATTAAGGGCAAGCGAGTACACTTTATCATACCCTATTATGAGCATTGCAATCTTGCAGATTGATATACTTCATGTTGTTTATTATTAGTTTGTTGGCATCTATTCATGGTTTGCATAACTGCTAGGTGACTTTTATTTTCCATACATCTTATTATGAACTGCCTCAGCACTTGATCATATATTGAGTATATTTACATCATATGAAACAAATGTGTTCGTAAAAGTCTTTTATCGCACTCAGTTGTCACTGAATTGCTTGAGGACAAGCAATAACCTAAGTTTGGGGGGAGTTGATACGTCCAAAAAGTATCTCCTTTTCCGAACACTTTTCTTATTGTTTTCTTCTAAACTTGTGAGTTTTGGATACCACTAACAAGTACTAACGTTGTTTTCAGCAGAATTACCTTGGTGTCTCGTTTTTGTGCAGAAAAATCAACTTTCAGGAAATTGCCCAGAAAATATCCCATTGGTCCTAAAACACGAGAAGACCCTAGGAGCCAGAAGGGGGCCAGGAGAGGGGCCAGGAGGGGGCCACACCACCCCTGGCGCGCCCCTTGGCAGCGCCGCTAGGTGGTGTGGGCCACCCCTGCACCCCCTCGGACTCCCCTTTCGACTACATATGCCCCGTAACCTATGAACCGAGGGGGGTTTGTCATATTCCACACAAACACAACATAGCGCCGCTGCCACCTCGAAACTCGATTTGGGGATCAGAAGTTCCTGTTCTAGCGCCCTGCCAGGATGGGGATTCAAAGGAGATCATCGCCATCGATACCGCCACCTCTTCTCCATCAACCATCCATGATTCCCCCATCCATGTGTGAGTAAACACCGATGTAGGATGAGAGGGATGGAATGGATTGGATGAGATCGATCATGTAATAATGCCAGATTGTTAGGGCATAGTGCCTAGTATCCACTATTAGTGTTTTCTACCGTTGTTGCAACTTGTTATGCTTAATGCTTGTCACTAGGGCCAGAGTGCCACGATCTCAGATCTGAACATGTTGTTGTTTCATGAGTATAATTATGTTTCTTGATCACATCTGCAAGTTGTTTACATATGTCATTGTCCGGAACCCGAGGCCCCAAAGTGACAGACATTGGGACAACCGGAGTGTTAATGTTTTGCTCCTATGCTTTATTAAAAGGAGAACCTTAATTATAAATAGTTTCCCTAGAGGCCCTGCTGCCATGGGCTGGTAGGACAAAAGATGTTGTGCAAGTTTCTCATTGCGAGCACGTATGACTATATTGGAACACATGCCCATGGTTTTCCTAGATGTTTGATGCTTTATTATTATTATATGAAATGCCCATGTTTAGAGTATTACATGACCTATGTTGTCCATGCAACGCCCGTCCATCCATTCCCTCTATGCCTACGGTACTTTCCATCCTGTTGTTTTCCGCGATTGCTACTGATGTTACTATTTTACTACTGATGTTATTTTATTTCTACTGCTGCTATAAAACTGTTACCACTGATAAATTGTTGTGAGAAAGTCTACTTTTAGGTGCAGCTGAATTGACAACTCAGTTGTTAAGGCTAATAAATATTCTTTGGCTCCCGTTGTGTCGAATCAATAAATTTGGGTTTTACTCCCCTCGAAGACTATTGCGATCCCCTATACTTGTGGGTCATCACCTTCCTCTTGGGGTCTCCCAATTGGTTTGTGTTATTTCACGCCATCAACGCATGATAGGTATGCTTCGGCGTCACTTGTACCAAGGATCTTGGGAACATCGAGATAAATGGATTTCATGTTATCATCTTATTTTAGTCGATGTTAACGACCATGGAAATCATCATCTCAGTGATGGTGTTCATGATAATGTAGTCTCTCTTCACGACATTCACTATCTTCACGGTCAAGATGGTGATGTCGATGACGAACATGTGGAGCTTCATTGTCATTTTGTGGATGTTGGCGATAATGTGGAGATTCAGCTCGATGATGGTGTTGATGATCATGTCGATCTTGCTCTTGTTGGCCACTATGTTGGTGACATGCATTTCCTTGAGATTCATTATCTTGTTGAGGATGGTGTTGACAATATGGTCTTATAGGTATTTTATGTGGGCGAGCACCCTCGACAAATGATATGCACCATAGCCATCATCATAGATAGGTGGTGGTGGTGGATGCGACGAAGATCTTTGTGGCGACAAGGAGGTAGAGGTGGATCCTCACTTCCTTGGTGTTTTCTACCTTGATGTGGGGGTATTGGAGGATTCACGTCCATGTTGGTGTCAATGTGGAAGCGATGGAGCTGAGCTATCCTTATATCCATGACGACGTGCATTTGTGCTGATGGGGGAGGCTCGTGTTTATGGAGATCATGATCTTGAGGCATGGGAGGATCATCACACCTTTGATGGTGTTGGCGACAATCTTGACGAGGAGCATTAGCTTCTTCTAGTGTTTGGATTGTTCTTGAAGAACTCCTTGGGATGCGTGACGATGAAGAAGGGCGAGCTCGACGAACAATATTGGTGATGTTGATGTTGAGTTGCTCGATTTGCTCAGAAAAGCTTACTTGAGTTGCACACAAGAAATTTATTTGGAATACCAAGGGAAATACCATGTTTTTGTAGTTATGGTGTAGAAAATTCGAATAACTTGGTTCAAGGGTTTGGATACACGAGTAGATCTCATACTTAGTACAGGTGAAGGCTAGCAATAGATTGGGAGCGACCAACTAAGTAGGAGATATTATTTGGTCGAACTTCCTGGAAGTTGGGAATGAGGGGAGTTTATAATTGTGTGCAGGTCCACCCTTGTTGACGCACTAGACAGCAAGCAACTTGGTTGAAGAACTTTGAAATCCTACTAGCTTCATAATCTTGGTTCCTTAACCGCGGGAGACTACCATGATGATGATGCTAATCTACGCTGCAGAATTTAAAAAATTGCCCTACGTAGTGCACAGAGATCACTATGCAGATAACGAGGCATGCCTATACATGTGGGGATCAGGATCACGATTCACCATGCAGTGAATTTGATGTAGTCTGATACATCGAAAACGTATCTCCTTTTCCAAACACTTTTCTTATTGTTTTCCTCTAAACCTGTGTGTTTTGGATACAACTAACACGGACTAACGCTGTTTTCAGCAGAATTACCTTGGTGTCTTCTTTTTGTCCAGAAAAATCAAATTTCGGGAAAATGCCCAAAAAATAGCCCATTGATGTTTTCACTCCGGAAGACCCAGGGAGCCAGAAGGGGGCCAGGAGAGGGAGCCACAGTGTGGCCACACCCCCTGGCGCGGGTCCCCCCGGCCGCGCCAGCATAGGGTGTGGGCCCCCCGAGCCCCCCTCAGACTCCCCTTTCGACTACAAGTAGCCTCCAACCCTAAAACCAGAGGGGGTTCGTCATATTCCATAGAAACACAACAGAGCGCCGCTGTTGTCCCGAACCTCGATTCGGGGATCAGAAGTTCCTGTTCTGGCACCCTGTCGGGACAGGGAAGTGGAGGAGATCATCGCCATCGTCATCACCAACGCCTCTCCATCGACCATCCATGTTTCCCCCATCCATGTGTGAGTAATTCCCCGCTGTAGGCTGAAGGGGATTGTAGGGATTGGATGAGATCGTTCATGTAATAATGTCGTGATTGTTAGGGCATAGTGCCTAGTGTCCTCTATTAGTGCTATTGGCATTGTTGCAACTTGTTATGCTTAATGCTTGCCACTTTGGGTCCGAGTGCCATGATCTTAGATCTGAACATGTTATTGAATCACGATGATAATTATTGTTTCTTAATCATAGATGCAAGTTGTTTACACATATCGTTGTCTAGAACCCGAGGCCCCGAAGTGACAGAAATTGGGACAACCGGAGGGGATGGCTGCGATGTGAGGATCACATGTGTTCATGGAGTGTTAAGGCTTTGCTCCGGTGTTCTATTAAAAGGAACACCTTAATTAACAGTAGTTCCCTTGAGGCCCCCATGCCACGGGCTGGTAGGAAAAAAGATGTTGTGCAAGTTCTCATTGCGAGCACGTACGACTATTTATGGAACACATGCCTTTGGTTACTTAGTGCTTGGATGCTTTATCATATTTATCTGCAATGCCCCTGACATGATCATTATTAGAACTTTCTCATCCATGCAACGCCCGTTCATCCATCCCTATGCCTACAATATTTAATCCCGATGTTTACTTCAAATACCAATGCTGCTGTTGTCATCTCACTGCTGCTATTATTTCACTACTGTTGCTGCTATAAAACTGTTACTACTGATAAACCACTACAAAAAAAAGTACTTTCAGGTGCAGGTGAATTGACAACTCACTTTTTAAGGCTCACAAATATTCTTTGGCTCCCCTTGTGTCGAATCAATAAATTTGGGTTTTACTTCCCTCGAAAACTGTTGCGATCCCCTATACTTGTGGGTCATCAAGACTATTTTATGGCGCCGTTGCCGGGGAGCATAGCTTTATTTGCGAGCTCACCGGAGAGTATTATTATATACTGCCATCATTCATCTTGGGTAAGACTCGTGATGGAAGAGTTCCTATATTACCATCCACTACAAGAAGAGGTACAACTCTGAACACCTCTGTTGCTCTTGATTCACCGTCTGTTTTACATCAAAAATGAGGCAGAAAGCCACCTGGGAGACCCCAGGGGACCCACCAGGCAGGCACACCCCAGGGTGGCGCGGCCAGCCCCTGGTGGCGCCAGCACATGGTGTGGGGCCCCGGGGCCCTCCACTTACTCTCTCCACTGCCAAAGTATTCTCTCTCACCCCCAAAGCTGAAAACATTTCCTAGATCCCGTGTTCTTGGTGTTCTTCCTATGGATTTTTGATCTCCTTCTTCAGCCCATCATTTGTGCTGATTTTTGGTGTGTTTGATCTCCGGTATGTGACTCCTCCGATGATCCAAGTAGAATTTTGTTTAGCGAAGTATTTCTTGAGTATTTTTCCACAGTAGGTGACAGATTATGTGAGTTTGCATGCTTGATTTGAGTAGAAATAATATAGTTTTGATGTATGTTTTGCTCACATATAAGTCCCTATAGTAGTCTCCACCTTATAGTTGCTTGAAATTAATTTTTATTATGATTGTTGAAAAATTTCAGAGATGGATAGTTACAACTTTGGTGAGATATTTAGGAGTGATGCTCCTAGAAGGACAAGGCCATCACGCTCGTCTACTTTAGCGAGGCCATCATATAATGAAGATGTTATTGCGTCAACTATTGATGATGCGGAAGATGACGGTATCATTCACCCATCTAGCTTTCCTTGCCGTACATTTTTAAGAAGTGCAGGTCTTTTAGATGATTTTCTTATGCTTGTTGAGAGAGTTGGTCTCACCAACTTTTTGGAGTATAAAAGCCCTCGGTATGCCACGCTCACAAAAGCTTTTGTTAAGAGCTTTAAATTTCAGAACACTCAATATGGTCCAACTGTTGCATTCAAGTTATAGATTAGTCCTTTGTCTTTGTCCTTGGTGGAATTTTGTGCTATTATAGGTATCAATGCCACCGGGCCGGCAAGCAGGATTCAAGATAGACCAACAGACCTCCAAGGGATCTACCGAGAGATCACCAACGATGACGGTCGCTCATCCCAGCGTGGGAAGATAACGAACATTCAACTTCCTGCTCTTGGTAGGGAGAACACTATCAATGTTTCTAGTTATCACCTTGTTTTCATTGATGCTGCACTAAACTGTAGCACGAAGTATAACCTTGGTGCACTTGTTGCACGCCGCCTTGCTGCTGCTGGGCCAATTTTTGGTGGCATTATTGCTACACGTGTCGCAGCTGCTTTGCATGTTTCCATTGATCCTAATGATGAAATAATTGATCCACATAGGCTTAACCTTTCTGCTACGAAATCGCATCAGTTTGTCACTTCTAACTCTACTACTGAACGTTTAATATATAGATTTTTATATATGGATGGAGAAGAGCGGAAAGTTACTTTGCCGCAGCCTGTTTTGTTTAAGATTGACAGGTCACCATTATCGCTCTCCAAGGAGCAATTAGAGGAGCATCTGAGTACCATGGAGTTTTACCGGCAGCAGGAGAGGCGAGACGCGCCTCCCGAGGACCACAACACGCAGTACACTGGCGCATCCGCGAGCACATATCAGGAGGAGGATTCCTCCTCAGCGTATTACGGGGGCGGCACCTCTTGGGCCCCTTGGTGATTGATCTCCACTTAGGCCAAAAGCCTAAGCTTGGGGGGGAGGTATACCGACATCACACTCATTTATATATTATGTTTGGTCGGTTCTTTGTATATCCATCTTTTTGTTTCTTTTGCTTCTTTTTGTTTCTTTCGTTTGTTTTCGTTTCTTTCGCTTCTTTTGTTTTTATTGTTTTGTTTTCGCTTTCCAAAACACAAAAAGACCAAAAATATTTCTGTTGTTTCTCTCTATTTGTTTCTTTAGCTGGTTTGTTTTATTCTTTAGTTGTGTTTTAATATTCAAAAACCCAAAAATATTTTCTTTTGTTTGTTGTTTGCTTTCTTTTGTTCTTGTTTCATTTTCAAAAAACCCAAAAAGATTTTTTTTTTCTTTGTTTGCTTGCTCTCTTTTTGTTCGTGCTTTAATTGAAAAACCCAAAAATATTTGTTGTTCTTCTTTGGTTTTGTAAAGTTTGTTGCAGAGTTCAACAGTTGTCCGTGATTCCATTGGAGCTTGATTTTCATTATATATTATTCGAGCCACAAGTGAAGGGCAATAATGACGATATACGACAATTCAAGTTGTGGTGAGAGGCTGGTATGAATTCTATTTGCTTTCTTTTTTGTATATATATCCATCTATGTGAGCATGCTTAGTTTGTTCGTCTAAGATATATGTGACTTAATGTCTGCTTAATAGTTCATGCTCTCTCATGTTTTGTTCCAATTTATTAATAGTAAATGACTTGTCATATAAATATTTGTTCGCATTGTTCTATTCATAGAAGGACATGACGTTGTGGTAGCCTCCTCTAACTGTTTCATTTGAATCGACTTGGCACATGCTCACGCATGCTAAGACTGAAAACAAAAAGTCAATAAGCCTCGATGATTTATTTTTCCTCAGAGTTCTAGTATCAATTTTATGCCTCGGTTAATTTTACTTTGTCGCAAACATGATTATGATAGTTTTTGCTCTCTTTGTTGTCGCTCCCTGTCTATTGCTAGCCTTCACCTGTACTGAGTATGAGCTCTACTCGTGCATCCAAACTCCCAAAAAAACCAAAGTTTGCCAAATGTGTCCACCATACCTACCTATATGTGGTATTTAACCGCCACTCCAAGTAAATTGCTCATGTGCTACCTTCAAAACCTGCTAAAAATTATTCCTGTTTTGTGCCTCTATTTTAGCTCATGAGGGCGTAAATAGAGAATCTTTATCTCACTTGTTGATTGGATTTCACACCCTGGACTAGTGGCTTCATCCGCTTATCCAAATGATAGAAGAGCTGGCAGCGGGGTGCCCAGCCCCAAATTAATACACACAAATTCTCTTCACTCTTTTTGCCCTTGATTTATCAGTCAAAGCATAATCGTGTAAACAAAAGAGAAAGAGGGATGACCTTCTACCCAGATGCGTCCTTCACATGGGAGCCGCTCTTGTGAATCCAGTTGGCTTGTGACGTACTGTATTGTATTTTTACCATTCGTTGACATAAGCATACACCTCTCTCAAAATGTTTTTAATACCTCTATTTAATAAAATAAAAATCTCTAGCACATGAGTGATCCATGCTTCCCTCTGCGAAGGGCCTTTCTTTTACTTTTATGTTGAGTCTCCGCCTTATTCTTTGAGCACTTTCTTAAGAGCATATTTATCATTCTTAATGTGATGTGTTTGTCCCAAAGTACGCTTGATTGTGGTATAACTTTGATACTTTTATCTTTGATATCTTTACTTCTAGTCTTCCCTTAAACTTCAGAGGTGCCCTGGCATTTATGTTTTGCCCCACACTTAAGGGAAAACGATATACCAATTTATCAGATCCTATGATGAATATTTCAATCTTGCAAATAGTTATGCTTCATGTTGTTTATTATTAATATGTTGTTATCTTCTCATGGTTTGCATAGCTATTAAGTGACAGTATCTTGCATGTATCTTATCATGAGCATAATTAAGTCTGTGATCATATAGTGAGTATATTTACATCATATGAAACAAATGTGTTCGTAAAAGTCTTTTATCGCACTCAGTTGTCACTGAATTGCTTGAGGACAAGCAATAAGCTAAGCTTGGGGGAGTTGATACGTCGAAAACGTATCTCCTTTTCTGAACACTTTTCTTATTGTTTTCCTTTAAACTTGTGTGTTTTAGATACAACTAACACGTACTAACGTTGTTTTCAGTTGATTACCTTGGTGTCTTGTTTTTGTGCAGAAAAAACAACTTTCGGGAAAATGCCCAGAAAAGAGACCATTGATGTTTTCACCCCGGAAGACCCCGGGGGCCAGAAGGGGGCCAGGAGAGGAGCCACAACCCCCCTGGCGCGAGTCCCCCTAGTCGCGCCAACATAGGGTGTGGGCCCCCCAGAGCCCCCCTCGGACTCCCCTTTTGACTACAAGTAGCCTCCAACCCTAAAACCCGAGGGGGTCCGTCATATTCCACAGAAACACAACAGAGCGCCGCCGCTGTCCCGAACCTCGATTCGTGGATCAGAAGTTCCTGTTCTGGCACCCTCCCGGGACAAAGAAGTGGAGAAGATCATCGCCATCGTCATCACCAACGCCTCACCATCAACCATCCATGTTTACCCCATCCATGTGTGAGTAATTCCCCGTTGTATACTGAAAGGGATGGTAGGGATTGGATGAGATCGTTCATGTAATAATGTCGTGATTGTTAGAGCATGGTGTCTAGTGTCCTCTATTAGTGCTATTGACATTGTTGCAACTTGTTATGCTTAATGCTTGCCACTTTGGGCCCGAGTGCCATGGTCTCAGATCTGAACATGTTATTGAATCACGATGATAATTATTGTTTCTTGATCATATCTTCAAGTTGTGTACACATATCGTTGTCCGGAACCCGAGGCCCCGAAGTGCCAGAAATTGGGACAACCGGAGGGGATGGCTGCTATGTGAGGATCACATGTGTTCAGGGAGTGTTAATTCTTTGCTCCGGTGTTCTATTAAAAGGAACACCTTAATTACCAGTAGTTCCCTTGAGTCCCCGCTGCCACGGGCTGGTAGGACAAAAGATGTTGTGCAAGTTCTCATTGCGAGCACGTACGACTATTTATGGAACACATGCCTATGGTTACTTAGTGCTTGGATGCTTTATCATATTTATCTGCAATGCCCCTGACATGATCATTATTAGAACTTTCTCATCCATGCAACGCCCGTTCATCCATCCCTATGCCTACAGTATTTAATCCCGTTGTCTACTTCAAACACCACTGCTGTTGTTTTCATCTCACTGCTGCTATTATTTCACTATTGCTGTTGGTATAAAACTGTTACTACTGATAAACCACTGCGAACAAAAGTACTTTTAGGTGCAGGTGAATTGACAACTCACTTGTTAAGGCTCACAAATATTCTTTGGCTCCCCTTGTGTAGAATCAATAAATTTGGGTTTTACTTCCCTCCAAGGCTGTTGTGATCCCCTATACTTGTGGGTCATCATAGTCATAGACGAAATCTAAACAATCGTAAATCCTTACAACTAATCCTAGTTGTATTGATGTCGCTAAGTCTTCTCTCGTCAAGGATCACACGTGTAATCCCTCTTATGGTGTTCACGTGTACGCTCGTGTCAACTCGTCAGCGCTCCATCGTCCAGGACTCGAATCTGACGAACAAAGACAACCTTCCGACGTAGCTAATTGGTAGCTATAAACAACTGTGATTAGAGTTATTATGAATATGGAAGTTCTCAACACAAGGGAGAAGAGCTAATTAGAGATAGGTCTAATTCGGAGAGTGTAACTCAAAACCCTATTATAACAGGCTCTAATTCATTCAGAGGGGCTCCAATTAAAAGCTCTAATTACATCCTCTGATTCTACTAGAGAGAGAGGGGGTTTGAGAACCAATTATGTGTTTCGTTATGAGCCTTGGGGTTCTTTATATAGTGGGAGGGAGGAAAGACTTGCCAAAAGGGAGGGGGAGTCCTAGTTGAACTAGGAGGTAGTGGCCGCATTAGGCCTCCTAGCCCAACTCGGGCTAGGAGGTCGAGTCCTCCTCCACCTCATTTCTCCTTTCCTATTTCCTTTTTCCCATTTATTTTTCTCCTTTTCTCGCCAATTGTGTGTTTTGCTATGAGCCTTGGGGTGATTTATATAGTGCAAGGGAGGAGAGACTTCCCAAAAGGGAGGGGTCCTAGGTTAACTAGGAGGTGGTGGCCGCACTAGGCCTCCTAGCCCAACTCAGATTGGGAGGTCGAGTCCTCCTCCACCTCCTTTCTCCTTTCCTATTTCCTTTTTCTCTCCAGTAAAATCCATAAAAATATCGGGACAATGAGTACCAACTTGTGAACCTAGTGGGACCCACCTGACATCCCCCTAAAATAGGGTTCGGTCATGAGGGGAAATCTGCCCCCTTCCGACACTTCTTCCCTATATGGATAGTCCCCTAAACTCCTCCAGAACTACTTGAACCATATATATAAAAGCAATATTATCTAATGATGTTACAAACACATTTATAACACCCTGGAACATCTCATGTCCTCGTTACCTCTCATATAAATTCTGCCTAACTCTGGCATAATTTCTCTCTTATAGTAACTTCCCTGAAACCACTTCGGTTGACACCAGACTTGTTTATGTGATACAGTAACAACATAGAACATCCATAAAATCAGTAACAACATATAATTTCTCTCAATAAAAGGCTGGAACGGCTTAAGAATGTGACCCGTAAAGGCTCCATAACACACATACATGTTCGGGAACTTACCGAACAATAACCAACAGAGGGGCAGTGGACGTCCATGACGGCTCGTGTGTGTTCCCTAAGAACGAGGGAACCTTATAAGTTACTCATTGCACTTATTCCCTTAACTTCAAGATACCGACAATATCATGAGGTGAGACTATGTGATCTGGTCTGATCAAACTCTTTGATCATAACACATAAAACTCGTTTACCGATATCGTTCTCTTTTCTCATCCATATCCCCGATGACCTTGTGATAAATCACACTATGTGTGGCCAAACCATATATCATCGATGATACTGAGAGGACCCATATAATGTATCTATCTATCGTCTAGAGGAGTTAAGTACTAGTCTTGAACGATCTTAGTTCCATTGCAGTTTCTAGGTCATACCCAGATATCACCGTTATAATCCCCAGTTGCAACAAGACATTTAATGATTTCCGAAGTATAACTTTCGATCGTGCGGTCACTAGATATTCTCATAGTATAGGAATTATAGTCAATGTTAACTTCGTATGTATTTGCTAAAATACATTATGATTGTTTAGTCTCTTTTAGCAACAACATACACTTGGGTCGTTTTAATAGTATTGTTACCCTAACAATAAACTCTTATGTTTTGCTATACTTTCATCCAAGTCTATGATCAGGAAAATTTGATCATCGGACAAACCATCAGCTAATCTTAGGGACAAGATTAGGAACTCTTGTTTGTTTATGTATTCACACCCGCATAGAATTTTTCCTTTGAAAACTCACTTTTCAAGTGCTATAGCGGTTATAGCATGATGGCATAAAATTAACTCTAAACTTGGAGATAGAATAATAACCAGATATTATTGTCTCCGGGGCAATATCTCCAACAACTACATCATACCTTCCACTTGGATTCTAACCAACTTCACTAGACAACATCAGACATCGGGTCACATACCTCTACATACCCACGTCTCATCGGTACTCTACCTCTACCAGCTCCACGACCAGAACCACAACCACTACTTCTTCCTCTTCCATCATCTGCAAGAATGAATTTTTATCCATTAAAAATTGGATTTGTCATGATCTCCAGTACCACATTCTTCATACCAATGACCCATCGGTCCGCAATTCCATTAGAAATCCGGAAATTTCTCATATATTATCTGATATCAATCTCTCTTCCCTCCTAGTGATTGGAACAAATCGAGTTCGTTTTTTATTAATATCCAACTTGACTCGCATAAGAAAAAAAAGCTCCAACATATCATGTTGGCAATTTAATCTGGACTTCTGAGATTTCTCCCACGTTGCGGCACATGCCCTAGTTATCAAGAAGTTTGAGTACTCGCACCCAACAAGACACCTGAATTGGATCGTCAAAATATTAGCTTTAATAAATCTCCACCACACAGGTTTAGCAGGGTTCCATGCCGATCTCATCTCTACATAGAGGGCTGACGGGCCGAACCCTCGCGATGGCCAACCACTTTGCGTGAAGATTCAACTTATCGATCTCGTTCTCCCAGCCAAACTCATATTCCCCCCCTCTTCCTAGAGATCGAGCCTCCTCAGGAGATCGCCAACTTCCTCCATCTCAGGTTGTGCCTGACTCAACCTCCCCCTGTCGCGATCACCAGTCCAAACCTGCCGCGACGATACTTTCGTGTGTGAAGGCAGGGAAGGATTGATTCGTTGGAGGTAGAAACTCACTGCGGCAAGGAGCCACCGGAGGAAAACGGAACCCTAGTTTTTCCGCCGTTGGGAAGTACGTCCCATGAAGTTGACACCATAAAAACATGAAAAAGATTTTTTTTTTCTGTCTTCTTCTTTGTATCACACAATGTCCTCACTGGTTGTTGGGATGCAAGAGGCCACCGGCCCACGATACCTTTTGTGTTTTTGGAAAGCCCACCTAACTCGTCCGAGAACGATGGGCTTGAAAATCCACACACTTGGTTTACGAAAAATAAAACGCTTTTTAGCTTCCACAGTGCCAATATGTACAATGTACCACTGTGCCAACCCCTCAACGGATGAACCACAAACTGTAAGAAAGTGTTTTTCTCCATCGCTCCTTGGCGCTTATACACTCTAGTGAAAACGGAGTATATGTTTGTGCAACCTACATAATCAGATCGTTGACTAGCTCACGCACCAGCTCGTCGATCACCAAGCCGGCAACCAACACACCGATCTCCTCCCCGTCATGCGCCGACCACCGTTGGCCCCGGTCAATCTCCGCCACAAGGTCCTCCCGCCCGCACAACACCTCCTTGAGACCCCATCGAGCCCCCGTGCCCTGCATCCAGTCCTCGGCCAGTTTCACCGCAGCTTCACAGTTCTCCGTCGTGTTGAGCTCCCGTGTCTCGGCGAAGAAGTCGAGCAGGAGCCGCCGTTCGGAAGCGTCGACCGCCGAGAAGGTTCTCGTTAGCAGTAGCGCACTGAAATTTTCCTCCTCGTCGGGATATTGGCAAACGTCCACGCTCCGGCGTGGGTGACCCTCCAAGCGTGATGGTGCTTCCGCCACATCGGTGTCGGGGCTGGCGAGGCCGTCGCACTCCGAGGCGGCGAAGCGCTCGCCGAGATCCACGGCGGGTACCTCCCGGATGCTCCTGCACCGTCGGATTTTGTGTTTGAGCTGTATATTTCTCCCTGCACCCGGACGAAGGAAAAAAAGTGAGTACGCTGGAAACTCAACAGTTTCATCCTGAAAAAAGCTACTCCCTCCGATCCATATTAATAGATGCTGAAGTGGATGTATCTAGCAATAAAACATGTCTAAATACACTCACTTCAGCACATATTAATATGGATCGGAGGGAGTAGTAGTATTCTTCCGCAAGATTAATGAATAATTGCAGGTCAAACTACGGCCAGGTTGGAATTACTACTACTCCGTGGCCTTTATCCGACCGTCACTGGTCCAGTGGGGTCCTGCAAAGGATCGTTGATCGATCCGTGCATTTTGCCTTTTCCGGTACGTGGAATGGACACTTCCCACGTGAGCAGTAGAAGCACGCCTTTTTTGTGTTTAGGTAGCGTGACACGGCAGCAACGAACAGAAACTTACTCTGGTGGAGCTGCGCGAGGCTGTCGCCGAAGGGAGGCGAGGACGCGCTCCCGCCGTCGCTAGTTCCTCCATCCTCTACGACGTCGTCGTCCTCGTCGTCGTGGAACGGGAAGTCCATGACAGCCACCGGGCTGAGCTGCTCCTTGTCGTCCGATTCCGAGCCGGACCCGGTCCCGGCCTCCTTCATCGCCTGCAACAGTAATTGCACCCCGAGTTAATTACGTAGCTTTTCGAAAATGTACTGTATAAAAACACCGTCGGAATGAGGCGCTGCACGGGCAAGGTCGGCCGACCTCGCGACAGCCCAAAGGAGGACAGGCAGTCGATCAGGGACGGGTCACGGGAGCAGCGTGCGTGCCGGGATAAGACGCACGCCCCCGGCCCGCTAGATCTCTCTTGCGTGGCCCCGGCCCGGCGTCCGGCTTCTCCGGTGCATGGTTCTGTGCTGGCGCATGGTGATCTTGACTCTTTCCCAAGAGACAAACGCCAACGGAACAAAGTAATTAAACACGGCGAGCTAGCAGAACGCGCGGCGTCTCCCTCACCAACAATGATCATATTTGGAGTAGTTAATTTGTACACTGAACCTGTACAGGCACTGTGGACCTTTACCAGCACATGCGACGGTTGCATGCACACGGAGACAAGGCTCGGTACGGCTACGTGGTTGGTACACGCGCGCGCGTGCACCGAAATAATGCAAAGGCGAATAGGGCAAACCGGCACCGACCGCAGCGACAGCTTCGGGTCCAGGGGCTCACTCGACTCGAGCCGCACTAACTACGCGTCTCGGCCTACTAAATTTATTTTCCTTCGGCAACCGCTACGTCTCGGTGACCACAACTAGCTACCCCCACGAAGGCCCGAACTGTAGTACGTCTGGCATGCAGCGGTAGTGAACATGAATAAACAGGCCCAGCAGGGAGCTCAAGGCAGAAATCTGTAGCAATAGTCGACGCTGTAGCACCGTTTCAGTTTTCACCAACCTACCAGCAGCAGTACCTTTTTACTATCTCTTTTCTGAACAAACTTACAGTACATGGGACGACCGAACCACTGACGACGATCTATTGACTTGAGAAATGGGCACCGGCACCGGTGCACACCCGTACGGTCTGCTAACCATAACTCCTAGACACAAAGCTCGTCTCACGAAGAAGCAGTGCGTTCAATTTTACTAGCATAGATCTTCTCATCA
Source organism: Alopecurus myosuroides (assembly GCA_028641055.1). Classification (NCBI taxonomy): domain Eukaryota; kingdom Viridiplantae; phylum Streptophyta; class Magnoliopsida; order Poales; family Poaceae; genus Alopecurus; species Alopecurus myosuroides. Next base: position 192,145,439 of record CM054061.1, read on the forward strand.
AATGTACGTCCTTTTACAGAAATTGATTTGTTTACTCGTGCGGAGGGTTAGTCGTGCGGAGGGTTAGTGTACAGTCCTCACAGCTGGAGATGCTACTCCCTCCGGCTAAAATAGAGGCTGCGTATAATTTTCTATGAAAGTCAAAATTTGTAAATTTTCACCATCTATATTGATGAAAGCATCAACATCTGCGATACCAAACCAAAATTACTAAAATGTACTACACATGAAATATAATTTTGTATATACTTGGTCAAACTTCGAGCAAAAATTATACTCCTGCAATAAATTTTGCAGTATACAGGAGGGAGTACCACTGGAAACGTCACGCACGAATTAAGTGTACGACAAATATACTGTGCGTAGAACTACGCGCTGTAGTAGCTTCCATGCATATGCATCGGATGCTCGTATACTGTACATGCATGCACGCGAGTGTCTGAAGCGGATACGGCCAACGTGCTTTGGTGTGCGCAATGAATACGTGGGGTTCATTGTCTCATGGCAATCCAGAGCTTACGCGAATAAGGCTGGTCACAATGGAGAGTAACTAAGAGTGGTAACATCGTGATGTTACTAGTCTAAGTTACTACCTCCACAGTGGGCAGTAACATATTTGTGGTGTCATGCATGACTTCATTTATTAGGGCTATAGACACATTTTTCCTTGGTATGTGTGATGTTACTAGTAACATAGCTAGTTACCACAAACACTTCTCTCTTCATTAAATATGTGCCACATAAGCAAAATTGCCTTGAAATGTGTGATGTTACTACCTTAGTTACTCCCATTGTGGCCAGCCTAATGCAAACGAACCAACCAAATTAAGCCGGCCGGTGCGCCGGCCGGCAACCGAATTAACGCCCAATTGTTCGACCATCATTCAGAGCACTAGTTGGTGAGCCAAATTATGCAAGAAAACGGGACACCAATCGGTTACCTCGTGCTCTTGTCCGTCGTCGGTGGTGGTGGTCACGCCGGCGGCGTGTAGGCTCTCCGCCGAGCAAGCTGATGAGCAGCCGGACTCTGATTTCGTCTCGGCCGACGACGACGACGACTCCGACTCTGACGTCGTCTCCGAGTCAGAGCTGCAGCCGATGCTCGCGGCGGGAACCGGGGCCGCGACCGCCTCCTCGTCGCGGCGCATCCAGCTGAAGCTGCCCCTGAGCCGGCGCGAGAGGCTCCTGATCGACAGCATGCTGGAGCGCCGCAGGGAGCGCGACCGCCCGAAGACGCTGTGCACCTCGGCCGCCTCGTGCCGCGCCGCGGGCAGCGGCACGGCGACGCAGAGGTGGCGCGGGTAGCAGCGGAAGCCGGCGGCGCTGCACGAGTCGCAGTCCAGCTCCAGGAGGTCCTTCAGCCTCAGCGGCTTGGCCGCCATCATCGCCATTGCTGCGTCGATCCCTCCTCGGAGATCTCACTTGCGCGGAGTAGACCGAAATGCGAACACACTGGTTTGGTCGACTCACTCTCCCGCTGAGCTATCTGGCCGGCCGGCGAGCGACTCTGTGTGTGCCGCGTACCTAGTGTGCTTAGCGACTGTTAAGTACTGCTGCACTGATTCGTGCGGTACTTAACTATGTGCGCGCGCGGCTTGCGTGGTAGCTTCGGGCGCTCGTGCAATCTGCATATAGAAAAATGCGCGAGTTGAAGCTTGTTTTGATGCGATGCGAGAGCAGGTGCAGGTGGAGGTGGGAGAGCGCGGCGGAAGGGTTGCATCCCGCCGCGCGTGGGCGCCGGTTAAATACTACACGCACGGCTCGGGGTAAACGTCCGAGCGTTGGTTACTGGACTGACACACGCACACCCACCAGGGACGGCTACTAGCCTAGTACTAGTAGGAATTATTTCTTGGTCCATGCTTTGGCTAAATGGGCGTGCGTTGGTACGTGAACCTCTGCACAATCTACACGACCGATCAATATCCAGTTCGATTATTGGGGTGGCTGTGTCTTGTGCTTGAAGGCACTATCTATGATGGATTTGGTAGTTATAACGTATATACATGTACTGTAGCGACCAAGCGCAGCTCGTGAATTAGGCAACAGATTTGCCTCATCTTATTAAATAAGGAGAAAAGTATCACAAGGTTTCACAACTAGTACAAGACAACAAAGCAACAACGGAACTTTTTTCTGATAAAGGACATTTATTATTATTTAAAAGAGTTTAAGTATTACATCGCATAACAGGATGCACACACCCGCAGAATAAAAGAAAAAAGAAATACAAAAAATCTATAGCAACGGACTGAGTATAATCATACATACGTAACAATATATTGCCTATAAAGGAGTAATCCGTAGATCAAACGGCCATCCATGTGCGATAAAAATATCGCTCGTGACCTTTTCCAATCATGTACAAGACTCTGTAAAAATGGCTTGATACTCCGCCCGTTGTAATGTGCACCACGAATGGATAATATATGTGCATCGGAACAGAATCTGCAAACGAGAGAAATTTTTATCATTAATTTTTTTTATCATTCCTACATAGCCATAGCGACCATATAATGGCTAGAGCTTCTACCCTAAAAATAGTTTTAACCCGTTTATCAATCTCATTTAACCAGTTGCCAAAAATATTAGCAACGGATGTTGGTGGATAAAGGTTCGAAGCCATTTGGATAGCTGACCAGATAGAATGCGCAAATTTGCACTCGAACAATAAGTGTTTAATTGTCCCATCTAGAGGACAAGATACACACTTTATACTCACATACCAATTACGCTTGACGTCAATATGATGCCCTTTCTAAGAGCATCTCCGCTCGCGCCCACTATTTTCGTGTCAGACACCCCCAATTGGACCCCCTTCGGGGGGTGCGGACCTGTGTCCGATTATTTGATGGACCGGTTCTGTAGCGGCGTCCTCCAATTCGGACCAGCTATTTAGTGGGTGTAGACACAAACACGTTATGCGCGTAGACACAAAGTTTCATTTCAACGATTACATTTGAATTTAAACTACGTCGTCAAATGTAAAACTAGCATGAAAGTATCCTAGACGTCCTCGTCGTCGTCCTTCTCCTTATCGTCATCGACCGCCATGTTGGAGGGGCTAGCCTCGTCGTCGTTCTCGGCATAGAATGACGGAGAGCTTGGCGATGGGTTCGCCACCAGACCGAGCCAGCGCCTCTCCGTCCTGCACTGTAGCCGCATCCGGTGCAACTGCGCCTGCTCTGAGCGCTGGCGCACGCGTGGCTCATTCCGCCGTCGCTCGTCGTCGTACAACGCCTTAGTTTCGCGGTACCGACGGAAGGCGTCCTCGACGCGGGCGCGGTGCGCGTTGTCCACGTCGCTCCGGGCAGCCTGCATCGCCTCTCGGGTTGCCCGCGCGGCGTTCAACTCCTCGTGGGTCGCACGCTGGGCGTCCATGAACGAGGAAGACTCGCCCTCCAACCGCACGACGAGGGCATGTGCTCATCGGACGCCGCGTTGGCGTTGAGCTGCTCGTACACCTGGCACTCGGCGTCTACGAGGGCGCGAACATACTCCTCCCTACAGGCGGTCTCCAGGCATGCCTGAATAGCGGCAGCCTCGGCCCCTGCCTCTGCCTCCTCCAAGCCAGCGCGGACCCGACGGAACGCCTCCTCGTTGCGCCATGTGGCGAACGAGTTGTAGGCCACGACCTGGTCGGGCCAGAGCGGAGGGGGCTGCTGCTCGGGCTCGGCCTCCTCCGGCTGCTCGGGCTCGGCCTCCTCCACCGGCTTGGGCTCGGGCTGCTGCAATTGCGCTGCCTCCTCCTCCTGCGGCGGCAGCTCCGGCTCCTCCTGCCAATGGAACTCGTCGTCATTGTCGACATCGCTGCCGCCGTTCTGTGGCAGCGGGTTCATGCCACGGCACGCCGCCTGTTGGGTGAGCGTCATCCAGCTGGTATGGAGCCGACGCGTCATGGTCTCGGGTGGAGTGGAGATTGCCGTAGAGAAGCGAGTGGAAATGGCGAGTGCGGCGGCGATGGTGAGTGCGGAGTTGGCGAGTGACAAGTGCGGCGAAGGCTCAGCGCCTTTTATAGCCGGCTCTATGGGCGGGAAACGATGGCGCGGGAATGTTCGGCGCCCCCAGGCAGGCCCCCAAGTTTGGCGGGTGGGCTGAGGGGGGGCCCGGACACAAATATGGCGGGGGACACCTTTGGGGGGTGCCGATGCGGCGCCTTTTTTGGTCCGCACTCCCAGTGGAACTTTGGGGGCCGTTTGGAGGGTGCCGGTGGAGATGCTCTAAGGTACCAAGCAAAGATTTTCATCTTCAACGGTACCTTAATACGCCATATCTTTTTATTATTATCGACTGGACCATCTAAATGAACCATTGCCCTATGCATAGAGTCGACCGAAACCTTTCTGTTTCCAGTTAGACTCCAATGAAACTCGTCGGTGCCATGTGAGCAACATGGGAACTAGTCTCCTGGTACAATGGCAATCAAATGATCCACTCCGGCTAAAACCCAATTTCTAGCCTTGATCTTGATCTTTGTCATGATGATGGGCTCGTACATTTCGTGTCGGAACACTCAAGCGTTGCCCCGGTTCAAATTCTCCAAGAAGTGAGTATGATTCTGGTCTGGGTGTGGCCAGAGACTCTGGTGTATGATGGGCTACAGACTCTGGTCTGTCTATTTCGAAAAGCCAATGAAATTCTCAAACCGATAGGAAAATTGGACAAATTCTGCAAAAGTGTTCAAACAGAAAGGTAGTAAAGAGTTCTAGGAAACAAATCCATGGAGTCATTCTACTCAAAACTCAAGAAATCGGGAGATCGGTCAACTTCCTCTTTGGCTATTTTTGGGATTTTTTAAATTGGTGTGGGAGAGAATTTTTTTGGGTGGAAAATGGTGGATTTATGGTCAAATTTGTGGCAACCTAAACCACTAAAACCGTATGATGTGGTTTCGTACCCGTGGGATAGCCGATTTTCACGAACCGACCCACAAATACGAAGAACACGAGGATGAACACGAGAGAGGACGAAAGCAAACGATAATGAACACAAGAAGAAAAGGGGATAACTAGCAAATTCTACCTGATGCGATTACCCGACAACAAACCCCTAACATAGCCTCCAGATCCCACGTGTCAAGTCAAAATGTCAAACTCACTCTTGATGAAGCTGCTTTCCTTTCACAACGGTCCATCGAGCGAATAGAACCTCCAAAGTAGAAAGATTGGAGAAGCCCTATTAGAATCTCACGGAGAAAGAGTGGCAACTACTGAAGGCGTTTTGATACGATCTATAGTACTCATTAATTTAGCAGTTCCTAGATTGGAGGGATAGAAGAAGAATAGCTCACTAATCAATCTCAAACCTATGTTAACCCTAATTCTGGGCGAGGGGGTGTCTATTTATAGTGCACGGGTCGAGTGAGGATACATGGCCACTCGGGCCGAAACTGTGTGCAGGCACTCCACTTACTCCGGAGAATCCGATCTGGTTGAACATGAGCCTCTGGTATTGGATGAAGCGGAGACTCCGGTAAGATTGTGGCGGAGATCCCGGGCTTGTAGTGGGAGGCCGGAGACTTCATAGTTTCTGGGCATACGCCGAACACACTCTGGACCCCACATGAGTGGCATATGCTAGTTTGCAGCGAGGGGACATGCCGGAAACTTCGGGGTGCGTCACGCTGGAGACTCCGGCCTCTTCAGCATTAGCTTGAACATCTCCCGTTCATCATCTCGATCATCATCGGCAACACCTTAGGCATCCTCGAGGACATCATGGGGATCACACCTAATAAGCACATAAAGCATATCCACTTGAGATAGATGTCGAATTCATATATGAATAGGAGCGAATTCAACTTATCAAGTACTACCTCAGTTCGTCAAAACAAGGCGCATAAATTTTTCCCTCAGTTGTGTGCTTCATTTTGATGTAGAGACTGGGTAGACCTCTATTTCTAAAAAAAATGCCTGGTTGAACTGGTTGTTTTAAACCGCACCCGAATCGACCAAATAATGTCCGAAGATTGGGCGAGTTGGGCTAGAAGAGCCGCCGATCTCTCTAGGTTCTACGTGCAGACTAAACAACGCTAGGCACTCTTGTCTTGTCTGCAAGTCTGCCAAAGCTCGTAGGCGTGTCTGCCTACTCGTTGATGGCCTGTGTTTCCGGCGATTAATTAAACTAACCGAGAACCAACGATGTTTCGGCGCTGCTTCCACGGCCATTCCGGATCCGCCGCGAATGGAATCGCAGACCAGACTCTGACACTCGTGTAACCATCTGTACGGGTCAAGTGTAGTTGACCTGTACGCGTGGAGGGAATATATCCCAGCTCCACTATTTTGATACGTGTATCGAGATCCGCGCACCAGCTGTGCCTGCCCCGTGATGCTTTTTCGCCTGCTCGACGCTGCAAGCCTGCAACGGGGGGACATTGCTCGACGCCTGTCCCCTCCGTGGTTTCGTCCGACTAGCCAACGTTGTCAGTTGTCACATTGATCATTCGCGTTGCTAAACTGCTACACTCTGTTCCTGTATGCCAGCCGTTTAAATTTCGGGAGCCCCTGTGCTGTGTGCGTGCCAGCGATCAAAGAACAGCTTCTTTGCGGGACTTACCGCCTTCTTATCCTTTCATTTCGCGCCAAGCACGTTGGCGTTTTTTTACAGCACAGACAAGGCGCTCGCAGGACCCGAAATTTTATCGTCGCTTGGGATTTTTTTTTTCTTTTCGAATTGCTTGGGAAAGTAATTAACCATCTGTAGTCCTGTACAATCGCAGACAGAGAAATCATAGTACAGCGAGATCAACATTGTGCCTTACTACAGCTGTAAATCACATGTAGTATACGGCTTTGACACTAAGCTGAGTCTATCGAGTTTCCATGCAGCTTCGTTCGTGGCGTTTTGGGCATGGCGACGACGCCCCTTGGATTGATGACATGTACAGCTGTAACTGTAAGTCGCCGCGTTGGTAATAGAATCTTCAACAGGTGTCGCCGGTTTAATCTACTCGTACTATTTCATGACGCTCTTGTTTACATTATTTTTGTACCGTTACCCACGATTTTGCGGTGATTACAGTAGTACATTAATTTGCAGCAAAGATGCTTCTTGGTTCGGGCGTTGGGCCTATGCAGCGTCTTCAAATCTTGTCCTGAAAATAGCAGAGTATTTTATTCTGTCCTCGTATATAAGGCCACTTCGTATGTTTAGGTCGAACTCTAGTCATTTGGATTTACTAGCTATATGTGAATTATATGCCCACAAAAATTATATCATTGGATTCATAGTTTCCGATGATATACTTTGGTGGCATGTAACTCATATTTTTGTTGATTAAATTATTATTTAAATTTAGACAGGAAATACGAGATGTCATTGTATACAATGAGTAGAAGGAAACCTGTTTTCGCTGCCACGGCAGGGGAGACGCGCTCGCGCTAACTCAGCAGGGCTCTGGCTCGCTGCCCGCATAATCGGTGCCGATATGGCCTCTGCTGGGTGCTCGCCGAGGAGGGGTGGGGACCTGTCGATGTCTACCGCGTCGTGCCCGAGCGTAATTGGGGCATATGGCGGCTGCTCATCGCCACCTTGTAGGCTTTTAGCGGCTCGATTGTTGTTTCGTCGCTGCCACGTATGCCTCTATGCGAAGGTCAGGTGGGACCTTGGGTGGGGGTGCATCGCCTCTGACCCATGTTGAACGGGGCATCGCACCGCGTTGATCGTCGGCCTTCTTAGCCAGGCGGGTTTGGGACTGAACGAACGTCATCGACTATGGCAAAGCCAATGAGGGAGGACATCATCGCCTACGGGGAGGGGGGGGATTTCGAACGCGTCCTTGATCAGTGTTCGGTCCGACGATCGCCTGCGGGCTCAACGTAATGCTGATGTGCTAATGATGGAGCGGGTGATGTATATCACCCATTTTTAAAACGATATGACACCACAAGGTATAACTTCAAATTCGAAGTTATCCTTTTTTATTAATTCCATGTAGTGAAGTTATTGTTAGAGCGGATTGTTTAGGCGTCTGGGAGTCTCTTGGGCTAAAAAAAACATCAATCTCATTAGCTACAGAAATTCAGGAATCTCAGTCGCTAGATTTTTTACAGGACTCTATTTGTGAAAAGGAGGAAGAAAATTTGAATAGCCTCCTGATTCAAAAGAAATCCAATCTTTGCAAGGATTTTGATAATGAGGATAAAGCCTTGGAGGATCACGAAGATCGCATTGCTCGTGATATAACTGCCACACGTGTCCTGAAATATTTTGAGTTTCCTAATTTGAATGTTCGCCTTAGTGCTAGAATACGTGAGATTAATAAATAAAATGAAAAGCATGATATGGACGGTGCTGGTTTTGTGGACACCGCAAAACATTTTATAGTTCAACTGTGGAGCAAAAATTGTTTCTGTTGCCTTGTTGGTGTTGAATTCCCGGAGTAAGTTTCCCAGATGGGAATGTCATATCCGTAAGGAAGAACGTGGGGTCAAACATGGGGGAGCGCTTAAAATGAGGATAAGGTGGTTTACCTAGATTCAGGTTAGCCGGATGGCTCATTACTTCGTGCAAGATCAACTATGCCGACGGATTGCCGAACACGGATTACAAGTACCTAAGCTAGATCGAGTCTGCCCTAACTCTGTGTTTGGATGTAGGAAAAACTGCTTGGAATTGAATTGGACTGGGAATTCCAAATACAAGATGGAAAGGAAATAGGCTACAATTCCAATTCTGTTGTTTGGTTGTGCGTCGTATTTAAGGTTGGAATCAAAGGGTAGCACCCAATTTTAATTCCTGTTTGGATGTACAAAACTATGGAATTTGATCTTTTTGAGTTTGGACAATATAAACTTGTCTAGATGTATGAAAATAGTATGTTTATGTTTGAATATTTGTATATTATTATTTTTCACATATAATAACATTAAAATATCTCGAATAAGATTAGAAAAACAACACAACACGCAATAATCTCTACTGGCAATTTCATAGGGCAGACGAAACTCTGCCAAGCACCAAAAGTTACGTCCAGCGCCATTACAGGAAAACGTTTTAGTCCACGCTCATTTCAGAAAACAACAAGAATACACGTCCGCTTCAGGATCAGTTAAAACCATTGCTGAAAATAAGGCAAACTTCCTGGGAAGCAACTCGATCTTCCCCAGCGCCGTTCAGCGTTGACGTCCATAGGCACACTTCTGAGAGACGCGGACGCCTAGCGCAGCGCCATCGCAGCATCTGCGCCGACGAGCGCACTCTGCTGTGAAACGCCGACACACAACGCGGCTACGCCATCGCGGAATAACGAGCTTACTGTGCCATCGCGGCTGACAAGACCCGCGCCGACGAGCGCACCCTGTCGTTGTCATGAGACTCCGACGGCCACCGTAGCTGCGGCATCGCGGCTGACAACTTCAGCGCCAACGAACTCCTCGCAACGCAAATGCAGTCTCAATTGCTAGGTGGAAGAAGGATCCGGGAGGGCCAGAATAGTGGTTGTCGTTCCCCTCCGGCCGTCCTTCCCGCTGCCTCCGCCGCTCCCCATCCATGTCAATCTAGGGTTGGGCGAGGCTGTGTAGGGGAGGACCGCTGTCGACGACGGGAACCTTCGAGGCCAGGGAATGAGACGGGGAGATTGAGGCGGAGGTCGTGGATAGGGAGAGCGCGGGGGAACTAACCGGAATCAGTGCCGCCACCGTCTTGCTCCAGCCTCCAGGTCGGGAGGGAGGTCCAGGTCGCGCGGGGCGAGTGCTCTTTTCCTTCGAGCCAAGGGTACGCGCGGGGCTCGCTTCTTTTCCGAGCGTTTCCGAGGCTCCCAGCTCGGAATCGTTTCGAGCAAAAGGGTATGCGACACAGCGGGGCTCGGAATTCACAGATGGTTTCCAAGGCCCAATTCCAAGGCCATCCAAACATGTGAATTCGGGCTAGCAATTCCATATAAGTGATTCCAAGCAAAATTTCCAACATCCAAACAGGGGGTAAGGTTTCTTTTGTTCAGTTTTATATAAACAGTCGGATCGAGTCTTACTTTAGATATCAACCGTTCACATAACTAAACCTACAATTTATGGTCATCCGAGTTCTTAGACACAGATGGGCTTGTGGCCGTCGTCCTGGATATAGTCATGATGCGCTTCATTCCACTTGGGCCGTCAATACAGCCTTTGGCTTTAGGCCTGCCTTTCTGGTCCGTCCTTTTGAATGTCAGGAGATACCCCATTCTGGATATCCCCGACAGTAGTTCCCGGAAAGGTTAAGGAGATTTTCCGCCATTGGTTTCCATCAAAGTTGGATGGCGGACTTCTGTTCCTGAAGCTTCCCCAATCAATCATGTCTGTCGATAATTTGATCCGTCGTTCGGAATAAAGGTCGATCGTTTCCGTCAAAACTTTCCCTGCAAGCGTTCTGCCCCAGATGGAATGATTTGACGGCTAAAGTGTCTCCGTGTGATCTGCACGTCTCACCAGAGCATTAACTTTCTGACCGCAACGACACGACATAATCATCACGTGGAATTCGGCGTTGGACCCGAGGAGACCCGCGGCGTGGTAACGGCACACGGATGACACACAGTCAATCCGCGCCGTGTGGCGCGCATCCAGCAGTGCATTTGATATGCGGGCACTCATGAGACACAATGGGGCTGTTTGCAGGGGAACCTTGTGTTTTGTTCCAACTTCTTCTGAGTTTTCGGAACATAGTTACATAAAAATTTAATACATTATTACACATCACCAACATCCCCCTCTAGAGTTTGGGTTTTTTCTACGCCATAACCAAGGAGCATCTTCCTTAATTAGCAGGAGACTTGAGCCATCCTTCACCGCGCAGGGCGGAACTTCATAAACTTCTCATAATATTCTGACATGTCTGTCTTGTCCTCCACTCCCATGATGTTTCTTTTCCCTGAAAAAAAACTATATGACGCTTTGCCTCATCGTATGATGTATTCTTTTGCTTATTTTTCTTTTTCTTTTTCTTGGTTTGGTAGACATGTCCTTCGCATAGAAAACCTAAGCCACATCATTGGGTAAAACGAATGGTTCGTCTAAATACGCAAGATTGTTGAGGTCCACTGATGTGGGGGTACCCATGAGACCCTCCCGTAGGATGGTACCCGGTGCGGCCCATTAAGGGGTACATTGGGAGACTCCTCAAGTATATACACGAAGACCCATGAAGAATCAAGCCGCAACAGAAGGAAAGGCTTCATCGGCAAGAATAGGAAGGTTCTGCAACCGACTCAAAGTCGAAGTCCGCCTCATGTACGACCCCTGAGTCCCCTGCTACCGATATAAAGCACGGGAGGGGTCACAACCCGGACAGACAACCCTAGATTCAGAGCTAGCCAAGATTCAATCTATGGAGAGCACCCCCTGCAATTGATACTTTTCATCTCATCAGAATAAATCCGGCGAGCAGTAAACCATCAAGTCGAGTAGTCCACCAGCGCCATCTTCTTTCACAAAACCCCGGGTCCCTAACTATTGGGATTGTTGAGTTCACCCCCTCGACATTGTCGTCGTCTATGGAAATTTGTGCGCTGGATCCGCGGCTCCTTTGACTCCATCATCAACGGACCATAACTTGGCAATATGGGAAGACTCGATCCGCTTTGGGTCGATGGACATCACCAAGAACTCGCCGGCATTATGTCCGGCGTTCGACTGCCTCAACACGGGTATTGATCTGAAGATCGGTAACATGAACTTTCGCGCGGGACGCACGGGAGTGATGTGCCTAGAAGCTTCCGTACAACTCCAGCCGGAAGAAGAGATCGTACCGGAATTCTCGCTGCTCTCGCTCGAAGCAAGCCCCGAGTACGTCTACCCGGACAACCCCTACGTACACTTCGTCGCGATGGCAAGACGCATCGAGCATTCGTCCTTGGAAAGAGATGGAGAAGATAAGATGACTGACCCACCCAAAACGACTCGCGCAACCGACACAGAAACGACCGGGGAAGAAGAGGATGGATCAGATGAAACAGACGACCCAACAAAGTATGTGTGAAATGAAACAATGGAACTGGCCACCTCTCTAGTTGAGCAGGGTCTCCCTTCCCAGTGGATGCTACCGCGGAAGAACGGACGACCTATAAGTGGAAGCTAGCACAACATAGGAAGAAGTTAATTAAGCAAAATGTACAAAGAGTTGGATGACACAGGTCTCCCGAAGACGCACTAGACGGAAGCTTCAGTTAGCGGGCTGCGGAAACAACCCGCTCCCAAGCGATGATCACGATTTACCAACATGTCGACCGGATACATGAAGGAAACCCAGAAGGTGCTGGATCTTGATCAGGACCCGAAGGAACCTCATCCAACGGAGAAACTAACAACCAGAACGCCTCAGAAAAGGCTTCTACAGGTCCAAACGTACCTAATGTCCATCAAACAAACACCGGGTGATTCACGATAAGAGGTACACGAGGAGATGCAACGAGGTCTTAGTATGGCAAGTGCGGAGCTAGGGCAGAAACCCACCCCGCAGGCGCCAGTACCCGTAGAGCCACTGAAAGAGAAAACCAAACCAGCTCCGGTGGCACGCCAGGAGAAAGACCCGGAAGATCTACGAAACCGGCTCACACAGAGTAAAGTGGACAAGCCACGAAGGGAAAGATCGGAGGAACTACCACCATCAAGAACAACCAGACCCAAGAAGGGAAGCCAAGATATGATTCGACTGACTTGGACGACGAGGAGCTCTATGGACCTCCTTGCTTCACCCGAGAAATTCGCCAGGTCAGGAAGCCGAGACGATTCGAACTAACAGACGAAACTCCCAAATAGGATGGCGACTAGGAACCCGAGGCATGGCTAGACAACTACCCGACAGCCGTTAGGTTCTAAAAAGGGAGCAAGGTGACATCAATGCAGTATATACAACTGCAACTGGTAGGAGGAGCAAGAAGCTGGCTGAAAAGTCGACCCAATAACAAATATAGCTGCCGGGAAGAATTCGAGTACGATTTCAACTTCAGGTTCACCTGCAAACGACCAGTAACAGCCGGGCAGTTAAAGGCTTGCAAGCAAAGATCGGATGAGAATATTCGCGGGTACATACAGAGATGGACCACATTGAAAAACAGCGCAAAAGAAATCTCTGATGAAACGACGATCGACAGGTTTAAAGAAGGACTCCGCTGAATAGACCTAAAGGGTACATCGACTGGATTCGAGTAAAAACCGTGAGTAAACTCATAGAAGTAGCGAACAGTTGGACAGAAGGCGAAGAGTCAGCACGCAATCGCACTTGAAAATTTGTGGGGTGACTCCTAGTCGCACTCGCATTCGAATACTCGGGGGGGGGGGGGGCTGCATAGCAAACAATTTATACAGAAATCTTGCTCGAAATACTAGGGAGCTATGCAGCAAACAGTTTATACAAAAATCTTAGGGCGACTCCCAGCCGCTGTCGCACTCGAAATACTCGAGGGCCGCGTAGAAAAAAGTTGTCACGAAATTTGTGGGGCGACTCCCAGCCGCAGTCGCACTCGAAATAGGGGCTGCGCAGCAACAAGTTTAGACAGAAAATCTTCCAGCAACTCCTAGCCGCAGTCGCACCGACATTACTCGGAGGCTGTGCAACAAACAATTTAGACAACAATCCCAGGATGACTCCTCGTTGTAATCCAACCCACAATACTCGAAATGGAACCCGATAGAAATCGGAGATTTTGTGACATCCAGTACAAACAACAGTAATATTTAAGGATGTAAACAGAAAATTTACACATGAAGATATGTACACTCATTCAGCAAATTTGAGTACTCACATGCATCACAGATAGTCACAAGCTCATATATAGTTACAAGAAAAGGTACCTAATATCTAAAACTGTGGGGTTCATCCACCCTCCGGTTGAATATCAGTTTCCTCTTCAGCCAAACGCTTGAGTGCAACAGCCGTAGGAGTAGCTGCCTCATAGCGAGCAGTCATGTTCACACGCTGACGGCCACGAGAAGCATGAGGACCCCTGCCAATCTTCAGCAAATTCATCTGTGGATAATGGGTCTTGGCAACAGGTAAGGCAACTTTGGCTCCACCAACTTACTGACGACGAACGAATGCCTTAGCATGGTCAAAACTTCTAAACTTTCGCATCAGATTGAATAGCCCTTCGGGTAGCCTGTTGAGTGAAAAAAGAGCCCCATAAATATTGCAGAATGCTGCATGGCAAGAGCCTATTACTCCACCAACTTGCTGGGCTCGAGTCCTCAAAGTCAGGAGTACTCAAGATTTTTGAAGATTGACCCAGAAAGATGATAAACTGAAAGCAGAAAGCTTCGGTCGCTCCTCTTCAATATAACGACTCTCTTCGGTAGCATTTTCTTGAACACCTAAAAAAAGATTGGTTACCCGATCAAACACAAGTCGCAACAGTACTCGATGTAAGTTCAAAGAGATACATGGAAAACTTACAGGCCAGGTCATTTGTTATCGCAACCAGTTCGGCCAAAAGAAAATATTCACGGCCTACAGCAACCTGCTCCTTCTCCTTCAAAGAATTAACTTGAGCCCTCAAGATATGGAGTTCCTCTTGATTTCTCAACATTTTAGCACTCAGTATTTGTATTAAGCTGGTTGTAGATGAAGTTGAAGGAATTGAGGTGCATGGATCAGCAGAACTAGAAGAACCAGGTGCCTAAAAGGAAAAAAGTTGGATATTATCAACACCTGGTTCTCACATCGCTCGAGTGCTCGGCAACATCTATCCTGCCTCACACTCGGGGGCTACTCCCATCGGGAGAGAAAACTAAACAGGAGGATACGTTATGCAAATCTACAAGGAAAAATAACTCCCGACTCAAAGAGAGATAGCCAGAGATAGTTTTTGTTCATTAGCAGAAGAATAAAGTTCATTACAAGGAAAGAGCGAATTGCACTCAAGCGTCGTTGTCACTAAACTACTCAACAGAAAGGAAATCTAACTCTCTTCGGCTTCCCCTTAAGTGTCTCGAGCAGCTTCGGAAGCTTTAGCTCGAGCTTCGAGCATCTTGAGGAGACCCTCGGCTAACCTAACAGACTCCAGGACAAAGGTATTGAGGTCTACCTCTTACTCGTCCGAGTCCACTGGAGATCCACCGAGTGCAGCTTCAAAGTCGCCTCAACGTCGTGGGCTTGACTCAGGGTCAACACTACTTCAGCCCCAGAAAGTATTTGTTCTCGGCTGGAATCAGCTAAGACGTTCGTTCGTGTCATGAAACACTCCCATCAAAGCATCCAGGCTCGAGGGAACATTTTCCTTAGGGAACAGGCACTCGTGGAAAGACACGAGCACCTCCCAGAGCTTCTGCAAATAACCCTTGGCCTTGTTCACCTGCTCTTTAGAAGAAGTAACAACATCAAGGAGTGGGCCCTCACGCAGTCGACGTGACAAGGAAGGAGGACTGCCCAGAGTAGCTGTAATAACACACAAAAAATCATCAGCAGCAGTACATGAAATACTGAGAGAAGAATACGAGAAAACAGAAGGGATGTGAATACCTGTTAGACTATCTGTCAGAATGTCGAGTCGAGGGATAACGTTCTCTTCTAGATCAGAAAATTGCTTGAGAGCTTCCTTCTCCTTCTCCGCGGAATTTCCAGCTTTCCAAATGGCAGCTTCAGTCCTTTTCCTGGCAGTCGTAGCCTGCAAATGGAGATCCGCATCCCGCGCCTCGAGTTCTTTCACTCGAGCGCGCAAAATCCTTTTCAGCAGTAGTGGAGATCAGAAGCTTTGCGACAAGGAAGCCGATCAGAAAATATAGAGTGGAAACGGTTGAAACAACAAAAGTCCACTAGGACAAGAAGCTACCTTTGGCCTTGCTAAGGTTAGCTAAGGCGCTTCCCCTTTGCCTCCCAATGCCAAGGAAGTGAGTGCCCAAATCTTTCATGCTTTCCAAAAAGGGCTGAGAAGAAATGATATCAGAGTGAGAAATCAGGATACAGGTTTGAGTCTGCGCTCGCCTCCAAGCAGCCAAACGCAGACTCGGGGGGCTACTCCCATCGGGAGCGTAATGACCCACAAGTATAGGGGGTGTATCGTAGTACTTTTGATAAATAATAATGTCAATCCCAACGAGGAGCAGAAGGTGCTGATAAACAGTTTGGATAAAGGATTCACTGTAAATACTAGCAGACAACTTTTCAGGGGTTTTTGATATAGCAGATAAATAAAATACAAGTAAATAGAAGACGGTAATATTAATTGCAGAAAGTGTCCCAATCCTTTTTAGAGCGAAGGACAAGCCGGTTGGTTTACTTACGATGACCAAACGTTCTTGAGGATACACGGGAATTTCGTCAGGTGCTTTCACTTCAAACAGTTGATTATTATTTATTGTTTTGATAGGTGTTGTGTGGGTGAACCTATGCTAATGTATTGCCCTAACTTGGACTAATACATACTTGTGATTATACCCCTCACAAGCATCCGCAACTACAAGAAAGTAATTAAGATAAATCTAACCACAACCTTAAACTCTGGGATCCTACACCCCCTCATGCATCGGTTTTCTAACGGGGGTTTATGTTTCTGTCACTCTGGTAACCCCACAATTAGTAGCCGAATACACAATTCATTCCTCTAGGCCCATAAAGGTGAAGTATCATGTAGTCAACATTCACATGACACCACTAGAAGAATAACACCACAACTTAAATATCAAACCATTAAATATTACTCAACATAATTCCACTACTAACATCTTGACTTCTCCCATGTCCTTAAGAACTAAAAAAACTACTCACAAGACATCATATGGATCATGATCAGAGGTGATATAATGATAAATAACAATCTGGGCATAAACCTTAGTTCAACGGTTTCACTCAATAGCATCAACCACAAGGAGTAATTAACACCGGGAAAGTTTCCCCTATAAATTAGACAAGATTCAACCCTAGATGTTACAACGGAACATAGTGGAGTAGTGGCGACGATGTTGATGGCGGTGGAGATGATGATGATGATGATGCCAATGAAGTCCAGCTTGATGACGGTGATGATGGCGATGATTTCCCCCCTCCGGGAAGGAATTTCCCTGGCAAATTTCTCCCCGTCGGAGAGCTTTTGTCTCTCTGTAGTTTTCCGCCTCGTGGAGGCGGTGGAATATTTCCTCAATGGCTCCCCAATTTTAGGGTTTCAGGGGGGAGGATGAAGTACGCGAAGGGGCACTAGTAGTGGTGGGCCAGGGCCACCACACCACGTGGCGGCGCGGCCAGGAAGTGACCCGCGCCATGGCATGGTGTGCGCTCCTAGTGACCCACCTTTGCCTCCCCTTTTGGCTGGCTCGGGCATCTAGCAAAACAGGAACTTCCGGATGTTTCCCGCGAATCTCCGATTTTCAAAAATATGGTATCTTGACGGTCCTTTTTCCAGCAGAATTTTGGTTCCAGCGGTTAATTTTCCAATAATCATCAAACAAGCAAAATAGATGAAATAACATAAGTATCATCTCTAAATATGAAATATATCTATGAATAGCAGTAAATTATGATATAAAGTAGTGATGCAAAATGGACGTATTAGAGCACTATTCGCGCACCCGACAGAATGAAAAAAGTTCGTACAAGAGTAAAACAAAAGGAAACAGACTCACGTGGTTCCTAACCTAAAACTCGGGTGCTAACATGTCCATATCAGCTAGGTTAATGCTCCAAGCTCCTAGACCTGAAGGCGCCAGATCAGCCTCAGGAACGAATGCGCATTCCCGAATGTCCTCCTGCACGACTCCTTTGTCCCGAGTGCTTCGAGAAGGACTCGAAGCAGTCGTAGCTTGAACATCGGCAGCGACACTTGATTCACTGTTCGCCTGGGAAGAAGGGACTAGAGCAGCAATCGAGCCAGTTCCCCTTTGCGGAGAAGGAGCAGTAGTGGGAGGAGGAGTTGGAGCCCTCGAATTAGTTGGATCCTTGGAAGTTTTACTGAAGTAAAAAATAGAGAAGGAATCAAGATAGAGAGTCAAAATTCAAGTGGAATATAAGTAAAAAGGAGGGTCAAACTTACCCACTGAAGGAACTCAGGCCATACATACGACGAACCTTCTTAGAAGCAGGTGGCTGAGGAGAAAGTGGAGACATACATGCGAGAGGGACCGCAGGAATCGGGTCCCTCATCTTGTCTCGTCGTGCGGCAATCAAAGAGCTTGAGTCCTTGGAGGTGGTTTCCTCGAGCTCACTTTCTACTCGAGTGCGTTTAGAAGACACTCGAGATTCTTCAACGCTTTCTTCTTGAACCTCATCCAAGTCATCCGCGCCTCGAGAATTAGCTGTGGCAACTGAGGGAATTGAGTCCAAACCTCAGTCAAACCTTCCATGAACGGGACAGTATCCACTTTAGGTGGTTCACTAGGAAGAACATTCAGGTTCTAGAAAAGGAAAAGAAGTCAAGCAACAAAAGGAGAATCGCTCGAAACAGTTAGTGAGAGAGTAAAAGAAGAAAAAGAAGCAGAAAATGGAAAACTAAAGGGAAGACTCACCTCTGTAAGTTCATTTGAAGAGCAGAGCGGGAGAAAAGCAGGAGTTGAATCAACTGCTTCTGATATGGATATAATCAACGAGAAGATCGGGCATCCCCGTATCAGCTTCATTTTCCTTCACTCGGGTGATCTGGTGCAGGCACTAGTCGAGCTCATTGCTAGAGAGTTCTTCACGGCGCAAGCGGTGAGTCAAATCGACACTCGAATAAGCCCACATGGGGAACGCCCAGACTTGGAGTGGTTGCACTCGACGCCTGAGAAATACGACGGCCAAGTGAGTTCCAGTGAGCCCGCTAGTCTTTAGAGTGGCGACCTCAGACACTGGAGCTTTAGTCTATGCAATTTCTTCGGCAGATAACTAATTCTTCCACGAGCTCCTGGGAACCACCGGCTTGTCTAGATCCACCAAGGGAGAACCATCGACGTTGGGCGAGTCCTTCGCATAGAACCATCGACTCCTCCATCCGGTGACGGAGTCGACGAAGCCCATCTTGAAGTAACCCGATTTCTGGCTGATCTGGATGTTTCAACCGCCAACCTCGTGCAGGTCGTTGCTGCTCGGTTGCACCTTGACGTTGAAATAGTACTTGAAGAGAGCCCCGTGTGGTGCCACTCCAAAGTAGCACTCGCACAACGCGATGAAGCACGTGATGTGCTGCACCGAGTTCGGTGGGATGTCGTGCAGTTGCACACCGTACACTGCCATGAGCGCAAGAAAAAAAGGGTGGAGAGGAAAAGACACACCCGTAAGGATGTGTTCCACGAAGGCCACCCGCTCGTTGGCCTCTGGGGTTGGGCGTACCTCTGAACCCAGGAGCCTTCAGGAGCCGGCCTGGAGCAATCCCCCTCCCCGCGTTCGGCGCTGGTGAGGAGATTTGCGGTGCCAATGGACTTGGTCCACTTCCCGCCTTTCCGCTGTCGACCTTCCGCTCCACCGGCCGCCGAAGAACCGCTGTTTTTTCGGGTGTTCACCATGGTGCGAGATTGGACAAGCTCAAGGGAGCGCAGTAATGGCTCTGGTGCAGGGAACAGAAGCAGATACGGGCGCGAGGAAGTAGAAGGGAAATTTTACCCTTCCCCCTCGTGGTATTTATAGCCGGGTCAATTCATCCCCGCCGTTGGCTCTTTTTTGGGCCAGATTGGCCCTACACGTGGCACATGAGGCTAACTGCTTCGTTTCCACGCCGCCCACTACGCACAGGAATCTAAACATTTACTGACAATCCCTAGATTACCGCGCACTGAACGGTCAAAAAGTGGTCAAACTCCACCGACCCAAGCTACCGTGTGACAGGATAAGCTCACATAGCAGAAATGTCTAATCCACTGTCAGAAAAACAGGGTATTATGTCATTGTTGACAACAATTAGCCGAACAAGAAAACACTCGAGTGATCAGAAATTTCACTCGAGTCACAAACAACCTTTTCACGATAATAAATTTCATTCGAGATATCACATAAGTTGAGGTTTCCTCCTTTATTGCTCGAAAGATTGACTCAAATGAATTGTACTTAAAAGAATTCTATTATCCCAGAAGCGCACAACTGCGCCAAAACACTGGATGGCATACTCATAGTATGAAGATAAGACATGCGGATCAGTTCCAACGGTCTGGGAGTTGCACTATTGCTGCACTACCTGGTATTTTCCATACCAACATGTGTGATGAAAATCCCGATGGACCCATCGGGTAAATCAACCGATAACTGGAACTCGATTCGGTAAGACTTCGGCAGTTTAAGTCGAGTTACCTCAGGATTTTCTAGGATCAAGCCTGAGGAATCGAATCCTGAGTAGATTAGCGACGTATTATCCCGAGTGAGATTAATTGACCTCAACCAGCCGAGTTGATCAAGCCCGCTTTAATCATTTACTCTCAGAAAAACTTTTTACGAAAAAAGTATTCGGAGTAATCCGCCTGTGAAGATTGGGTCGCTAGCGAGTACTTGACTTCATCAGGCACTCGGTGACTACTGATGTGGGGGTACTCGTGAGACCCTCCCTTAGGAAGGTACCCGGTGCGGCCCATCAAGGGTACATTTGGAGACTCCTCAAGTATATAGGCGAAGGCCCATGAAGAATCAAGCCGCAACAGAAGGAAAGACTTCATCAGCAAGAATAGGAAGGTTCTGCAACCGACTCAAAGTCGAAGTCCGCCTCATGTACGACCCCTGAGACCCCTGCTATTGATATAAAGCACGATAGGGGGTCGCAACCCGGACAGACAACCCTAGATTCAGAGCTAGCCGAGATTGAATCTATGGAGAGCACCCCCTGTGATCGATACTTTTCACCTCACCAGATTAAATCCGGCGGGAAGTAACCCGTCAAGTCGAGTATGCCACCAGCACCGTCTTCCTTCACAAAACCCCGTGTCCCTAACCATGGGGATTGTTTAGGTCACCCCCTCGACATCCGCTGTTGTCGTTCTGTAGTGCTCATCTACCTTTAACCCGCTCGGTGTCAGCTTGAACCATTTGCACCGAAACAAGGGGACCTTAAGAGTAGGTCCATAGTCAATTTCCCATATCTCCTCGATGTAAACATAATATGTGTCCTTTGGCCCATTGTTTTTTGTTGTATCAAAGCAGACACCACTGTTTTGGCTGGTGCTTTTTTTATATTGGGAGCTCGTGTAAAATATATTCTCATGTATATCGTTCCCTTGGAAACTCCATATAGTCGAAGATGGTGACATGGAAAATAAGTACAGCTGATCTTCAACCGTGTTGTTATTATTGAGATGTGTCTATAACCAACCGTCGAAAGTCTCCATGTGTTCATGTCTAATCCAGGAATCAGGCTTCCCCGGGTTGTTGCAGAGTACAATATTCTTGTGTTCCTTGATATACGGAACTACCAAGCTGGAATCCTGTAGAACTGTGTAGCGTGCTCGAGTGAAATACTGCTCGTCCCTTCATATTATTGATTCCTTCCTAGAGTTCCTTTTTGAACGGACAACGACGTCGCCTAGAGGGGGGGGGGGTGAATAGGCGATTAAAACTTTTCCGGTTAAGGCTTGCTAAATGCGGAAATAAACTAGGTGTTTAAATTAACAAGCATACAACCTAAATATTCTAGGATAAACTAGATGAACCAACAACTTATGCTAAGCAAGACAAGTAACAAGGTGATAGCAAGATATATAACTTCAAGCTCGAAGGCTATCACAATGTAAATTGCATAAGTAAAAAGCTCGGGTATAGAAATAACCGAGGCACACGGAGACGATGATGTATTCCCGAGTTCCTCCCACAAAGGGGAGTACGTCTCGTTGGAGGGGTGTGAGCTCACCACGAAGGCCTACTCAACGCCACAAAGGCCTCACCCTATTCTCCGATGAACCCCGCCACAAAGGCCTAGTTCACCTTCCACTATATGGCAACCTTCAAACCCGAGGCACGCATCCACAACTCAATTGGAGGCTCTCGGTGTCACCACAATCTTGGGGCACGCATCCACAACTCAATTGGAGGCTCCCAAGAACACCACAAGTCGTCTAGGGTCCAAGACCCAAGAGTAACAAGCTCACAATCTTTCACTTCCACGAATCCTCGTGGAGAGAGCAAACCGATGCAACCGATGCAAATGGCAAGAGCACAAGTGCTCAAATCCTTCACTCTCAAATTCCAACAAAGCAACAAATGCTTATGGGGGAATAAGAGAGGAAGAACAATGGAGGAGAAACACCAAGAACTCCAAGATCAAGATCTACTAAGTTTCCCTCACTAAGAAGGAAGATGGATTGGTGGAAATGTAGATCTAGATCTCCTCTACCTTCTCCCTCAAAGATATGCAAGAATCATAGGAGGGATTGGGAGAGGGGCAAGCTTTCCAAGGTCAACAATGGTGGGAGAGAAGGGGAAAAACGTGCTTGGAAGACTTGGGGACCAATGGGGAAGAAAGCCCCCTTAAATAGGTCCCCACAAAAACTAGCCGTTTGTGCAGGAATCTGGGACCGGAATATCCGGTCCAAGTTTGGACCGGAATATCCGATCCGAAGATCTGCTCGAAACCTGTTGACTTTAACCGGAATATCCGGTCCCCTTGGAAAAATCCGGTACCAATAATCCGGTCCATGTCAGTGAGCAAATTGGTCTGAAAACTGCCCAAACCGGAATATCCGGTATGCCCCGAATAATCCGGTTCAAATAATCCGGTTTACTCCAGAAGGTTCAAGCTTCCAGTCCTTAGCCATTTTTCGCAGCAACCGGAATATCCGGTCCAGGATGAATAATCCGGACCAAATAATCCGGTTGACTCCAGTAGCTCCAACCTTCCAGTCCTTAGCCATTTTTCGCAACAAACTCCACAACCGGAATATCCGGTTCCTCCGAATAATCCGGTTCCAAATAATCCGGCTCCTCTCTGTCCCGAATATGGACCAAAACTACCCTAACCGGAATATCCGGTTGCCCGGAATAATCCGGCTAGAATAATCCGGTTGAGTCCAGAACAGAGAGGCTGAACTAGAAACCCCATAACTTTTGCAAATGAACTCCGAACGAGGTAAAACCAATTGCAATGGAAAGATAACAGCAAGGAGTATCCAAACAAAAAGTGAAAATATTGATACCTCAAAGTATGGAGAAGTTACCACACATGGAAGGTGTGGGAACATTCTCAAAGACGAACGGAACATTTTCACCACCGAAAACGCAACAAAGTTTTCTTACGAAATCCGTTTTCGAGAAACCAAGGCTTGTCATGAAGATCACGACAAGCACTAAAACCCAAAGGAGACAAAAGCCAAATAAGAACCAAGAAAGATGATATGCAAGGTATGCAAAGGTTTGAGCTCTCCATAACGATTCGATCGAGTTACTCACTTGAGAGCCCCTCTTGATAGTACGACTATCTATCCTATAACCCGGTCTCCCAAAGACAAGAGACCGGTAAAATAGAAAACCTATCAAGATTATACCTTTGCCTTGAGCATTCCACTTGAGCTAGATGATGACGATCTTGACTCTCTCAAGTTGGATCTTCTTTCTTGATTGCGCTTGCTAGCACAAACTCCGCTTGATGAAGACTTGCAAGTTGCTCCCCCATACACCATTATGGGAGAGACTAGCTCCCCCATACACCATTATGGGAGAGACCCTTCGGCAAATCTTCACAAGGCCACAATCTCCCAAAGTGGTGGCAAGCATCAAGCATAGGATATCTTCTAGATGCTTCACTTGAGCTTCTACGTCAAGCTAGATGACAAACACCGCTTGGCGACGACATAGACCATGGGCTATATGAAATCTTCCTTTTGGTTCATGCCCATGGAAAGATACCTAACCACACATAGAGATGCGACACACACATATCATGGGTTAGTTCACAAAGCTATATTGACAATTGCTTACCATACCATGAGATACACAATCCCACTTGGTACAACTTGTAGCTTTGTGTGTTGATCGCTTGCTTGATCAAACTTGTATCTTTGCTTCTCACTTCTAAAGATGATGTCTTGAAGATGATAATGAAAGATCACCTAATCCTTTTCTTCAAGACATACTAGCAATAAGCTCAACTCAAACCATGACCATTCTTCATATAAATCCTTGAATGTAACAATGGCCATCAAGGAAGCTAATAGAGTTCAACACATGAACTCCATTATTTCCTATGGACAAGATCTACAAAGATAACTCAATGCAAACATTAGTCCATAAGGATTGTCATTAATTACCAAAACCACATATGGAGGAACCATGCGCTTTCACTTTTCCACTCAGTCTCCTCTCATGCCGCGATTTACGAAGACCAATAGGCTTAATGTTAGGAATAAAGTCAACCCAAAACTCAATGACCTCCTCTGTTCCATAGCCTTTGGAGATGCTTACTTCTGTCCTAGCATGGTTATGGACATATTTCTTAAAGACTCCCATGAACCTCTCAAATGGGAACATATTGTGTGGAAATACAGGAAGCAGAATGCTAATCTCTTCGACTAGGTGTACTAGGAGACGCGTCATAATATTGAAGAAGGATGGGGGAAACACCAACTCAAAACTAACGAGACATCGAACCACATCATTCTGTAACCTTGATAGAATTTTTGGATCGATTATCTTCTGAGAAATTGCATTGAGGAATGCAAATAACTTCACAATGGCTAGTCGAACATTTTCCGTTAGAATCCCTCGCAATGCAACCATAAGCAATTGAGTCATAAGAACGTGGCAGTCATGAGTATCGCTGCCATAATTATTAATCCCTTTATATTTGACGAGAAGCCAGACGGGACATTCATACTGCTCAGGACTTCAAAAAATATTTCCTTCTATTCTTTGGTAAGAGCATAGCTGGCAGGACTTAGACGTCCTTTATCCGTCTATATTGGATGCGGGTTGTTTGGGTCTTTCATACATTGCTAGTCCTGCCGTGCTTCTCTCGTATCTTTTGTCTTCCCATACACGCTCATGAAGGCTAGCAGGTTCACACAGACATTTCTTGTCACGTGCATCACGTTGATTGCAGAGCGTACCTCTAGGACTTTCCAATAGGGTAGCTCCCAAAATATTGATTTCTTCTTCCACATGGGTGCATGTACGTTAGCGTCATCCAGAACAGATTGACTGCTAGGACCCTTTCCAAAGGTTACTATTTGATCCAAATCCTTGACCATAGAAAATACATTATCAACGAACAAGCTTCTTCTGGTGATCTTCCTCACCTTTGAAATGCTTGACTCTCCTTCTTGCGAGATGCCTGGACAGAAGAAATCAACGATGCCCCGGATACACATTCGTCCTACATTTATCCAAATATGTACTTTCAGTCTCACTTAAACAATGTGTGCATGTGTATCCCTTGTTTGTGTGTCCCGAAAGATTATTAAGAGCATTCCAATCATTGATGATTACGAACAACAACGCTGGTAGGTCAAATGGCTCCTATTATGCTCATCCCTCGTCTGTACACCTTTTTCGCTCTACAACTGTAAAAGTTCTTCAACTAATGGCCTTAAGTACACATCAATATCGTTGCCGGGTTGCTTCGGGCCTAGCATCAGCACTGGCATCATAATGAAGTTCCGCTTCATGCACAACCAACGAGGAAGGTTATAGATACATAGAGTTACATGCCAGGTGTTATGACTGTAGCTCTTATCCCCAAAAGGATTCATGGCATCTGTACTTAGACCAAATCTTAAGTTCCTTGCGTCATCTGCAAAGTTCTTGTACTCTCTATTGATTCTTGTCCACTACGACCCATGAGCAGGGTGTCTCAACATATCTTCTTTCTGCGGTATTTTTGGTGCCATCGCAACAACTTGGCATCGTTTCAACCGTGGTATTATAGGAGCACACAATATCACATTGGAAGGAATCCTCTTCCTAGGGGGATGGCCCTCAACATCACCAGGGTCATCTCGTCTGATCTTATACCACAATCCACTACATACCGGGCATTCATTTTTATTCTCGTACTCCTGATCGCGGTAGAGGATGCAGTCATTAATGCATGCATGTATCTTCTGCACATCTAATCCTAGAGGGCATAGAACCTTCTTTGCTTCGTACGTACTGTCATTATCATTTGGAACCTTCTTCTTCATTATTTTCAGTAACTTTTCAAATTCCTTGTCAGATAAACCAGTCTATGCCTTTCATTGCAGCAATTCAAGTATGATACCGAGATTTGTGTTGCCATCTTCGCAAGTTAGGTACAACTTTTTTTTTTGATCCTCTAACATGCGCTCCAACTTCAACTTCTCATTTGTACGAAAATCATCATCTAATATGGGCTCATCTGGTGCCTCTTCATCTCAGTTTCCCCCTTGCATTATCACTTTATTTAGGGAACATAGGATAGTTGTCATCATTCTCTTCTTCTTCATTGTCTTCCATTATAACCCCTCTTTCTCCATGTTTGGTCCAACAATTATAGCAGGACATGAAATCAGACTGAATCAGGTGGATGTGAAAGGTTTTTGAGGAAGAGTAATTCTTCTCATTCCGACAAACATGACATGGACAACACATAAAACCATTCCGCGTGTTTGCCTCAGCCACATTGAGAAAAGAACGCACGCCTTGAATGTACTCGTTAGAGCGTTGGTCAGTGTATATCCATGGATGACCTATCTGCATTATATAAGTATATCAAACGCAACCACGATGCTAAAATTAGTCCAGGTCTACAATTATATGCACACAACGATACTTCGGCATCGGATGCGACGCCATTCTATCAACTCATAACTAAACTATGAACTACACATGCATTTTATCAAATCATAACTAAAAAATCATCGGCCATTGCAACAATTAAGAACATGCCTCATACTTACAACACATGGCATGTAATGAGATTAATTATCAATGAAAGATTAAAGGGTTTAGTTGCTATCCTCTTGGAACACTTCAATAGAAGTGGCGCCGCCAAATCTACAAATCGTGGAGAAAATGGTGATAAACTTGAGCTCGGTGGTGAAGAATAGAGGAGAAGGAAGCTAGCTAGGTTGGGCATTTCATCGATCACCTCTTATGCATAGGAAGGAACAACAAACTAGTACACACCTCTCACCTTCTAGGATGAAAAAACAGAGGAGAGGGGGTGAGCAGGGGCGATGATATATAGGAAAACAGAGGACCTCTAGTTCTGATTCATGATACCACCCGGGATTAAACGTTCTCGCATGTGCCCCTGCCGGACGAGACCCCTCTAGTCCCGGTTCGTGATACCACCCGGGACTAGAGGTTCTCGCACATGGCCCTGTCGAGCGAGACCCTCTAGTCCCGGTCCATATTACGAACCGGGACTAGAGGTCCAGTTCTACCTGGGACTAATCTAGTGCGATATCCTAGCCGTTGAACCGGGACTAGTCCTGTTCGACCACAGTATTTCAAGACTGTAGTATTATCAGGCCTAGCTTACCGATTCTTCCGTTTTGGAAAAAGAGGCCCTGGCTTCTTTTTTGAATTTATACTTAAAAAAATAGTGTTGTTTTCTTAGGTATTAAAGTATATAAACTTTAATTTTTACTAATACCAAACACCTCAAGGTATTTAAAACCACAGTATTTCTAGAAACCACAGCTTTCTTTGGATACTTCTAAATACTCCCTCCGTCTCAAAATAATTGTCTCAAATTTAGACAAAAATGGATGTATCTAGACATATTCTAGTGTAAGATACATCAACTTTTGTCAAAGTTTGAGACAATTAATTTGAGACGGAGGGAGTACTTTACTTCCAAACGCACCCTAAACACCAGCACTTGATCACTGTCTCACACAAATGATTTGAAGAAGACCATCGTCCATTTCACGTCCATGGTACGTACATGTCGCATCACAGGACGTACATACGTTTCGCCAACACATATTCCTCCGTCCACATCACGGGCGATCCCACATCTCCACCACCAGGTCATGGCGTCCCCATCGGTCTTAGTCACACCCTCCTCCACTATCTCCATTACGTAATCGATCAAGAGTGATCCCACAAGCTCACGGCGTCCTCGTTCTCAAGCTCCGTATAATACGACGGCATAATACTACCGTCCTGTGCAGCAGTTGCTGGCCCAAGCACCGGCGGGCTGATCATGAGACCCTCCGCCATGCTCACCATCAGCCGTGGCATCTCGAACACGTCGTCCTCGTCCACGACGCCCAATACGTCGTCACGCCGGTGATCGTCGCCGAGGCCACGCGGCGGATCACCGTCATGGTAGTATTGGTCGCTCCGATGAGTAGTCGTCGTCCAGGAGCTGGCCATCGCGGCGGCAGCGGCCGCCGCGGCCCGGACGTCGTCCGCTGACATGGAGGCGGGTGCCGCGCGCAACCTGGCCTCGTCAGGGAAGTTGAGCGCCGTCCCGGCGCCCCGCAGCGCCAATGCGGCCGCGGCCATCTCGGGCGTCGGGTAGGTGCCGAGCCAGATCCTGCCGGGCTTGCGCAGCTCCCGTATCTCCGACACCCACTTTCCCGCCCGGAGCCGCACGCCGCGGTACACCGGGTGGCGCGTCTCTGCCCGCGGCCGCCTTCCGCACATGCTCCCCACCATCCCCTCCCTTCCTTGCTCCATCGACGCACCAAATTTACCAACCAAATCACAACAAAAGCCCTAGCAGCACATGCAACGCACTAGGTACATTGCACTGACAAAGATGCACAAGATCGAGCTAGCTAGCTAGTAACCGAAACAGCAATAGTACACATTAGCGGCAATGCCAATCAGTGGGTACTGACCACTTAGACCGACCAGTAGAGCACTAGCTTAGCTCGACTACGGTAATCTGGACGGGCCGGTTTCAGGAGGGTTTAAAAGGCTCTGGGAACCGGCCAGAGTTGGTGAAAACAGACGCGTTTTCGTGCTTTGCTCGCTCCATGGATGCCGAGCTAGGGATTAGCTGGGAGGCACAGCGCGCGAAAAGGAGTGGCTCTTTCAGGGTTAACCGCGGAACACCCAATGGAGACTCGCCACATAGGGGGGCCAATCTAAGGTTTCGAAAGCCGCTTTTGTGTTAGTGCGCGGCGATGTTGGTACAACATCATTAGTTCATTACCGGGTTGTTACGAATGAAACTCCAGGTGGCGGCACGCTGGACTGCTGCAGTGGCCATCCGAGTTGACTGCCGGAGACATCATCGCTTCATATCACCTCTGTTGACCTGTTCAAGGACAATATAATAGGTTTTCATGGAAAGGTGAAAGGGAGAGATGAGTAGACGGTGATGATGCTACATGATTCTTTTGTTCTCTTGCCACCTACCATATCCAGTGCTAGATTTACGGAGCATGGACGCCGGCCGGTGGACGGTCGGATATTTGTTTTTTGGGCGTGTGACATGATCACTGGGCACTGGCTCATCGATCATGCTTGAGCTTCACAGTCTGTGGCAGGGATTTAATAGGGTCGTTCGGAGGCTATTGCGTAAATGGTAAAAAATATATCGGTCGTTTTTTATCGATGTGTGCATGCATGCTCGTAGATGAAGATGGTTTTGTACGGACAGAGAGTGTGTAGATTGCCAACTGCAGCAGGCCTAGCTCACACATGTAAGAGCATGTCTAACAGGCCTCTTATAGCGCGGGCACCCCGTAAAATTCCGGCGGCATACGGGGTGCGGGCCAAAACGGCCGTCTAGCAGCCCCCGTATGCTGCCCGGCCCGTACGAAAAATTTACGGGGCCTGCGAAATAACCCCCGCCGCCCCCTACAAGTAGTGGGTGAGGGTCGGGGTGGGGGTCCAACCCCCCACCCCCAACCCTAGCTCCGCCGCGCGCCGCCGCAGCTCCGGCGAGCAATCCAAAATCCCCCGCCGCCCCATTTGTCCTTCCACCGCCCCTAACGCCTCCGCCCCTAACACCTCTGCCTCCCGGCGATGAACTCCCCCAACGGATCGAGCTCCTCCACCGGCTGCTCGAAGCGCCGCCACGAGCCGGAGACGCTCGAGGAGGCGTAGCGGCTCCACTGCAAGCATTCGTTCGCAGGGAGCCGCCACGCCGCCTGGAAGTATGCGGTGTTCCCGGAGAACATGCCGCCCTCGCTGGTCGACTACGCGGAGGGCGGCCGCTACTACTCCGTCGACCCGCCGCCGCGACCGATGCGCGGCCCCCAATTCGACAAATGGCGCGCCGAATGGGAGATGCTGCAGCAGTGCAAGCGGGGCCGCGGCGGCGCAAGCGGAAGCGGAGGAGGAGGCGCGGCGGTGCAAGCGTTGCCGGCGACAGCGGAGGAGGAGGAGGCCGCGTTCGCGGAGGCCGTCGAGCTGTCCAAGAAAGAAGCCGAGGCAGCGGCGCGCGCGGAAGCGGAGGAGGAGGCGCGCGCCCTCGCCGACGTCGAGGCCTTCAAGGCGATGGAGGCTGCCGGCGACGTCGTCTTCATAGATTAGATTAGGCTAGTTAGGTTAGTAGATGGACGAGCTCGAGCTCGAGCAGTGTACCAGCAATGGTGATCAATAAAATCGAGTTCATCGGATTCTCCCGCGAAGTTTTAATTCAAACATACAGGGCGGCGATAGGGGGTCTGCTAGATGAACGCGTTCATCTGAGCAAAAAAATTCATCGATTTCGTGTGCAGGGCCCTCTACACGCGATTTAGGGGGCGAAAATGTAAGGGTTCTGTTAGACATGCTCTAACGGTTCATATCACTTCACTATATTTATCTTTTTGAAATGGGAAAATCCCTAGACTCTTCATCAGAGCGATGCACATATCTTTTTATATTGAAATAAGCAAATATCCAGGTTCAAAAAACAGAAAACCAACATCTCAACAATCTAACAAAGCGGCCATATAGATCAGCCAGAATAAAGCCAACAAAAGACCACTACACATTGTAGATGTCTAGTGTGCAACCACCCACCTGTGCTGAAGATAGCCTGTACGACCGCCATCAGCCAATAGCAGGCGGCATCCAAACGTCCACGCTGGTCGCCTGGGAGAAGCAGATACCACATATGGATTCAGTATGTAGCGCGATGAACCACCTGAAAAAAATGACCCGTTTTTCAATTGTTAAAAACAAAACCATTCCTGCAATTCCGATTGCCCATAGAAAAGCACATACACCAATGCGTATACTAACCTTAGTTCTTCTTTACAAAGTCTCGGGATATAAACAAATGATCGACCGTGTCATCATCCTCATAGAAGGCACATTTTTTACACCCTGTCCATGGCCATTTTGCAAGATTGTCTTTAGTAAGAAGCTCCTTGCGGTACAAGAACCATATGAAAATCTTAATTTTAAGAGGAATTTAAGTTTTCAAAGGTATTTACGAAGGAAAATGATATTGACATTCATCAAATCGGCATACATGGATTAATTGAAAACTCTCCCGACGAAGTTAGTTCCCATAAACACTCATCTCACTCATTAGATAGTCACTGCCATTAGTCTCTCTACTAAGTGAAGCCATGCATCCCACTTATCCCCTACCGAGGAGCGTCTAAACTCAATGTTTGGATGCTAAGTGCCGAGCACATTAGCAATTAGAACATTTTTATTACGAACATTATTAATACAAAGACTGATACTGCGTAGCCAACAGTATATCATCTAACCAAGCATCCTCCCAAAACCCAATTTTGAGTCCATTACCTAGCGAGAAGGAAATACGGTCAAAGAACACTCTCTTAACCCCCATAATTCCTTTCCAGAAAGGTGAATTTGTTGGCTTAGCTTCAACCTGAGCTAAATGCTTGCCTCTAATATATTTGTTGTGCAGCAATTCAAGCCACACCCCCTCTCCAGTTAAGAGCTTGAACAACCATTTTCTTAGCAAATATCTATTCTTAACCTCGAGGTCCTCTATCCCAAGACCAGCTTGATCTTTAGGACGACACATAATATTCCATTTGGTTAGATGATATTTATTTTTAAGTTGAGCACTCTGCCAAAATAACCTAGACCTATAGAAATCCAATATCTTTTTTACCCCTACGGGTATCTCAAAAAAGGATAAAAGAAACATAGGTAGGCTAGATAACACCGAGTTAATGAGAACAAGACGATCTCCATACAAAAGCAACTTTCCTATCCATGAACTCATTTTTTGCTCAAACTGATCCTCTAGAGGGTTCCACTCTTTATTTAGAAGTGAACCATAGTGAATCGGAATCGCTAAATACTTAAATGGCAGCGCGTCCAACTCACACCCAAAAATAGTTCTATACTCATCTTGGTGGTATGTAGCTTTGCCAAAACAGAAAATCTCACTCTCGTGAAAAATTATATTTAAACCCAACAATTGTTCGAAGATAGAAAAAACCAGTTTCATATTCACGACTTTCTCTAGGCCGTGCTCAAGGAACAATATAGTATCATCCGTGTACCGCAAAATGGAACCCCCCATCTACAAGATGAGGTACTAGGCTGCTAACTTGATCATCCTCCTTTGCCCGGGAAATTAGGACGACGAGCATATCCACCACCAAAATTAACAAAATAGGCGAGAGTAGATCTCCTTTCCGCAACCCTTTTAATGTCTGGAAGAAATGCCCAATGTCATCATTGACTCTAATGCCAACGCTTCCACCCCCTCCCCCTCCCCCGCCCCCGCACAAACCAACCGATCCACTCAAACCACTATGATGGGAAACCTTTCATACACAACGTTTGCTAAAGAAATTTCCAGTTGAATTTAGCGTAGGCCTTTTCAAAATCAATTTTGAACAACACCCAGTCAAGTTTCTTCTTTTTTATTTCATGTAAGATTTCATGCAACACTACCACACCTTCCAAAATATTTCTTCCTGGAAGGAACACTGATTGAGAAGGTCGAATGACTCTCTGCAGAATTAAAGTCACTCTATTTGTGCCAATTTTAGTGAAAATTTTGAAGCTAACCTTCAACAAACAGGTCGGTCTATACTGTTCAATTCTACTCGCATTGTCCTTTTTTGGTAGAAATATCACTTCACTATATGGGGGCCTTGTCTTCCCGGATCACGAATTGCCATGCAATACGCATGGCTCCATCTCGAGAATTTTGTCCAAATTCAAAGTGGATACATATAAGATGTAGAAATATAATTTCCGGGAAGTCATTTTTCTCCCAAGCTCCAGTGCACCCTCCAATTATAAAAAATTCAAAAAAAATTAGAAGTTTCAATTTTTATTTTAAAATTAGTTCATGATGTAGTCTACGAACGTATAAAAACACAACCGGAAATTCTTTGTATCATGGGCTACACAAGAATGACAAAATCATAAAAAGTTTGGAGATTTGATACACTATTTTGTAGATCTGTACATTTTTTTAGGTCAAAATACTTGGTATCTTAAATTGAAATTTGGCGCGCTTATAGAATACATGATTGAGAACATATATTTTTGTTCACATTTTTTTGGAACTCAAAAATATGTTTTTTTTTTAACTACAGTTAGCACTGTCTCCACCCTATAATTAAGCACTAAGCAACACGAGCAATATGACCCACATGAGATTGAAGATCATGGACCTGCAGAATATGGCGACCCCACAAAGGTCTATCTTGTTTATCTTGGAGTAAAGCTCAAGCCAAGCACACATACGTGTCTGCTTGTAATATTGGGAATGTAAGCTCTCGATGTTATCATCCAAATAGTATTGTCAACATCAAGGCAACTTCGACCATCTTCTGCAAGCTTCCTTCCGATCAGATAACAAAACACTAATGGTTTATGCAACATTCAGACTAAAGCTGCATCCATATGCTAACTATGGTGCGAGACTTACCTAAGGGCAACCGCCGGGCGTAGGCAACCCTAAGGGGACTGCCTCTCTTCTTATTCAACGGCCAACAAGGTCCGGAAAGAGGACACATAATGCTAGAATTTTGAGCCAGAGTTGATTGAGTTATGATCCATTAGTTTGAACACTTAGCTGCCTATTCGATGATTGAGTCATGATCCATTAGTTTGAAAACTTAGCCGCATGTTGGATAGCTCCCATTTTTTCCTAAATAATGTTACAACTATATAAAACTCCTGCTGGCTGACACCCATGAGATTAGAACAAAGTGGCCAGAAAAAAAAGGTGGCCCTGTGATTATTGAAGGAAAACATAAAGTTACAGCTGAAAATACAAGTATGGTCACTAGAGGGAGGTGAATAGGTGACTACCATTTTTTTTCTTTTCCTTTTATATTGTCCTAAACAAGATAAACACAAGGTTGGATTTAATCTACATCCTGGACCAAGATTTTGTTGAAATACTCTACATTCTGGATGGGAGCCACCTAAATAAATAAGATGAGAGAGGCCACACGACATACATGCTTAGAGATTGAACAAATTGTGGGCAATTTGCATGGATTGCATTAATTAAGATTGGTTTAGCCAATGAAATGCTTTCTTTCTTGTGAGACCATAATTATGATGCATGTTACAATGTGCAAAAGTAGACTAATAAATGCTAGCCTAATTTGCCTCAATTTTGACAAGACGTAGATTAAATCCGAACGGATGGAGTACAAAGTAAGCTCTGGAAGCAATATATAAAATACAAGATAAATCACAAGTGTAAACAAGGAGAGACAAACAGTCTCTTTCCAAGCGAAGTACATCTACGTTGGAGAGTTGAGGAGCCACCTAGGCACTCCAATAGCACTGAGGTGCACACCTTATTTTTCTTGAACTTTTACGGCGAGGGAGATTCTCGTTTCCACTATGAGATTGATTTGGAGGGGTAGACCAAACCATTACACAAGATTGAGACAACTCCACAACTCAATTGGAGGCTCTCAACAAGATCCGGAGCTTCTTGCAACAAGGTGGAAACTCCAAGCACTAGGGTTCCTCTAGGGTTACAAGACACGAAAGAGGTTTCAAGATCCGCTAGGATTCAATGAGGGGATATGCAATTCTTTTGGTGAAACTACGGATCTAAGTTCCCTCTAACACTCCACAAAGTTTCAAGATGTTTAGATGGTTGGAGTGGGAGATTTAAGAGTTTGAAGTTTGCATTAATTGCTAGGAGAGAGATTGGGAAAAGCTTGCATTCAATGGGGTTGAAGACTCCTATTTATAACATCTCCAAAAACTGTCCGTTCGAGACCAATCCACACAGGGCGGTACTACCGGACCCACATCTGGTACTACCGCCCAGCCTTCAACAACAGTCATTTCTTCTCTTTGCGCATGCCCAGTACTACTGATGGAAGTCAGCTCGTAGTACCGCAAGAGCGGTACTACCGCCCAACTACCGTGATAGACAAAACATGGGCCGCTTGGGCCCGCCCGCCCCCGGTAACACGCTAGTACTACTGCCGAGAGGAAAGCCGATACTACTGCCCAGGTATCGGCCCAGGTACTGAGATAAACAGAGTTGAGGCAGATTTGCGCGCGAGGCCCCGGTAGTACATGCTAGTACCACCGCCCGGGGGTGAGGCCGGTACTACCGACCCAAACCCCGGTACTACCGCCAGAGAGGGCCAGAACACCCCCCCCCCCAAGGATTTATGCGAGCAATGTTTTAGGGGGAGACAAACAAGGATGGATCCATAGAGAGTTGTGACAGTAGAATTTGGTACATAAATCCATAGTTAAATATTCGAAGAGTATTGTCATTAATTACCAAAAC
Organism: Alopecurus myosuroides; assembly: GCA_028641055.1. Lineage (NCBI taxonomy): Eukaryota > Viridiplantae > Streptophyta > Magnoliopsida > Poales > Poaceae > Alopecurus > Alopecurus myosuroides. The sequence goes on from CM054061.1 coordinate 192,180,864, forward strand.
CTTATGGAATGAGATACACTTTCAACATCGGCTTTGTTTCCCACCTTTTTATTGCTCTGCTTTGTCTGTCCTGATCCATTGATGGGGACTGCTGAGTGGAAGTGTCGTGATGCAATGCCCCGCCAAGAAGGACACCGTCGCGACACCGTCGAGCTATGCTCGGCACTGTCTGGGATGTACTCGAGTATCGAGTGATAAATGCGCCTATTGTTGGCTTTTTTTTGCAGAAGGGTATGGCTCAGCTGCTTGGCTCTCCCGAAAGATCAGGGCCAATTAATTGCATCTCGGGAAAAAACAGTTCTGGCCTACACGAATTCGAGACCTCCGACTCGAACTCGGCGAGGCGATCGTTGCGACTAGGCCGTGGAGGTCTTATCGAGTCGAACGTAACCTTTAATGGGGTATCCGGCGCGTCCGCTGGGATTTTTCTTCGTGTTGTTGACACAGAAAGTTTACTGGAGGACGCAGCTCGAGTGCGATTCTAGGCCCATAGGAGAGATCCTTGGGTCTTACCTTCGTACTCGAAACAATACGGCATCCGGATGTGCATAGTCGGCCGAACGACCCAGGATTAAGATGATGTGTTAGAACACCGTGATGCAAAGTTGCGGGAGCCGCATACTTGCGGTTTTATTTTGGATGCACCGTGGGCGCTATCTTGTGCTCTTGAAGGATGACGAGTGCCATCGTTATCATCATGCAATTTTCAAGCGAGATAGTCTTCTTTTTCTTGATCTATACGAAAGAGATTTTGTGTCATGAAGTTGATACGAAACAAATTTCGTATTGAAGTGTCCATTTGAAATAGATTTCGTGTCAAAGTGTCCATACGAAAGAGATTTCGTGTCAAAGTGTCCATACGAAAGAAGTTTCACGTCCTGATGCTCATACGGAAGAGATTTCGTGTCATGCGTTGTGCAGTGACGTCACCGCGCACTCGCCTACTCCCGATGGGACGTGACTCAGTGGGGCAGAGCGCGCAGGGCTCACCTTGCCAGCTTTTTGACCCGAAACGGGCGGTCGCATGCCGGTTTATCCGCTGGTCGTGCAGTAATTATGCACGATCTTTCGAAAAAGATCGTGCGAAGGTAACCACCCTCGTCTCCTTGTTTCCGCTCCGCACGTGGCGGCAGGGATGAGTTCCACGTCCGTGGATCAACGGCTCGCAGTACCCTAGCCTTGGTATAAATAATGGGCCTTAGGGAAAAGGTAACTTTCCTGGCCCTCATTCACCTTCTTCCTCCTCTAGCGCACTTCTTCCCTTCTGCGAGCACGAACCAAGTCCCAATAGCGGGAGGCAAGAAATGCGGCGCAACCGCGGCGCCCGGCAAGGAGGTGGCGAGCACCTTCACGGCGGCCCCGGTGAGGAGGACGGGCGAGTGGCGCCCGTCTAATGCCATGAAGAAAAGCGTCGTCGAGATGCAGAGGGAGGGACTGCTCCCTCCCGAGGACCCCAAGCGCGTCCAGATGTGAACGAAGAAGGAGGAGATGCCCAACCCGAACGCCAACGAGCGCGTTGCATTCTCGAAGCATGTTGCCTGAGGTCTGTCTTTCCCTCTTCATCCCTTCCTCATCGGGCTGATGTATGTCTATGCTATACAGCTGCACGATCTCCCTCCTAACACGATACAACACATTTCATGTTTTATCGTGCTTTGCGAGTGCTTCCTTGGCATTCGCCCACACTGGGGCTCTAGAAGGCCATCTTCCAGGTGAGGATCTTTCGGGAGAAGCCCCTGCCAGGCGAGAGGATCGGAGAGCCGTTGACGACCGGCGGCTTCGAGATCCAGGCGGATAAGTATTTCCCGTACCTGGAGATGAGTTTCGTCGACTCAGATCAAGGGTGGCATCCAATATGGTTCTACGTTGAAGATAACGGCGTGGGTGGCGTTCCGGAATTCCACCCGTTCGCCGTTTTGAAGCGGAGGAAGTCCTGGTCGCACACGCTGTCAGCCGAGGAATCCAAGGTGGTCTCTCCGCTACTCGTGAAGGTGGCACGCTTCCGCGACAAGGAGCAGGGAACCTCGCTAAATGGGATACACCTGGCGGATGTGTTTCTGCGTCGGAGGGTCCAGTCGCTCCAAGACAGGCCGACCCCGTTGTGGGAGTACACGGGTGTCAATGATTGGATCCGGACGTGCGACGACGTTCTTTCGAATGCGGAATTCAAAAAGAAGATCACCGCTATCACTTGCTTGAACAAAGGGGAGAGCTACTCGCCGTGCCCTCTCACCCCCTTCGATGCTGAGAACCCTCCGAGTGAGGTAAACCTCTTTTCTTTCTTCTTTTATTCTGTATTTTTTCCTGTTTTGTGTTTTCGTCGATTGAGCCGCCGTATTTTCTTCCTTTTCCTTTGTAGAACCAGGAAGTGGTGACGTGCTACCCGCCACTTTCTGCGGATGATGACGCCTCGGATCTTCTGGCGAGCAACCTCGAGGGTCCACCCGAAGCCAGCGTTTCGGATGCAGAGTCCAGCTCTGAACGAGAGGAGGTGGAGGAGGAGGAAGAGGAAGAAGAGCAACCACTTCTTCGCTGCAAGAGTCGCAAGGCGGAGGAGGCTGAGGTCACTTCCAAGGATAACTCCTTGAGTGACGCCGTGGACGAGGAGGTTAGTCCCATCCGGGTGACTCCTCTCAGCGTGCTTCCTCCCGCCATCCAGCAGTCAAAGATCTCCACTTCCTAGGACCCGGACAACCTCGACGATGATGATGAGGACGAGTGAGTCCCGTGTTCTTTTTCCTTTGACGTAGAGTTGCTCTCTTCTTTTCTGATTTTAACTCCTGTTTTTAGCCTTGTGACCATCAGTGCGGATCAGTTTGCATCCTCGGCTCCGTCCGTGAAGCAAAAGGAGGCCATCATGAATCCTGCTCCATCTTCAAGTCCCACTCGACGACCTCCAAGCCCGGCGAAGGCGGTCGACGTTTCGGAGTATGCGATTCCCAGTTTGGCGGGCGGGCGGCCTGGAGATGCCGGGGCGTCAGCGAGCTAGGAGATTTCCGCTAGTTCAGTTGAACCCTTGTCAACCGCGAAGGGCAAGGTGAGGTCTTCTTATCTTTTTGTATCGGGTGCACGGCGGCGCTCCCGATGGGAGTAGCCCCCAAGTCTATGGTCGACTGCTTGCAGTTGGCTATAGACTCAAGTCGAGACTTTTGCTTTCTTGTCTGTTTCTTGATTTTGGCCTTTATCGTGTGCACGGCAGTGCTCCCGATGGGAGTAGCCCCTGAGGCTATACTTGACCGTGTACAGTCGCGTATAGGCTCAAGTGATATCTTTCTAACCCGCAAGGAATTTCTGCAGGTTGTCCTTGATTCTCTGGTGGATTTTGGGCGCCGCCTTCTCACGGCTGAGGCGGAGTGCACTTCTCTTCGGGGAGAGCGCGACCAGCTCGTTCAAGATGCCCGTTCTTTACTGGGTGAGTTGACACATGCTTGTTATTTTGGCTCCGCTTCTCCCGGCCGCGACTGTTATTTGACGTGCGCACTCCATGTCACAGACAACGTTATCCACTTGAAGTCCGAGAAGGCCGAGGCTAACTCTCGGGTGAAAGTTCTTGAGAAGGAGATGGAATCTACCCGAAAGGAGTTGGAATCCACTCGCAAGAGCGCAGCCGACCGTCTCGCTGAATCTCACAAGTCCTTGAAGCAACTGCAGGACGCGGGTCCGGCGCACGACAACGACTTGGTTGGCGTTCTCCACCCCGTAGCCCAATCCCTGGCTGGTAAGTTAGCCACATTTTTTTCTTGTTTGTGACTTGATTTTTTACCCTTCTTAGATCGATTCGCTACTTTTCTGTTTTAGACACCCTTGGAGCTGATCTGACGCTATCCGAAGGGTCCGAGTCGACGCACTGACGGACACGTGCACTCAGCTGCAAGAGCACGGGAACAAGGCTTGCTTCGCTCTGCGTGATGCCGCTCGAGTGCTGTCGCAGCTGCACCAACGATTGCTCGTGGGAGTGCTGGTTCCGCCAACTCTTGGAGTCCTCCTGCAAGTCTTTCTTGGTGGAGCTGATCCCCTTCAGGAGTACTCCCTCGCACAGACCGAGTGTGGAGCCAAGGCGGCCATTCAGTTTGCCTTGGCACACAACGTCTCGGGTGACCTGGAGAAGGTGTACTCGAAGCTCCCTCGAGACGCGTTGGGCAAAAAGGCGCTTCGATCCTTTGGCGATCGCGCGGGGAAGCTAGCAAAGATGCTCTCCGAGGTAGTTTATCGTGGCCGTGGTGCGAAGCCTTCTGCGAGTGGAGCTACCTCTGGGAAGTCGATAGTTTCTTAGGACGCATGCCGTTTTATCTTTTGTATGACAATCTGTGTAATGAACTTTGGGAAGCATCCCATACTTTTATTTTTAATCGAGGTGTTTAAAAGTGTCAGCATTTATTGTGGCTTACTTTGTATTCTCCCAATGGGAGTAGCCCCCGAGCACTCGAGGATATATTTGTTTGTAATTGGCGAGTGGAGTGTAGCTTGAAGACCGAAACTATCGTGTTTCTTTTGTTCTTTCCAGGTTGTAGATGTTGGCGGTGGCTCGTCGAGCGGTGCTATTCCTTCGACTGAGCCGCTGATCACTGATGCGAGTATGCTTGCCACGCTCTGTGGCCGTGTCGCGGATGGTGAGCGTAAGCTCAAGGCTCTGCAGGGTTTGGCAGATGTTGCCAAGTCCAAGCAGAAACTTTCTGTGGATCGCGAGCAGTTTGTGATGGAGGAGCTGGCGAGCATCGCGAAGAGCATGCTTTGTAAGTTCCGCAAGCCCCCAAGTATTTTGGTGTTTTTCATGCTTGTGATCTGACGCGTTTTCTGTCCATGCAGTTGTTGAGCCTGATGGAGCGTGTGAGGGTCACTGGGTAGATAATCACATTGCTTGTGAATCGAACCGATCCAAACCTCACGCGAGCAACTTCTGGTCTGACCACATCAGAGGTTTTTTCTTGGCTACCCTGCAGTACCGGGTGAGCCAGGCGCAACTTTTTGTCGAGTCTTATCGGGAGGCCCTTTCTTTGGTCCATCGAGCATTTTACCCTTTCGACGTTGCTCCCGATAGCTTGAGTGGTTTGCTAAGGTTGTTTCGTCGGGTGGAGGATGTTCGAGAGTGTGTGCGTCAACAGCTCATTTGTGGCGCTCATGTGGTACTTGCCTTTGTGCGTCTTTGGCACCTGGATGTCAACTTCAAATCTGTGGCGCGACTTCCTTATACGCGAGGACCACGTGTAGATATTTTCCCTCATTATAAGGTTGTGCGACCTGCGGCGGAGCGGGTCATTTGGCTGACCGCTGGAGAGACCGAGTGACTGCTTCGAGAGGCTGTTGCTCAGCGATAGCTGTAATTGATAAGGTGTATATACCTTGTATGCTTATGCGAGTCAATTTGAAGGTGTGTTGAGGTGAGTACCTTGTAACCTTGTATGTTTATGCGAGTCAATTTGAAGGTGTGTTAAGGTGAGTACCTTGTATCTTTGTATGTTAGTTTAGTCGGTTAAGGTGTTTATAAGGTGTGTACCTTGTAAGATATCTGTCGTGCGTAGGCACTCACATATTTGTTGATGCTAGTTTGGCGTAGCCCCCGTGTGTTGGGGTGTGACCGTTTGTTTAGCATGTTAAAGGAAAAAGAAAAAAGAAAAAGAAAAAATTGTGACTGGATAGTCTTTGTAGCTATGGTTGAGAAACCATGTTTTTATTACGATGGCTGAGAAGCCATGTATTTTCTCGGGCTACAATGTGGTCGGAACAGACTTATTTTGCGAGTAAAGGTACTCTCCTAGGGATAGAATTTCCTCAGGTGCGCCACGTTCTATGGGTTGGAGTAGACGCCGCCTGTTTTTTGTTTTTTCAAGCGATACGCGCCTCCGGGGATGACCTCGTGTATGATGAAAGGTCCTTCCCATGGTGACTCGAGCTTGTGCCCACTTTCTTGCTTGAATAACAACACCAGGTCGCCTACTACGAAGGATCTGCTGCGGATGCGGTGACTATGGTTGTTGCGTAGTGCTTGCTGGTAGACGACGGATCTTGCGAGTGGGACATCCCTTTGTTCGTCCAGTGCGTCCATGTCTTCTGCGAGTGCTTTGTTGGAGGCTTCCTCGCTGTATGCAACAACTCGCGGAGCGCTGAATCGAACATCCTCTGGCATGACTGCTTCGGTGCTGTAAAGCATGAAGAATGGCGTGTAGTTTGTGGATCTGTTTGCAGTTGTTCTCAGGCTCCATAAGACAGACGGTAGCTCTTCGGCTCAATGTCCTGCTGCAGGATGCAATCTGTCGAGTAGTCGCTTCTTGAGGCCAGCCGAAACTAATCCGTTGGATCTTTCGACTTGCCTGTTTGTTTGGGGCTGTGCAACCGAGGAAAAGCTGAGAGTTATCCCCTTCTCTGCACAGAAGGCCTTCGTCTCTTTGGCTGTGAAGTTGGTCCCATTATCCGTGATAATACTGCGAGGGACTCCGAATCGATACACGATTGTTTCGAGGAATTGGACTGCACACTTCGCGTGCTGTGACGTTACTGGGACCTCCTCGATCCACTTGGTGAATTTGTCGGCTGCGACCAGCAGATGAGTGTATCCTCTGGGTGTTGCCTTCCTCAATGGTCCTACCATGTCGAGCCTCCATTGAGCAAATGGCCAGGACAGGGGGATCATGTGGAGCTCTATGGCTGGTGCGTGTGACAAGCATCACATCTGTCAACCAGGTCTTTGGTGTCTTTGGCTGCTGTTAGCCAGTAAAATCCTGCTCGAAAAGCTTTGCCCAGTATGGCTCTCCAACTTGCATGATGTCCACAGTCTCCTTGGTGTATGTCCCGTAGTAGTTCCTTTCCATCCTCTGGTGCGATGCACTGTTGGGGGATTCCTGATATGCTCTGTTTGTAGAGTTCGTCGTTTATCACCCGGAAGGATTTGTTGTGCCGAAAGATATGCCTTGCCTCAGGGATACTCTCCGGGAGCTGTTTTCGGACCAAGTAGTCGAGGTACTTGGTCGTCCAGGTTGGCTCGACTAGGAAGATTTGCCTTGATATGTTGTGAGTGAGTTCGATGATGGCGCATTGTCGACTGGCTTCTGTTTCTTTTGTTGCTGGCACCTCCGTGTGCTTCTTCAGCTTGACAAATCTTTTGATCATCCGCTCGTTCCTGGCGGAACTGGGGCGTTTGTTGACCCGATGTTCGCCAATCTGTCGGCTTCTTTGTTGCTTGATCGAGCAATGTGATTCAGTTCGCACCCCTTAAAGCTTCCTTCGAGCAGGTTGTACATGTCACGATAAGCGATCATGTTGTCTGCGACAATGTCACATTCTTTCATCATTTGTTGCATGATAAGGCTGGAGTCTCCGTATATCATCAGTTGAGTGGCGCCGCAGGCGATCGCCATTTTTATGCCGCGTAGGAGTGCTTCATACTCGGCATCGTTGTTGGAGGCTAGATCGTCCAGGGGGAAGTCGAGGCGTAGAACGTACTGAAGCTTGTCGCCTCTTGGCGATATGAGGATTACGCCGGCTCCTGCCCCTTCGTTTCTTTTCGACCCGTGGAAGTACATGATCCAGTTACTCGTGTACTCTAGGATTCCTGGAGTTTGCACCTATGTCCATTCGCAAAGGAATTCTACAACCACCTGGGATTTGAGGGCGTTGCGTCGTGTGTATATTATATCCCAGGCGCCTAGCTCGATGCTCCACTATGCGATTCTTCCAGATGCCATGGGATTGTTCATGATGATACCGAGTGATGCGTCATTTAGCACCGTGACAGTGTGTTCCTGGAAGTAGTGTTTGATGTTGTGGCCTGTAAGGACCACCCCATACGCGAGTTTCTAGTAGTGAGGGTATCGATGTTTACACGGTGGAAGTACCTCGCTTATGTAGTACACTGGTCTCTGAGCGCCGTATGCTTTTCCATCCTCTGGCCGCTCGACGTCTATTACCGTGCTGACCACTTGATTTGTTGCGGCTAGGTAAATGTAGAGAGGTTCCTTTTCCTGCGGTGTTGCCAGTATGCTCTGCAGCACTCTTTTCAAGTCAACGAACGCCTTTTTTTCTTCTGGCGTCCACTCGAACTTATCCGTTTTCTTCAGCAGTTTGTAGAAGAGGAGCGCATGCTCTCCCAATCTTGCGATGAACCTGCTGAGGGCTGCTAGTCGCCCCGCCAGCTGTTGGATTCCGCGGAGATTTGTTAGTTCTTTCATCGTCAAGATTGCTTGAATTTTCTCCGGGTTGGCCTCAATTCCTTGGGCGGAGACCAGATAGCTGAGGAGTTGGCCAGCGGGAACCCCGAAGACGCATTTTGTCGGGTTGAGCTTGATTTTGTATGCGTTGAGGGCATCGAATGTCTCCCTTATGTCCTCGAGGAGCATGTCCTCCACCGAGTCTTGATGACGATGTCGTCGACGTACACCTGTACGTTCTTGCCAATAAGCTTGGCGAGGCATTTTTCCATGCAGTGCTGATATGTTGCTCCTGCGTTTTTAAGCCCGAAAGGCATTGTCGTGTAGCAGTATACACCGTGTGGTGTGATGAATGTTGTCTTTTCCTCGTCCTCCTGCTTCATCCTGATCTGGTTGTATCCCGAGTAGGCATCCAGGAAGGAGAGGCACTGACCGCCTGCTGTTGAGTCGATAATCTGGTCGATCCGCGGGAGTGGGAAATTATCCTTGGGGCAGTGTTTGTTTACCAACATGTAGTCGATGCACACGCGAAGGATATCTGTGTTTTTCTTCGGGACAAGCACCGTGTTTTCTAACCAGGTGGAAATCATGATCTCCCTGATGAACTTGGCGGTTAGGAGTCTGCTCACCTCTTCTCCGAGTGCTCTCTGTTTTGGCTCAGAGAAGCGTCGAGTGGTCTATTTGACCGGCTTTGCATCTTTATACACTTCCAATGAGTGCTCGGCGAACTCCCTGGGTATTCCTGGCATATCTGAAGGCTGCCAGGCGAAAATCTTCCAGTACTCACGGAGGAGTTCGACAAGCGAGCTTTCCTATGCTGGTGATAGGATGGTTGACACGATCGCCGTCTTTGCGAATTCTGTCGGGTGCACTTGATGCTTTCGAGTTTCGCTACTTGGTCTGAACTCGAGATCTGAGGCGTTCTTTTTGGTTAGTGGCATCACGGAGTTATCCGTGGTTTTTGCCAATTCCTCTAGCTCCTCTTGCATCCCGTAAGATTTCGCGATCTCATGGAATTCGTTGTCGTACTTGTCTGATTTCTGGAAGTCGCCGTTTACGGTGATTGTACCGTATTCTCCTGGGAGCTTCAACTTGAGGTAGGCGTAATGAGGTACTGCCATGAATCTCGCGAACGCTGTTCGGCCGAGAATAGCGTGGTACTGAGATGGCCAGTCGACTACCTCAAAGTCGAGGAATTCCCTCCTGTAATTGCGTGGGTCCCCTAGGATCACTTCCAAGTTAATTTTCCGAGTGGTTGGACCGCTTTACCCGGTACTATCCCGTGGAAGGATGTTTCTGATTCTGCGAGTTCTTCCAAGTTCTTGTTCATTTTATGGAGTGTATCCACGTATATGATGCTGATTCCGCTGCCACCATCCAAGAACACCCTGGCTAGGTCGTAGTTGCCTAATTGCGCCTCGATGACGAGCGCCGCATGCCCCGGTCGATGTACCCGTGGAGGGTGGTCCTCTCATGAAAAGGTATCGGGTGCTCAGACATTTTCAGGTATTCGGGCTTGGACAGTGGTGCTTGCACTGCCATGTAAACATGGCGAGTGTTGGTCTTCAGAACTCGTCGGGACGGGCAGACCTTCTGTATCATGCCTAGGAGCCCGTGGGGGTTTGGGTAGCCATTTTCTCCTTGGTTTGCTGCGGCTGGATTAGCTGGTGCAGGAAGGGCGGCTAGATCCATGTTTAGGTGACCTGCGGGCGGGGGCAGGGGTGGTGGTTGGTGTCCTCCCGGTAGTTGCGGGTATCCCTAGCTGATGGCTGCCCTGTGCTTCTTCGTGTACGCCTCGTGGATGTCTTGGAACTTTTGTCAGTACTTGAGGAGGCGAGTGACCTTGGTTTTGCCCGTGCGTTTATCTGTGAACTGATACGTCTCCAACGTATCTATAATTTCTGATGCTCCATGATGATATTATGCTAATTGCTACATGTTTTATCCCTTGTTTATGTCATTTTTATCGATTTTCCAGACTAACCTATTGACAAGATGCCACAGAGCCAGTTCCCTGTTTTCTGCTGTTTTTAGTTTCAGAAAATTTGTTCTGGAAATATTCTCGGAATTGGAAAATTCGAAGCCCGGAAGTCTTACAATTCCTGAAGGTTCCACGCAGTCCCGAAGAGACCCGGAGAGGGGCCACAGGGGGCCCACACCATGGGGTGGTGCGCCCCCTTGGCCACACCGGGGGGTGGTGTGGGGCTCCTAGGGCTCCACCGCCTTTGCCCTTTTGCCTATTTAATCCCCTCCGAAGGAAAACCCTAGACACCTGATCAAATATCTCCGAAAAGTTCCGCAGCCGCCATCGTCGTCAACCCTAGATCAGGGGGGTTCTGAAGCTGTCTCTCGGCACCCTGCTGGAGAGGAGATCATCACCGGAGGCCATTCATCACCATGTCTGCCTCCGGAGTGATGCGTGAGTAGTTCATCCTTGGACTACGGGTCCATAGCAGTAGCTAGATGGTTGTCTTCTCCTCCTATGCCTCAATGTTTAGATCTCGTGACCTGCCTAACATGATCGAGATTGTTCTTATGTAATTCTATGTGTTGTGTTTGCTGGGATCCGATGAATATTGAACTTATGCCAAGTTGATTATAGTCTTTATTGCATATGTTGTTTGTGATCTTGCATGCTTTCCGTTGCTAGTGGTTGCTCTAGCCAAGTAGTTGCTAGTGACTCCAAGAAGGAGTATTTATGCTCGATAGTGGGTTCATGCCTCCTTTTCGCCTGTGCTCGAGTGACAGAAACGTGACGGGGGAGGATGTGTTGTTGCCACTAGGGAGAAAACAGCGGTGTGAATGCCCGCGTGTACAATCATTGCTTGCGTTACACACATTGCTTAATGTGATTATCTGTTTCTTGCAACTTAATACCTAAGGGGGTTCGGATGATAACCTGAGGGTGGATTATTAGTCATAGATGCAGTTGGATTACGGTCTATGTATATTGTTGTAATGCCCACACTAAATATTATAGTAGTCATCATGTCATGAATGTGCACTACGGTGCAATCTCTATTTGTCAATTGCATAGCTGTAATTTGTTCACCCAGCATGCTATATTTTATGGAGAGACACCACTAGTGAACCTATGATCCCGGTCCATTTTCCTACACTGTTAAACAAACCTCTACAATTTCCTGCTTTTCTTTACTTACTGCAAGCATACACCATTTTCCACAATATACGTCTAATATTTGTTTTCAGCAAGACCGGTGAGATTGACAACCTCACTGTACCGTTGGGACAAAGTATTTTGGTTGTGTTGTGTGCAGGTTCCGCGTTGTTGCTGACACCGGTGAGGCGCCATCATCACCGTCAGTGGCATCAACCTTCCAAAGATCCTCTTTCTCCTATTGGATTGATAACCTTGGTTCTTAACTGAGGGAAAATTCCTAACGCTGTGCTCATCACACCCTCCTCTTGGGGTTCCCAACACGCTTTGCCAGCATTAAGGACTTTTTCTGGCACTGTTGCCGAGGAGAAAGAAGTCTTCTGGAATGGGGAGTCTCTCACTCTCAACCTCTTTATTTTGTTTATTGTCTTTTTTTTGTCTTCTTTTGCTTCTTTATATCAAAAACACAAAAAATACTTCTTATTCTAGTTGTTATTTTTTCTTTATCATCCTTGCTATGAATGTTTGATGTCTTTGAAACTCGATCTTTTAGGCAAGGTGGGTTCACGGATGAACAACAAAAACATTACAAGGAACACCGCTTTTCACAAAAAGGATACACTTATGGGAGCAAATTAATAAGTTGCATGACTATGCTAAAAACTTGTGGTCTACTTATAAAGTTACTTATTGCTTTGATAAATCTTGTTGATGTAGGAGGTATAAACACCTCTCTTTTCAATGTGAGTATAATGATAATGTTACCATATCTTCTTATGTCAAGGGAAATTATGAATTATATGATGTGGAACAAATTGAAGAATTTATTGATTGGAAGGGTGCATCCGAAATTGCCTATTTGCTTGAATGTATTGATGATGCACCTTTTAAATATGAGATTTATGCTATAATTGAATATTGCGTTGATAATTACAAGGATTGTAATTATTACAAAATGGAATATCTTAATAAATTCTCTCAACCTAAGGAAGTAACTGATGCCTTGCAGGAGCCAATAGAAGAAGAAATTGCTGAATCTGGAAGCTCATTGAATGAAAAAGAGGAGGAGAGTGATGATCAAGAGGAGGAAGAATGGAGCTACCCATGTCTACCTCCCAATGATAGTAACTCTTTAACTCATACATTATTTGATGAAATTGATACTTTCTACACTTTTGACCTTGATACTACTATGAATGAAACTTGTGAGAATGATATTGCTACTATTATGTGTGATAATCCATGCTACTTGGATAAATCTTATGATAATGCTTTTGATGATGGTCCTATGTTACTTGATGTTATAAATTATAATGCTACTGAAAATAGGATTGCTATAATGTGTACTATACCTTTTAAGAGTGATCAATCATCTTGTTTTTCTATTGCTAAAAGTGGAAAAAAAGAAGAGTTGATTTTAAATTTTGATCCCACTATTTTTGAGCTCTATATGAATTGTGTGCTTTTAGACCATGACAAACATGCTTTATGTGATAATTATATTGTTTAGTTTGTTCATGATGCTACTAAAAATTATTATGAGAGAACAAAATATTTCTGTAGGAATTTTCATGTTACTAAAACACCTCTCTTTTTGTTGAGAGTTTTGAAGTTGCTCTTGTTCTACCTTCTCATGATTTCTAGTTTGAGCTTCTTTAATTCATTTCTTTACAAGATTCCTATGCATAGGAAGTGGGTTAGACTTAAATTTGTTTTACATTTTCTTCATGATGCTCTCTTTTTCTTCAATTCATATTTATTATGTGAGCATCCACTTTTCTATTTCTAGCTGAAAGGCGTTAAAGAAAAGCGCTACCGGTAGACAACCCGTTTTATTTCTCTGTATTTAACCTGTTTTTCGTCGTTTTATTTTGTTTTCTTTGCACCTGGGTGTTGTCTATTTCCTTAGCAACCCCGCTGTATCTTTTGTTTTGTGTCTTTGTTGAGCCAAGTAAAGCCTCTAGCAGGAAACAGATTTCTGATGTCCACTGTTCAATTCGTATAAAATCACGGAAAATTGAAAATGACCTGAGTATTTTTGTGCGCAATCCTGGGCTATATACGCAACTTTTCTTAGTGTAACACTTTTTGCTTTGAGCAACAGAAGATTTTCGAAAAAAATCATCTTTACCTGTTGTCCTGTTTTGACAGATTTCTGCCAATAATTGCATTTGCATCTTAATCTCTTTCTTTTGGTGTTCTTTTGAGAAAAAGACTTTTAAAAGAAGTTGTGACAGTAGCTAATGTGTTTTGAGTGTTAGGCTTGAAGGGTTTGTTGCATATAAAACAAAATATTTCCTACGCGATAGACACCCGAAAGGCCAAGATCTAAACTAGGAGACAAAGTGCAACGGGCATAGAGAGAGTCTTAAGAAGAACATACCCTCGCAGAGACAAAGCGTTATGAGATCAAATATCGTTGTTCGTGTATTCGTAGTCACACTAATCCCGAGAGCGAGAATATGTGCACCGCAATCCGGCGGTGCGTCCGTGATCGGTCACACGTACGGTTGATGACGACGTCTGTTCCCTCGATCCAGCAGGGAGGCGGAAGTAGAGGATCCCTCGGAACTCCAGCAGCACGATGGCGTGGTTGTGGTGAAGAATCCCATGGTCAGGGCTTCGCCAAGCCGGAGACCATGGAATGGAGCAGCGGGTGGAGAGGAATTGAGGTGGGCAAGTGTGTGAGAGAGAGGGAGCTCATGCCCTCTATTTAGAGAGGGGGGAGGCAGCCCAAGGGGGGTGCGGCCAGCCCATGGAGGTGCCCCCACCTCTTCCCTCATCATGTGAGTGGACTCTCCACTCATACCCACTCATTTTCCCTTAAAACTCCACTTAGAAAATCCAAAGGTTTTTCTTTAATAAATAAAAAAAATTATTTCTTTATTTCAGCATTTGTTAATTCTATTAACAAACATTTTCATATAGCACCTCGAATCATTTGTTAATTCTATTAACAACCATTTGATGAAAAACCCCTTGAACTATTTCAATTTGCTCGAAACAATTTCGGTGCTGCTCAAAACATTCTTCGTTATTCCGTATCCTCTCAAATGCGTCATTGAACCTTAAGTGTGTCACCCTACGATTCGTGAATAAGATAGACATGATCGAGACTCCTCTCCGATCAATAATCAACGGCGGGATCTAGAGATCCGTGATGACTCCTATATATTTAACAATGACTCTCGTGATCGTGTGAACCATCAACGTCGTGAACTATTCCCTTTGTCTCGCGATATTTTACTTGTCCGAGATTCGATCATTTGTATCAACCATACCTTGTTAAATCTCGTTACCTGACAAGTAATCTTTTCTCGTTTTCGTGATATGACATCCTTGTGATCATATCACGTGCTTGCAAGCGGTGTCGATGTGATATCACCGAGAGGGCCCAGAGTATATCTCTCCGTCATTTTGGATGGACAAATTCCACTCTTGATCCATGATCCTCAACTAATACTTTCCGAATACCTAACGATACCTTTATAGTCACCCTGTTACGGTGTGACATTTGATGACATCAAAGCACCCTTCCGGTACCAGTGATTGGCATGATCTCATGGTCTAAGGAATAAGTTACTTCGTATGCAAGATATAACAATATAAACTAAATGACTTGATCGTATTGTTATCTTGATATTGGGTCTATGTTCATCACATCATTCTACCAATGACATGACCCTATTATTAACAACATCCAATGTTCATGATCAGGAAACCTTGATCATCTATTAATCAACAAGCTAGTTAAAAGAAAGGCTTTACTAGGAACCATTGTTTGTTTATGAAACACACATGTATCAACGTTTCCGATTAATACAATTCTAGCATGAGAAATAAACATTTATCATAAACAAGGAATAAGATAATAACCACTTTATTATTGCCTCTCGGGCATATTCCCTTCAGTCTCCCACTTGCACTAGAGTCAATAATCTACTCCCCCCGTTCAACAATAGATGACTTCCACATATCTATATATGGATGTATCTAGACACTAATATGTCTAGATACATCCATATATAGATATGTGGAAGTCATCTATTGTTGAACGGAGGGAGTAGTCTGTAAGCACTTAACACATTTGGTGTTCCAGTGTTATTACCATGCTTCGCATGTGGTAAACATCATCAAAAAGATCTGAACTTGTTCATGTCCTATTGTATTTGCATGTTGTTTGCGTCTACATGCATCACTCATTCTCTAATGAGATGGATTTGTATATATTTGGTCAACCGGTGAAACCTTAATTCCTCAGCTTAAACCAATGTTACTAACATTGTGAAATTGTAGCTTCATAGTGTCAGCATTCTTGGAAATTCACCAAGTTCAATAAAGAACTCCTTGACACAAAATACTCTTATTATTTGTTGTCAACACAATGATATACTTAGCCCTTGTAGTATCCGTCACAATACTTTAATTTTGAAACTCTTACAAATCCAGCATGGAACTTTCTTCCAGCCTATTGTGCTACCCTTCATCACATATTTTAATTGAGATAAAATTATTTGAATATATGACAAGACTATTAGTGTAACATATTACAACAAATAGTTTGTCATCACTATATAGGAAAACACATCCTTAGCATTTCTAAAATGGCAGAAGGATCTCTCCCACTGTTGTTTAATCATCATATGAATTATCCTGCTATAACATTTTATAGCATATGACTCATCTGGTTGTGTACATAGCATGGAACATGTGTCAAAACACTATAATATTGCTCAATTGTTTTCCATGTGACAAGAACTCCTTCTTGTCATTTGGATTTTGACTTACTTCAATATTTCATCTATGTAATTTGGCTGCAATCATATCAAGCGCTTCAATCCATCTCTTATAGATATCGATGCCCAATATCTCCTAAGCCTTTCATCAATATAAAAATCTTAACCGTGTTAATTTAAAATACATATTTTCCAATCAACCATATGTCATCTACATAAAGCATTGGAAATATGACTTATCGCTCCCACTTAATATCTTGTAACTCTACAAGCATCTTTATCGTTCATGATGAAATCAAACTCTTTTGATAACTTCATTAAGGTAAAGATTCCAACTTCGTTATGCTCACTTCAACCATTGAAGTTTGCAAACCTTTCCAACAACCTTTTGAATTCTACAAAACTCTCAGACTGTGTCAAGTACACATCCTCGATCAAACTTCCTCGAGAGGAGAATTGGTTTTGTTATTCAACTGCCATATCATAATATGTAACTTTTGCTAGAACTATCCGAAAAGACTAAAGCATCACTATGGACGATCAAAATCTTGTAGTAGTCAAGTCTTTGAACTTCGTCAAAAACAACTTTTCGATAAGTACAACTTTCAAAGGATGTAAAAATCCATGTCTTTGTCGCTATATAGACCCTTTTGCTATAGTTAGGCATCATTCCCTAAAAGGACTACCAAGTCACATACTTGATATTCATACAAGGATACTATGGCGGATATAATTACTCATAGTCAATTTTACGAAGTCAGGGCCCATCATTTGCTTCCTTTATAAGGTCCAGGTCCTTTGTTGTCAAAACAACACTTCACTCTCAAACCACAATTTGGTCTAAGTATAAAGTTTTAGGACTTTTGTGGTTCAGTTCGCAAACTCATTCGAAGTATCTACAATCACATGTAATGTCTTCTACTTTGTCAAAATAGCAAACCTCGGAACAACTTCCAGTGATGCGCTACTCTGATATGGTAACGAAGATTCTCTAATCTCGTTGAGTTTGTACTGTCTTCCCACTCACTTATTTCGCAAGAACTATTTTCTCGAGAAATCAACCCTTTCTAACAAACAACATTTGTCTTTGGTCGGTGATAGGAGAAATACCCAATGTATTCTTTAGAATAACGTTATAAACATATATTTATCCCATTTTGGTTGTCAACAATTTACACATGATATGCATACCAAAACTTAAGAAAAAGACAATTTGGGTCATTACCCAAACCATATCTTATATGGTGTCAATTTTAATGGATCATGATGGTGCTCTTTTCAGTGTAAAAGCGGTTATCTCTAATATATAAACTACAAAATTATAATGGAATTTTTAGTAATCTTACCATGTCAAACAAGGTTTGATTTTGTCTCTCGAACACTTCAAACTAATGTGGGTTTATTCGAGAAGTATAAGTTGTAGAACAATTCTGCAACTTCTCAGATGTTTTGCTAAACTTGTAACTCAAACTTTATCCTTTATGATCCAATCATAAATACTTGATTATCTTGTTACATTGATTTTTTACTTCATATTAACAACCATTTGAACCAATTCAAAATGTCAAACTCCGTTCTCTTTAAATAGATATACTCACATATCTACTCAAATCATCGACATAATTTTATGAAGCAAAATTTAATCCACCACACATGACTACACATAATGGACTATATACATCAATATGTACAATCTCCATTAAATTAGCCGTCCATTCTACTTTGGCCTATGAACGGAATTCTAGTCATCTTTTGGAAGAGGTCTCACAAGTTTCAATTTATTCAAAACAAAAGGACTCCGGAAGTCTATCAATATGGAGTTCTTTCATGTTTTCTTTTTCGATATGAACTAAAATGGTGGTGTGACAATTTAAGTGAAAGTCTTTTATGTCTTGCAACGTCTAGCATTTAGTCTTATAGATGTTTACTTTACCAACAAGATTTATATTAACATATCCATCAATTATGGAATATGGTCATAGTTTGAACAATCTCATTTGTTCTTACAAAAGACCAGAACAAAATAACAACTTAATAAGTTCTTAAAATAAATCATGAAATATTGGTTCGATATGACAATGAACACAATAACACTTTATTTATGTTCTTGTCATAATCGATTCCACATCTATTACTAGTTCCTTTTAGGCCCTTGTATTTCTTGCATTGCGTTGTTTTATATGACAACTCATACCAACCAATGTGGTATCAAAATACGGAAATATACTTTGTTAACTAGTAATACATCTATAACTTGTATATCAAGCATATACTCCTGAGTTGGACTTTTCCAGTTATGTTCTTTTTCTGCCATATATCTTTTTGTAATTCTATTTTCAATATTCTCTTTCCTCTAAAGAAGAATCATTCAACATCAAACAATGTTAGTCTTACTAGCACATTTTTCTTGGCGTGTTAGTCATATACTATCACCCAATGAGTCATACTTTAAGTTTGATTGTTCTACTAATATCACCATATTAATAGTATTCTTCCAGATTCCACTCTTAGCAATCTCCAACAAGGTAAACGATTTTACCCATACCTTTAATCCATTCAATCATAACAATTTTATGATTAAGCTACTATAGCTCGAAGAAAGGAATTTAGAGGATGATTTTTAGCGCCCAAATTCTTGGAATATTCAAACGCCTAGCGTCTTCAATAATTGCATATATTCAAATAATATAAGTATACATTGTCACGCTAAATTATACTCGGTCATGTTGCCACAAATAAGTTTCTAGATATCAATATATCTTTCACTTGATTATTTCTGAGAACAATTATTTTCAGTTCCTAAATCATCTTCATCAACAAAACATTCTTTTGAAGATAAAGTAATATGGAAGCAAGCATGACTCTGGATTCTAAGTAGGAATTATTTGCACTCTAGATCAATCAATCATTAATCATATGGAGCTAGGTAGGAAGTACCAAAAATCTACAATAGGACTCAATTTTAAATTTCACTAATACGGTAGCAATCTTAAATGGTTTTTACCAGATCATAACAGTTATATCTCAATTAACAATCTATGTGTAAGGTAGTTTTTTGGATGCCAATGAATACTACAATTTGTGCAAATTCACTTTGATTGGTTGTTCATGATAAATAAGTTCAAGTTAATTCAAAATTATGCCATGATTACACGAACCAAATTCACTACACCAAAACCGATCATCGCGTGTGATGATGTAGCTTCAAAGGCGAACACCAACATGTTCATCATATCATCCATATGACTCATGCTTTACCTTTCAGTTACGTGTTCCGAGGCCATGTCTGTACATGCTACGCTCGCCAAGAAGAACCGTAGTATTGCGTGTGTTTCAAGGCCATGCCTGTACATGCTAGGCTTGAATACAGCCGTTGTATGCGAACGTTGAGTCTATCACACCCGATCATCACTTGCTGTCTCGAAACGAAGAACTTTCTTAACGGTGCATACTTAAGGAAGAACACATTATTATCTTGATATTAGGTGAGAGGGATCATCTTATAATGCTACCGTTGCTATCTAAGCAAAATAAGATGCATAAAAGGATTAACATCACATGTATGGATAATGTGATATGATATGGTCCTTCTTGCACTTGATCTCTATCTTGTGCATCACGGTATGATCTCTATCATTCCACCGGCGTGGCACCAAGGTTCATGGCACCTCCATCTTGATTGTCCATCAATAATAAGACAACCATATGGATCCCTTCCGGTATATCAATAATTTACAAAAGATCATCTCATAATCAAATTTGTAATATTGATCATATCACATCACATGCCCAGCAAAAACTAGTTACACGTCTCTAATTTATTTTTGCATATTTTACATAGCTTAGGACTTTCGAGGATAGAACCGTTCATACCTACAAACATCAACCACAACGTTGATAAACATATTTTTAACAACCCTTCGTAGATTAGATCTTAACTATAGTTGGAGAAATGGACACTCCCTCAGCCACAAGTGAGACACGTCTCGCGTACAAGTACACGTAAAGTTTGTATAGGGCAGCTTCATCCAATTATGCCACTAAGATCATAAAATACTCAAGGAGGCAATAACATGATCATCAATGCCCACATACACCTATGTGTTCTACCCGTGCAAAACATCTACGCATAGATCCCGCTCTGATACCACTGAAGGGTTCGTTGCATAGAAAACAAAAGTTTTCCTACGCGATAGACACCCGAAAGGCCAAGATCTAAACTAGGAGACGAAGTGCAATGGGCATAGAGTGAGTCTTAAGAAGAACATACCCTCGAAGACACAAAGCGTTACGAGATCAAATCTCGTTGTTGGTGTACTCGTACTCACACCAATCCCGAGAGCGAGAAGACATGCACCGCAATCCGGCGGTGCCTCCGTGATCGGTCACACGTACAGTTGATGACGACCTCCGTTCCCTCGATCCAGCGGGGAGGCGGAAGTAGAGGATTCCACGGAACTCCAGCAGCACGACAGCGTGGTGGTGGTGAAGAATCTCATGGTCAGGGCTTCGGCAAGCCGGAGACCATGGAATGGAGCAGCGGGTGGAGAGGAATTGAGGTGGGCAAGTGTGAGAGAGAGGGAGCTCATGCCCTCTATTTATAGGAGAGGGGGGAGGCAGCCCAAGGGGGGTGCGGGCGTGCGGCCAGACCATGGAGGTGCCCCCACCTCTTCCCTCATCATGTGAGTGGACTCTCCACTCACACCCGCTCATTTCCCCTTAAAATTCCACTTAGAAAATCCAAAGGTTTTTCTTTAATAAATAAATAAAATATTTTTATTTCTTTATTTCAGCATTTGTTAATTATATTAACAAACATTTTCATATAGCACCTCGAATCATTTATTAATTCTATTAACAAGCATTCGATGAAAAACCCCTTGAACTATTTCAATTTTCCCTGAAATAATTTCGGTGCTGCTCAAAACATTCTTTGTTATTCCGTATCCTCTCAAATGCTTCATCGAACCTTAAGTGTGTCACCCTACGGTTCGTGAATAAGATAGACATGATCGAGACTCCTCTCCGATCAATAATCAATAGCGGGATCTGGAGATCCGTGATGACTCCTATATATTTAACGATGACTCTCGTGATCGTGTGAACCATCAACGACGTGAACTATTCCCTTTGTCTCGCGATATTTTACTTGTCCAAGATTCGATCATTGGTATCAACCATACCTTGTTAAATCTCGTTACCTGACAAGTACTCTTTTCTCGTTTTCATGATATGAGATCCTTGTGATCATATCACGTGCTTGCAAGCGGTGTCGATGTGATATCACCGACAGGGCCCAGAGTATATCTCTCCGTCATTTTGGATGGACAAATTCCACTTTTGATCCATGATCCTCAACTAATACTTTCCGAATACCTAACGACACCTTTATAGTCACCCTGTTACGGTGTGACGTTTGATGACATCAAAGCACCCTTCCGGTACCAGTGATTAGCATGATCTCATGGTCTAAGGAATAAGTTACTTCGTATGCAGGATATAACAATATAAACTAATTGACTTGATCGTATTGTTATCTTGATATTGGGTCTATGTTCATCACATCATTCTACCAATGACATGACCCCGTTATTAACAACATCCAATGTTCATGATCAGGAAACCTTGACCATCTATTAATCAACGAGCTAGTTAAAAGAGAGGCTTTACTAGGAACCATTGTTTGTTTATTAAACACACATGTATCAACGTTTCCGGTTAATACAATTCTAGCATGAGAAATAAACATTTTGAAGGGTTCGTTGCATAGAAAACAAAAATTTTCCTACGCGAGAGATACCCGAAAGGCCAAGATCTAATCTATGAGACGAAGTGCAACGGGCAACAAGAGGGTTAAGGAGAACACATACCCTCGAAGACTCAAAGTGGTACGAGATCAAATCTCGTTGTTGGCGTAGTCGTACTCACACCGATCCCGATAGCGAGAAGATGGCACCGCAATCCGGCGGTGCATCCGTGATCGGTCACACGTACGGTTGATGACGACCTCCGTTCCCTCGTTCCAGCGGGGCGCGGAAGTAGAGGATCCCTCGGAACTCCAGCAGCACGACGGCGTGGTGTGGTGGAGAAAAACATTGCTCAGGGCTTCGCCAAGCGCACGAACAAGTGGTGGAGCAGCGGCAGGAGGGAGGAAGAGATGACACAAGTGTGTGTGTGTGGAAGAGGGAGCTCTCACCCCTCCTTTTATAGGAGGGGATGGCAGCCACGAATTTTTTGCTGCCTCCACCTATCCCTCATCATGTGAGTGGAGTCTCCACTCAACCCACTCATTCTTCCATGAATTCCCACTCAAAATCCCAAGGGTTTTCTTTAATAAATAAATAAAACAATTTTATTTCTTTATTTTAATATTTGTTAATTCCATTAACAAACATTAACATATAACCCCTTGAGTTAGTTGTTAAATCTATTAACAACCATTTGATAAGAATCCCCTTGAACTATTTCAAAATTACTCGAAACAATTTCGGTGACTATTTCAATATTCCCCGAAACAATTTCGGTGCTGTCCAAACTTTTCTCCGATATTCCGTATCCTCTCAAATGCGTCATCGAACCTTAAGTGTGTCACCCTACGGTTCGCGAATAAGATAGACATGATCGAGACTCCTCTCCGATCAATAATCAACAGCGGGATCTGGAGATCCGTGATGACTCCTATATATTCAACGATGACTCTCGTGATCGTGTGAACCAACAACGCCGTGAACTATTCCCTTTGTCTCGCGATATTTTACTTGTCCGAGATTCGATCATTGGTATCAACCATACCTTGTTCAATCTCGTTACCGACAAGTTCTCTTTTCTCGTTCCCGTGATATAACATCGTTTGTGATCATATCACGTG
This sequence comes from Alopecurus myosuroides, assembly GCA_028641055.1. Lineage (NCBI taxonomy): Eukaryota > Viridiplantae > Streptophyta > Magnoliopsida > Poales > Poaceae > Alopecurus > Alopecurus myosuroides. Next base: position 192,203,727 of record CM054061.1, read on the forward strand.
CTTGCAAGCGGTTTCGATGTGATATCACCGAGAGGGCCCAGAGTATATCTCTCCGTCATTTGGATGGACAAATCCCACTCTTGATCCATGATCCTCAACTAATACTTTCCGAATACTCAACGACACCTTTATAGTCACCCTGTTACGGTGTGACGTTTGATGCCATCAAAGCACTCTTCCGGTATCAGTGATTGACATGATCTCATGGTATAAGGAATAAGTTACTTCGTGTGTTTGATATAACAATGTAAACTAAATGACTTGATCGCATTGCTATATTCTCTTTGGGTATATGTTCATCACATCATTCTTCTAATGACATGACCCCGTTATTAATAACATCCAATGTTCATGATCAGGAAACCTTGATCATCAATTAATCAACGAGCTAGTTAAAAGAGAGGCTTTACTAGGAACCATTGTTTGTTTATTAAGCACACATGTATCAACGTTTCCGGTTAATACAATTCTAGCACGAGAAATAAACATTCATCATAAACAAGGAATAAGATAATAACCATTTTATTATTGCCTCTCGGGCATATTCCCTTCAGTCTCCCACTTGCACTAGAGTCAATAATCTAGTCTGTAAGCACTTAACACATATGGCGTTCCAGTGTTATTACCATGCTTCGCATGTGGTATACTTTATCAAAAAGATCTGAACTGTTCAGGTCCTATTGTATTTGCATGTTCTTTGCGTCTACACGCATCACTCATTCTCTAATGAGATGGCTTTGTATATATAGGGTCAATCGGTGAAAACTTAATTCCTCAGCTTAAACTGATGTCACTAACATTGTCAAAATGTAGCTTCATAGTGTTAGCATTCTTGGAAATTCACCAAGTTCCGGTGATACCTTAATTCCTCAGCTTAAACTGATGTTACTAACATTGTGAAAATGTAGCTTCATAGTTTCAGCATTCTTGGAAATTCACCAAGTTCAATAAAGAACTCCTTGACACAAAATACGCTTATTATCAGTTGTCAACACAACGATATACTTTAGCCTTTGTTGTAGTATCTGTCACAATATTTTAATTTTGAAACTCTTTCAAATCCAGAATGGAACTTTCTTCCATCTTATTGTGCTACCCTTCATCACATATTTTAATTGAGATAAAATTTCTTGAATAAATGACAAGACTATTAGTGTAACATATTACAACTAATATTTTGTCATTACTACATAGCAAAACATATCCTTAGCATTTCGAAAATGACACAAGGATCTCTCCCACTATTGTCTAATCATCATATGAATTATCCTGCTATAACATTTTATAGCATAGGACTCATCTGGTTGTATACATAGCATGGAAACATGACTTAGAAATCTCAATTTCAATGATGCTCATCATGTGTCAAAACACATGAATCTTGCTCAATTATTTTCCATGTGACAAGAACTCCTTCTTATCAATTTTATATTGACTTACTTCAATATTTCATCTATGTAATTTGGCTTCAATCATATCAGGCGCTTCAATCCATCTTTTATAGATATCGATGCCCAATATCTTCTAAGCCTTTCATCAATATGAAAATCTTAACCGTGTTAATTTAAAATACATATTTTCCAATCAACCATATGTCATCTACATAAAGTATTGGAAATATGTCATAGCGCTCCCACTTAATTTCTTGTAACTTTACAAGCATCTTTATCGTTCATGATGGAATCAAACTCTTTTGATAACTTCATTAAGGTAAAGATTTCAACTTCGTTATGCTCACTTCAACTATTGAAGTGTGCATACCTTTCTAGCAACCTTTTTGAATTTTACAAAACTCTCAGACTGTGTCAAGTACACATCCTTGATAAAACTTCCTTGAGAGGAGAGTTGGTTTTGTTATTCAACTGCCATATCATAATATGTAACTTTGCTAGAACTAACTGCAAAGACTAAGCATCACTACGGAAGATCAAAATCTTGTAGTAGTGAACTCTTTGAACTTCGTCGAAAACAACTTTTCGATAAGTACAACTTTCAAAGGATGTAAAATCCATGTCTTTGTCGCTATATAGACCCTTTTGCTATCGTTAGGCATCATGCCTATCGAAAGGACTACCAAGTCACATACTTGATATTCATACAAGGATACTATGGCGGATATAATGACTCATAGTCAATTTTACGAAGTCAGGGCCCATCATTTGCTTCCTTTATAAGGTCCAGGTCCTTTGTTGTCAAAACAACACTTTACACTTAAACCACAAGTTGTTCTAAGTACAAAGTTTTTGGACTTTTCCGGTACAGTTCGCAAACTCATTTGAAGTTTCTACAACATTTGTAGTGTCTTCTACTTAGTCAAAATAGTAAACCCCGGAACAACTTCCAGTGATGCGCTACTCTTGACATGATAACGAAGATTCTCTAATCTCGTTGAGTTTGTACTGTGCTCCCACTCACTTGTTTCGCAAGAACTACTTTCTCGAGAAATCAACCCTTTTCTGACAAACAACATTTGTCTTTTGGTTCGGTGATAGGAGAAATACCCAATGTTTTATTTGGGATAACCTTATAAACATATATTTATCCTATTTTGGTTGTAAACATTTTACACATGCTATGCATACCAAAACTTAAGAAAGTGACAATTCGGGTCACTACCCAAACCATATCTTATATGTTGTCAATTTCAGCGGATCATGATGGTGCTCTTTTCAGTGGAAAAAACGGTTGTCACTAATGTATAAACTACAAAATTATAATGGCATTTTTATTAATCTTACCATGTCAAACAAGGTTTGATTTTTGCCTCTTGAATACCCCAATCTAATGTGGGGTATTCGAGAAGTATAAGTTGTAGAACAATTCTGCAACTTCTCAGATGTTTTGCTAAACTTGTAACTCAAAATTTATTCTTTATGATCGAATCATAAATACTTGATTATCTTGTTACAATGATTTTTACTTCATATTAACAACCTTTTGAACCAATTCAAAATGTCAAACTCCGTTTTCTTTAAATAGATATACTCACATATCTACTCAAGTTGTCGACAGAATTTTATGAAGGAAAAATTAATCCACCATACATGACTACACATAATGGACTATATACATCAACATGTATAATCTCCACTACATTAGTCGTCCATTCTATTTTGGCCTATGAACGGAATTTTAGTCATCTTTTGGAATAAGTCTCACAAGCGTCAATTTATTCAAAACAAAATGACTCCGGAAGTCCATCAATATGGAGTTCCTTCATGTTTTCCTTTCCGATATGAACTAAAGTGGTGCTGTCACAATTTAAGTGAAACTCTTTCACGTCTTGCAACGTTTAGCATTCAGTCTTATAGATGTTTACTTTACCAACATGATTTATATTAACATATCCATCAATTATGGAATATGGTCATAGTTTGAACAATCTCATTTGTTCTCACAAAGGACTAGAACAAAATAACAATTTATTAAGTTCTTAAAATAAATCTTGAATGTTTGGTTCGATACGACAATGAACACAATAACACTTTATTTATATTCTTGTCATAATCGATTCCACATCTATTACTAGTTCCTTTCAGGCCCTTGTATTTCTTGCATTGCGTTGCTTTGTATGACAACTCATACCAACCAATGTGGTATCAAAATACCCAAAAATACTTTGTTCACTAGTAATACATCTATAACTTGTATATCAAGCATATACTCCTGAGCTGGACTTTCCAGTTATCTTCTTTTTCTGCCATATATCTTTTTTTGTAATTCTATTTTCAATATTCCCTTTCCTTTACAGAAGAATCATTCAACATCAAACAATGCTAGTATTACTAGCTCATTTTCTTTGGCGTGTTAGTCATATACTATCACCCATTGAGTCATACTTTGAGTTTGAATGTTCTACTAATATCACCATATTAATAGCATTCTTCTAGATTCCACTCTTAGCAATTTCCAAGTAAGGTAAACTACTTTACCCATACTTCTAATCCATCCCATCATAACAATTTTATGATTAAGCTACTATAGCTTGAAGGAAGGGATTTAGAGGATAATTTTCAGCGCCCAACTTCTTGGAATATTCAAACCCCTAGCGTCTTCAATCATTGCATATATTCAGATAATATAAGCAAACATTGTCACGCTAAATTTGCATATATTCAGATAATATAAGCAAACATTGTCACGCTAAATTATACCCAGTCATGTTGCAACAAATAAGTTTCTAGATATCAATATATCTTTTCACTTGATTGTTTCTGAAAACAACTCTTTTCAGTTCCAAAATCACTTTGATCAACAAAACATTCTTTTTGAAGATAAAGTAATACGAAAGCAAACATGACTCTGTATTCTAAGTAGGAATTATTTGCTCTCTAGATTAATCAATCATTAACCACATGGAGCTAGGTAGGAAATACCAAAAATCTACAATAGGACTCAATTTTAAATTTCACTAATACGGTACCAATCTTAAATGGTATTTACCAGATCATAACAGTTATATCTCAATTAACAATCTAAGTGTAAGGTAATTATAGATGCCAATGAATACTACAATTTGTGCAAATTCACTTTGATTGGTTGTTCATGATAAATAAGTTCAAGTTAATTCAAAAATTAAACCATGAACTTCCACTCAAAAACAACATCCCTCTTAGTCGTCTTTAGTGATTACACGAACCAAATTCACTACAGCAAAACCGATCATCACGTGAGATGATGTAGTTTCAAAGGCGAACATCGATATGTTCATCATATCATCCATATGACTCATGCTTTACCTTTCGGTTACGTGTTCCGAGGCCATGTCTGTACATGCTAGGCTCGCCAAGTAGAACCGTAGTATTGCATGTGTTTCAAGGCCATGTCTGTACATGCTAGGCTTGAAAACACCCGTTGTATGCGAACGTTGATTCTATCACACCCGATCATCACGTGGTGTCTCGAAACGACGAACTTTCTTAACGGTGCATACTTAAGGAAGAACACATTATTATCTTGATATTAAGTGAGAGGGATCATCTTATAATGCTACCGTCGCTATCTAAGCAAAACAAGATGCATAAAAGGATTAACATCACAAACATCACATGTAAGGATAACGTGATATGATATGGTCCTCCTTGCACTTGATCTCCATCATGTGCATCATGGTATGATCTCCATCATTCCACCGACGTGGTACCAAGTACCATGGCACCCAATCTTGATTGTCCATCAAGAAGAAGACAATCATATGGATACCTTCCGGTATATCAATAATTTACAAAATAGATCATCTCATAATCAAATTTGTAATATTGACCATATCACATCACATGCCCAGCAAAAACTAGTTAGACGCCTCTAAATTATTTTTGCATATTTTACGTGGCTTAGGGCTTTCGATGATAGAACCGTTCATACCTACGAACATCAACCACAACATTGATAAACACATTTTTAACAACCCTTCATAGATTAGATCTTAACTATAGTAGGAGAAACAGACACCCGCAAGCCACTTATGCAATACAAGTTGCATGTCAGTTGTGGAACAAGTCTCATGTACGTGGACATGTAAGGTTAGTCCTGGGCCGCTTCATCCCACTATGCCACTAAGATCATAAAATAATCAAGGAGGTAATAACATGATCATCAACGCCCACATACACCTATGTGTTCTACCCGTACAAAACATCTACGCATAGATCCGGCTCTGATACCACTGAAGGGTTCGTTGCATAGAAAACAAAAATTTTCCTACGCGAGAGATACCCGAAAGGCCAAGATCTAATCTATGAGACGAAGTGCAACGGGCAACAAGAGGGTTAAGGAGAACACATACCCTCGAAGACTCAAAGTGGTACGAGATCAAATCTCGTTGTTGGCGTAGTCGTACTCACACCGATCCCGATAGCGAGAAGATGGCACCGCAATCCGGCGGTGCATCCGTGATCGGTCACACGTACGGTTGATGACGACCTCCGTTCCCTCGTTCCAGCGGGGCGCGGAAGTAGAGGATCCCTCGGAACTCCAGCAGCACGACGGCGTGGTGTGGTGGAGAAAAACATTGCTCAGGGCTTCGCCAAGCGCACGAACAAGTGGTGGAGCAGCGGCAGGAGGGAGGAAGAGATGACACAAGTGTGTGTGTGTGGGAAGAGGGAGCTCTCACCCCTCCTTTTATAGGAGGGGATGGCAGCCACGAATTTTTGGCTGCCTCCACCTCTCCCTCATCATGTGAGTGGAGTCTCCACTCAACCCACTCATTCTTCCATGAATTCCCACTCAAAATCCCAAGGGTTTTCTTTAATAAATAAATAAAACAATTTTATTTCTTTATTTTAATATTTGTTAATTCCATTAACAAACATTAACATATAACCCCTTGAGTTAGTTGTTAAATCTATTAACAACCATTTGATAAGAATCCCCTTGAACTATTTCAAAATTACTCGAAACAATTTCGGTGACTATTTCAATATTCCCCGAAACAATTTCGGTGCTGTCCAAACTTTTCTCCGATATTCCGTATCCTCTCAAATGCGTCATCGAACCTTAAGTGTGTCACCCTACGGTTCGCGAATAAGATAGACATGATCGAGACTCCTCTCCGATCAATAATCAACAGCGGGATCTGGAGATCCGTGATGACTCCTATATATTCAACGATGACTCTCGTGATCGTGTGAACCAACAACGCCGTGAACTATTCCCTTTGTCTCGCGATATTTTACTTGTCCGAGATTCGATCATTGGTATCAACCATACCTTGTTCAATCTCGTTACCGACAAGTTCTCTTTTCTCGTTCCCGTGATATAACATCGTTTGTGATCATATCACGTGCTTGCAAGCGGTTTCGATGTGATATCACCGAGAGGGCCCAGAGTATATCTCTCCGTCATTTGGATGGACAAATCCCACTCTTGATCCATGATCCTCAACTAATACTTTCCGAATACTCAACGACACCTTTATAGTCACCCTGTTACGGTGTGACGTTTGATGCCATCAAAGCACTCTTCCGGTATCAGTGATTGACATGATCTCATGGTATAAGGAATAAGTTACTTCGTGTGTTTGATATAACAATGTAAACTAAATGACTTGATCGCATTGCTATATTCTCTTTGGGTATATGTTCATCACATCATTCTTCTAATGACATGACCCCGTTATTAATAACATCCAATGTTCATGATCAGGAAACCTTGATCATCAATTAATCAACGAGCTAGTTAAAAGAGAGGCTTTACTAGGAACCATTGTTTGTTTATTAAGCACACATGTATCAACGTTTCCGGTTAATACAATTCTAGCATGAGAAATAAACATTCATCATAAACAAGGAATAAGATAATAACCATTTTATTATTGCCTCTCGGGCATATTCCCTTCACATTTATCATAAACAAGGAATAAGATAGTAACCACTTTATTATTGCCTTTCGGGCATATTCCCTTCAAGGCTTGTGTTGAAGCTGAACCATGTGAATTTGTTATTTCGATTGCACTAACGTTGCTAATGAAGATTGTGAGAAGTTTGATGTGAAGGAAGTTTTCAAGGATCAAGAGAAGAGGATTATATGACGTGATCAACAAGAGTGAAAAGCCTAAGCTTGTGGATGCCCCGGTGGCACATCCAAGCGTCTAAGCTTGGGGATGCCCAAGGCATCCCCTTCTTCATCGACAAATTATCAGGTCACTTCTAGTGAAACTATATTTTTTTCCGGACGCATCTTATGTGCTTTACTTGGAGCTTCTTTTATTTTTGCTTTCAGTTTGTTTTTACTTTTTCAATAAGCTTGGTTGGACCGCAGCATTATTTTATTGAAGAGTGACACGCTCCGCTTTTTCTTGGGAATACTTTGTATTCTTAATCTTTGTCTGGCTGTTGCATTTATTTAGCTCCTGTTTTGCATGCATCTCTTATCAGAGTTATTAGTTTTAGTAGTGTTATGTGAGTACTCTCATTTTTTGCTTGCTGTATCATGAAGAGTATTTTTGTTAAAACATATCTTGTATGGTGCATGTTGGGAAAAGAAACTGCTGCTTGAAGTAGATTTTTTAATGGTGAAAGTAGAAGCTTGTATAAACCGTGGCTAGAACTTTTTCATATCATGCTAGATGTTATTTTAGTTTTAAAGACGTGTGGTTATTGAGTAGCATGATTAGCCTCAAATAGCTGAGAGTGTTTAATGTGCCATTGAAAGATTCATGAGTTGTTCTTGTCATACTAAAGCATAAATTTATGGTATTCTCTTTCGAATGTTTTATTTGGTTGACTTGGCGCATGATCACACCCTGTTTATGACTATGAACCAGTCACTAATAGCCTCTATGATCATTTAGTTTTTGAACTTGTGATACCGCTTATGCTTTAATTAATGATGTTTATGTCACTATGCATGATTATGGCTCTTATGCTCTCTTGATTTGTTGCTCCCAGTCGTTTGCTAGCCTCCACCTGTACTGAGTATGAGCTCTACTCGTGCATCCAACTCCCTAAAACCAAAGTTTTCCCATTGTATCCACCATAGCTACCTACATGTGGTATTTAACTGCCACTCCAAGTAAATTGCTCATGTGTTACCTTTAAAACCTTCAAAAATTACTCCTGCTTTGTGTTCCTGTTTTTGCTCATGAGGACATAAATAGAGAATATTTATCTCACTTGTTGATTGGATTTCACACCCTGGACTAGTGGCTTCATCCGCTTAACCAAATGATAGAAGAGCTGGCAGCAGGGTGCCCAGCCCCAAATTAATACACACAAAATCTCTTCACTAATTTTGCCCCTGATTTATGAGTCAAAGCATAATTGTGTATACAAAAGAGAAAGAGGCTTTGATTGATTTATCAGTCAAAGCATAATTGTGTATACAAAAGAGAAACAGGCATGACCCAAAAGTGAAATCTAGTTGGCTTGAGACATACTGTATTTTCTGTTTACCATTCGTTGACATTAGCATACATCTCCCAAAATATAGACACTCCTCCATGGTATGTGATTTTTGGAAGGCACCCGAGGAATCGGTTAGCCATGGTTTGTGAAAGATGGATGGGGGGAGTGTAAAATTTTAATACCTCTGTTTAATAAAATAAAAAGCTCTAGTACATGAGTGATCCCTGCTTCCCTCTGCGAAGGGCCTTTCTTTTACTTTTATCTTGAGTCTCCATCTTCTAACTTTATGCACAGTTGAGAGAGAATTTTTGCCATTCTGAGTTTTATGTGCATTTGTCCTAGAAACATTATTAATTGATTCATGATATGTTATTGTTTTTGCTCTAATTATTTGTTCTAGTCTTCCTCATGAATTTTGAAGGTGTCCTAGCATTTATGTTTTGCCCCACTCTTAAGGACTAGCGAAATACCACTTTGCCATGCTTTCTCTATACTTGAAACAAACATATATCTTTATTTGCATTGTTATTCATGATCTTTTATTTGAGATACTTCTCATGATGCAAAGTGATTTCTATGCTTTATTATGAAAGTTCTGTTTATCATATTTGTGTTTAAAGTTCTATGATCTCAGCTTACATTTTTATGATCAAGTTTATGTTAGTAGCATGCATGTCACCTCAGAAATTATTGTGTTTTATCGTTTACCTACTCGAGGAGTTTTATCGTTTACCTACTCGAGGACGAGTAGGAACTAAGCTTGGGGATGCTTGATGCGTCTCCAACGTATCTATGACTTCTGATGCTCCATGATGATATTATGCCAATTGCTACATGTTTTCTCCCTTCTTTATGTCATTTTTATCGATTTTCCGGACTAACCTATTGACAAGATGCCACAGAGCCAGTTCCCTGTTTTTTGCTGTTTTTAGTTTCAGAAAAGTTTTTCTAGAAATATTCTCGGAATTGGAAAATTCGAAGCACTGAAGTCTTAGAATTCCCTAAGGTTCCACGGAGTCCTGAAGAGACCCAGAGAGGGGCCACAGGGGGCCCACGCCATGGGGTGGCGCCCCCCCTTGGCCGCGTCGGGGGGTGGTTGTAACAGCCCAAGTATGAAAACCTACCATTTAGAATGTTTGATTTCTTGTTTATTAGAGTATTGCATCATGGCATCATATTTATTTCCTTTGTTTGCCTTGTTTACCATTTGTTTTGCATCTGTTCTTAATTGTTTTCACAATGAAAATCAAACAATTTCAAATGCTTTGTTTTCATACTTGTTCTGTTACAACCTTTGAAATAAAAATCACAAATGAAAACAACCAATTTGTTCCATTTTATGCCATGTTGATATTTTATTAAATTGTTGGTTTTAATCAATCATTTAAATTCCAAAAGCACCTTTAAAATTCAAATCAAAGCACTAAAACAGAATCACTTTGAATTATGATGATATCAACACAAATCAACTCCATTTGGTTTTATTTAACATAGGGTTCACCCTATTAAAACCTTTGTTTTCAATATTATTTTATTTAATAACAAAATACCCTAAATTTGAGCTAATTCCAAACAACACCAAAATTCACATGTTTTTGAAAAACCAAAGTTGACATTTGGTAGGCCTTGACCTAATTAACTCACAGTAATTTTTTCCCAATTTTTTGCAACTCTAAATCTATCTATTCCTTCCAATTTCTTCTTGCTACAAAAAAAAGAGAGAAAAACAAAATAGAAAAAAAGGAGAGAGAGGAGCAGCAGCAAGCCCAGCCCACTTTCCCTAAGGGCCCGATACCTTCCTCGTCCCCTTCCTCCGTACGGATGACGTTAGCAGGGAGGAAAAAGGCGAGCTCCTCCCCATGTGCTCCTCTCTCTTTCCCTGCCCTTATCTACCCCGAGGCAGCCCCCAAACCCTAGCTTTCTCTTCTCTTCCTCCCTCAGCCGCCTCTCTCTTCCTACCCTCAGATCCCCTTCATTTTCCTGAACCTTTCTGAACCCAAACAATCCATTTTCTGACCGTAAGTTGAAGGTGTTGGCGCGGGCGCTGTGCTCGTCGAGGGAGGCCGTTCTTCGCGGGAATGGAAACTAGACGATACCACCTTCATCTTTCCTGAAGACCCCGTGGCCAGAGGACATCCGCATCAACCGCCATCGGGCTCGTGGTCCGCCGCCGCGCACTGCAACCGACTGCTCACCGCCTCCTCCCTCCGCTCGCACAATGTAACACCTGGGGTGTTACCTGTTTGTTTTGTTTGCATCATATGCATCACATGAGCATTGCATTCTGTTTTTTTCAAAACAATTTAAATTCAATAATGTTGGTATGTTTGCTTGATACTTGTTAAATAAAACTTTGCTATTTTCAAAATTCCCAAATCAAACATTGTTAGCAACCTAATAAAATCAACTATCATATCAATCCCCCAAACTCTATGGGAAAAATTCACTTAACAAACTTTAAATCAAATTAAATTTTAAAATGGTGAAATAATGTTAACTTTGCTCTAATTATTGTTTTGAAAATTAACACAAGTAATTCCAAAAAGGAAACCCCAAAAATCCTATCCTTTCTCTCTCTTTGCTCTCTTGCAAAAAAAAAATGAAAAAGAAAAAAATAACAAAGGAGAGAGGGAGCAGCCCATCTAACCAATGCCCACCACCCCAACCGTTTTTCCCCTCAGCCTTACCCCCCAGCCCACCCAACCAGCGAGGCCCAAGCCTTCATCTTCTTCGTACGGAAGCTCCATGTCGCTGTCTGTCCGCCATGGTCCCCTCCCCTCACCTTTCCCCTCCCTTAAAGCCACCTCCCACCTCCCAAAACCCTAGCCCTTTCCTCCTTGCCGCCGCCACCAACCCTCCCCTTCCATCTCTACCACCTCCCTCCCTCTCCCTCTGAATTTCTTTTCTTCTGTCACCACCACGAAGCCATGGCCGGAGGAGTGGGGTCTCCATGGCGACGGGGAAGGAGTCGTGGTCGCGGGCTGCCGATAGCGGGGATGGAACCGCCGCGTCGTGCCGCATCATCTCCAACCGGGAGCCAGGCGGGGCACCGCACGGGGTGGCCGCGCCGTCGCCGGCAAGTCCCCGCCGTTGCTGTACCTCGACCGCGGCCGTCAGCAGGCGCGTCCTCAACGACCCCCAGGTGAGCCGCTTCTCTTCCCCTTCCCCTCTCCTCCGTTCCCTCACACGCAGCACACACGCGCACGGAGCCGCCCTCCCGCGCTCGCTGCAAGCAGGCCGGCGGCCATCCCCACGATCGGTCCAGCGATCGTTCCCGTGACTGTCTGAATATTTCATTCAGTTTCGTCAGTAACAGGCCAGGGGCGCTACCTCTTATTCAAACACGATGGGGTACCTAACATGAACCAAACCACTACCGCACTGGTTAGCAGAGGCAACGCACAGCACAAGGGGAGGGGTTCGACTCCCCCCTCTCCCAATTAAACCAAACATTTTTGTTTCCTTCTTGGTTGGTCACAGAACTTTCACAAAATCACCAATAGGCCCTTACAATTTATTTTAGCCCCTGGAAAATATTTTTCTAAGTCCCTAGTTACAAAAAATGGCAGATTTGCATCAAATGTTCTAAAATGCATAAGAAATTCATCCCAACTCCAATTTTAACTTTTTAAATATGTTTTCTGTCCCAAATTGAATGTTCTATCCAAATATAAAATTTGTTTACTGTTTTGAATATTTTAAATTGGTGAAACATTTGAATTCTTGTTTAAATCACCTAAATTTGCAAAATTCATAACTTGTTCATAAAAATTCCAAATCCAACAAACCAAATATGTTTTCCAATCAACTTTTCATGTACTTTCCAAATATAAATTTTGTTTGCTGTTTTGAATAATTTAAATTGCTGAAAACAACTGTTTCTTGTTTATTGCATTTAAAATTGCCAAAATAATAACTTGCTCATTTTAAATCCAATTTCAACAAATGAAATATGTTTTCCATGCAAAATTAAACCATCTTTCCAAATATAAAATTTGTTTCATGTTTTGAATACTTAAAAGTTGTTAAATAATTTAAACCTTATTTAATTCATTTAATATTGTTAAATTTATAACTTAATCAAATCAAATTCTTTTGGGACATATAAAATATGTTTTCAAACCATCAAAGTGTGAACCTTTCCAATGTGAGTTTGAAATTTATGTTTTGAACAAATAAAAATTCAATTAGAGTCAAACTTGTTTTAAATTCCTTTAAAACTTGTTTAAAATTGTTTAATTCATAATTAAATTGTCCTAGTTCCAATTTCCATATTTGAAACATGTAATCCAACTAAAATTTGATGTTCTTTTCAAATATAAATTTTGTTATATGTTTTGAACACTTTAACTTGATGAAAACAACAATTGTTTGTGTGACACCCTTAAGGAACTAAAATTCTCTAACTTAATAAATAAAGTTTCTAAAATTGTTAAACCTTATTTCAATTGGTTCTATTGTTGTTATTTTGCTGTTATCCTCATCCATGCATCATACTAAACCACTTTCACCTAATGATTATTAGGAAAACAATTGTTTCAACCATAATTCATGGGCTATTCATATGCAACTCAAATTGCATATGGGTCCATTTAAATCTGTTTATCTTGTCAACTAGTTTACCTTGATGCATCTTTAAACCTGTCATGCATCCATATCTTGATCATGCTGGATCTTTTGCCGTAGTAGTAATTGTTGCATCCGGTGTTTGTTCGAGGGTCGTTGCTTCTTCCCGGATAGGACGTTGAGATGATGTGAGCAACGACAAGTTCTGCTACCTTGCGGGATCTCAGGCAAGTATACTCACTTGCTGCCATATGGCTGCCTTTCATCACTTGTTACCGATTCTTTCCGTTGATTCTTTTCTGCTAGCCTTAGTGGTAGTTGTTCCTGTTACGAACCCATCACATGAATCCCTTAACCTTGATATTGCCTCACCTCCATACCTACAACCTTTGTTTGTGCCTGTTCTTATCTAGCATGCTTAGGGTTGCTTTTGCTCGAGCCTGTTGTCGGTTACCTCTTTTACTATCGAACTATTACTATTGTTACCGTTCCGGGGCTCGAAATATTAATCAATCAGTCCTGTTAATGCTACTGTTAATAATAACTTGATGATAAGGCACCGGCAGGAGGCCCTTTGAGGTTTTGAGGCCTGCTAGTGTCGACCCCCTAATTAGGAAAAGGGTCTTGTCTACTGATCCATGATGAGCGCACTACCCGCATGTGGGAAGCGAGTATGGGCGCCCCCCTCAACTGACTCGATTCGCATCTCGTCCAAATCGCCGTACTAGTTCGGGTGTTCCATTTGCTGCATCATATGCAGGTACGAACCCTTGGCGCCAGGGTGGAACTTTTGTAGTCGGCATTTAGGGCGGCGTGGTCTTCCAGTGCTATGAGGGTCCTCCTTTTCTTCGGGGGGCTCGATTAGCCGCGCACGCACAGCACGCGGTGCTTTGGGCTTGATGCGAAGAAGGGTTGGTTGTGTAGAGTACCTCGCTTGGTGGGTTAGCTCCCCATCCGGCGGGTTATTCTTGCGTGTACGGCTAAATTGGTGCAACCCTGCAGGGATAATCTTCTCGAGAAGCCGTGTTTTCCGCGGTTATGGATTACTTGGTGAAAGTACTGGCTAACAAGTACTCAGGACAACTTGAACCTAATGATAACAATCTTACACCCAATGATTAACAACTTGACTAGTAATAGGCTTATTGACACAATAATCTGAACCATCATTAATCCAACTGTGTGAGTTATCCTCGGATTGCTTCTTTGGATAAGGGGCGAGATCCAGGATGGGTTTGTTTGAAGTTATCTTTCAGTTGGTTACAATACTCGATCTTATCCCCTTTCTGATAGTTGGAAGTAATAGAATCTCTGTAGTTGGTTAGTGCAGCCGCTGTCGCTTATTTGCAATAACCCTTTCCTTTCCGTTGATCCCAAAGTATTTGTATCTTGTGATGACTGGCTACGCCGGTATCTTGTGAGTATGGGTTTTATCCACTTGCCAGTACTTAACCGTACTGACCCACGAATCTCTTTCGTGGCTGCATATTCAACATTGCAGTCAACAGGTTTGAAGTCTAACGACGTTAGCTTGGGAATCCCTCCGGCTTGGCCTGGGCAGGGATTGGACGCCTTCGGTTATCTTCAGGACTCTTAGTCCAATTTGGATCTTGTCCGTAGCCGGACGTTTGCTTCTTCCGCTGTTATTTGGATCTTTGTATTGTATCAGTTGTAACCCCGGCTCGTCGGAGTCATCTTGTATCTATCTGTTTCTGTTGTAATTGTGGATTATTCGTGAACTATTGTAATGTTATCATAAATGACAACCTGGAATCGGTTATTATGCGGATTTGGCGGGAATGCTGAAATCTGCATAGTGCCCGATCTCGGGGCGTCACAAATGGTATCAGAGCCTTGGTTCCGATTCCCGAGATTGTTTCGATACAAATGGTTATCGAAGCAACGGGTCCGCAAAGCCTGTAGGTTAACCTCGCTAACGGTCGTTGTTTCTAGAATGTCAAAAACTATTTATGCTAAACTAATTTGGAAAAACATCTCAATAGGATTCTTGTTTTCTCCTTACCCCTATTCTATTTTCCCTCCCATCTTATTTGTTTTGGAGTCTACTCTCGTACTCAATCTTCCAAAGTGTTAGGATCCTACGTGGGTGGACGTTTTCTGAGCCGTTAACCTAATAGGTTCGATCATCCGAAGATTCCTGGTGGAAGAACATCGTCGTCACTCCGAGCAAGAATCTCTTGTTAGTGGTGTCGAGAAACCCTTGTTAGTGGTGTCGAGGAGATCAACTGGAAGCACGAAGAATCGATAGTCGAACTTCTTTCCCCTCCCGGGTTAGCAGGTGGATTGCGAGGGCGCAATCCCTTGTTAGTGGTGTCGTCTGTAACACCTGGGGTGTTACCTGTTTGTTTTGTTTGCATCATATGCATCACATGAGCATTGCATTCTGTTTTTTTTCAAAACAATTTAAATTCAATAATGTTGGTATGTTTGCTTGATACTTGTTAAATAAAACTTTGCTATTTTCAAAATTCCCAAATCAAACATTGTTAGCAACCTAATAAAATCAACTATCATATCAATCCCCCAAACTCTATGGGAAAAATTCACTTAACAAACTTTAAATCAAATTAAATTTTAAAATGGTGAAATAATGTTAACTTTGCTCTAATTATTGTTTTGAAAATTAACACAAGTAATTCCAAAAAGGAAACCCCAAAAATCCTATCCTTTCTCTCTCTTTGCTCTCTTGCAAAAAAAAAAAAAATGAAAAAGAAAAAAATAACAAAGGAGAGAGGGAGCAGCCCATCTAACCAATGCCCACCACCCCAACCGTTTTTCCCCTCAGCCTTACCCCCCAGCCCACCCAACCAGCGAGGCCCAAGCCTTCATCTTCTTCGTACGGAAGCTCCATGTCGCTGTCTGTCCGCCATGGTCCCCTCCCCTCACCTTTCCCCTCCCTTAAAGCCACCTCCCACCTCCCAAAACCCTAGCCCTTTCCTCCTTGCCGCCGCCACCAACCCTCCCCTTCCATCTCTACCACCTCCCTCCCTCTCCCTCTGAATTTCTTTTCTTCTGTCACCACCACGAAGCCATGGCCGGAGGAGTGGGGTCTCCATGGCGACGGGGAAGGAGTCGTGGTCGCGGGCTGCCGATAGCGGGGATGGAACCGCCGCGTCGTGCCGCATCATCTCCAACCGGGAGCCAGGCGGGGCACCGCACGGGGTGGCCGCGCCGTCGCCGGCAAGTCCCCGCCGTTGCTGTACCTCGACCGCGGCCGTCAGCAGGCGCGTCCTCAACGACCCCCAGGTGAGCCGCTTCTCTTCCCCTTCCCCTCTCCTCCGTTCCCTCACACGCAGCACACACGCGCACGGAGCCGCCCTCCCGCGCTCGCTGCAAGCAGGCCGGCGGCCATCCCCACGATCGGTCCAGCGATCGTTCCCGTGACTGTCTGAATATTTCATTCAGTTTCGTCAGTAACAGGCCAGGGGCGCTACCTCTTATTCAAACACGATGGGGTACCTAACATGAACCAAACCACTACCGCACTGGTTAGCAGAGGCAACGCACAGCACAAGGGGAGGGGTTCGACTCCCCCCTCTCCCAATTAAACCAAACATTTTTGTTTCCTTCTTGGTTGGTCACAGAACTTTCACAAAATCACCAATAGGCCCTTACAATTTATTTTAGCCCCTGGAAAATATTTTTCTAAGTCCCTAGTTACAAAAAATGGCAGATTTGCATCAAATGTTCTAAAATGCATAAGAAATTCATCCCAACTCCAATTTTAACTTTTTAAATATGTTTTCTGTCCCAAATTGAATGTTCTATCCAAATATAAAATTTGTTTACTGTTTTGAATATTTTAAATTGGTGAAACATTTGAATTCTTGTTTAAATCACCTAAATTTGCAAAATTCATAACTTGTTCATAAAAATTCCAAATCCAACAAACCAAATATGTTTTCCAATCAACTTTTCATGTACTTTCCAAATATAAATTTTGTTTGCTGTTTTGAATAATTTAAATTGCTGAAAACAACTGTTTCTTGTTTATTGCATTTAAAATTGCCAAAATAATAACTTGCTCATTTTAAATCCAATTTCAACAAATGAAATATGTTTTCCATGCAAAATTAAACCATCTTTCCAAATATAAAATTTGTTTCATGTTTTGAATACTTAAAAGTGGTTAAATAATTTAAACCTTATTTAATTCATTTAATATTGTTAAATTTATAACTTAATCAAATCAAATTCTTTTGGGACATATAAAATATGTTTTCAAACCATAAAAGTGTGAACCTTTCCAATGTGAGTTTGAAATTTATGTTTTGAACAAATAAAAATTCAATTAGAGTCAAACTTGTTTTAAATTCCTTTAAAACTTGTTTAAAATTGTTTAATTCATAATTAAATTGTCCTAGTTCCAATTTCCATATTTGAAACATGTAATCCAACTAAATTTGATGTTCTTTTCAAATATAAATTTTGTTATATGTTTTGAACACTTTAACTTGATGAAAACAACAATTGTTTGTGTGACACCCTTAAGGAACTAAAATTCTCTAACTTAATAAATAAAGTTTCTAAAATTGTTAAACCTTATTTCAATTGGTTCTATTGTTGTTATTTTGCTGTTATCCTCATCCATGCATCATACTAAACCACTTTCACCTAATGATTATTAGGAAAACAATTGTTTCAACCATAATTCATGGGCTATTCATATGCAACTCAAATTGCATATGGGTCCATTTAAATCTGTTTATCTTGTCAACTAGTTTACCTTGATGCATCTTTAAACCTGTCATGCATCCATATCTTGATCATGCTGGATCTTTTGCCGTAGTAGTAATTGTTGCATCCGGTGTTTGTTCGAGGGTCGTTGCTTCTTCCCGGATAGGACGTTGAGATGATGTGAGCAACGACAAGTTCTGCTACCTTGCGGGATCTCAGGAAAGTATACTCACTTGCTGCCATATGGCTGCCTTTCATCACTTGTTACCGATTCTTTCCGTTGATTCTTTTCTGCTAGCCTTAGTGGTAGTTGTTCCTGTTACGAACCCATCACATGAATCCCTTAACCTTGATATTGCCTCACCTCCATACCTACAACCTTTGTTTGTGCCTGTTCTTATCTAGCATGCTTAGGGTTGCTTTTGCTCGAGCCTGTTGTCGGTTACCTCTTTTACTATCGAACTATTACTATTGTTACCGTTCCGGGGCTCGAAATATTAATCAATCAGTCCTGTTAATGCTACTGTTAATAATAACTTGATGATAAGGCACCGGCAGGAGGCCCTTTGAGGTTTTGAGGCCTGCTAGTGTCGACCCCCTAATTAGGAAAAGGGTCTTGTCTACTGATCCATGATGAGCGCACTACCCGCATGTGGGAAGCGAGTATGGGCGCCCCCCTCAACTGACTCGATTCGCATCTCGTCCAAATCGCCGTACTAGTTCGGGTGTTCCATTTGCTGCATCATATGCAGGTACGAACCCTTGGCGCCAGGGTGGAACTTTTGTAGTCGGCATTTAGGGCGGCGTGGTCTTCCAGTGCTATGAGGGTCCTCCTTTTCTTCGGGGGGCTCGATTAGCCGCGCACGCACAGCACGCGGTGCTTTGGGCTTGATGCGAAGAAGGGTTGGTTGTGTAGAGTACCTCGCTTGGTGGGTTAGCTCCCCATCCGGCGGGTTATTCTTGCGTGTACGGCTAAATTGGTGCAACCCTGCAGGGATAATCTTCTCGAGAAGCCGTGTTTTCCGCGGTTATGGATTACTTGGTGAAAGTACTGGCTAACAAGTACTCAGGACAACTTGAACCTAATGATAACAATCTTACACCCAATGATTAACAACTTGACTAGTAATAGGCTTATTGACACAATAATCTGAACCATCATTAATCCAACTGTGTGAGTTATCCTCGGATTGCTTCTTTGGATAAGGGGCGAGATCCAGGATGGGTTTGTTTGAAGTTATCTTTCAGTTGGTTACAATACTCGATCTTATCCCCTTTCTGATAGTTGGAAGTAATAGAATCTCTGTAGTTGGTTAGTGCAGCCGCTGTCGCTTATTTGCAATAACCCTTTCCTTTCCGTTGATCCCAAAGTATTTGTATCTTGTGATGACTGGCTACGCCGGTATCTTGTGAGTATGGGTTTTATCCACTTGCCAGTACTTAACCGTACTGACCCACGAATCTCTTTCGTGGCTGCATATTCAACATTGCAGTCAACAGGTTTGAAGTCTGACGACGTTAGCTTGGGAATCCCTCCGGCTTGGCCTGGGCAGGGATTGGACGCCTTCGGTTATCTTCAGGACTCTTAGTCCAATTTGGATCTTGTCCGTAGCCGGACGTTTGCTTCTTCCGCTGTTATTTGGATCTTTGTATTGTATCAGTTGTAACCCCGGCTCGTCGGAGTCATCTTGTATCTATCTGTTTCTGTTGTAATTGTGGATTATTCGTGAACTATTGTAATGTTATCATAAATGACAACCTGGAATCGGTTATTATGCGGATTTGGCGGGAATGCTGAAATCTGCATAGTGCCCGATCTCGGGGCGTCACACACAAGCCCCACGGTGAGGCCCCGTTCCCCCTCCTTTCTCTCCTCTGATGGCAGCACGCACATCCCACACGCCCTTGCACCGCACGCACAGCGAGCCGCGCGGCCAGCCCTCCCGCTGCCGGCGTCGTCCCCAGCCATCTGTCCCCGTCGTCGTACTGAATCTGTGATTCAGTTTCAGATCTTCTGCAGGTTCACCACCTCAAAAACCAACCGATCCCCTTTACACTCAAACGGACGCAGCAGACCAGTGGTAGAGCGCTTGCTGCGTGCAACCGCAGCGCGCGGGGTCGAATCCCCATCTCCCCACCTTTTTCTGTTATTTCTTTCCAAATTGTTCAGTGCAGGTTCTGAATCTATAACCCCCCTTCGCCCCCTTATTCTGTCAACCAAGCGCACCAGCCCACTGGTTCTGTTCCTTTGCTCACAGAAGGAGGGCAGGGGTTCGATCCCCCTCCCACACAAATAAAACCCACTTTTTATTTTGCATTGTTTGGTCACAGCAACTTCACGAATTCACAACTAGGCCCTTGTAAATTAATTCTAAACCCCTGAAATTTATTTCCAAGTCCCTGGTTCATTAAAAAATGGCAGATTTCCACTATATCTTGTAAATTGCATAAGAAAATCATTGTAACTCCAATTTTGACCTTTTAAATATGTTTTCTGTCCCAAATTAAATGTTCTATCCAAATATAAAATTTGTTTACTGTTTTGAATATTTTAAATTGGTGCAATATTTGAAAACTTGTCAAATTCACTTAAACTTTCAAAATTCATAACTTGAGCATAAAAATTCCAAATTCCACAAACTAAATATGTTTTCCAATCAACTTTTCATGTACTTTCCAAATATAAATTTCGTTTGCTGTTTTGAATAATTTAAATTGCTGAAAACAACTGTTTCTTGTTTATTGCATTTAAAATTGCCAAAATAATAACTTGCTCATTTTAAATCCAATTTCAACAAATGAAATATGTTTCCCATGCAAAATTAAACCACCTTTTCAAATATAAAATTTGTTTCATGTTTTGAATAATTAAAATTGGTTAAATGATTTAAATCTTGTTTAATTCATTTAATATTGCTAAATTTATAACTTGATCAAAACAAATTCTTTTGGGACATATAAAATATGTTTTAAAACCATAAAAGCATAACATTTTCAAATATGAACTTCACTCAATGTTTTGCACAAATAAAAACTCAAATAAGTTCATGTTTGAATTAAATTCATTTAATCCTTGCTTAAACTTGTTTAATTCCTAAATAATTTATTTGAAATCCTTTTTCAACAAGTGAAACGTGTATTCCAACTAAAATCTTCTTTTCTTTTCAAATATAAACTTTGTTAATTGTTTTGAACACCTTAACTTGATGAAAACAACAATTGTTTGTGTGACATCTTTAAGTAACCCAAATTTTCCACACTTAATAAACCCTCTCCAAAACTTGTTAAATTCCTTTTCAACTTGCATCTATTGTTGTTATTTTGTTGTTTTCCTCATCCATGCATCATGCTAATCCACTTTCACATGTTTCTTAGTTGTAAAACAATTAATTCAACCATAATTCGTGGGCTTTCCATATGCAATCCAATTGCATATGGGTCCATTTAAACATGTTATCTTGTCAACTAGTTTATTTTTGGATGCATCGATTAAACTATCATGCATCATCCCATGTTTGTGCACTATGCCATGTTATTGATTGTTTATCTCTATGTGTTGTTTGTTTGCTTCTTCTCGGATACACGACGACGTTGAGACCGACGATCCTTACGACACCCTTTCTAAGGAGTTAGCTCAGTACCAGGCTACTGGGTTTGCAGGCAAGTTATCACTCACATGAACCATCGTGTTCCTTTCAACATTGATTACCGATACTTTCCGTTGTTCTTTTCTGCTAGCCTTAGTAGTAGTTGTTTCTGTTACGAACCCATCACATGAATCCCTTAACCTTGATATTGCCTCACCTCCACTCCTATCACCCCTTTGGTTGAGCCAGTGTCTTACTAGCATGCTTAGGTTGCTTTGCTCGAGTCTGTTACCCGTTACTTTCCGTTACTATTTCTATTATGTTCTGGGGCTCGATGTTTAATCAATCAATCATGTTAATGTTACTATTAATAATAATTTGATGATAAGGCACCGGCAGGAGGCCCTGTGTGGTTTTGAGGCCTGCTAGTGTCGACCCTAATAGGAAAAGGGTCTTGTCTACTGATCCATGATGAGCGCACTAACCGCATGTGGGAAGCGAGTATGGGCGCCCCCCTCAATTTGATTCGATTCGCATCTCGTCCAAATCGCCTCATTTAGTTCGTGTTTTCCATTTGCCGCATGCATGTTTTTGCGAGCCCAGGCCAGGGTGGAACTTTCGTAGTCGGCATATAGGGGGACACGTTCTTAGAGTGCTATGAGGGTCCATTTTCTTCTGGGCTCGATTAGCCGTGCGCCCAAGGTTCTTTGGGCTTGATGCGAAGAAGAGTTGAGTTGTGTTGAGTGCCCCGCTTGGTGGAAGGGCCTTTCCATCTGGCGGGTTATTCATGCGTGTACGGCCAAATTGGTGCAACCCTGCAGGGATAATCTTCTCGAGAAGCCGTGTTTTCCGCGGTTATGGACTACTTGGTGAAAGTACTGGCTAACAAGTACTCAGGACAACTTAAACCTAATGATTAACAACCTTACACCCAATGATTAACAACTTGACTAGTAATAGGCTTATTGACACAATAATCTGAACCATCATTATATCAACTGTGTGAGTTATCCTCGGATTGCTTCTTTGGATAAGGGGCGAGATCCAGGATGGGTTTGCTTGAAGTTATCTTTCAGTTGGTTACGATACACGATCTTATCTCCTTTCTGGTAGCCGGGAGTGGTAGAAACTCTGTAGTTGTTTAGAGCAGCCAGTTGCAGCATCTTTTATATCCCCTTCCTTCCGTTGAACCCAAAGCATCTGTGCTGGGTGTTGACGGGTTACACTTTGGTGAACTGTGAGTCTTGCTTGCCAGTACGTTTATGTACTGACCCCTTTGGGGCTGTGGTTTCCGCAGACGACGTTTCCGAGGATCTACATGGTGGCTACTACGTGGAGTTTGACGAGACTGCTGACGAGTAGATAGCGGACCCGGGCAGGATCCGAGACTTCGTGGATGGGCTCCGTCTGTTCGTTTCCGGCCTCTTAGGCCTATTTGGATCTTGTATGTACTCAGACATGTTGAATGCTTCCGCTGTGATGTAATGATGAATTGTTGGGACATGTGTCCTCTGGATGATTGTATTTGCTATCTCTGCTCTAATGAGAGCCATTTGCACCTTATTTCAATCTTTTGTGTCGTAGAGATCTGTTGTGATATCAGTTGTTCAACGCCGTTGACGTACCATGTGTGTATGGTTTGAAGTACGTCAATGGAAGTATCCTGATTTCTACGGGATAGTTTACATCGACGATGAACAGTAACGATTGGTTGTCACACATAAGTGTTGGCCTACTCGTAAGAGGACGCGGGTGCCTGTAAGCCCCGTAATCCAATCAAAATACTGTTCAGTTCGTACGGTGAGTATCCTCTAGAAGTCCGGGTGCGACAGTGGTGTGGGGCCCCCCAGGGATCCACCGACTTTGCACTTTGTCCTATTTAATCCCCGCCAAAGGAAAACCCTAGGCACCTGATCAAATATCCTCGAAAAGTTCCGCAACCGCCATTGTCGTCAACCCTAGATCAAGGGGGTTCTGAAGCTGTCTCATGGCACCCTGCCAGAGAGGAGATCATCACCAGAGGCCTCTTCATCACCATGCCGGCCTCCAGAGTGATGCGTGAGTAGTTCATCCTTGGACTACGGGTCCATAGCAGTAGCTAGATGGTTGTCTTCTCCTCCTATGCCTGAATGTTTAGATCTCATGAGCTGCCTAACATGATGGATATTGTTCTTATGAAATTCTATGTGCTGTGTTTGCTGGGATCCGGTGAATATTGAACTTATGCCAAATTGATTATAGTCTTTATTGCATATGTTATTTTTGATCTTGCATGCTTTCCGTTTCTAGTGGTTGCTCTGGCCAAGTAGTTGCTAGTGACTCCAAGAGGGAGTATTTATGCTCGATAGTGGGTTCATGCCTCCCTTTTGCCCGTGCTCGAGTGACAGAAACGTGACTAGGGAGGATGTGATGTTGCCACTAGGGAGAAAACAGCGGTGTGAGTTCCCGCGTGTACAATCATTGCTTACATTACACACATTGCTTAATGCGATTATCTGTTGCTTGCAACTTAATACCTAAGGGGGTTCAGATGATAACCTGAGGGTGGATTATTAGTCATAGATGCAGTTGGATTACGGTCTATGTATATTGCTGTAATGCCCACACTAAATATCATAGTAGTCATCATGTCATGAATGTGCACTACGGTGCAACCTCTATTTGTCAATTGTCTAGCTGGAATTTGTTCACCCAGCATCTATCTTTTATGGAGAGACACCACTAGTGAACCTATGAACCCCGGTCCATTTTCCTGCACTGTTAAACAAACCTCTACAATTTCCTGCTTTTCTTTACTTACTGCAAGCATGCACCATTTTCCACACTATACGTCTAATCTTTGTTTTCAGCAAGACCAGTGAGATTGACAACCTCACTGTACCGTTGGGACAAAGTATTTTGGTTGTGTTGTGTGCAGGTTCCGCGTTGTTGCTGAGACCGGTGAGGCGCCATTACCACCGTCAGTGGCATCAACCTTCCGAAGATCCTATTTCTCCTACTGGATTGATAACCTTGGTTCTTAACTGAGGGGAAATTCCTAACGTTGTGCTCATCACACCCTCCTCTTGGGGTTCCCAACACGCTTTGCCAGCATCATGAACAGATCTAGAGAGCAGTATCCATCAAGATTTTCCTCGGGGGTTTTGTCGTCTGGTTTTGGCTTCCACTCGCGATTTCCGCAGGATTCGATGTCGCAGTTTCTTGTGAACTCAGTCGCTACTAGTTCCGATTGATCATCCTGGTCGTAGTGTTTTCTCTTCCTCTTTCGGCGGTCGTTGTTGCAGTCCTCGTCGTGCACGGGTGAGGAAGCTTTCTCGTTGCGCAGGGATTCTTCGCCATTCGCCCATCTGTCCACTATCACCATTAATTGCCCGATTGATTTAGGTGCGGAACACCCCAGTTCTTCTCGGAAGGCGGCGCGTTGGGCGCCCTTGGTGAAGGCCTCGACTGCTATTTCCTCTGATATGTTCCCCACCGTGATTTTGAGTGTGGTCCACCTCTAGATATACTCGCGGGTAGACTCGCCGCTTTTCTGCCTGCAGGCTCGCAGTTCCTCGATAGACGCTGGCCGCTTGTATGTCGCGTGGAAGTTCTTCTCGAAGTCACGGGCGAGATCGTCCCAGGATCTGTAGTACGCACGCGGTCTTCCTTCGAGCCAGCTTCGGGCAGCGCCTACGAGGTGCAGGTTTAGGTACTGCATGGCTGTTATCTTGTTCCCGCGCTGGCACTTCACCGCGATCAGATAGTCTGAAAGCCATGTCTTGGGCTCTTGCGAGCCGTCGTATTTTGGGACCTCCATTGTGAGCTTGAATCTCTTGGGCATCGGTGCCTCGCGGATGCTGCTGCTGAAGCACATCGCGCCGCAAGCTTCCTCGTTAGAGGAGGTGGATAGCGATCGGGCACGGTTCCTACGCGCTCGAGCTTTGTCGAACTTGCTCTGCATGATATCTCCATGCGCGTTGTATTGAGTTTGCTCACGATTATCTTCCTGCCGCGGTTCCCTGCTGTGATGTCGCGAGCGGCTCCCGTGGTGCCATGGGCTGCTGTCACGGTTTCACAGGCTATAGTCATTGCTGCGCGGGCTGTCTCCATGGCGCCTGGCCTCTTTGCCCCTAGGGCGACAAGGTGATCCTTTATCTCCTCTTTTTGGTGACGTACTCTCGCGTCTGCGAGGTGTTCTTTCTACCCAAGGTGTTTTATCGGCTTCAGGGGGTGTGTTTTTGCGGTTTTGGGTGGCGATTGCCGCTCTGGCCATGCCTAGTGCCCTCTGGACTTGTCGGTGTTGCTCCGCGCGGGGTCGTTTTTGGGTGGCTGGTTCACCTGCAAGTATGTAGCTGCGGCCAGGACTGCAGCAGCGGGAGTCATCGGGTGCACGTTGCCTTTGTCGTCAACATGCATGAGGGAAGTCTCGAGGGTGTTTCTAACCTCTCTGAGGGACCCTTGGTCCATGCGAGCGGTTTTCGAGACGCACTTTCCCTTCTTTGGGGGCTGGTTCCCTGTTGAGTGAGTCATGGAAAGCGCCGCACGGCGCGCACTCGAGGCTTCCGCCGCTTCCTTCCGCTCTTCTAGTTCCTTGCGGGCTTCCGCCAACTGTCGGCTTTTCAGCAACAGGTGGTAGTAGTATGCCATCAGGTCTTCTTGAGAGGATCTGGGCTCTGTTGGTTGGCCCAACAGTACCGCTGCTTTTGCTTTGAGCCAAGAGGCTCGCGAGACCTTGATGCATTCCTGCGCTGCCCAGCTCTCCTCCGTTTCGTCAGGTTCTCCGGCTGAATCTGCCATGCAGACTTGGGCCAAATATGGCTCGTGAGTCCTAGGCATAGGCCGATGGTTTTCGCCGAATTTGGAGGGTTCTTTAGTCGCAATGGCATGGAAATTGCGCGTGTTGCGGCGGGTGGATCCTCCGCTGGGCGCTAGATCGCGTCCGGTGTCGCCAGACAGCGATTCAAGGGTCGCCGGGCTCGAGATGGACTCAGAGTTTGATCCGTTGAGCTTGATCTGGTCAGGGAAGCGTAGAATTCCCGCCTTGCTGGCGTGGAAGTGGAGACTGCCGAACATCAAGCTGACGCCCTCCTGGAGTTCGTCGAACGCCGGACATGATTCCGGCGAGTGGGCGCGTAGATGAACGACCCGAAGCAGATCGGCTCAGTTGGAGTCGATGATCCCGGGCTCCAGCTGAAGATCAGTGAGGATGAGGACGAAGATGTCGTGGATCCAGCGCTCGCCGTTCCCATAGACGGCGCCAATTGTCCATTAGTCATATCGGCAATTCCCTCGGATGATCCGGTAGGGTTTCGAGTAAGAGAACAAAATAGGCGCTGGTGACTACGTCGGATAACATGGGGCACGATTTACCCAGGTTCTGGGCCCTCATAGAGGTAAAACCTGTACTCCTACTCTTCTGATCTGTATTATGAATAGATCGATTACAAAGGTGGGCGCGCAAGTTGAGAGATAGATCTCGAGCTATGGCTATGGTGGTGGAAAATAGATTGGATCCCCTCCTTGGTGGTTCTCCCAGCCTTTACCCGAGGGGGTTACAAACCCTAACTCTAAGGCGGTGGAGACTTTCTATCTTGACCCGCAAGTCTTGCGGGTGGGTTTCCACTGGGCCTTCTAGAGCTGCGGGCTAGCACCTCATGTTGAACTTTAGTCTTGGGCCTTGGACCAGGTAGGCCCACTCGACAGGTCCTCGAGTCATCCCACGTCACTTACCTTTGTTGTTCTTGCTGTGATAAGACTCGGTCAATCTCAAAAGAATTGTTGAAGCCGAATCCATCATCTGGGTTAGGGTGCAAAGATAAAATTAACGTTGCTCACCATGCTAGTGGGAAGTTTCAATGTTCGACGGTCATTTTGGAGCACAATCATGCATTAAATCAAATGAAATCTCGATTATTTAGATGCAAAAAAATGGAATTTCATGTTAAGTGAAGGCTTGTATTGAATGACCGGACTGGAATACGGGCAAACAAGAATGTTAATTCCTTTGTTGTTGTAGCGGATGGTCATGAGAACCAAATTTTTTTTATAAAGATTGTCGCAATTTTCTAGAGAAAGTATGAATGTTGAAACATAGAAACGGTGATGCTAAAGTTGTTCGTGTCTATTTTATGAAAATGCAGCCGGGCAATCCAAACTTTTCAAGTGTTATGGATTTTGATGATGAATCTCGATTAAGGAATGTTTTTTTGGGACGATGCAAGATATTGGCAGTGTATTACTCTTTTCATGAAATTATAACTTTTGTCACAGCATATTTGATGAACAAATACGATATGCCGTTTACTTTATTTGTCAAATCATTCATCATGGCAGTCGGTGTTGCTAGGATGTGCTCTACTGTCAAATAAAAATAGTCCAACATTTGTTTGGTTATTGCAAACATGGATTACATGTATCTCAAATCGTTAACCAAAACATAATATAACTGATCAAGGAGAAGAAATTCAGAATGTTGTGGAGATAGTTTTTTTTTCAGAATGTCGATATAGATGGTTCTTGTGGCATAGAATTTAAAAGTTGCCCGCAAAACTAGTTGGATAAGATGAATATGAGTGTTGTACCCGTGGTTCTCAAGGATCCCCCGGGCGCGTGTAGCATCCCAACTTTTAATAAAGATGGAATACCTGTGTTATTGTGCTAGTCCCTGGATCAATTGCTAGCACCACAGTACAAAATGCAATATCATGCAAATGCATCAAATTCTATTACATCACATGATCCAGTCTTTACAAAATAGGATTACAACTTGCATAGTCTTAGAAGACTAGCAGAAAACAAAGAAATACAGCGGAAAACATAGTACAACATTGAGCCCATCTTCTTCATGTGCCACAGGCAAAACATGTTGGCGATAGTCTCGAGATCCTAAACGAAATCCTCACTCGTCTTCAGAAATATCTGCAGTATGGATAATGCAGCCACAAGGGAGTCAATACAATTTAATGTATTGGCAAGTAACACTATGGTGGATATAAATGTCAAGACTAATACTACATGCTTATTTGGCCGAGTGGAGTTTTGGCTAAGTTTGCATAAAGCCAGTTTTCTCCTATCACTTTTGTAAAACAAACTTTTCTTTTCAAAAGGGTGGCAACATTGGATTAAGATCCAAGCACCACAAATATTGTTCACTTGGTCAAATTTTACTTATTGAAATTCATGATGAGATTCTTCCGTCAATCCTTGTCCAGCTGCTCATAGTTGTCCATAACCGGGGACACGGCTAAGATCTTAGTTTGTTGACTCTGCAGAGGTTGTGCACTTTCACCCTTTGTCTTCAATTAGCCCAAACATCCTATACACCCGGAGTGCATCATGGAAAGGAGAGAATTGAGACGAGATCTTTCAGAAGAAGAAGTCCAAACCCACCGGCAAGACCGTTCCACCTATAATTTTGCTACATCTGCTAGTCAAGCCTGGGCTTAACTCTCACAACTTAGTTGATCAAGACAGAGCCCATATGTCAAAAGGCTGCACGGGAAGCTACTAAACTTAGAAGTACATAGTAATCTCTTTGTTCCTGGGTGGCCATCCGCAAGTGACAACCTCAAGTGGAATAACCCTTAGATAAGGGCCCTGAGGAAACACTCAACATAACCCAGTCTTACCACTTCCACCCAGATGGTTCATTCATTAGTTATACTTAGGATTTTTCCTCAACATCTAGTAAAACAATTTGTAACATTGCATAGCACCTAATAAAATCTAAGGCTATCAAAATAACAAGGTAAAAGGGATGGCTACACACTACTAGGATAATAGCATAGCATAGTATAACTTAGTAAAATTTCCTATCATGCATACTACTCAAAATCAACTAATGCATATAGAAAATAATGGGTAGTTGATGGTGTGTTACTTGCCTTGTTGAAGTTGGTGAAGAATTCACACTCTTCACAAAAGATCGTTGCTCTCCGTACAATCTATTCATTGAAAACACAAAACAAAAATAAACAAGCATCCTAGCAATCAAACACATAAGTGAAGAAAACAACATAGCAAATAATCATAACAAAGGGGTTGTACCAAGTTGGCTAGGGCAAGGTCAAGATTGGAGTTCAATACTTGTTAAGAAAACTCCAAGGTTTTACTTGG
Source organism: Alopecurus myosuroides (assembly GCA_028641055.1). Lineage (NCBI taxonomy): Eukaryota > Viridiplantae > Streptophyta > Magnoliopsida > Poales > Poaceae > Alopecurus > Alopecurus myosuroides. The sequence goes on from CM054061.1 coordinate 192,233,518, forward strand.
GATGGACTAGGTTGAGTTTGATGTGATCTAACTTTATTATAAACATACTTGTCGAGGAAGTTCCAAGAGTTCACTAAGAATAAACATATTACTTCTTCAACCAAAGTAATACATGCAAACACTTGGTCATATTCACCTTCAAAAATATTTGAGTGACTATGTTAGTATTTTCCATTGTGGTTAGGGTAGGTCTACTAACTTCATCATCAAAGGGAAAATATTACTAAGTCTTGGATTTTCCATTTGGGTCAATGGTTGGACAAAAACAACTTTCTAAATCTTCAACTTGTATGGATGGCTCCAAGTCTTCACATGCTTGTCTTCTTGAAGTTCATCTTCATGCTTCTATTGTAGTTTCCTCCTTGTTGTGAAGCTTCTCTTTTACTTGATAAATCTTCAAGATCTTCACTTCACTACTTAGTTTAGGTATGGGATGGGCACAAATACCACTAAGTCAATTTGGAAAGAAATAAGAGAAAGATAGAAAGAGAGAGGGAGATGCTTTCTTCGGGATTTCTTCACACTTGTACTTCCTTGAGTTTCTTCTAGTCGTGGAGTCTTTTCTTCAAAATTTCTTCATTGATCCTCCTTGTATATCTTCATGTTGCCACCAAGTTGAAAGTGAAGAACCTTCTATTTCTTGAGTCTTGTTTTCCATTTGCTAACTTGATGGATTCTTGAAGCAAGAATAGGGGGATGGAGAAGTAGATGGAAAACAAGGTACTAGTGTTTAATATTCACTAATTGGTACTATATGTGATTGACACATTCTAAGGACTTGGCTTGGCTCCAAATAGACATAACATCAAGGAATAACAGTTGAAAACAATTTCTAAGACATGGTGAAAATGGATGTATCTTTGTTGGGTTTTTGGTAAAAACACATGGTCATGGTCCAAGGGTGTCCAAAATGGTTGGGCATAATTTCTATGGTTCAAGGTTACCAAATGGAGCAATTTTGCAAAAGGAACTATATTGAAAATATTTATAGAAATTAACCTATGTCAAAAATACTCAAATAGACAACTTAATTCTAAATTCAATTTTAATTTGTTCAAATATTATTTTGGGACAGAGGATATGAAAGTACACATCCTAAGGTTTCCAAATATATTTTATTTACAATTTTTGGATTTGTAGAATTTGAATTATGCCAAATTTCATCAAACAAGCATATTTGAATTGAACAAATTTAAGTTTGTCAAATTTGAATTTTGCCAGTGCCAAAAGATTCTAAATGTCAAGGGCTTTTCAAAAAGTCCAAGATTGCTAAATTTGGGCTTATGGATCAAAAGATATGATAGATCTAAGATGCAGGGACTAATCTATAAAACTGCCAATTAATTCTAGCGGGAGAAAAATTGAATTAAAGCTGTGCCATGTGGCTTGCTGTGATGGGCCAGGTGTGCTGACTGTGTGTGTACGTGGCGAGCTGACTATGCGCGATGACGTGGATAAGTTGTTGGATCTGGGACGTTGGATCCAGATCCAACGGATGCGTACCTCTTCGGCCAGATCTAATCTGGACCGTTGATGGGATCTAACGGCTCATAGAGGGGATAGGGTTACTCACCGGTGGAGTTGGCCGGAAATGGTGGCTGCGGTGGCGCGGTGATCAGAATCTTCACGGCGGCGGCGTTCCGGTGGCCTTCCGGCTCGATGGAGACCACGACGGGACTCAGCACGACACGGTGAACACGGCAGAGAGAAGGATGGCGCCTGAGGGGTCCTTGTCGACGGTGAGGCGCGGATGGAGGGGCTCGGGTACCGGCGAGCCTCGGTTGCGGACGGCGCCGTTGAAACTCCGCGTGAAAAAGAGAGAGGAAGAGTTAGGGAGGTGCGCCAGGGGCTGGGGAGTCCAGAGGGAAGAGGAGGGGCGGCGCTTGGTCATTACCTTCGCCGGAATCGGGCAGGGACGGCGGCGGCTGTGCAGACTCCGATGAGCGATTTCTCCGTCGTGGAGGCGAGATGCGGGGAGATGGGAGAGGGGTTTTGGAGAGGAGCTCGGGGTCGTTTTATAGGGCCACGGAGGGAAAGAATCCACGGCCTTAATGGCTCGAAATCGAGCGGCGAAAATCACGGTCGTGACAGGCGTGTTTCCATCCGGAGGAGGAAGACGGTGACGTCACTGATGACGTCATCAAATTTATTCTTTTTATTTCTGTTTATTTGATTAAATCATATCTTCTGTTTTATAACTCCAAATAATATGGAACAAAATTCTAAATTCTTAATATTTCAATTACTTTGCAATAGTAACATTTTTGAAAACAAGTTAACATATTTTATTTTTGAAATTTTGGAAATTTGAATAATTCCTTAATAGTTACTTAATGTGATTTTTAATTTAAAAATTTATAAAACATAGTTATTGGTCACTTAAAAATTCAAAGACATCCTAAATGTTGAAAACATATTTTTGAAAGTCCTTTCATCTTGTTTTCACAATTTATATTTTGAAAATATAAATAAAACACTAATAGTTCTTTAAGGCCATTTTAAAGTTTAGAAAATAATAAATTGATGTTATTGTCTAAATAAACTTTCAGAGACATTTTACATGTCATATATTATTTTTGGAAAGCCATTTTAAAACAATTTCACATTTTATAATTTTAGGATATGAAGGATTTACTAATAGTAACTTAATGTTATTTAATTAGTTCATATCAATTAATTAATATTGTTGATCAATAAATTTTGGAATAAAACCACAATTCATGATATTCTTTTCCAAAACCCTCTTTTATGTTATTATCAAGAAATGCATTTTATTTTCACACCTTCATGTTTAAAAGTTATTATTAATAATTTTATTCTCATCAAATACTTTTGAGGCCTAGAAGTTTATTAACGGTTATATATCTTTTGATTTCTTTTTCCAAATACTATCTTCAAATTAATATTGGAGTTGTTAACATTTTAGATAAAGGTTTGTTGATAAAAAGATATTCCCTTTATATAATTTAGAAATTTATTTTTGAATAAGGTTTTAGGGTTTAAGTAACAAGGGCATAACTGGACTTCCAAAACCAATATACTTGGTATAGGATCTAATATTTCATTTGTGTTGATTTTAATTTGTTTTTGGTGACTTGTATAACATGAAAACAAAAAGTTTCAAATTTTTGTGAGTTTTGCATTTTCCAAAAATCAGGGATGTTACAGCGCGCCTCACAAGGGTCACATCCCGCCTTTCTCCCGAGTAGGCAGCTCACCCCAAGATAATCCCAACCCCCAGGATGAATGTTTCGTACATGTATTCCACCTTTGTGGTGGAATGTCAATCTTCATCAAGACACTAAGATGAGTTCATAAGCTTAGAAAACAAGATCATCCCCTGTGGCAAGGGATCCCCGACCTTCAGGTGCCACTCCATCGTCCCTCAGGAGGGTCCCAGGAGGTGCCTTCTCACGGAAGGAATCTACTGACACATGTGCACGGTCCCGAGGCGACGCGCCCCACCCCGAGGCATCCCGCTCCATCCCAATGCTGCTGACCAGTGGCCTGGTTACGTAATGAATCTTGAGCAGCAGAGCGACATGACGGAAGAGAGGCGCAGAACCATGATGACTAGCATGACGCCTCGACGACAACTCGTCCCCTCTAAGAGAACAAGACAACAACTGAAGCCCACAGACACGCTACGAGGGGCACCATCTCGCTTGTAGGGATGAAAACCCCTAGGTCATATAAAAGGGAGGTCTTTAGCAGTGAGAGGGGGCGGTCCCTTTTGTCTCCATAAGATAGCCCTTCCTCAATTTTCATCCCATAAGAGCAGAAAGAAGGGATGAGCAAGTAGGTGAGAGCATCCCCTCCTTAGACAGGCAGAAGATTAGGGACAAGTAGATAGGGAAAGAGAGGGGCATAACACGTTATAATCTGCCAGGGTATTCCAAGAAATGATCAAACATGTAGGATGTAAAGTGTATGCCTCACGGCGGACTGAACCTGGGTAAAACTCTGTGTGTTCTTATTCGAGTTCATTTGGCCTCACATGGTAGACCGTGAGACGTGTTTCCCCCTAGAGAGAACAAATATGGTGGTAGGATCTCCCCCGTTGTCCGTCCTCAAGGCCCTGACAATGAGTACATCAAGGTTGATTTGTTGTTGACAATGCAATTTATGATTCATTAACAATCATAGAATTTGAAGTTGCTTGGATGTGTATGGTGCTGAGCTATAATCTTGGTGATAATGAATGGCTTGAAGTGCTTTATGAGCATTCGCATTGTTGGCTTTATGGTGTAGGGATTATTTTAAATTGATTCGTCACTAATTGCAGGAGATGTCATTCCTAGAACATATATGTAATTATTTCTTCTTTTAAGGAACTATGTAATTGTTTATTGTGCAATAGGAATAGTACTGAAGCTATGAGTACATCCTAGAATTAAGTGGCCATCTGCAATCTCTTTCTCCAATCTAAAAAACTAACAACAGTTCCACCAACAAAGTCATAAAAAAATTCACTCATAAGGGTTCATTTTATTCATCATCACCACAAGTAATAAAGCGAAAACTTCACAATATTTATTTTTTTGAAGGAAAACCACATGACTGAACATCTCATACATCCATCATAATATTCATATGATTTACTATCATGTATTTCCTACTAGGTACTTATAAAATTCAAATAGAAACAAATACACAGATATGGAGTTGATGCAAAGATTCTACATAGCTTGAACTTTGTTATAATACTATTTGAACATCAGTACGCGATGCATCACTCATGAGGCATCTAAACTTTTGCCTACTTGTTGTCCCAGTTGAAATCGTTCACAGGGTTCTGCAGCCCTTGCAATCAAACAGTAAGTTAAGTTGTTTGGCTTTCTCGAAGCCCAGGTAGGCCGTCATGAGCGCTACTACAGCCTTGCTAGCGACCACTGACCCATGCAGGCCAGCAATTATCTTGTAGAGAGTCTGGTGCATCACCATGGCTTTTGACTGCTCCCAATAGTGGTAGTCATATCGATGAATCGATCTGGCCGCACCAGTTCTGGTTCTGAAAAGATCACCGGGGCGCTACCGGCAAGGGTAACGTCGTCTGCCGTCTCGATAGACGTGGGATGGATCCATTCTTGCTACATTGAGGAACTCGCTACCACCTCGTGAATATGGATGTCACCACTAGTGTCGTTGATCTGTACAGCCGATGTCCACTCCTAGCTTGAGAGATACGATGGTATGGGGATCGGGATTTTCTTCCTTGAGTAAAATACATCTTGTTGGTGTACAAACTTGTCGACGAACTTCACATTGAGAAATTTCACTATGATCAACATACTTCGGGAACACAATTTTACGGTAACTAAATACCGTCCATATGTCATCTACAATCACTAGGCCTTCCCAATGTTGATTGACGCATTTAGGACCCCATAGAGCCACCGACGAGGGGTGACAGAGCAACACTATTGTTGTCTAGAATATCCTAGTTGGTTGTGCTTGTAATGTTCTTTTATATGAGGCGTATTCTTGTGATTATATGGTGCATAATTTTTTATTTATGGGAATTAGTCCATGATTAGATGTCTAGAAGGGTGATTGTTGTAACACCCAGGGTTTTCCCTAGTTAGAAATTGTTTGTTCTTTTTCTTTTTGGCATCCTCATCTCATCATGCATTTAAAACTTGCAAAACAATTGAAAATTACTCAAATCTTGTTTGCTAAATTTACTGAAATTTATTTGATGTCTAAATCTTTTTCTTATTGCCTGAACAATTTCTGCAAATAAAAAAGAAGGGTTTTAAAAGGGAGAGAGAGAGCAGCCCAGCCCATCTCCTCTCCACCCCAGCCCACCAACCGGCCTGGCCTGCTCGGCCTCTCCTTTCTTCCCCGTACGGACGAACAGGCACGAGGAGAGCGTGCTGCTCCCTGTCGCTTTCCCCTCCACTGGTCCCCTCCTCCACCTGCTCCCCCTCCCCTATACCTACCCCTCAGCGCCCCAAACCCTAGCCCCAGCTCTCTCCTCCCTTTCTCCACCGCCGCTGTTCTTCCTCCTCCCCAAAATCCATGCCTTTTCTTCTCTGAATTCTAGTGCTTTTCTGAATTTTTCGGAGGGCCTCCATGGCTGCACCTTAGGGAGCATGGCGCGGCTACCACGGATGTCGTCAGACCCCGGTTCCTGCGGGAATGGAACCGGGGAGCCACCCTCTTCCTCTACGCCTCCACACCATGGCCGGAGGGCGTCCGAGGCGCCGGCGCCGTCGAGCTTTTCCCCTCCCGTGCACAGCAGCCGCTCGCGGCCATCACCGTCAGGATCCCATCTTCCCCGCGCCTTCCGCTGCGCGACCAAGTTCCCCTCGGTGAGCACCGCCCTCGGGCACCTCCTCCCTTCCTTCCCCCTGCTCTGGTTGCCACCGTCGAGCGGCACCGTCCGTAGTACGTCGTTTTCCGTTCGCCGTTGTCGATCTGGAGCAGAACACACAACTGCAGTTTTTCAGTTTTCGTCAGATTCACGTCGCGGTTATTCTTCAGAAGCTGAAAACCCCGCTTTGTATCACAAGCAAGGCCATAGCCCAGTGGCTGCGCACCCCGTCCGCATCCCTGTATCCCCGAGTTCGAATCCTGGCCAAGGCAAAAGCCCCCCTTTTTTCCGATTTTATCCGCGCTGCATCGCCTCTTATTCCTCACGGATTCGTATATTAACAGAAGCACGCACCCAGCCCAGTGGTTAGGGCGCTGATCTGCACCCACGGAGACCTGAGTTCGAATCGTGGGGAATGCAATTCCTCACCTTTTTGCATCTCTCCAGAGTGGCTCCATGGGGCCCACCTGTCATCGTCTCTGGCTAGGATCCCCTACGGTGTTCATCGTCCCAGATCTAGATCCGATCTGGGATCTTGCACCCAGGCCCCTCGCCTTTCCGTTTTTGCAACAAAGCCCTCACAATCTCTGTTTCCCTCACGATCCAGTCCTTGTTTTTACAGAAAAACCCCATAAATTCAAATGCCTATAACTTCCAAACCACAACTCCAAATCCATAAAACAAAATATGTTTTCCATCCCATTTTTTCATGAACTTTGCAAATATCAACTTTGTTTTCTGTTTTAAATAAGTTAAATTGCTGAAAACAACTAATTATTTATTTAATGCATTTAAAATTGCTAATTTGATAACTTGCTCATTTTAATTCCAAATTCAACATATAAAATATGTTTTCCAACCAGAAAAATGCAAGGAATATTAATATGCCATCCATGCCTTTGTTTGCATCTTGCATATTGCATTTTACTAGGGTTATGCATGTTCACCTAAATAACAAACATGGAATGTGTTGGGGTGCTCAATTAAATTGGTCCCTATTCCATTTAATTTGGTTTAGCTCACCTATTATTTGTTTTCCATGCTAAACAATATTTAATATTGATGGTTAGATAAATAACTTAAACCTTCCTATTTAAATGTTGGGCTTTTGTCTCAACTTAAATTGGTTAAGTTGCATCCCCTCATGTCATGCATCCATATCTTGATCATGCTGGATCTTTTGCCGTAGAAGTAATTGTTGCATCCGGTGTTTGTTCTAGTTCGTTGCTTCTTCGCAGATAGGACGCTGAGATGATGTGAGCAACGACAAGTTCTGCGGATGTACCTCTACTTGCTGGATCTCAGGCAAGTATACTCACTTGCTACCTATGGCTGCCATTCATCACTTGTTACCGATTCTTTCTCTTGTCCTTATGCTAGCCTTATGATTCGATGCTTGTGTCTCGATCCTATCATATGTTTACCTTGCAACCATGATATAGCCTTCCTTCCACTTCCTATTACCTGTTGTTTGTTTACCCCGTTGGCCCTCGTGTCGTAGTTGCATGCTTAGGTTTGTTTGCGCTCGAGTCCTGTTGTCCTTTGTCCTATCATCTGTTTAGTCGATAGTTGGGTGTCAATTCAATTAACAACATGTTAATGTTTTGGGTAATATTAATTTGATGATAAGGCACCGGCAGGAGGCCCGGCGTGGTTTTGAGGCCTGCTAGTGTCGAACTTAATTAGGAAAAGGGTCTTGTCCTCCGATCCATGATGAGCGCACTAACCGCATGTGGGAAGCGTGTATGGGCGCCCCCCCCCCCCCCGCAATTCTGATTCGATTCGCATCTCGTCCAAATCGCCACACTTAGTTCAGGCTTTCCATTTGATGCATGCATATGCAGGTGCGAGCCCTTGGCGCTAGGGTGGAACTTTTGTAGTCGGCATTTAGGGCGGCGTGGTCTTCCAGTGCTATGAGGGTCCCCCTTTTCTTCGTGGGGGCTCGATTAGCCGCGCACGCACAACACGTGGTTCTTTGGGATTGATGCGAAGAAGAGTTGGGTTGTGTTGAGTGCCTCGCTTGGTGGAAGGGCCTTTCCATCTGGCGGGTCATTCTTACGTGTACGGCCAAATTGGTGCATCCCTGCAGGGTTAATCTTCTCGAGAAGCCGTGTTGTCCGCGGTTATGGATGACTTGGTGAAAGTGCTGGCTAACAAGTACTCAGACAACTTACACTTAACGATGATAACTTGACTAGTAATATAGATTACCTCCACCATAAAAGTGAATGTCACCTTAATCAACCGTGTGAGTTTCCTTGGGTTGCTTCCTTCGTAGGGGGGTAACACTGGATGGGTATTGTTTGGTGAGTAGTTATAGTTGGTTTTGTCGCGCTATCTTATCCCTTCCTTTTAGCCGGATGTTGTAGCGCGTCTCTGTAGTTAGTTAGTGCAGCGCGCTGCCGCTTCTTTGCAATAATCCCTTCCTTTCCGTTGTACCCAAAGTATTTGTATCTTGTGATGATTGGTTACGCTGGTATCTTGTGAGTATGGTTTATCCACTTGCCAGTACTTAATAGTATTGACCCACGAATCCATTTCGTGGCTGCATATTCCACATTGCAGTCAACAGGTTTGAAGTCTGACGACGTTAGCTTGGGAATCCCTCCGGCTTGGCCTGGGCAGGGATTGGACGTCATCGGTTATCTTCAGGACTCTTAGTCCAATTTGTATCTTGTCCGTAGTCGGACACTATGTTGTTTCTTCCGCTGTTATTTGGATCTTTGTATTATATCAGTTGTATTCTTGACTCGTTTGAGTCATCTTGTATATACCTCCTCTGTTGTTGTTGTGGATTATTCGTGAACTGTTGTAATGTTATCACAAGTGGCAACCTGGAATCGGTTATTATGCGGATTTGGGTGGAAATGCCGAAATCTGCATAGTGCCCGATCCCGGGGCGTCACAAATGGTACCAGAGCATGGTTCCAATTCCCAAGTTGTTTCGATACGAATGGTTATCGAAGCAACGGGTCCGCAAGGCCTGTAGGATAACCTTGCTAACGGTCGTTGTTTCTAGAGTGTCAAAAACTATTTCTGCTAAACTATTTTGGAAACATCTCAATAGGATTCTTGTTTTATCCTTATCTCTATTCTATTCTCCTCCTACCTTATTTGTTTTGGAGTCTCCCCTCTTGTCTATCTTCAAAGTTTTAGGATCCTACGTGGGTGGACGTTTTCTGAGCCGTTAACCTAATAGGTTCGATCATCGGAAGATTCCTGGTGGGAGAAGATCGTCATCAACCCGAGAAAGATTCCCTTGTTAGTGGTGTCGAGAAGTTTCTTAGTGGTGTCTAGGAGATCAACAAGGTGACTGAAGACTCGATAGTCCGGCTTCATCCTCTCTCTTGGCGTTGGCGGATTGCGAGGGCGCAATCCCTTGTTAGTGGTGTCGGCTGTAACACCCGGGGTTTTCCCTAGTTAGAAATTGTTTGTTCTTTTTCTTGTTGGCATCCTCATCTCATCATGCATCATCATGCATTTAAAACTTGCAAAACAATTGAAAATTACTCAAATCTTGTTTGCTAAAATTTACTGAAATTTATTTGATGTCTAAATCTTTTTCTTATTGCCTGAACAATTTCTGCAAAAAAAAGAAGGGTCTTAAAAGGGAGAGAGAGAGCAGCCCAGCCCATCTCCTCTCCACCCCAGCCCACCAACCGTCCTGACCTGCTCGGCCTCTCCTTTCTTCCCCGTACGGACGAACAGGCACGAGGAGAGCGTGCTGCTCCCTGTCGCTTTCCCCTCCACTGGTCCCCTCCTCCACCTGCTCCCCCTCCCCTATACCTACCCTTCAGCGCCCCAAACCCTAGCCCCAGCTCTCTCCTCCCTTTCTCCACCGCCGCTGTTCTTCCTCCTCCCCAAAATCCATGCCTTTTCTTCTCTGAATTCTAGTGCTTTTCTGAATTTTTCGGAGGGCCTCCATGGCTGCACCTTAGGGAGCATGGCGCGGCCACCACGGATGTCGTCGGACCCCGGTTCCTGCGGGAATGGAACCGGGGAGCCACCCTCTTCCTTTGCGCCTCCACACCATGGCCGGAGGGCGTCCGAGGCGCCGGCGCCGTCGAGCTTTTCCCCTCCCGCGCACAGCAGCCGCTCGCGGCCATCACCGTCAGGATCCCATCTTCCCCGCGCCTTCCGCTGCGCGACCAAGTTCCCCTCGGTGAGCACCGCCCTCGGGCACCTCCTCCCTTCCTTCCCCCTGCTCTGGTTGCCACCGTCGAGGGGCACCATTCGTAGTCCGTCGTTTTCCGTTCGCCGTTGTCGATCTGGAGCAGAACGCACAACTGCAGTTTTTCAGTTTTCGTCAGATTCACGTCGCGGTTATTCTTCAGAAGCTGAAAACCCCGCTTTGTATCACAAGCAAGGCCATAGCCCAGTGGCTGCGCACCCCGTCCGCATCCCTGTATCCCCGAGTTCGAATCCTGGCCAAGGCAAAAGCCCCCCTTTTTCCGATTTTATCCGCGCTGCATCGCCTCTTATTCCTCACGGATTCGTATATTAACAGAAGCACGCACCCAGCCCAGTGGTTAGGGCGCTGATCTGCACCCACGGAGACCTGAGTTCGAATCGTGGGGAATGCAATTCCTCACCTTTTTGCATCTCTCCAGAGTGGCTCCATGGGGCCCACCTGTCATCGTCTCTGGCTAGGATCCCCTACGGTGTTCATCGTCCCAGATCCAGATCTGATCTGGGATCTTGCACCCAGGCCCTGGCCTTTCCGTTTTTGCAACGAAGCCCTCACAATCTCTGTTTCCCTCACGATCCAGTCCTAGTTTTTACAGAAAAACCCCATAAATTCAAATGCCTATAACTTCCAAACCACAACTCCAAATCCAGCAAACAAAATATGTTTTCCATCCCATTTTTTCATGAACTTTGCAAATATAAACTTTGTTTTCTATTTTAAATAAGTTAAATTGCTGAAAACAACTAATTATTTATTTAATGCATTTAAAATTGCTAATTTGATAACTTGCTCATTTTAATTCCAAATTCAACATATAAAATATGTTTTCCGACCAGAAAAATGCAAGGAATATTAATATGCCATCCATGCCTTTGTTTGCATCTTCCATATTGCATTTTACTAGGGTTATGCATGTTCACCTAAATAACAAACATGGAATGTGTTGGGGTGCTCAATTAAATTGGTCCATATTCCATTTAATTTGGTTTAGCTCACCTATTATTTGTTTCCATGCTAAACAATATTTAATATTGATGGTTAGATAAATAACTTAAACCTTCCTAATTAAATGTTGGGCTTTTGTCTCAACTTAAATTGGTTAAGTTGCATCCCCTCATGTCATGCATCCATATCTTGATCATGCTGGATCTTTTGCCGTAGAAGTAATTGTTACATCCGGTGTTTGTTCTAGTCCGTTGCTTCCTCGCGGATAGGACGCTGAGATGATGTGAGCAACGACAAGTTCTGCGGATGTACCTCTACTTGCTGGATCTCAGGCAAGTATACTCACTTGCTACCTATGGCTGCCATTCATCACTTGTTACCGATTCTTTCTGTTGTCCTTATGCTAGCCTTATGATTCGATGCTTGTGTCTCGATCCTATCATATGTTTACATTGCAACCATGATATAGCCTTCCTTCCACTTCCTATTACCTGTTGTTTGTTTACCCCGTTGGCCCTCGTGTCGTAGTTGCATGCTTAGGTTTGTTTGCGCTCGAGTCCTGTTGTCCTTTGTCCTATCATCTGTTTAGTCGATAGTTGGGTGTCAATTCAATCAACAACATGTTAATGTTTTGGGCAATATTAATTTGATGATAAGGCACCGGCAGGAGGCCCGGCGTGGTTTTGAGGCCTGCTAGTGTCGAATTTAATTAGGAAAATGGTCTTGTCCTCCGATCCATGATGAGCGCACTAACCGCATGTGGGAAGCGTGTATGGGTGCCCCCCGCAATTCTGATTCGATTCGCATCTCGTCCAAATCGCCACACTTAGTTCGGGCTTTCCATTTGATGCATGCATATGCAGGTGCGAGCCCTTGGCGCCAGGGTGGAACTTTTGTAGTCGGCATTTAGGGCGGCGTGGTCTTCCAGTGCTATGAGGGTCCCCCTTTTCTTCGTGGGGGCTCGATTAGCCGCGCACGCACAGCACGTGGTTCATTGGGCTTGATGCGAAGAAGAGTTGGGTTGTGTTGAGTGCCTCGCTTGGTGGAAGGGCCTTTCCATCTGGCGGGTCATTCTTACGTGTACGGCCAAATTGGTGCATCCCTGCAGGGTTAATCTTCTCGAGAAGCCGTGTTGTCCGCGGTTATGGATGACTTGGTGAAAGTGCTGGCTAACAAGTACTCAGACAACTTACACTTAACGATGATAACTTGACTAGTAATATAGATTACCTCCACCATAAAAATGAATGTCACCTTAATCAACCGTGTGAGTTTCCTTGGGTTGCTTCCTTAGTAGGGGGGTAACACTGGATGGGTATTGTTTGGTGAGTAGTTATAGTTGGTTTTGTCGCGCTATCTTATCCCTTCCTTTTAGCCGGATGTTGTAGCGCGTCTCTGTAGTTAGTTAGTGCAGCCCGCTGCCGCTTCTTTGCAATAATACCTTCCTTTCCGTTGTACCCAAAGTATTTGTATCTTGTGATGATTGGTTACGCTGGTATCTTGTGAGTATGGTTTATCCACTTGCCAGTACTTACTGACCCACGAATCCATTTCGTGGCTGCATATTCCACATTGCAGTCAACAGGTTTGAAGTCTGACGACGTTAGCTTGGGAATCCCTCTCGCTTGGCCTGGGCAGGGATTGGACGTCATCGGTTATCTTCAGGACTCTTAGTCCAATTTGTATCTTGTCCGTAGTCGGACATTATGTTGTTTCTTACGCTGTTATTTGGATCTTTGTATTGTATCAGTTGTATCCTTGACTCGTTTGAGTCGTCTTGTATATACCTCCTCTGTTGTTGTTGTGGATTATTCGTGAACTGTTGTAATGTTATCACAAGTGGCAACCTGGAATCGGTTATTATGCGGATTTGGGTGGAAATGTCGAAATCTGCATAGTGCCCGATCCCGGGGCGTCACAATTGTATCCCTATCCCATCGGCCTATAAACCCTAGATTTGACACATGTATCTCACAGAAGGCCGAATATTATTTCATCGTTGTTTTCCATATTGAGGCATCATATGGTGACTTTGTTAGTCTCAAGAAACCAAGCCACCGAATCGGTCTTTTGGAGGTGTTCAAAGGGTTAGTGCATTGGTGTGTACGTTCGTAGGTGAGTGTATGTGAGCATTTGTGTTTTTGTTGTGTTTCCAAAAATGATCGTGCTTTATCTCCATTAAACCTTCCATAAAATGAGGTTTTATGTAAAAAGAATAAAGGACGCATCTAAGCGCTCGTTCGTAGCCTTGAGCGCTCATTATTTAGGTAAAGTTAATATGGAGTACTGATACGTCCATTTTGCATCACTATTTTATACTGTTATTTTCTGTTATTCATCGATATATTTCATGTTGTGATGCATTACTTATGTTATTTCATCTTATTTTGCATGTTTCATAATTTTTGGAGAATAAACACCGGGACCAGAAATCTGATGGAAAAAACACCGTCGAGATACCTTATTTCAAAATATCAGAAGAAGAGGGGGATACCAGAGAAGTCTTAGAAGTCCCGAGGAGGAATCTAGCCAGAAGGGCAGCCAGAGGGGGGTCAAAGGGGGCCCACACCATGGGGTGGCGCGCCCCTCTGCCCGCGCCGCCAGGTGGTGTGGCCACCCTGACCCACCTCTGGTCGCCCCCTTCCGCATACTTGACCCCGAGGGAACCCTAAGCCCAGAATATCATCGAAGAAATATTTCGCCGCCGCCTCGGGGTGGGAAACAACGGAGAGAGAAAAGCTCTCCGGCAGGGAGAAATCTTCTAGGGAAATTCCTCCCCGGAGAGGGGGAATCATCGCCATCGTCACCTTCATCGCTCCGGGCATCATCAAGATCGTCATCGTCATCATTGTCACCACCAGCACCATCACTCTCATCATCCACCTTCATCCCATTGTAACAATTAGGGGTATTTACCGTTGTTCTTCACTAGATCTCTCTCCCAGTGTGGATTACTTGTTAGTAGTTGATGCTTGTGAGATTTATCGGTGTTTACACTTTATGACCATATTATTATTATTATCCATTATAACACTTCTGATTATGATCGATGTGATGTCTTGTGAGTAGTTTGTTTAGTTCTTGAATGGGAGAAGTCATGATGTTAGTAGTGGAATTAAGTTTAGTAATATCTAGTGTTTTGGTATTTAAGTTGTGGTGCTATTCTTCTAGTGGTGTCTTGTGACCGTCGACTACATGATAGTTCACCTTTATGGGCCTAGGAGGATGCATTGTGTATTTGGCTACTAATTGTGTGGTTGCCGGTGTGACAGAAACCTAAACCCCCATTAGGAAACCAATGCACGAGGGAGTGTAAGATCCCGGAGTTTTAAAACCGTGGTTAGATTTATCTTAATTATTTTCTTGTATTTGCGGATGCTTACAAGGGGTATATCACAAGTATGTATTAGTCCTAGTTGGGCGGTGCATTATCATAGGTTCACCCACACAACACTTATCGAACCAATAAATATTAATCAACCGTATGAAGCGAAAGCACTTGACGAAATTCCCATGTGTACTCGAGAACGTTTGTTAATCATAAGTATAACAACCGGCTTTCCTTTGCTCTCAAAAGGATTGGGCCCCTCGCTGCAATTATATTTACTGTCTTTTATTTACTCACACTTTATTTATCTACTATATCAAAAACCACCAAAAACCCGTTTGCTAGTGTTTACAATGAATTCTCTATCCAACCTGCTTATCAACACCTTCTGCTCCTCGTTGGGCTCGACACTATTATTTACCGAAAGTATTACGATACACCCCTATGCTTGTGGGTCATCAAGTACCGAGTACAATAGTTTACGAAAATTCAATGTCACCACAAATAACGTGCATATTTATTTATACGTTTGGAAATACCATGGGCACGAGATGCACCAGGAAAGACTATCAGTCCACTCGTGCATTTATTAGCAATACCACTTTTTGAAAATAATCCTAACTTTTGAATCGAGCATCGAAATTAAGATCGGCTTGCACCATTAGATTATGTATGACGAGTTCTTCGAAATAAGACCATCTATGAGTTCATTCTGATAATTTTTTTTCACATGCAACTTTGGAGCTTTCAGATGACAACTTTGATTCTACCAAAAGAAAGTTTGCCAATAGCCTCACTCCATGCCTATATATCAAACCCAACACTACCCCAAAGTTGGTTATAATAACTAGGAAGTTGCCCAACATCTCCTCAATGCCCGATTTTTGTGCGCGCATATTTTGCAAGCAGTTTTTGTGCGCAACAAACCAGCTATGGTGCGCTATGAAGCAACTTTGTAAGCGGCGAATAAATTTGATTTAGAACAATAGTAAACAACTTTGATGTACGATGAGGAAACTTTAACAGCGGTACCGCACCTCCATAACAACTAAAAGAAATTTTGGTGTGCAACTTCACAACAACGGTAAGTAAATTTCATGAGAGATGAGATAACTTCACAACAACGGTTCCGCAACTCCAAAACAATTTAAAACAACTTCGACTGAGATGAAAGAACTTTGGTGTGCGATGAGATAACTTCATAATGGCGATAAACAACTTTGATGTACGATGATTCAACTTCAGAATAGAGCTACCACAAATTCACAACGGTTAAAACCAATTTTGGTGTGCGACGAGACAACTTCACAACAACGGTAAGCAATTTTGGTGAGAGACGAGACAGCTTCATAACAACGGTACGACAACAACAATAAAAGCAACTTTGGTACTCAGACAAAGCAATTTTGGTATGCGATATAGTGGTACCGCAACTCGACAATAATTAAAAATAATTTTTGTGTGCGATGAGACAACTTCACAATAGCGGTAAGCAATTTTGGCGAGATATGAGGCCACTTCATAACAGCGGTACCGCAAATCTGCAGCAATTAAAAACAACTTTGGTACTATGGTGAATAAATTTCGGTGTGCGATTAGACAACATCACAACGGCGGTAAAAACTTTGTGTGCGGCGAGTCCACTTCAAAACACCGGTAAGAAACTTTGATGTGCGATGAGGCAACTTCACTACATTGGTAAGAAACTCTGCCACAACAAAAAATGCAATTTTAATACCGTGGCCAAGGAACTTTTTTATGCGATGAAACAACTTCACAACGGAGGTTAAAAACTTTCACAACATCGACACTCAGGAGAAAAAACTTTGGTGTGTGAAGAAGAAAAAATCACATCATCGGCCGACAACTTTTACAAAAAAGTAGGCAACTCCATAGAATCTAAGAAGAACTTTGTTATGATGCAAAACAACTTTAGTGTACAGTGAGGCCACTTTAAAACAATGGTAAGCAAATCTGTGATATTTAAAAAGTTTGATATGAAGACTAAGCAAATTATATGTGTGATGAGCCAACTTTCACAACAGAGAAGAAAATCTAAAAAATTAACTTTAGAAGCTTCGTAATAGAGTGAGCCAATTAACCAACAAGTAAAAACTTCTCAACTACAATAAGAAACTTTATGAAGGTGACATGCAACTATTAAGAAACTATATTGCGCCGATGGGAAAATTCACATCAGCAATACAAAACTTATCAACAACGATAAGCAATTTTACTATACCGGTGGGAAAATTCAGAATATCGGTAGATAACAGGGATGGTGTGTCTCCACCGGCGGTGGCGCCACACTAGAGGTTTGAGAGATTGTGGTTGTTTAACCACAATAGTGATACATAAATAACAACTATTGCACATTCTTAGGCAACAAAATAATGCAATTCAGCAACAATATCAAGTTTTGTCTGAGACAAAACAACTTCAGTGTGAGATGAGACCGTTGTAGGTACCAGTGCAATAGCGTAGGCAACTATATGATGTTAGGCATACAAAACTGAGCAACTAGTATCCATTTCTAGACAACAATCTGTCAAAATCAACATTTCTAGTTTCAAATAAGAAAAGAAAACAAAAAAGGGTTTTAAATCCAGCCCTTAACCTATTGGGCTGAACCTTAGCACAACCTTTCCTCCATTTTTTTCATCTCCCTCATGCAGCCCATACAAGGTGAAACTGCATGGTGCCCCCATGTGTGCTTTTGGTAATTAATGACAATCCTAATAGACTAATGTTTGTATTGAGATATCCTTATATATCTTGTCCATGGGAAAAAAATGTGGAGTTCATGTGTTGGACTCTAGAAGGTTTCATGATGACCATTGTTCTATTCAAGGATTTATATGAAGAATGGTCATATATAGAGTTCTGCATATTGCAAGTATGTCTTGAATAAAAGGATTAGGTGGACTTTCATGATTATCTTTAAGACATCATCAAATGAAGAAAGAAGAAAAGATACAAGGTTGATCAAGCCTGTGATCAACACACAAAGCTACAAGATGTATCAAGTGGGATCATGTATCTCGTGGTATGGTAAGCAACTTTCCATAGCTTTGTGAACTAACTCATGATATGTGTGTCTGGCATTTCTATGTGTGGTTAGGTATCTTTCCATGGGCTTGCATCAAAAGTAAGATCTGATATAGTCCATGGTGGATGACGTCAAGTGGTGATCGTCATCAAGGTTGTGATGTGCAATTTCAAGAGGAGCATATCAATAAGATCACATACCTTGAATCTTGCTACCCTTTTGGAGTTTATGGTCAAGTAAAGATGGACTTAAGAGATAGAGTAGCTGTGCTTTCTGGTATTTCCGAAAAATAAATTTCCCTATGTGAGGGAAACACTTCCTTGCCTCCGGAGGATTGCGCCTCGCAATCCTCCGCACGCTCTGTGCGTCGGGTGTCCTAGGACCGACCAGAAAACAAGTCCATGCCTTTAGTATTATCCCATTACCCTCGTTCATGTCCACTCATTTTTCCTTCTCCTTTCTTCCTCTCTCCGGTCGCCTCCTACCTCTAGCTCTGCTGCCACGAACACCTCCTCCAACGCAGTCGGTGTCACTCCATCTCCTCCTCCCCGCAGCTCTCGTCTCGTTCCCTTCTATTGTTTCTAGACATGGTCTCGTTCCCTCCCAGTAGCACCTCCTAGGGCTCGAGATCCACGCGCGATGCTGCAAACTATGTTCGGTGAAGCTGGGTGGCTGGAGAACCGATGTTGTAAACAGTGTGCGGCAGAGCTCCGAGAATGGAGTATCGAAGATGCAATCGGTTTGTGGCAGAGCTGCTACCAATGTTGTATGGTGGTGCTGCCATTGGCAACATGAGGTTCTACAATGGGTGACGGGGCAGTGCTACCGGCGACATATGGTCATAGGCGGTGGTACAAGGGGTGAGCGGTGGTGCTACCGATGAAGTGCAGTGCTTCTGCCATAGGAAACAAGAGGTGTAACAATGAGTGAGCAACGGTGCTACCTGCGACGTGCGGTGGTGCTGCCATCAGCGGCAAGTGGTGGTACAATGGGTGAGCGGCGGTGTTGTCTTCGCTTAAGATCAGTGCTCCTGTAGGTCAGCGTCAGTGCTGCATTGGTAGATGGCGGTGCTACCTGCTGTAAAAGCCAATGCTCCCATAGGACCATCGGCGGTGCTTCCACAGGGGGGGGCGATGGTGCTCCCATAGGCCAAGAAGGTGCTGGCATGGAGAGATGGTGGTGCGGCCTTCACTCTAGGCTCGTGTTTCCGGAGGTCAGCGCAAGTGCTCCCACGGGGAGACGACGTTGCTGCCATGGGAAGGACTAGGTGCTCCTATAAGCCGGCGACGTTGTTTCCATGGGTGTAGTGGTGCTACTGTCCCGTGAGTTCTCGTCGGAGCTTTTTGTCGGCATGTCCTGCGAGTTCTCGTCAGGACTTTCTATCGATACTCTGAGGATGGCGGCGAAGCTGCAAGGAGTGGTAGGTCTTGCTCCATTGGTGGTTGTTGACACTACAACTAACCGGCACCGATGTTTCCAGTGGAGCTACCGTCGATGCTATCCGATGATGTTGTCGTCTGAACTACCGTAGATGGTGTTGGTGGTGACCGGTGAGATACAGCAGAGGGGGGAGATATGGGATGGGGTCGTGGGGCTGGGGCAGGACGCTCTCGGGAGGGAAGAGACAGTTGAAGAGGGGAAGAAACGTGCGATAGCTAGAAATAAAAGTACGCATGGGTGCGCTCCAGAGCATGCTCAGCATTGTCCTATGTGAAACTACCGTACAAGGTGGACGTTACCAACAACTTTAGTTCCACCCAAATTATGCGAGAAAAGCTACGATTATAAGTGTGAGTAGCCATCTTTTTAATGTACTATTCTTTTAACATTTTCATCTCGGGATGAATTGCGCACAAAAGTAATTGAGGGATAACAAGCGCGATTTGAGCTTAGCTAAGAACATCGCCACGGGCACTCATTTAATTTGTGTCCGGCACACCCAAATGGTGCCGTCTTTGGGGGTTGCCGGACATGTGTCTGCGGAAATAGGGGTGCAGCCACGGCGGCGCCCCCTAAACAAAATGAAACCAAAAAAAATTAACACATAAACTTACAATTTCATTCAAATTTTGCATATACATATATATTTATTACAAAATTTGAATAAAATTACATATTGGGCGCCGCAGCTAACTCTACCTACTCGTCGGTCGTTGTTGCTCTCATCGTCGCTGATATCGTCGGAATCCATGTCGTCATGGTCATCGCTGCAGTTATCCTGGCAGCACGGCCACCGGAGCAAGGTGCCATCATAGAACTTTATCTGTAGCCTGCCTTCCCTATCGTCGTGGAAGGTGAGCAGTCAGCCCTACTACAGCTGGTGCATGCGGGTGAACTGCGCCCACCCGTTCCCCAGAAACAGGTCGGTGCCATTACTAACCAAGATGGCCTCGACGCGATTCGGACAATCGTCCGATTGCAGAATGTAGGATTCAGGGTCGTAGTCTGCGAACAGGTCGGTGATTCTCTCCAGCAGCCTCGGCAGGTTGCCTAATGGTGTGTGAAGTAAAATTAAGAACCCAGAGAGGACAACTCCCTCGTCTTCAGCATCGCTGCCGTGTCTGCCACTTCCTCTACGTCTTCCACGGTCGACCTGCCAGCTTGGGCACCCCTTCCTACACGGCCACCACGTCCCATGTGTCCACCGCGTCCGCCTCTTGATCCTCTCTCCATCGCCACTTGAGAGATTTGGAAGAAGGGGGAAGAGATAAAGGGGGGACAGAGATGATCCCCTCTCCAGCGAAGAGGGGATTTTATAGGCCATGTGGGGGACGTGGAGTACTGGGGAAACTGGCGAGAGAGGCGGCTGGGGGCGTCACCTCGGTCTCCGCCACGCTTTGGGAAGTGTGGTCTGGGGCATCACCTCGTATAATGGCACGCGTTGGGCATGCGCGCCTCGCCTTCTGCCACAGCGTCGACTCGACTATTGTTGTCGCGTCACCTCGTTCTGTCCCGTCGGGCCCTTCTTAACCACGGACATCGCGGATTTTTTACCATACCATCGCATGGCGCTCCAATTCACTTCCCAATGGCGGTTCCGAAGAAGAACCTCGTGTTGTGAGACCAAGAGGCAACGATCGGCGTGCTACTGTAGGAGGAGGAGTATCTCGCGGAACCGGAGGAGAATGAGGCCCTCGTGGAGCCATAGGAGGAGCAGCACGACGTTGGTGACAAACCATGGGAGCATTGGCCTCATGGGAGGATGGATTGCATGGTGCAGACCCGCGGTGGTTTCAACCACCATGTGCACTTCCCACGGCTCCTGCGATTCCGCCTCCTGGAACCCCACCACTTCCAACGCCGGAGCAGGATGAGCCTGCAACTCCGTCGCCACCGCCATCGGATAAAGACGATGATTAGGTCGTAGGACAGGCGTCATGTTTTAAATTTCATGCTTATATATATGTACAAAAATTTCATGTTCTATGCAGGTTAACATGTGATGTATAAAATTTTATGATTTATGTGGCTATGACAAGTTGCCCCTGCCGGTTAGGTGGGCTGTCCGGACATTGTCCAGCGCCCTAGGCAGGGCCCCCAAGTTTGGTGGGTTTATTAGGGTTTTTTTAGAATCAGCCTGCCCTTTTATTAATTAATCGAGGTTCTAGGAATACAAACGCCCGTGGGCGGTTCACCAAGCCAGATATATCGACCCATGGACGAGCCTAACGCATTTTTTCTCCTAATTACAACACATCTTCTCCGCGTGTCACAGCCGCGACAGATCCCTGCTCTCTCTTTCTTGCCACACCCGTGCCAACGTTTATATTGACTGCCCATGTATGCGGGGGAAGCCAGCGAGACCCCGCAGATGCGGTCGTGCCCCTAGTACTCTTCGGATTATCTTGTTGCTTCAATTGATTCAACTCCGAGAGGAAATTCTCCACAAAGTGGTGTGTGCTTAGTGGACTTTGAAACACACCTTCATGGATCGCCTTGCACCGCGCGTGCCATAGCGCCTAGAGAGTTACACACATCCTCGTTGACTGGTCGCGATGTAGCGTGTCAATCATCGAAAACAATCAGCTACAAGCCTCTGGTTCTTGCACCTGACTCATGTGTTTTGTCATCTCCTCATCCGCTAAGGCCTAGACAAAGCGATCCAACGTACAGTCCATCAACAAATTCCTCCATGAGTCTTCCGCTCCGCAGATGCCACACACACTAAATTGTGCAATATGTCTTTGGTGAAGTATATCACCTGTTGGCAATGAGTGTCTTACCAAGCTCCAGAAGAAGGTTTTCAGTTTCGTGGGGATTCGAATACTCCATTACCTGGACCAGCTATTTGTTATTCCCCTGATGTCGCAGCCCGATGTTGTGCTCTCCATCCATGCCTCATGCCTCCCCTTGGTGGTAGACAACATTGTATATGTCGGTCGTACACTGAAAATGCCTCGCTTCTCGTAGTGCCATGCCCAAAAATCATGTTGGGCCCTCGTGCTGATCGGTATGCTCGTGATCACTTCACTACAAGAAATATGTTAATACATGACCCTTTTTTAATGACCGTGGATGAACTGGTCATAGATCCATGACCATTTTTAATCTGTTGGTCATGACATATTTGGGAGGGACTAAACCCCTATATTCATATGAATTTTTTGGCAAAAAAGTCATGATTTTCTTTAACAAGATGGTCATAGCACATGATACCTGGTGTATGACTTTTTTTTTCTTAACTGAGACCAATTGAATTGGTCATGCGTATGTTGGCTGTGATGCTTTGTATTACTTGTGGGACCCACTGACACGTGGCAGTACTGATTTGGTGATTGGTCTGACAAGTGGGCCATGGCCTCATGTTTTTTTTCTCTCCCAGCTGACTTCTATTACAAGTGTGGCACATCCAGCCCAAGCGGACAGCCCAGCGCACAAGCGCACAGCCCAGCCCAGCCCAGCCCAACGCCCACACTCAGTTTTAAATCAACAAAAATAAGTGCTCGCGGGGACTCGAACTCCGACCGCGTTGCTTGCTTCGCATGTACATTACCATTGAGGTGTAGACGCTATTCTGTTAGGTATCCAGATACGCATCGTTTTATTCTCATCTTATATGAATTCTAGATCGAGTTAAAGAGCGAGTTAATCCTAGATCGAGGAAACTTATCTGAATCCTAGATCGAGAAACGAGTTCGGAGGCGTGCGAGGCTACCGGCGGGGGAGGCTACCGGCGGCGTGTGAGGCAACCGGCGGGGGAGGCTACCGGCGGCGAGGCCGGAGCGCCTCGGTGCTTACTGGCGGGGGCGGAGGCGGCCGACAAAGGCAGAGCCAAGGGCAGGAGCTGCCCCGGTTGACCTGGCCAGGACAGGAGTGCCTCGCCCTGCTGGTGGCACCCCTCGCTCGAAGAACGCCCCGCTGGTGGCCTCCCTCTCCTCTCTCTGGATCTGCTCATGCTCGAAGAACAGCAGGGTATGCACCCCTCTCCTCTCTCTGGTCTTGATCCTCTGCTCTTTCTCTCTTGATCCTCTGGTGATGCTGCTTTGCATTTCTTGTAACTCTGCTGTCTAGGTAGAGCCCCCACCTGCGCCTGCTACTCTGCTTAAATATTAGGAAATTTAAATGTAACAGCAAGTATAGATGAAAGTAATTTAGTGTATTTAAGTAATTATAGATTTATGGCATAGCTAGATTTTTTGTTCTTGAGTAATTGATGTAAGTGACATAACTGAATAATAAATCAAAAGAAATGTTATTGATGTGTTAACTGAAGAATAAAGAAACAGATTTGCATGCTTCTGTTACTGCTAGATTTTGTAGTGATGCATTATAATTTGCTAGAATAAAGTAACATATTTTCATGCTCATGTTACCGTGTTACTTACCGTTAAATTTGCATCATTTTGTGGTCTTTGGCAGATGGACAGAAGTTGGATTATAAAAGGGGTTTGAAAGCTTTCCACTGAACATATCAAGGGAGTGGAAGATTTCATGCAATTTGTCCATGCAAGATTTGCCAACGATGCTGTCATTCTTTGTCCATGTTGTGGATGCTTGAACCGTAAAGAACAGGCCCAAGGAAGAGTGGAAGATCATCTGCTTCTTAATGGGATGGCCAGCACATATGATAGGTGGGTCCACCATGGAGAAACTTTTCGTCAAGAACCTCAACATGGTGAAGATGATGAAGAGCCACACCATGGTGGTGATGATGGGTTTGAGTTTATGGAAAATGTTTTGCAAGATGATGATGGTTTGGAGAAAGAGGATGGATATGAAGATGATAGGATTCCTGACCTATTGAGGGACCTGTACAATTCTGAAGACCATGTTGATGGACAGAAGTCACTATTTTCCGAGGTATTAGAGGAGGCTAAGCGTGTTGCTGTTGCAGGGGGGAAATTTTCAAGATTTACCTTCACCGTGAAGTTACTCCACGTCAAGTCTTAATACCGGATTAGCAATGCTGCATTCAACGCAATACTGAATCTTTTGACCTTGCAATTCCCTAATAGCGGTGTTCCCAAGAATTATGATGAAGCCTTGAGCATAATCCGCAAGTTGGGTCTAGGTTATGTTTCAATACACGTCTGCCCAAATAATTGTGTCTTGTTCGGAAGGATTATGCCCTGTGTGACAACTGCCCCAAATGCAATGTCTCAAGGTGGAAAGATGCCGATGGGAAAAGATCGATACCGCAGAAGGTTTTGAGGCACTTTCCTTTCAAAGAAAGGCTGAACCGGATGTTTCTCTCGAAGAAATCATGAGATGATGTACAATGGAAAAAGCTCAAGCGGCAGCCTGTGGAAGATGAGTTGAGCCATCCAGCGGACGGAAAAACATGGATAGATTTTGACAAGAAATATCCAAAGTTTGCAGAAGACCCAAGGAACATAAGACTCGGCCTTGCCACGGATGGCTTTAATCCGTTCGGAAACCATAGCACGTCATATAGCATGTGGCCAGTTTTTGTGGTGCCCTACAACATGCCCCATGGGCATGCATGGACCAGTCCAACTTTATGATGGCGTTGCTTATACCGGGTCCAGAGTCTCCAGGAAATGATTTCGATGTTTTTATGGAGCCTCTCGTAGAAGAATTGCTCGATCTTTGGAATGGTGTACCTAATACGTACGACGCCTTGACTCCTGACAAGAAGTTCACTCTACGTGCTGTAGTCATATGGTGCATCCATGGTTTTCCAGCACTGCACACTTTGTCGGGGAGGATCACGGCGGGTTATCAGGCATGTGTGCATTGTGACAAAAACCCTTCCTCAATGAGGATAAGGAACAATATTTGCTTCGTTGGGCATCACCGTTTTCTTCCTCGAAACTATCGTTGGCGAAGAAGTACAGAGTTTAATGGTAAGACTGAAACCCGTGACCAGCCGGCAGAATTCAGTAAAGAAGAGCTGAAGCAGCAACTTCAAAAGGTCAAAGATGTGTGACCGGGAAAGCTTGTAAAGAAAAGAAAGTGTGAGGAAGGTCAATGTTGGGACCGAATGTCATGTTTATGGGACTTGGAATACTGGCCTGATCTCAAATTGAGGAATAATCTTGACGTAATGCACATCGAGAAAAATATATGTGATAATCTGCTTGGCACATTCCTCAACATTGAAGGAAAGACAAAGGACACTTTGAACTCCAGGCTTGATCTTGAAGACATGGGCATAAGGGAAGAGTTGCATCTAAGGCCTAAAGGCAAAGATTCATTTGAAATGCCACCAGCATGGTATACAATGAGTAAAGAAGAAAAACGTGCATTCTGTGAGTTCATCAGAGCCGTGAGATTTCCCGATGGTTATGCTGCTAACCTGGAAAAGTGGGTTTCCCCCGATGGATGCAAGCTCCATGGGCTGAAAACTCATGATTGTCACATCCTTATCCAAAGGATTTTGCCAGCTGCCCTCCGAGGAATCATGCATCATGATATATATGAAACAGTTGCTGAGCTAGGAAATTTCTTCAAAGAATTGTGCCGCAAAACAGTAAAGTTATCTATGCTGAAAAGACTTGAAAAGGAAATCCCAATAATTCTTTGCAAGTTTGAGAAGATCTTCCCTCCGGCCTTCTTCACCGTGATGGTCCATTTGACCGTGCATTTACCAAAAGAAGCAATGCTTAGAGGCCCTGTGCAATATGGCTGGATGTTCCCAGTCGAAAGAAGGCAGCTTACTTTTAAGTGTTCTGTGTGAAACACGGCGATACCTGAAGGTTCGATTGCTGAAGCCTATGTCGTCGACGAGTGCTTGACATTTTGTTCAAGATACTTTGATGATGTGGAAACGAGATGGAATCGACCAAGCAGAAATAGTGAGAGGGATGATTCGCACATTGGTGATGTGTCAGTTTTCAAGCATGGTGTGAAATTTATTGGAGGGTCAAAGTACTTAGAGGTTGATGATGAATATGACAAGATGGTGTGGTTTGTGCTCAGCAGTTGCGCTGAGGTGCAACCATATATAGAGTAAGTTATATTTTGTGCACTTGTTATATTTTCTCCTTGAGTTGGAAGGAACCCAACTTTTATCACCCACCAGATGTTTTAACTCACTACTCTTTCCTTGGGTTGCAGGATTTGCAAGGAAGAGTTGAATCAGCAAGAAATCCGCATCCCTGTTGATAAAAGGCTTGCCAAGGGATTTGCTAAATGGTTTAAGAATAATGTGAGATCTTTAGCCATGGAATCCATTATGAAACGATCTTGTTTTTGTGGGTTACTCACCCTGATTTATTTTGTGCAGATTGGCAAGTTGCATGAGGAGAAGAAGGTCAGTGATGATCTCTTTGCTTTGGCATGCGAGCCAGATAAGCGAGTAAGAGTGTATTCAGCATGTATCGTTGACGGTGTCCGGTAACGCACTCTTGACCGCGAGAAAAATAGAAAGACACAGAATAGTGGAATAGTCACCGAGGGAGATCGCGATGGTGAGCCTTTTGACTTCTATGGTCAGCTCAGAAGCATCATTCATTTGAAGTACAACTCCAGCGGAGGCATTGACCGTTCAGTTGTATTATTTTGGTGTGACTGGTTTGATCTTGGTGTCAAGAGGAACGCCAAATTGAGAGATGATGGACACTTCAGAAGCATCAACACTGCAAGATTCTGGTTTCCGAATGATCCTTTTATTCAGACAACACAAGCAACAAAGGTTTTCTATGTGCCAGACACCTATTTGCAGGGAAGTTGGCAAGTTGTGCAAAAGTTCCAGCATAGACACTTTTGGAGTATTAAGGAAACTGAAGTGGAAAAGGGTCCAGGTGGTGGTGGCCTAACATATCAGGATGATGATTGTACATAAGTTCCGGTGCAGACACGTGAAGCCAATGTCCAAACCAGAATGCAAAGGGACCGGCAAGAACCTATGCTTGTAGATGGTGCAGTTGTAGAAGGCATTAAGAAAAAAAGAAAGGTTGTTGTCAATGAACATGAAAGACACCTATGTTGCAGTATGCTACTGATGATGAGGAAAATGGGACTGGGCATAGAATTCCTGGTTTTGGCATCGATGATGATGTGTAGCAGATGATCAAGATGGATGCGTGTTGCACAAGATGGATGCATGAGCAGAACTTGTAGCTGTCTGTTGGATCTTTTAGTTGAAACTTGTTGGATTGATGTTATGTGATCTTGTAGTTGAAACTTGTAGTTGAACTTGATGAATTTGAAACTGAATTTGTATTGAATTTGTGCTTGTTGATGCATGTTGTTGTCTGTTGCACAAGATGGATGTTGCTGTTGAAACAGAATTTATGCTTGCTGTTGACAAATGACCAAAAATAGGTTGAGGCCTGGGACACGAACCCAGGACCTCTAGTTCCTGTCGATTGTGTCTTGCCATAAGGATGCATTAGTGATATTGGTAGATAGTGATGTATAACAACTTTTATATATAACTTGCATATTCTCTGAACCCGAACAAATAGTTCAGAACTGGGAATATAATGGAAAAAGAGGGTTGAGGCCTGGGACTCGAACCCAGGACCTCTAGTTCGAATAGATAGCTCATTTCCACTGGGAGAGATATGTGATCTTGTAATAGTAGGATGTTTACAACATTTTATATATAACATTTTTGTGTGCCAATTCACTTAAAAATAACTGAAATTTAACTAGAGGTTAACAAAATGTAAATACTGGAGCAAACACAGAATACTCTAGCATGTTCAAATCCAGAATACTGGAGCAAACACAGAATACATTGCTGAACACATTCCATAACCTCACATAACATAGGTTCTTAAGTTCAAAAGCATAATACTCTAGGCACAAACTGACATAGGTTCCATAAACTGATAGACAAATCACATAATTTCAGACACAAACATATTACTAACATGACTCTAGATTGACAACCTGACATAAACATCTTGTCAGTTCAAAAGCATCAGACACATGGCTTCAACTTAAGCTTCTTCACACAGCCCTCCACATGGCTTCAGCTTCTTCACAACCAACTTGAGATCTGAAGTGTTCTTGAGGGTGCGGCGAAACCAGAAGAGAATGATATCTCCCACTTTGTACTTCTCGCCCCATTTGTTCACCACAGACATCCATTGCATCGTCGTCATGGCCCTGTTGTCACCTTTGGCTTTCCAAAGAAGGATCTTGACATCACTTTCGTCATTTTTGTGGTGATAGACCTTAATGGTAGCTTCCTTGTAAGGCAGGTGCCTTAGGTGCTTGCTGAGGTGATCCTTGGTATATTTTTTGGTGAAATACTGCAAGGAAAATGTAAGCAATTAGTCACTGTGCAAAGAGATGCCAATAGAGATGAAAAAGTGTGGTACAGGTCAATACCATTTTTCCTTTGATTTTGATGGTGTGTGACTTGTGCAAAGTGCAGATGTAGAATGGTTTGTTTGGTTTGTTGTTGGCACAAAACTCCTTGAGCAATGCCACCTGTCGGTGGTCCATCGCAACTTTGTTTCCAAACTCGCAATGTGGTGCATAGGTGGCATGACCCTTATTATATGGGCCTACATACAAGGATTAAGAAATGTAAATACAAAACTGATTGGCACTATAAGAAATCAGAAGCACGAGTACAAGCCATATCTCTGATGGTCTTGGTCCTAGGGCACACTTCATCGTCACTGATGGCAATTGCGTCAACGGCAATTGCGTCAACTTTCTCCTTTTTCACATCCATTGTGGCCTGATAAAAAAGACGACAATAATTATATAGTGCACATGGCCACAAAAATGTTTCCAAAATTAACAGATTCAATAATTAGATACTACTTTCACATGTATTTCAACTAACAACTTATTATATCTAACAGCTACCAACAAAAACCACTATAACTAACCAAGAAAATTCCTACCTCTAACAGCTACCAAGCAAGACATGAATCAGTGCTGCAATATTCAACTTCCAATCTCAAGGTTCACCAACAACTTCCAACCAGAATGTGCACAAAGGTATAATCGTCCTACAAACTACACAGCAACAGAAGCAGTGCAAAAAGATAATATCTTCCTACAAACTACATAGTAACAGTAGCAATGCACAACGATGAGTTACAAGGAAACATAGGCAAGGCCCCATTCTGGCTCCTTTTTGTCAGAGGGCATTCTAAACATTAAGTTACAACAAGTTCCAGATTACAGCAGTTCATTATAAACCAAGAACTATGCAAAGGAACATGTAGTTGTTGGAAAAATTGCGCAATTTCATGTTTCAGATATAAATCATGATTACAACAACTAAATCATTATACTAGCAATGCACATGCAAGATGAAGCATCAACCATGATTAAGTTACAAAAAGTTATGGCTAGATTACAACAGTTCATATTAAACCAGAAACCTTTGCAAGACCACTTGAGTAGTTGGGGGATTCATGAGGCACAGAAGGATAGGGAGACCACTTGAACACTAGATCCATTCGTGAGGTTACTAGTGCTCTCTCCTGTGAGCCTAGTGCTCTCTCCTGTGATTACTCAAAAAAATGGAGAAACGGCGGTGGATAGGGAGAGTCAAATCCACACGCGAAAGAATCGGTGGGACACGAGGAAACGGCGGCGATGGTCGTCGTTGCTCTAAATCTAGCAGAAACAACGGCGGAGGAGGGACACGAGGAAACGTCGGCGATGGTTGTGGTTGCCCTAAATCTAGCAGAAACGGCAGTGGAGGAGGGACACGAGGAGGGACATGAGATCTCACCTTGAGTTGGGGGTTTCCTCCGGCGCGGGCGACGGAATCGGTGGCCGGCTCTTCGTGTACTCGGCGACTCCGGCGCGAGCGACGGAATCGGTGGCATGGGCGACGGAATCGGCGGCTCTTCGTGTACTCGGAACTGACGAGGGGGAGTGGGGAGGCGAAGTAGCGAGGGAGAGTGGTGGGTGGGGGAATTGAAGAGGAGGTGGACTCGAGGACCTCGACTCCTGTCTGCCCTACGGGGCCTCACTGACATGTGGGTCCCACGGACAGGGGCCCACATGTAAGCGCCACAACTTTAGTGGAGGTGGATTTGAGTGGTGTTGGAATGGTGCTGTGGGGGCAGTTTGCTTAATCACATTTGAACAAATGAAAATTTCAAAAAACAACCATTATCTCAGCGCTCAAAACCGTTGTTTTCTGTGAAGCAGCTCCTGAGACCATCGTCTGAAATGGCACCGATCCATTTTTCCCTTAAAGAATACCTCATTCTAGTCTACATCACCAAAAAGCACGTGTTTCCGGTAATTCTGCCTATTTTAGCCCATTTTAATAGTTTCCTGCCGATTCAGCTCGAAACTGCCCGATTTTGAACTATAGCTCCTTCACAGATCTCCCTTTTTTTGTGGGTACTAGGACATATAAGATGACACCGAGCAAAGCGTTGCATCGTTTCGAGTTTTTTGGAATTTTCTATGCCGGTTTTAGGAAAAAGTCAAGACGACGGTCATTACCTTTTGTAGCTAGAGGATGAATATTGTGAAACTCTTGGTGTATCTCTAAAGAAATAGGTACTTTTGTACATAAAAATGATTTTTACAAAAAATCATGAGAAACTATGAGGCACCTGTAGTTCAAATTTAGCCCGGTTTCAACTGAATCAGCAGAAATTTGTCTTTATCAAAAGAGGTGTATTTAGAGCTATCGAGAGGTAGGAATTTTTGTTATTTGTAGATCAAATATGACATATTTGCTTTATAATTTTACTTTGTACATTTTTGTGTCATATTTTGTGTATGTGCTTCACAAAAAACCCATTTTTGACACTCCGAAAATGAAAAACGATGTTTTTATTCAAAGAAAAATAATAATTTCTTCATCAACATTGTTAGTGTTACCAATATGCATCTTTGTGTGGAATATGGGCACATTTAAACAAACTATGCCATGAAAGTGGCCATAACATCTGTCATTTGGCCCGAAACCCAATAATCTTCGTAGATGATAGCTCATTTCTGTGAACACATTTTCAACACAATTGTCATATTCCAAGTTTATTATTTTTTGTGGACACTAGGACATATATAATGACACCACGCAAAGGCGCTGCATCGTTTCGAGTTTTTTTTTTTTTGAATTTTTTGGAATTTTCTATACCGGTTTTAGGAAAAAGTCAAGACGACAGTCATTAACATTCGTAGCTAGAGGATGAATATTGTGAAACTCTTGGTGTATATTTAAATAAATAGGTACTTTTGTACCTAAAAATGATTTTTACAAAAAATCATGAGCAAACTATGAGGCACATGTAGTTCAAATTTGGCCCGGTTTCAGCTGAATCGGCAGAAATTTGTCTTTTTTCAAAAGAGGTGTATTTGGAGCCACTGAGAGGTAGGAAATTTGTTATTTGTAGATATGACATATTTGCTTTACAATTTTACTTTCTAAATTTTTTTGTCATATTTTGTGTATGTTCTTCACAAAAAAACCATTTTTGACACTCTGAAAATGGAAAACGATGTTTTTATTCAAAGAAAAATAATACTTTCTTCGTCAACATTGTTAGTTTTACCAATATGCATCTTTGTGTGAACAATTTGGTTATTTGTAGATCCAATTTGCTATAACAAAATTTTAATATGTGTATGTGTGTTGTGCATCTGTAATTGCAGAAGGACATGGAGACTATGTTGGATGCTCCAGCACAAGAAGGACAACAAAAGTCTGATGTCGCTGTTGTTGCTGATGTGCTTACCAAGAAACGCCCTTCAAGCACATTCTTCAAGAATGTTGGTCTTCAATCAAGATCATCTAGGAAATTCCGTAAATCAGATCCTGTTGTGGCTGCACATGTCATTGAGCTAGAGGAGAAGTTGGAGAGGGAGAAAGTCCAAAATGAAGCGATGCGGGAAGAGCTAGCTGAAATGAAGAAGAGGACCGAAGAAGAAGAAGTTGCACAAGTTGTACGTGACAAGGAGCATCTTCTGCTACAACAAAAGACGGACGAAACTCATGCGCAACTAGCTCACCTGATGGTGTTGTTTGGAGCCAAGTCTCTCTGATGGTAAGTTCCCCTGTGTGTTTGCCGGGTTCTTTCTCCTGTGAGCATCATGCATGTCCTGAAGCTTTTCTAAACTATGAAGATTTTCTGATTTTAAACTGTGAAGCTCTATGTTTGGCTGTGAAGCTCTATGTTTGGCTGTGAAGCTAATTGCTCTAGCTGAAATGATTCAGTTTCAGTGCATAGTGGAGTTCTTTTCTGTATTGCTCAATGCACTTTCTGTCAGGTTTTCTGAAGTTTCTGTTGTGTTCCTTTTTTAAATGGACCAAAAGTACTCAACAGCCAGGAAATACATTGGACCATAAATAGGCCAAGGCCCGGATTCGAACTGGATGAAAAAGGCCTAGGCCCAGACGAAATTTCACATGAGCCTTTTAACCTGACAACAAATTAAAGGAAAAAATTAATGGGCTAAAACATTGGGCTGTCCCATTTGGTGGAGCAGCATGGACTGGGCTGAATCTCTTCCATGACCTAGGCAGTTGGTCATAATTTTTGCCACGTAGGATATGACGTGGTTATGGTAGGATATCACATGACTAAATCCATTGGTCATAGGGTTATGACCCCTCTGATTGGGTCATAGAGGCTATGAAAATTCCATTCAATAAGTCATTGACGATCAAATAAGACGCTCGGTATGTGACTTTCTATTTTTGGTCAAAAAGGGGTCATGAATGAAACTACGTGACCTTCTAGTGACAAAAATTGAGGGTCTTGTATCAACATATTTCTTGTAGTGCTTGATCAATTGGAAGAAAGGATGCTTGTAACTTGGTCATATATGAACGGACAACGATGTCGCTTAGGGGGGGGGTGAATAGGCGATTAAAACTTTTCCGGTTAAGCCTTGCTAAATGCGGAAATAAACTAGGTTTTTAAATTAACAAGCACACAACCTAAATATTTTAGGCTCAACTAAGTGCACCGACAACTTATGCTAAGCAAGAAAAATAACAAGGTGATAGCAAGATATATGACTTCATGCACGAAGGCTATCACAATCTAAATTGCATAAGTAAATAGCACGGGTATAGAAATAACCAAGGAACACGGAGACGATGATGTATTCCCAAGTTCCTCCTTTTGAAGGGAGTACGTCTCGTTGGAGGGGTATGAGCTCGCCACAATAGGCCTACTCAACGCCACAAAGGTCTCACGCTATTCTCTGATGAACCTCGCCACAAAGGCCTAGTTCACCTTCCACTATTGGGAACCTTCGATCAAGGCACGCATCCACAACTTAATTGGAGGCTCTCGATGTCGCCACAATCTTGGGGGACGTATCCACAACTCAATTGGAGGCTTTCAAGAACACCACAAGTCATCTAGGGTCCAAGACCCAAGAGTAACAAGTTCACAAACTTTCACTTCCACGATTCTCGTGGAGAGAGCAAACCGATGCAACCGATGCAAATGGCAAGAGCACAAGTGCTCAAATCCTTCACTCTAACATTCCAACAAAGCAACAAATGCTTATGGGGAAATAAGAGAGGAAGAGCAAAGGAGAAACACCAAGAACTCCAAGATATCCACTAGGTTTCCCTTACTAAGAAGGAAGATGGATTGGTGAAAAAGTAGATCTAGATCTCCTCTCACTTTTCCCTCAAAGATATGCAAGAATCATGGAAGGGATTGAGAGGGGGCAAGCTTTTCCAAGGTCAACAATGGTGGGGGAGAGAGAGAAAAATGGGATGGAAAAACTTAAATCTTTGGGGAAGAAGGAGGGCCTTTATAGGTCCCCACGAAATAGAGCCATTATGCAGTTTTTCGCCGAATCCAGAATGAATCCGAATGCTAACATAGGTTTTCATGTTCATTCTGGAATAGATCTGGAATGAATATGGGTCCCGGAATTGACCCAGAATGAATCTGAGTTCTAAGGAGGTTTTCACGTTCATTCCGGAATGAATCCGACCAGCTCGGAATGGACTGAACACCAATACGTGAAATGGCATAACTTTTGCATACAGACTCCGTTTTCGATGTTCTTGGGCTTGTTGAAATAGAAAAGATGAGCACTAAAATAATATGCAGAGAAAAGCATTTCAAAACAATGGAAGCTAAAACAAAATGGGGAAAGTTTTAACCTCTCTAAAAGGAACAACATGTAAAACCTCCATCACCGAAAATGCACATAACTTTTGCGAATGAACTCTGAATGAGATAAATCCAATTGGGTTGGAAATATAAAAACAAGTAATATCCAAAAAAATAGAGAAATTACCAATCATGGAAGGTGTGGGAACATTCTCAAAGCTGAACTGGATATTTTCACCACCGAAAACTGTTTTCGATAAACCTTGTCTTGTCATGAAGATCACGACAAGAAACAAAACCCCATAAGGAGAAAAGCCAAATAAGAACCAAGAAAGACGATATGCCAAGTATGCAAAGGTTTGAGCTCTCCATAACGATTCGATCAATTTACTCACTTGAGAGCCCCTCTTGATAGTACGACTATCGATCCTGTAACCTGGTCTCCCAAAGACATGAGACCGGTAAAATAGAAAACCAATCAAGATCATAATGTTGCCTTGAGCATTCCACTTGAGCTAGATGATGAAGATCTTGACTCTCTCAAGTTGGATCATCTTTCTTGATCGTGCTTGCTAGCACATGCTCCGCTTGATGAAGACTTGCAAGTTGCTCCCCCATACACCATTATTGGGAAGACTAGCTCACCAATACACCATTATGGGAGAGACCCTTTACGACAATCTTCAAAAGGACACAATCTCCAAATGGGTGGAAAGCATCAAGAAGAGGATTTCTTCGAGATGCTTCACTTGAGCTTCCACGTCAAGCTTGATGAAGAACACCGCTTGACGACATAGACCATGGGCTATATGAAATCTTTATTTTGGTGCAAGCCCATGGAAAGATACCTAACCACACATGGATATGCCACACACACATATCATGGGTTAGTTCACAAAGATATATGGACAATTGCTTACCATACCACGAGATACATAATCCCGCTTGGTACATCTTGTAGCTTTGTGTGTTGATCACTTGCTTGATCAACCTTGTATCTTTTCTTCAATCTTCGTATGATGATGTCTTGAAGATAACCATAAAATATCACCTAGTGCTTTTCTTCAAGACAACTTGCAATATTCACTCTATACATGACCATTCTTCATATAAATCCTTGAATATATCGATGGTCATCATGAAAGCTTCTAGAGTCCAACACATGAACTCCAATCTTTCCTATGGAGAAGATTTATAAAGAAAACTCAATGCAAAAAATATTCCATAAGAATTGTCATTAATTACCAAAACCACATATGGGGGCACCATGCACTTTCAATACCCCATTGCTTCTTCGTTTGATTTATGAAAGCAACTTGCTGCGGCAGCTCGTCCGCCAGGCACGCTAATGGTCGTAATACCCCATATCGAGGAAACCACTGATCATTCCATGGATGCGCCTCCTCCCCCGCACCAATATGGAGGATTAGGACTTCGACCAGAACACCTCTCCCCTCCATGATTGCTCTCCATATTTTGGAGGGGTGAGAACCCAACTCGGCTTGCAGGAAGTCCGATTCAGGGAAATAAACTGCCTTGAAAACCCTTGCACTCAACGTTTCTAGATTATGTAGTATTCGCCATGCCTAGCATGCAAGAAGAGCCGGGTTAAATAACTCTATGTCTCGAAAACCCATGCCTCCCACATATTTGGGCTTCGTTATCTCCTCCCACACAACCCAGGCCATTTTCGGTTTGCCATCCTTACAATCCCACCAAAACTTCCGAATCAAGGAATTCATAAGATCATAGAGGCCTTGTGGTAATTTGAAACCCGACATGGAGAAAGTGAGTATTGCTTGAACCACAAATTTTATAAGGACCTCTTTTCCCCCTGTCGAAAGACACTGTTCCAACCATCCTAGGACCCTCTTTCATATTTTGTCCTTCAAATATTTGAAAGCTCCATTGGTAGTTTGCCCTATCAAAGAAGGCATTCCTGGGTATTTTTAGCTCAGCGACTCCTTCGGGACATTAATCACTTTCAGCTCTTCCCGTATGGCTTCTAGGCATCTCTTGCTAAAGAAAATAGAAGATTTGCCCAGGTTGACACGCTGACCCGATGCACTGCAGTAGGCATCCATTGTATCCCTAGCTTCCCCCACACTCTCTTCATTAGCTTTGAAAAACAACATGTTATAATCTGCAGAAACAAGGTGGTTCACTGCCGGGGCGGTAGGTGCCACCTGTAATCCTCGGAGATGGCACTTTTAAACTTTAAGAGGCACGAGAGGCTTTCTACTGCTAACAAGAACAAATATGGAGAGATTGGATCACCCTAGAGGATCCCTCTTGAGGGCTTAAACTCGTGTATTCGCCCTCCGTTGAACAACACTGAAATTGTGACTGTGCTCACCATCCTCATCACCATATCAACCCATGTGTAGTGGAAACCCAGCTTGCGCATGATCGCCCTCAGATACTCCCACTCCACACGGTCATAATCTTTCCTCATATCGAGTTTAAGCGCATAAAATATGTACTTGACCGCCTTGTTTCATTTCATGAAGTGTAGGCACTCATAAGCAGTGATAATATTATATGTTATCAGCCTGCCAGGGACAAAGGCTGATTGCTCATATGGGATAACATCTGGGAGAACCTTCTTTAGCCTGTTTCCAAGAACCTTTGAAGCAATTTTGCATATGACATTACATAGGAAAATTGGACAAAGCTGGCCTAGCTCTTCTGGCTTGTCGGCCTTTGGAATCAAAACTATGCAAGTTTTGTTGAAAACGATCGGGTCATATTGTCACGACCCCGGACCCAGAGATATACATACTGTTATGTGCTCCTAGCCATCGACTCACAAGGGCCTCAGGGTTACAAGCCCCGGCCACAACAAACAACAGCAGGCAGACTGGATTCATCGACACGTAGTCCGGATCCCCTTTCTACTACTCCTTGTATCCATGGTAGTCATAACCAACTATGCATATCAAAGCGTCTACGAATCGTATGAAACTAAAGGAAACGGGACCAAAGCTATACAGAGCTGCTATGTGTCCAGAAAGTGCAACAACAATCGAGGGTTACTGGGGTTACCTCGCCTCAGGCTGAATCACATCGGCAGGCAGGCTCGGACATGGATCATCGGCTCCACAACCCCTCGACTGCGAAAACTATGCAGGCATAGCCAAAACTGTATAACACTGAGCTCGAAACCAACAACAGATCGAAGAAGCACTCT
This sequence comes from Alopecurus myosuroides, assembly GCA_028641055.1. NCBI lineage: Eukaryota > Viridiplantae > Streptophyta > Magnoliopsida > Poales > Poaceae > Alopecurus > Alopecurus myosuroides. Next base: position 192,270,965 of record CM054061.1, read on the forward strand.
AGACATGAAGCTGTATTAAACAGGTGTTACTAGAGTATAGCTTACAAGAAGAGGTCACATGACCCAACATTACATCAGAAAACGGAAGGCAAATTATGTTGCTAATCAACAAGAACCAAAAGGCCTAAGAGGCTGCAACATAAGGCGAGGTCCCAACCCATAGATTCCAGGCTGCTACCTGAGAACCCTGAACTACTCATCGATGTCCATGTTGAATCACCACCGATGAAACATCTTCACCTGAACCAGAATTAAGCAAACTTGAGTACGGGAGGTACTCAACAAGACTTAATTAACCTATTATATATCTGCTATCTTCATAAAGGGTTTTATGAAGGCTGATTTGCGTAAAGCAATCTTTGTTTTGCAAGTTGAGTAAGGAATAGCACGTCTCATAGAATGTTCTCAAAACAGATGAGAAAACTACTCAACTACTGAGATCATCATCTTCTTGTATTCCACCAAGTCCTTGTCATTCCCACACTATCTCATGCTACAAGGATCACCCCTCTCGGCATCTCCGAGGAGGCACCCTTCAAACATTGCCAACATCTTTTACGTCACTTTCAAGTTATCTATGGCCACACGACATTCGCCAAGTCGTCCTTAACCGTGGACACGGCTTTCCGAAAGATTTATCCCTCCACGGGGTACACTTTACCCACACGTACCCTCCGACTCTTAGAGCCACATATACGCTCTTCCATGGAGCGCGACAGAGGGTGGCTGGCTCCGACCTTTACCTTGCTAGACCCTATCCATGAGTCAACCCAAACAGGGCCACCCCGTCAACAGGGAGTTGGCCACCTCCTGACGGCACCTGTTCTGTGAGTCGGGATCAAGATCCGTGTACGTCCATCACTTGTCCCGGTCACGCCCTAGTTTTTCTCCAAATCGTTTTCTGACTCACACGCAGATGGAAATAGAAAACTACGTGACTCATGGATGTGGCCAAACAAGTTAGTTAGTCGAGCGAGGTTCATTGGATCGCGCGTGTTGTTGCACGCTCAGTCTTGGTTTCCGCGGCGAGACCTTATTCCTAGGGTTGGCAAGTACAGGACAAAGAACCACTTCCCAAGTGGCATCCCTTCCTCACCTAAGTCGGGTTAACCACACAATGCTCATCTCACCACGTCATCATATCATACTAGGTTATCGCAGCTCTGATTCATCAACCGGATGGAGCAGAGGTAAACAAAAAAATGTATGACTTAGCGAAGCAGATATGAGGCTCTGGCGATGCGCACAAGCAATTCTATGGCGGCTAGGAGCAGTGCATCAGGATATTGAGGCAATGCAGCATATAGGTGAACTATGTCTACTAGCATCAAATACTTTGGAATTGAATGCAAAGTACGAGATCAAATGTTGTTGGAAAACGTATATGAGAAGATAAGAGGTTATGCTTGCCTTGGTTATAAGAAAACCAATATAAATGTCTTCTCGGATAAGTGCTTGACTTGTCGGTTAAGATCAAGTATTCGCCATTGGAGTTGTTGGCCTTCTCTTCGGAGTCACGTTCTACCGAGGGGGAAACAACACCGAAACAAAGAAGAACAATCAACCATGGCATCGATGCAATGCGCAATATGTATGCATGAGCAAGTTAATGCAATAAATTAAATCCCTAAACATGTTCGATGGGTTGCTAGGGTTCGCATGTCAGATATGCAATTTTACTGAAATTAGCCCGACATAGACCCCGGAGGGCAATTCGGGTGATTATGAAAGTGAGAATAATTTTAATAGCTGAAATAGGTTTAAAAACACCATAGATGGATTGTATTTGTCATTTTGAGCAATTTGGTATATAACCTTTAATTTTCTAATTTTAGTGAATAAAAACTTATTTTTCTATTTTTAAATGAATTAACAACATTAAATAAATGCTCATTTTTGGACTTTCTCAAACATGTGTGAAAATAGCATATTTGGATAGAGAATAATTTTCTGAGCAAAACCATACTTTCATTTTATTTTTCTGAGTTATAAAACAAAAGTTATTAATTATCAAATTTAATTATTTTTCTGTTATAATTAAACATTTTCTGGAAACAGACAGAATGGGATTATGACGTCATGATGATGTCGGGATGACGTCATCAATGGCCACAGTGACCCTGCTGAGGAAGAAATCGATCGATTGATCGCGAATTCCCCGAATCCAAACGTTCCACGGGCTAGAGGAGGCCAAGCTGGACCTATGGGTGGCGGCGCGGCTCGCTTAGGGTCGCCGAAAGCTCGTCGGCGAGCTTGCGCGGCGGCAGCCCGCGGTGGTCCTCGGCGACGTGTTGATTCGGAGGGAGAGGAAGGAAAAGGAGGGGTCCGGGAGGCTCACCACGACGCGGTGGAGCTCGTGGAGTGGTCGGAGGGGCGAGGCGGCGACGGGGTTCGCCGGAATCGCCAATCGCGGTGGCGGCCGGAGAGCACACCGGCGGGAAAAATTAGGGCCCTCCCTGGCTTCCCTTCTTATGTGCAGGCTCTAGGAGGAAGAGGAGGACATGAGGGCGACGATGGGGACCTCCACGGGGCTTGGCGGTGGTCGTGTCGCCGACGGCGAGCGACGACCCTTTCGGTAGGGTTAGGGTTCGGTTCTCAGGGGAGATACAAAGAATGAGAGGGATTTCGAGGGGGAAGGGAGGAAGGAGGAGGTCGTGGAGCTCCTTTTGCCCCTATCCACACCACGAGGGAAGTAAGGAGGAGGTGGCATTCGGCGGGGGCGGCGGTGCCACGCAGCTGCTCCTACTGGTAGAGGTTGAAGATGACCAGTTTTCACAAAACCCCCTGGAGAGTTTTGGAAATTATAAAACAACCCTTTTGTCCTTTAAAACTGCAACAAAAACCATGTTTTCCGGGCCTCTTTGAAAGGATAAAATTTGGCAAAAAATAACTTTTGGAAAGCTTATGAAATTTCCAACAAAACCATATGTTTCTTTGGTGTATTTGAAATATTTTCCAACACAAAATTTTGGAACCCATTTTAAGTACTTTTTGTGGGATTTTCTCAAACCAATTAAATTCACAATTTAAATTGGGTAAAACATGATTTAAAATTTTGTTGTCATGCATGTATGAGATGCCAACAACACCACAACCCTTTGGTAGCAAAAATTGGGATGTTACACATACTCCCCACGAAGCACACGTAGCACAACTTGAGAGACCTCATCGCCACATAACGCCCAATTGCACTGAAAGAAGTGCGCCGATAGCCCATCCGTCCCTGGAGCCTTCGTGGGAAGCTTCTGAAACAAGGCTTCCTTAACTTTCTTCTCTTTTAACGAAGCTATAAGACCCTCATATTCTATACCTAAATAGGGACAACCCACTAGCTGATTTTCCTGGCTTCTCATGAAGCCACGTCATCACTTCTTTTGCCCACGTCCCGCGTGGTAGCTCCTCACGTCTCTCCGGTCGCTGTCTGTCTCACCTCCTGCAGTTGTTTTTGGGCCCGAGAAGCACTTTTTATTACGTGCGCCGAACATCGTTTTGAACCGAGGAATTCCATCGTCGTACTTTTTTTATTCTAGACTAGACCTTCAGATGTCTCGCTCCACTCGCGGTTGATTTCTTTGTTGGCATGTCGCTCTTCATCTCCACCGAGTAAATGCGAAGATAAACGGATGGACTTCCTTTTCTCTCTGTCATCTTCTCCACCGAGTGAATGCAAGGGTAACCGATGCAGTCTCCTCTTTTTAAGCACTGGGTTTCCTAGATCCATTCCAGCCGCTCTCCTGCTGGATTCGATAGACAGAAGCATCCAGCACCAAAGCAACTGCATGTGCGGCAATTACCACGCCTTGTACCGCCGCTTAGGCATCAACCAAGACGCATACGCCTTCTTCTTCTCCCCTAAATGTTATCTATATTCAGTGTGTGTTGCCATCTGTTTGCTAATTCCGATTTTTCTTAGACTGTGCTAATACTTATTGATCCCTTCGTGTGTAGCCAGAGCATTTTATTTGGTCAACTCGGCCCGAAGTTGAACCAATGAATCATTTACCACCTGTGCATTATGGGTGTTCGATACAATGACCAAGTGGTAAATCATTTCATATGATTTATGATTGTCATGTTTTTGCAGGTTGGACGGGAAGGTACCCCCACATATGGTCAACAAATGGGTTATAGTCGTCTTTGTATTATCTGAATGATTGTTTTTTTTCTTTTTTGCAGTGTTCTCTCTCTGTATCTGCGCGTGTTAGCCTATCAGGTAATTATTTTTTGTAATTCCTTGCTTTTCTGCATTCCACAATGTTGTTGTCAATTGTCATATTCAGTTATGAACTATCCTTTGGAACCTGACCTCACGTTCTTCTGGATTATAGCTGAAGGTGGCTACCCATAAAAAGATATGGCAGTGGGCATTAGGTTTTTCTGGGGCAATTAATCAGTCAATTGGGGTTTCACGTATGTAGGAAGGTTTAAAGATGCCCGTGCCTTCCTTTGTAAATATATTCTTTGACTATAAGAATCATGATTTCCCCTGTTTTTGGGTACAAATATGCTGTATTTTAGTTCTGAAGATCGTGTGCCAGGTTTTCAATGCTCAACGGCACAAGTGTCAACGCCATCCATGGAAGTATGAATTACTAACTCCTTCCTCCCCATCACCAGGATATCTGCATGCTAATTCTGTTTGAGATTCCCCACATTCATCAGGCATGACATGTCACATGAAGGGAATGATTTTCTCAGGTTCAAATTGTCAGTGGCATTCATTTCCATGGCAGCATGCGAGTAATAGAAGAAGAATTTCCAGATTGAGCACCACAATCCTAAATGGTTAAGGACAGGACACTATTAGTTTTTTCCTCTGCAATTGCTACATGTGTTTACCCACGCAGTTCCTTTTTAATGGCCTTTCTTTTTTATATGTTTACCAGAAAAAGAGACAGGACATCAGTAGGTTGCACTGCTATTCCGGTGGAAACACTTGATCATGCACAATTTAGTATGTATCGTAATTATGCACCTTTGAGGTTTATACAACCTGACAAAATATTTGGTCGCCTCTCTCACTATCCATAGGAATTGGTTCTTTTCACACTTCTACCATAAAAATATCTACTGTACACAACCATTGGATGTGTGACCATATTAGACATATATAAAGAGCCAGGCTTAAGGTGCCAATGTGTTTCCGAGCAACAAAATTTCATAGACGAACTAGCTAGCTATGTCATTTAGAGAGTTAGATGTGAATAGTGACCTAACGAACTCCTTAAATATTTTAGTTATGGAATCTGTTGCTAATTCGTGCTACATTAACCATTTACTAAAAGTAGTAAATGAGCCTCTTAGAGAAATGTGGTTTTTGCATGAATAGCCTGATTATTTGCATCCTTATTGTGATCTTAGGATAAACAAAAAATGTAACCAGTATGCTCATATATGTGTTTCAAAATTGAGTTACCTTCTCAAATTGATTCTTATTTAGCCCCCTAGGCTATTAAAAAAAATATATATATATATATATATATATATATATATATATATATATATATATATATATATATATATATATATATATATATATATATCACATTCATATACTTGCCTCATGGTTTCCCATTTTGAATGGCTAAACTATGTGGATTTTAAATTAATCCTATATAACTAAACACATGCCCATGTTTCGAAACTCCTCTGATTCGTTATGTTTCTATTTTTTTGTTCACATTTCAAGAGCTTCTTAACAACCCCTACGCTCTATCCTTCCTCTGTCCCAAAGTACATATTGTGTAATGGAAGCAAAACTTCACCAAAACCTCATTGAGAAAATTCCCAAAAAATTGCCGGCCATGTGCTAGAAATCTATCACACACAACTTCATTTTTTATGTCCATTATAGTTTTCCACGATGCACAACAATTTGTATTATACAAATCCCCGCTGCAACGCGCGGGGTATCCTCTAGTTCATGTAGTGAGTGACACGGACCAGAACAGTGTCCAGAACAATGCCCATGTTATCCGTTCCCTCAGATCTGTAGTGACCTGATGGAGTGTAGACACACGCTCGTTGGGAGACCCCAAGCGCAAGGTGTAAAGAGTGCAGCAGCAAGTTGTCCCTCAGAAAAGAAACCAAGGTTGAATCGACCAGTTGAAGGACAACCAACTTCTGAAGGTTGATGAAGTTGATGTGGTAGGACGCACTATCGGTTCGGAAACAACGTGGAACCTACACAACATAATCAATTCACTTTGCCCCAACGTAGTAGTGAGGTTGTCAATCTCACTAGTTTTGCTGATACCAAAGAGGTTAAATGTATGGTGTGGAAAACAATATGAGAACAATGTGAAAAAAACAGTAGTAGTGTGAACACAGTGGAAGCAGTGGTTGTATTATCAGTATGAGAAAATGGATCGGGGTCCACAGTTCACTAGTGGTGTCTCTCCATAAAACATAGCTAACAAGTGTGGTGAACAAATTACAGCTGGGCAATTGATAGATAATGAAACATGCATGACATGATTATTACTATGTGTTTCATGCGGGCATTACAACAAGTCACATAGACCGTTATCCAACTGCATCTATGACTAATAATCCACCCTCGGAATATCATCCAAACAAACCTTGGGTATTAAGTTGCAAGCAACAGATAATCGTAGTAAGAAAAGTGTGTAATGTAATGTAAACATCGTTGTTTTATACCTAATGTCAACAACACATCCTCCATCCATCACGTTTCTGTCACTCGAGCATAGATGGAAAGGAGGCATGAAACCACTATCGAGCATAAATACACCCTCACAAAGTCACTAATATCTACTTGGCTAGAGCATCTACTAACAACGGAGAGCATGCAAGATCATAAATAACATACACATGAAGACAACATGATAGATTGATAATCAAGAGACATAGCATTCAATAATCATCGGATCCCAGCAAACACAACATGTAGCATTACAATAAGATGATCTTGATCATGTAGGGTATATCACGAGATCTAAACATGAGGCATAAAGAGGAGGAGAACAACCATATAGCTACTGCTATGGACCCGTAGTCCAAGGATGAACTACTCACGCATCACTCCGGAGGCGGGCATGGTGGTGTAGAGCCCTATGGTGATGATTTCCCCTCCCGGCAGGGGGCCGGGGAGAACTCCAGAACCCTCCCGATCTCGGGTCGGGTTGACGATGACGGCGGCCTCGGGTGTTTTTCGTGGAAAAGTGGTATATCTTTAGGGTTCACGCATCGGGGGGAATAAATAGGAGAAAGGGCGATGGCAGTGGGCACCTGTGGGGCCCACACCACCCCATGGCACGGCTAGGGGGCGCACCTCCCTATGGTGTGGCCCTCCTGTGGCCCCTCTCGGGGCCTCTTCGGGAGTCCGTGGAACCTTCAGGAATTCTAAGACTTCCGGGCTTCGAATTTTCCAATTCCGAGAATATTTCCAGAACAACTTTTCTGAAACTAAAAACAGCAGAAAACGTGAACTAGCTCTGTGGCATCTTGTCAATAGATTAGTCCTAGGAAATCGATAAAAATGACATAAAGTGTAAGTAAAACATGTAGCATATGGCATGAAAACAACATGGAACATCAGAAATTAAGGATATGTTTATGACGTATCAACATCCCCAAGCTTAGTTCCTACTCGTCCTCGAGTAGGTAAACGATAAAACACATAATTTTTAGGTGACATGCTACCAACATAAACTTGATCATCTAAATTCTAAAATCATAAGCATAGCTGAGATCATAGTACTTTAAACACAGGCATGATAGATATAATTTTAACAATGAAACATAGCAATCATCTTGCATCATGAGAAGTAACACATATAAAAGATCATGAATAATAATGCACTCGAAAGTTATACGTTTGTTTCAAGCATAGAGATAACATAGCAAAGTGATATTTCGCTTGTCCTTAAGAGTGGGGCAAAACATAAATGCCAGGACACCTTCAAAGTTCAAGTGGAAGACTAGAACAAATAATTTGAGAACAAATAATAACACATCATGAATCAATTAATAATGTTTTGGGACAAATGCACATTAAACTTAGAATGGCAACTATGCTCTCTCAACTGTGCATAAAGTTAGAAGATGGAGACTCGACACAAAAGTAAAAGAAAGGCCCTTCGCAGAGGGAAGCAGGGATCACTCATGTGCTAGAGCTTTTTATTTTCTTAAACAGAGGTATTGAAAACATTTTTTTGTTAGAGAGGTGTATGCTTATGTCAACGAATGGTAAAAAGAAAATACAGTATGATGCAACCCAACTAGACTTCACAAGAGCGGCTCCCATAGAAGGACACATCTGGGTAGAAGGTCGTCCCTCTTTCTCTTTTGTTTACACAATTGTGCTTTGACTGATAAATCAGGGGGGAAAATAGTGAAGAGAATTTGCTGTATTAGTTTGCGGTTGGGCACCCCGCTGCCAGCTCTTATATCAATTGGATAAGCGGATGAAGCCACTGGTCCAGGGTTTGAAATTTCAATCAACAAGTGAGAGAAAGATTCTCTATTTACATCCTCATGAGCTAAAACAGGAGCACAAAACATGAGTAATTTTGAAGGTTTTAAAGGTAACACATGAGCAATTTAATTTGGAGTGGCGGTTAAATACTAGATTTATATAGGTATGGTGGGCACATTGGCAAACTTTGGTTTTTTGGAGTTGGATGCACGAGTAGAGCTCATACTCAGTACAGGTGGAGGCTAGCAAAAGATTGTGAGCGACAAATCAAGAGAGCAATAATGGCCATAATCATGCATAGCGACAAAAACATCATTAATCAAAGCATAAGTAGTACTACAAGTTCAAAAATTAAATGATCATAGAGTCTATAAGTGACTGGTTTGTAGTTATAAACATGGTGTAAGTATGCGCCAAGTCAACCAAATAAAACATTCAGAGGAGAACACCAGAAATTTATGCTTCAATATGAAGACAACAAGTCATGATTCTTTCAATGGTACATTAAACACTCTCAGATATTTGAGACAAATCATTCTACAAAAATAACCACTGGCTTTAAAATTAAAATAACATCTAGCATGATATGAAAAAGTCTAGCCGGGGTCTATACAAGCTTCTATTTCCACCGTTATAAGCACGAAAACTGTACTACTGCTTTCCAACACCAAGCATTTTATACTAAACAAAAACTCTCCAAGAGATACAGCAATGAAAGAAGAGAGTATTAACACAACTCTACTAAAACTAACAGCTCTGAATAAGAGATGAAAGGAAAACATGAGCTAAAAAGGAATTTTGCAGCAACCAGAAGAAAAACTAAGAATACGAGCATAACGAGTATTCAAATGAAAAAGCGGAGCGTGTCTCTCTCCCTCACAAAGAATTCTAGGTTCAAACAATATTATTTCAGCAAGAAACAAAAGAAAACAAAACAAAAACAAACATACGCTCCAAGTAAATTTCATATGATGTGACCGAATAAAAATATAGTTTCACTAGAAGTGACATGATAAATTGTTGATGAAGAAGGGGATGCCTTGGGCATCCCCAAGCTTATATGCTTGAGTCTTCATAAAATTTGCATGGGATGAACCACGGGGGTCATCCCCAAGCTTTGACCTTGCACTCTTCTTGATCACATTATATCACCCTGTTCTCTTGACACTTGAAAACTTCCTTCACACCACACTCAAAGTAGTTCGCATTAGAGGGTTAGTGCAACAATAAAAATCTGATAAGGGGTGGCCCAATCTTCTCAGTGAACTCACAGATAACTTCAATATGATAACTAGTGCGCCACTAAGAACTCTCCCGGCTAATCCCTGATGCCAATGCAAAATATAGCAACCCCAAGGATATTCTCAACTCCACACTCTTGCACAAGTGATGACTCACAAGTGCAGGAGATCAATTGTAGTATCTTTCGATAAGTATTTGAGTGTTGAACCCACGAGGAGCTGAAGGTAAGCTATCTATTCTCTAAAGCCCTATAACCCTCTTATATGGCTGTTTATGCAAAGCAATAAGTTTGACTAAAAGGAACTAACTAATTAAAAGCAAGTGACATGGAGTGTGGTTTGTCTAGTAACTAGTGAAGCAAGTTTAAAATGCAAGTTTCTAAGCAAGTTTCACAAGTAGCAAGCAGCAAATATCTCAAGTATCTCAAGGGAGCAAGTGTTCTAGCAATAGGTGTTGCGTTCGTGTGGTTGTCACAATTAGTGAAGCACATGTTTTAGTCTTAGTTGTTTCTTCTAGGAAGGAGCCATGAATAGGTATAGTCAAGTAAATGATCTACAACCCCTTATGATGGATCATGTGCCCAAGTAAATGACTGCACAAGATTGATTAAGACATAAAGTCCCACCATAGCCTTACGTTCTAAGGTCCCCTATATATATCCCCCAATAACTTAACTTTGTGGCTCGGTCTCAGGTTACTGTCACTCCCAAGTCACCACCACTCCATTATGCTACCAGTGATCACCTTACATTCATTCCCCAACATACGTGTGCACTCATATATTGTACATAAAGACAATCATAGAAGATAACAAACTTGAATGCAACCAATCAACGAACTATTGCACCATTGCCAAGAACAATTCACTACTCAAACATAGACGGGGAGACACAATACATCAAGGGAATATAGTATTGCATCATACATCGTGTTTGCCAAGAGATTACAGTGGAGATATGGAGCTGATCTTGCTGTAGATGTTGATGATGAACACGCCGGAGGGGGGTGGAGCCCTCTGGGGGTGATCCCGGCGGAGTTTCCCCCCTCCGATCTTCTCCGGCGGCAGCCTTCTGTCTCTCTGTTTCATGGTTTTGTCTCTCGGCGCCGCCTCCTCCTCGAAAAGGCCAGGGGACCCTTTATATAGTCGTTTTTAGGTCACGAGACACTCGGGATAAGAAAGATCGACGGCATCGGAGCCACGGGGGCAAAAAGGGGGCCTCTCACGCGGTCAAGGAATCTGGCCGCATGGAGGGTCCTCTTTGCCACCTGGTTGGCCTTTTGGCCCTCTACTTTGGCCCATGGTCTTCGTCTCGAAAATTCTGAACCGTCCTCTTTGGCCTTGCCCTTTTTGGAGTCCCGAAGCTCCCGGAAAGTCTGAAACACTAAAAAGTACGTTTTCTGGAAAAACAGGGTTAGAACCCAAAGTTCATGTATGGATTGTTTAGAAAATCCCCCAAATCATTATAAAACATGAATATAAGTTTCTAATATGTAGGAAAAACAAGTAATAACATGCAAAGTTCATGTATGCATTTTACATGCATCAACATCCCCAAGCTTAACCCATGCTCGTCCTCGAGTATGAAGGTGATAAAACTAACATGGACTTTGCATATTGAAACAATCATGGGATATCAAGGAGGATTATTCATGCTACATATAATCAAATGATTAATACTAGAAATGAGTAGCAATATACAATTCATGTTGTAAGAAATATCAAATATGCAAGCAAAGATGCTTCATGAAAGTTCACAAAGTGTATAATGAAATAAAAGCACTATGGACCAAATGCATACACAAAATGAAAAATAAAATCCTATATTGGTCAAAGAATAGCATAATGGAAAATAGAAAATATGGTGGACACTTTGGAGAAAATTGAGTAGCGGTAAAACATGATCAAGTCTTATTTAGCCTCTAAATTATTCAACTAAAATTACTAATTGAAATGTGGTATACATTGATCTAGGACTCTCATTGCCCCTTTATCACTAGCATCTTAAATGGTTAATGTTGAAGTAATGTGAATGACAAGGTGGTTGAAAGCCTCATGCCCCATGAGTGTGAAAACCTACTCCATGATTACTCAACTAAAGATTTTTAATAAGCTTTGTACAATCATAATAAGTATTCATGACATCATAGAGAACCGCAAAGAGGTACCTCTTGCCCCATGACATGGAAACAAGCCCATGTCACAATGACAAGACAAAAAAACGGAGTAGACTCATCATCCTTTTTATTTTCATTCACTATTATGCATAGCTTCTTATTTTATTGTAGGATGTGTTGTAGAGTCACTCAAGCTGTAAGTAAATTTCCACCATGATAAAGCATGGCTTGGGTTAGCGGCCCAATGCGTTTCTCTAGTCATATAGATACTTACTCATCAAAACTTACTATTCCTCTATTTCATTTCGGCATGGCAGGAGTCCAAAAACAAAAGTACATGATATCAACCAAATTTAAATTTTTTTGCAACGTTGAAAGCTTTCCGCTGATACACGTTTATAGCTAGCTCCCAACCACACACTTGTCAAACGCAAAACTTGTGGCTCCCATTATTGGGTCATGTTTATTAGATGCATAAAAAGTAAAGTGTGCCTTCAAAAGTTCGTGAGAGTCCTATCCCAAGTTCAACCCATGAAAATTAATAAAGTGAATATTTTAATTTAGAACATAAATAACACAATAACATGGTGAACATACTCGGAATAGCAATGAAGCTAATGGGAAGATATGGTGGACTCGCTGGAAATACTTAGCTAAGGAGTGTTGGAAACAAGTTTTTACTTGTTGGAATTTTTTAATTTTTGGCTAGCAAGAGGGAGATAGTTGACCATCTACTATGAATGCATATGTCCATAGAACTACTAATTTCATGACAAACTAAATAAACCAGCAATTAACATCAAGGACATGAATAAGAGATAGCTCAAGACAACATTTTTGCAAATTTCTACACATAAAAAGCCTATAAATCATGCAAACATATGTAGCTCTTCAAATCAACCATGGCATCCCTATTCCAAGTCATAATACTAGCATCCAATACATTCCAACCCCAAACTACAGTAGCTCAATCTCATATAAAATGATGGGTGTGGTCTTATCAAAACAAAAATAAAAACAAAAACTAGACGCTTCAAGTCTCTATGATAAATGCTTTGCTTAGAAAAACAGCAAGTAGACGTGTGCTAACCAAAACAGTGTAGCTCCAGTGGGGTGTTCATCACATCCCCAAGCTTATGGCTTTCACCATTCTTGGATGTCTTGAGGCGAAGCTCCTCTATTCCCTATGAAAAAAACTTCACAAAACATGTTTCTCCCATTCTTTTTCTGTGGGGTGAGATTAGCAAGGACAAACAAATCACATGCTTGCTGTGCAAAATTCCAAATCAAATGCTCCAGTAGATAGACAATAAGGTTCATTATGTTGTATATTCACTCTCTTGCTTGAAAGAATCATAGAAATTCGATTCCCAAGCCCAAAGAGTGCATAAAACAAAAGAAGGCAGAATCTGTCCAGAAAAGCAACAGAAGCAAAACGAACGTTTTTCCCTAAGCTAGACTCGTCAAAACATTAAGCCAATTTTTGTTATTACAGAGGTATAAAAGTTTCAGAACATACTAAAAAATTAGCTCAATCCGACATACCAATAAAAACGTAAAATCATACGGTGAGCAGACTCGTGCTGAAACAGAAATTTCATGCACTAGGATAGCAACTTATAAGTGCAAATGGGTTTGACTTGACTCTTTATTGAAAACTCCAGAATTAAAACAAAAAAAAACTAATCTCTTGAGACAGCAAGAGGACACTAGGAAAATCCAAACAAAAACAACCGGGTTGCCTCCCGTAAAGCGCTTTCTTTATAGCCATATAGCTAGGCTTTACTTGCTTAACATCATGATGGTTGGAGTGAGGTGGCTCGGCATCCTCAAGCTTGGATTCTTGTACTTATTTGATACATTTAGGGTGAGCCCAGGGGTACATCCCCAAGCTTGATTGGTTGTCCCTCTTGATCTTTGTTCATCTCACTCAACTCTTCCTCCTGAAAAATTCTTCTTACACAAATCTCAACATAAAACTTGATTAGAGGGGTTAGTGCCTCCATAAATAAAATCCACATAGGTATAGCAAAGACACATCATGAGTTGATTCTAAATATTAACTACTGTTACTACAGTTGTGCATTGCTCCTTGATCAAAAGAACCACACAAAACACAAGTAATGAGAGCAATGCAAAATAAAGACATAATCTGCCGAAAACTGAACATCCCGTAAAGAGTGAATTTTTAGAGGCACTTAAGTTGCTCAAATCAGAAAACTTAAACTAATGAAATATGTAGTGATAACTAAATATTGCTGTCGTAAATTACCAGGTCAAAATTCCACTTCTGTGATTTTAAACATTTTTCGCAATGAAGTTCAGGAATCTGTTTTCTTGACAGCTAATTACTATTGTTTAATCCTATCTCTCATATAAGATTATTCTTGCCATTTAAGATGAGAAATAAGACAGAAATGTGATGTTACATTGGTGAACTAATATTTTTATTGCTTTTAGCTTTGGAAAAAGTTTTAATGATAGAGACTTTGCAATGGTTTCATTGGCATGAACAACACATGTTCAAGGTCGACCCCAACTTCTCCATTACTCATCCTTCTCATTTACTTTCCCAATTTTTTTATAAAATGAAAATCTTAAACTAAATGATACATAACAGTAGGTAAAGGCATTCTACATGTTGTAAAGACATAAATGTGTGCTCAAACCGAATAGGAAATTAAAGCATAAGGAACACACCAAAAAATATTAAACAATTCATTTTTAAGTCTAACCCATTTCCTATGCATTGGCATTTTGTAATGAAACAAATAAAAGAAGCACATAATAGCAAGCATAGAAAGGTAGATCAAGTGCAACTTCAATACTTTCAGCATAAAGAGGGGAAACTTAATATTGTTGAAATATGTGTAACCATGTTTCCCTCTCTCATAATAATTTTCAGTAGCATCATGAATAGATTCAACAATATGAATATCACATAAAACATTCTTATCATGAGCCACATGCATAAAGAATCACTACTCTCCACATAAGTAAAATCCTCATTAGTGATAGTGGGAGTTAAACACTCATAATTTTCATTGCAATCATCATATATAGGAGGCATAGTATCATCGAAGTGAATTTTATCCTCCAAGCTTGGGGAACTAGAAATATCATGCTCATCAAAACCAACTTCCCCAAGCTTAAAACTTTCCATAGAATCAGCAAGTATATCATTTTTATCCTCAATAGTAGGGGGGCTAAAAATATCATATTCATCAAGACAAACTTCCCCAAGCTCAAGGTTTTCCTTAGCAATAAATGTGTTCAAAGAATTAGTACTACCACAAATATGATTGTTGTGCAAATAATTTTTCAATTTCTCCTCAAACACTTCATGTCCTAATTCAAGGTAGATATTATACAGTTCTAAAATTGTTTGGTTGTTTTCCATTTTACAATTTTTTTGTGTTTTAGGTTTATATGTTAGTATGCAATGCAAACAAGAATAAAAGCTTAGCACAACGCTCCCCGGCAACGGCGCCAGAAAAGTGCTTGATGACTCCCAAGTGCAGGAGATCAATTGTAGTACCTTTCGATAAGTATTTGAGTGTCGAACCCACGAGGAGCTGAAGG
This sequence comes from Alopecurus myosuroides, assembly GCA_028641055.1. Classification (NCBI taxonomy): domain Eukaryota; kingdom Viridiplantae; phylum Streptophyta; class Magnoliopsida; order Poales; family Poaceae; genus Alopecurus; species Alopecurus myosuroides. The sequence continues at coordinate 192,286,344 of CM054061.1, forward strand.
TAAGCTATCTATTCTCTAAAGCCCTATAACCCTCTTATATGGTTGTTTATGCAAAGCAATAAGTTTGACTAAAAGGAACTAACTAATTAAAAGCAAGTGACGTGGAGTGTGGTTTGTCTAGTAACTAGTGAAGCAAGTTTAAAATGCAAGTTTCTAAGCAAGTTTCACAAGAAGGAAGCAGCAAATATCTCAAATATCTCAAGGGAGCAAGTGTTCTAGCAATAGGTGTTTCGTTCGTGTGGTTGTCACAATTAGTGAAGCACATGTTTTAGTCTTAGTTGTTTCTTCTAGGAAGGAGCCATGAATAGGTATAGTCAAGTAAATGATCTACAACCCCTTATGATGGATCATGTGGCCAAGTAAATGACTGCACAAGATTGATTAAGACATAAAGTCCCACCATAGCCTTACGTTCTAAGGTCCCCTATATATATCCCCCAATAACTTAACTTTGTGGCTCGGTCTCAGGTTACTGTCACTCCCAAGTCACCACCACTCCATTATGCTACCGGTGATCACCTTACATGCATTCCCCAACTTATGCGGGCACTCATATATTGTAGATAAAGACAATCATAGAAGATAACAAACTTGTATGCAACCAAGCAACGAACTATTTCACCATTGCCAAGAACAATTCACTACTCAAACATAGACGGGGAGACACAATACATCAAGGGAATATAGTATTGCATCATACATCGTGTTTGCCAATAGATTACAGTGGAGAGATGGAGCTGATCTTGTTGTAGATGTTGATGATGAACACGCCGGAGGGGGTGGAGCCCTCCGGGGGTGATCCCGGCGGCGTTTCCCCCCTCCGATCTTCTCCGGCGGCAGCCTTCTGTCTCTCTGTTTTGTGGTTTCGTCTCTCGGTGCCGCCACCTCCTCGAAAAGGCCAGGGGACCCTTTATATAGTCGTTTTTAGGCCACGAGACACTCGGGAGAAGAAAGATCGACGGCATCGGAGCCACGGGGGCAAAAAGGGGACCTCTCACGCGGCCAAAGAATCTGGCCGCGTGGAGGGTCCTCTTTGCCACCTGGTTGGCCTTTTGTCCCTCTACTTTGTTCCATGGTCTTCGTCTCGAAAATTCTGAACCGTGCTCTTTGGCCTTGCCCTTTTTGGAGTCCCGAAGCTCCCGGAAAGTCTGAAACACTAAAAAGTACGTTTTCTGGAAAAACAGGGTTAGAACCAAAAGAAGGGGGATTGTTTAGAAAATCCCCCAAATCATTATAAAACATGAATATAAGTTTCTAATATGTAGGAAAAACAAGTAATAACATGCAAAGTTCATGTATGCATTTTACATGCATCAACAAGTAATCCACCGACTACAAGTGGTCTTGTACCTTCTTATTCCCAGTGGAACAGCAGGTAACACGTAAAGTTTGCAGATGAACTTCCAGATGAAGGCTTACAAGCTGTTTCAATCTAGAGGTCTAGGGTTTTAGTTTTAACGTAGTCTAACCTATTCCACATGCAGGTGGTAGCTATATATGAGGGAGGGGATGTTTCCCACGAAAATTGACCTATTCCTACTTGTTTGGACTCAACCAACTCGGATACAAACTGACCCAACATGGGTGCAGCCAATTGGACTCTATTTGGAAACTGGCAGAAAACTATTCGTGGATTGTTTCGGTCACCGTAGCTTGCACGAGTCGAATTTGTTGATGGGGCCGGATCCATTGGAAATCCCTTCAAATTTCCTAATCGGGTTGTGCTCGTTTGCTGTATTTGGAGCCCGTATGAAGAATCCATGACTATTTCAAATTCAGGACTCCTGCCAGTCCGAACTGAAACATTATTTCCTTGTTGTTGTTTTCCACGCCTCCTTCTATTGCTCCTTGCTTCCTCTTCTCCATCCGTGTTTGTGTTATTAATAAACCTAATCATACATAAATTCATAGGCTTAGGTAGTATAACATTCTCATAAACACAAACATTATTTGTTACTAGGAAAGAATTCACCTTATAATAAACATCAGTGAGGCTCAATATTTCCTTCCAACTCAAGCATGAATAAACCTCATGGACCTCTATTATGTACCTATCATCCTCCCTTTCTTCAAGACAAGACGTCCTCGGCTTGTTGTATGCTGAAAGTGGAATAAACAAAAAGAACAACGTGTATGCACAATACATATATCTATAATGAGATGCATTAGTTGTTATCATATCATAAAATTGTGCACATGACATGAGACCATGAATTTTGCATGAAAACATCACATAATTGTCATAGCACTCCATGAAATAGAAATCACCATTGCAAATGTAAGTGAAGCTCATTAAATCATGATCAAAAGGAGAATCATATGTGTATATATTTTTATTGTTTAGTATCAATTCAATTATTCTCACAGAAGATCTATGATCAAATTTATGTTTATTAATACACTAAAAGGTGGGAACATGCTTATTATTTTCATCATGAAAATTGCAACTCAATTTGCAAATATAAGTGAAGAACAATTTATTAGCACATGTATGTGACAAGTATTGTAGCAAACCAAACATATGTGTAAAATCATACTCATATGTAGGAAGTTGTAGCTTATTTACCCAAGGTAAAACAATGTTCAATTCGGCCACTTTATCACAAGTTATGCATATATGATCCACCATAAAAAAAATTCACTCATGTTATAGTCACCAATCAAGTTAAAAGTTAAAGAAGAAACATAATTGCTAGAATTGACATATGAAATTTCAGCAACCTTTTTCATAGCACTTTGCACATTAATTGATTCATTTAACATGATGTAATCCACAATATCATTAGGTGGTATTTTAGCAAGTACTTCTTTATGTGTAATCAAAACCACATGATCAAAATTCGAAATATTCAAAATATCACATGATGGTGGACTATATGTGACAATCAACTCAGAAGAATTAACTAGCACATTAGTAGACTCACAAAAAGTTGTACTTGTAAGTGGTAGCTCGAAATCAGTACTAATGTCAATGACATCCTCCTCAGAAATAATAGGCACTGAGTCATCTCTCTCAAGTGTTGATGCAGGTTGTACTATTGTTGGCTCCCTTTCTTCAAGAGTAACCTGCATATCACAAGAAATAATACTAGGCACAATGGTATGCTCCTCCAATGGATGTGATGATGGTGGTGGTGCAGGTTGTACTATAGGATCCCTTTCTTCAAAAGCAACCTGCAGATCACAAGACACAACACTAGGAGTAGACATAGTTACATTAGTAGAAACAACCTCATAGGTCTTCTCAACCTCTACCAGTCTCATAACCAATGGTTGATGTCTAATTCTTTTAAATGTTGTAGGACTTTCATGTATTATCCAATCTCTCTTATTATTCCAAAAGAATTGTAAATCAGGATAATGGCTATCAAAATTAACCTTATAGCTATTGCACCAAAATGCACTCAACAAAAGGTGACAACAAGTAAAAGCTCTAGGAAGCACATTACACCTAATTCGTACTGTATGATCATGAATAGTTAACGGAATCCAGGTAGCATGAGTAATGTGAAGTGTAGCATCATTAGTTTTTAACATAAATGAACTGTGAGTTGCATAAGATGTCAACTGTAATGCTTCAACAACCTCAATACTAACAAAATTAAACCGTGTACCAATTCAAGAGTAATAGCAACAGTACTACCATTGATGTCTCCTCTAAAGTGGAACAAATTTGTTGCAAGTATTCCACTAGAATCCTCCTCCCAGAAAGCATCACTGCACATAGAAGAACTACAAAACTCCATTGATTAATTTGTTAGTAACAAAATAACAATGGGATGTGGTGTTCTCTCACAACTCACTCAAAAATCTAGCAAGACAATAGATTATCTTACCGTTCCAAAGTGAATAGAAAATACTTACCAACAAGTAGTGGCAACTAATATGCTTTGATGTGAAGAAGACAATACCCAGGGTGTTAACAATCACATGACAAACAAGGTATATGGTGGGGCTTGGTATGGATACCTAACAACACCAAAATAATAATCCTATTTGTTGTCCAATGTGATATAAAAAGCACAGAAAACACACACCAAATATGGAGACAAATGTGGCAATGCAAATATGTGTAGAAAATTTTGCAATGCACTGGAAAGACAATATCCAAGCTCAAATAATATTCAGGCACAAGATTGCTCAATGGTGTGTCAATATAGCAGTAGTGAAATCAGCTCCACAAATATATCAAGATATCTCAAGGCCTCTTTGCTTTTCTCAATTCTGTTTTTCTTTTTTTCTCTTTTCTTTTTCTCTTTTTTTTATACTGGCCAAATAACAACACTAGGAGCAATACTATCAAGTGATAACAATGCTATGAACAATGTGACACAAATATATGATAAAGAGCAGCCTGAAAACGAGCAAAAGATAGCTATTCTTATTGCGTAAGGTACCTATTTGTTGCTGTAGAAAGGCTTTGGCTAAGGCTCACAAAGTTCAGACTTGAGACCCTAAAGAAATTGGAAAAGAAAACTAAGAAAAAGGAGACTTGCTGCGGTTGTGTGGTGCGCACGGAAACAGTCGATAGGAAATAATCGTGCGCGAGCAGCAGGAAACAAACGCGCACGGTGTGTGGATATGTGGCTGCTTTGGCCGCTAGTGTTTGATGTGGTCGGGGCGCGCGCATGACATGATGTGCTCGGATTCCGAGCTCAGGTCCGTAGGCCCGCAATGCGACCGAGTCCAGCAAGAAATAGCAACCAGCGCGGATCGGTTTTTGGCCGGTAGCAGGTGAGACGTGCAGTGGTTATGCAGCAATTATGGGGCGTGGGTCGCTATCAACGCGTCAGGTTGCGCGCGTGAATTGGAGCGAAACTGACAAGGACAGAAACCGCGTGAATCGGTGCGCTCGAGATCACGAGAATAAAACAGCGCGCGCGGTATTGGGAGCAGCAACAAAACGAAACCGACAAGGATCAGCCGACGGCCGTTTCCCACGCGATTGGTTGCTGGTCGCTACGGTGGGCGGAATCAAGAGGCGACAGCGCGCGCGTAGTTCAAGATCCGACAGCTGGATAGGGATCCGTGCGGATCGGTGTGGTTGGTGACTAGGGCGCGCGAGCGCCTAGGAGGCACACAAGACCAGGTGCGCGTAGGTGGATTTTGATTGGAACTAGCGCGTGGTGTACGTGGACCGAGACCAGCTGATTGGTAACCAACGGGCGCGAGCTGTACTGATCGGGATGGTGGGGCGCGCGCACCGGTAGCGTTTTGGCCGGTAGCTCTTTGGGCGCGCGGAACCACGTGATTTGGCCGGTAGGGTCGGCGGAACCACGGTTTGTCGGTTATGCAGGAGATTGCGGCCGTTTTTTAGCAGGTAGCGGCCACATCAATTGTCGATTGCGGAGGAGCGACTCGACTTTGGCTCGAAAGTGGACAAAAGTGCGATGCGGCGCGCGCGGATATAAATCTAGAACATGATGAACCCTAACCCTAAAACACAAAAACTAAAAACAGAAAACGGGAACACAAATCAACAGAAAACAGGAATTAGACTAGCAATTTGGTGTTGATCTAGGCTATGGCAATGAACTACACTATTTTTGTGGGCAAATTTCTGGATAGGAAATAAAAACTCTCAAAACTAAAGGGAAATTGATAGCTCACCGAGGCAACCTGTAAATCTGATACCAAGATGATAATGGGTGGCCCAATCTTCTCAGTGAACTCACAGATAACTTCAATATGATAACTAGTGCGCCACTAAGAACTCTCCCGGCTGATCCCTGATGCCAATGCAAAAGATAGCAACCCCAAGGATATTCTCAACTCCACACTCTTGCACAAGTGTTCCACCGACTACAAATGGTCATGTACCTTCTTATTCCCAGTGGAACAGCAGGTAACACGTAAAGTTTGCAGATGAACTTCCAAATGAAGGCTTACAAGCTGTTTCAATCTAGAGGTCTAGGGTTTTAGTTTTAACGTAGTCTAACCTATTCCACACACAGGTGGTAGCTATATATGAGGGAGGGGATGTTTCCCACGAAAATTGACCTATTCCTACTTGTTTGGACTCAACCAACTCGGATACAAACTGACCCAACATGGGTGCAGCCAATTGGACTCTATTTGGAAACTGGCAGAAAACTATTCGTGGATTGTTTCGGTCACCACGGCTTGCACGAGTCTAATTTGTTGATGGGGCCAGATCCATTGGAAAGCCCTTCAAATTTCCTAATCGGATTTTGCTCGTTTGCTGTATTTGGAGCCCGTATGAAGAATCCATAACTATTTCAAATTCGGGACTCCTGCCAGTCCGAACTGAAACATTATTTCCTTGTTGTTGTTTTCCACGCCTCCTTCTCTTGCTCCTTGCTTCCTCTTCTCCATCCATGTTTGTGTTATTAATAAACCTAATAATACATAAATTCATAGGCATAGGTAGTATAACATTCTCATAAACACAAACATTATTTGTTACTAGGAAAGAATTCACCTTATAATAAACATCAGTGAGGCTCAATATTTTCTTCCAACTCAAGCATGAATAAACCTCATGGACCTCTATTATGTCCTTATCAAAATCCATAGGTTCTGCAAGGGCACAAGTACTATTGGTACTTTTAAACATTAGCTACAGCCATTGATGTTTCGTGAAGCAAAGAAATCCACTTGACATAGTAAAGAGCAAATGCAAGAAAAATGGCAGAATCTGCCAAAACCAAAACAGTCTGTAAAGACGAACTTTTTCGGGGCACTTAAGTTGCTTACATCGAAAACATAAATAATTATAACGTTTCGGAATTATCTGGGGAATAAGAATAAAATGTTTCAGGTCATTTTGATCTTTCTGTAATTTTATACGATTTTTTAGATGGACATCAGAAATCTGTTTCCTGCGTAGAAATCCAAAACCAACAACATATACACATGAGCCTAGCACATTGAAACGATCAAAAACTTTTCTAACTTCTATAGCAACATCTCCAAATTCTTTAAGCATGGTTTCTAAGCTAAAATTTCTTTTTTCAGTGTCTTCAATATTATTCAAGTTGAGGAACATTTGCTGTAGTATGGGGTGAAGGTTAATAAACCTAGCTTATATCATGTGAATTAAAGAAGTTGCAACAGTTTCATAATTTGGAGCAAGTTCTACTATGGATTTCTTCTCAAAATTTTCATGCTTACTAACAAGATTAAATAATTCTTTAATGGTATCCTTCCAAGTATAGAACCACTACCTACTGGTAGATCTTTCAGGCTAAACTTACGGAGCAACATGTCGAAGAATAAAAACAAGGTAACAAAAATAACAACTAGAATAAGAACTATTTTCTTGTGTGTTTTTTATGAAGAGAAGCAAACAAGACAAAATAAAATAAACTAAGAAAAACTAAAACAAAGTAAAGAGATTGGAAGTGAGATACTCCCCTTGCATAAATTCTCTTCCTCCCCGGGAAAGACGCCAGAAAAGCTTGATGGAGTGTAGACACACGCTCGTTGGGAGACCCCAAGCGCAAGGTGTGAAGAGTCCAGCTGCAAGTTTTCCCTCAGAAAAGAAACCAAGGTTGAATCGACCAGTAGGAGGACAAGTGACTTCTGAAGGTTGATGCAGTTGATGTGGTAGGGCGCACTACCGGTTCAGTAGCAACGTGGAACCTACACAACACAATCAATTCACTTTGCCCCAACGTAGCAGTGAGGTTGTCAATCTCACCGGTTTTGCTGATAACAAGAGGTTAAATGTATGGTGTGGAAAACAGTATGAGAAAAATGTGAAAACAACGGTAGCATTGTGAAAACAGTGGAAGCGGTGGTTGTATTATCAGTATGAGAAAATGGACCGGGGTCCACTGTTCACTACTGGTGTCTCTCCATAAAAGATAGCCAACAAGTGTGGTGAACAAATTACAGGTGGGCAATTGATAGATAATGAAACATGCATGACATGATGATTAGTATGTGATTCATGCGGGCATTATAACAAAATACATAGACCGTTATCCAACTGCATCTATGACTAATAATCGACCCCAAGAATATCATCCGAACAAACCTTGGGTATTAAGTTGCAAGGAACAGATAATTGCAGTAAGCAAAGTGTGTAATGTAAACAATGTAAACATCGTTGTTTTCTTCCTAATGGAAACAACACATCCTCCATCCGGCACGTTTCTGTCACTCGAGCACAGATGCAAAGGAGGCATGAACACACTATCGAGCATAAATACTCCCTCTTGGAGTCACTAGTATCTACTTGGCCAGAGCATATACTAACAACAGAGAGAATGCAAGATCATAAATAACATACAATCAAGACAACATGATAGATTGATAATGAAGAGACATAGCATTCAATAATCATCGGATCCTAGCAAACACAACATGTAGCATTACAATAAGATGATCTCGATCATGTAGGAAAGCTCATGATATCTAAACATGAGGCATAAAGAGGATAGAACAACCATCTAGCTACTTCTATGGACCCGTGGTCCAAGGATGAACTACTCACGCGTCACTCTGGAGGCGGGCATGGTGGTGTAGAGCCTTCCGGTGATGATTTTCCCTCCCGGCAGGGTGCCGGGGAGAACTCCAGAACCCTCCCGGTCTCAAGTTGACGATGACGGTGGCCTTGGGAGTTTTTCGTGGAAAAGTTGTATATCTTGAGGGTTCACGGATCTGGGGGAATAAATAGTCAAAAGAGCGATGGCGGTGGGCGGCCGAGGTGCCCACACCACCCCATGGCGCTGCCGGGGGGTGCGTCGCCCTATGGTGTGGCCCCCCTCCAGGCCTTTTCAGGACTCCGTGGAACCTTCGGGAATTCTGAGACTTTCGGGCTTCGCATTTTCCAATTCCGAGAATATTTCCAGAACAACTTTTCTGAAACTAAAAACAGCAGAAAACACGAACTGGCTCGGTGGCATCTTGTCAATAGGTTAGTCCCGGGAAATCGATAAAAATGACATAAAGTGTAAGGAAAACATGTAGCATATGGCATGAAAACAAGGAACATCAGAAATTAAGGATACGTTTATGACGTATCAAGATCACAATAAAAACTATTAGTAATATCAACCATCTCCTTTAGGTCCTCAGTCACATCTCCTGTCGATTTGCGCAGGTGAATAATTTTGTTCTTCCTCTTCCGTTGGCTAGCTCGCAAGTGGAAAAAGTGGTGTTCTTGTGACCTCCGCCAACCATTGGACACGAGATCGATGTCGCCGCATGATCTCCTCCCAATGGTCAAGCTCCGTGAGCCGCTCGACAACTTTGACCTTAGCGTGTGTCGGCCCCGGCATTGTCGGTCCTGCTGCGGTCTTTTTAAATCATCACGAAGACTGCATATTTCCATTCAGATGCTTCTGAAAGTGTTCTTTCCCTAGTGGTGCAGCGCGCCCGTAACGTTGTCAGTTTGTCTTGCAGCCCTGCTAGTGTTCTTGCTCGCTCGTGATTGTTCCACTCTTGCTCGAGCGTAGGCTGGAGGCCTTCATGTCGGTCCCAGATGACCTCATTCCGAAAGGTTGTGTTTCCGACCTCCCTTCGCACTGGTCGTATTTGCTCGTCCCACGACAAGATAGGGCAATAATCCGAGGAGGCCAGCATGAGATGACGAATAGTTGCCATAGGATATCTTGCACACCAGTCAGAAGATGCTAGCGCACGGTCAAGTCTCACCCTGTAGTAGGTGCCTCCCACAACCCTCTTCTCATACTTCCTACTATTTCCTTGGTATCCCAACTCCCAGAGTCCACACACATCTACCATGTCTCGGAAGCCTGCAATTTGTGCATGGCTTATTTCTTCCGTCCCAATATATTCATGGCGATGCAAGACTTCATTAAAATCCCCTAGGCACACCCAAGGTAAATCACAAGACGAGCGAATATATGTTAGCATGTCCCATGTCTTGTGGCTCTCATTCATTTGAGCCTCTGTGTACCCCCCCTCTTCCCCCGTGATACGCCACGGGTCTCTCCCTCTCTCCGTAACAGTGGCATCAATGTGATACTGGGAGTAAGGTAAAATCTCGATTGTTGTAGTATTATTCCAAAATATGCCAATGCCGCCACTACGGCCTGAACTACTAACGGCAAATCCTTTATCAAAACCTAACGGAGTGCTAGTCCTTCCACATGAAGTTTATGGAGTTGAGTTTCGAGAACAAAAAGCACGGTGGGGGCGTATCTCCTTGCTAAATCGCGGATATCCTTCACTGTCGCTACGCCACCCAAGCCACGACAGTTCTGTGCCATGGCACTCATTGATCACGATGTTCCCTCCATGAAGGAGTCCGCCTCTTCAGCTTCCGCTTCAGTTTCACCCGATGTTGCATCAGTACCCTCTTTCTGCTCTATACCAGTCTTGTCCCTCTTCTCAATGTCCGCCATCTGCTTATGTTTCTTCCTCTCCTTCAGGGTAGCATATGTGGTGGCAGGGGAGGAACTGCTGCCTCTGTCCCTGCACTCGTTGAGCCTCCATATTCGGCTGCTTCCATACCCCGGTCCCCGACTAAGGATTTGCCACCCCCTCGGTCAGTGGATGTTTCAACGGGATTTGTGTCATGTCGTCCAGGTCATCGGATTTTTACTGCCCCGTGTCTCCGGAGGACCTCTTCATAGGTTCTTTCATAGCTCCCCCTCTTTGGAACCCATTGACATCTAACATGGTTGCCACAGCTGCGCCCCATAGTGCTGCCACCTCGTCCTCCATCATTGGCCTCCTTACGACCGCCAGCATATCCGCGCCCTCGGTTACCTCCCGCATTGTTTCCCTATGTCCACACACGAGCGTCGAGGGACCCCGCCTTCCAGTACGCTTTCTCTGCGATCATCTAGTTTCCAAACTGCAAAAGTAGATGCATCATGCTCGCCGATGCCGCACTCGAGGAAAGTTTTTCCTTTTCAACTTGATCTTTTGGCGGGTGAGGCTACGAATTCAGAATAGAGCAGTTCCTAGAGATGGCCCAACTCTTGCATTTCTTCTTTACTATGTACATATTGCTGGAAAAGCAAAAGGGTCAACAGGTCGGGTACTCCTGCTCCGGGTAGAATTTCCAGGCGTTCTGTATACGAACCCCTCAAACAGGGCATACTGCTATCGATTCGATGACCCCCATAGGGCGCGGTCAGCGAAAGTTCATTAATGGGGACATACAGGGCAAAACAGCAGTACATACAAATACAATTCGAAAGACAATAGGAAAGATGTAAGAACAACGAGAGCGAGCCTTCACGAAAGAAAATGCTATAGAAAACGGGAAAGCATGCCTTTGGTTTCGGCTGCTGTTTCATGTTATATAGGAAAACATCTCGTACATAGTTGTTGAGAGAGAGAGGGTTTACAGGAGATGGTTTAGATCCTAACGTAGACTACAAGGAAGAGATAGGGAGAGAGACCCGATAGACCTTATATCCTGGTCTTCGGTATACAACAGGTTTATCCACTAATACCCCCCCTTAATCAAAACTTGTACAAGTTTAGATTATGCTTGAATGCTTGTATTTCTCTTGTTGGCAATGGCTTTGTAAATCCGTCTGCAACTTGATCTTTAGAGGAAATGAACTTGATGTCAAGTAATTTTTGAGCTACCCTTTCTCTCACAAAATGAAAGTCAATTTCTATATGTTTGGTTCTTGCATGAAACACAGGATTGGCTGAGAGATATGTAGCACCCATATTATCACACCACAAACATGGATTCTCCTTTAGCTTGATACCAAGTTCTTTCAGAATAGTTTCAACCCATATTACCTCAGCTGTTGCATTTGCCAAAGATTTATATTCTGCTTCTGTGCTGGATCTAGAGACTGTGGCTTGCTTTCTAGAACTCCAAGAAATTAAGTTAGATCCAAAGAAGACTGCAAACCCTCCTGTGGACCTTCTGTCATCAATGCACCCAGCCTAGTCTGCATCAGAAAAAGCACTAACCAAGGTAGACATAGATTTCCTGAATGAAATTCCTGTGGTTATAGTATCCTTAACATATCGAAGAATTCTCTTAACTGTTGTCCAGTGTAGAGTAGTAGGTGCATGAAGAAACTGACATACTTTATTAACAGAGAAAGAAATGTCAGGTCTTGTTAAGGTCAAGTATTGCAATCCACCAACAATACTTCTATACTTGGTACTATCTTCGGACCCAAGAGGGTCCCCTTCATGCAAGGATAATGGTTCTGAAGCAGAAAGTGGTGTAGAAAATGCCTTACAGTGATACATCCCCACTTTGGATAATAATTTTGCTGCATATTTTTCTTGAGTAAGAACAATACCATCTGTAATTCTTCTAACTTCAATGCCCAAGAAGAAATGCAAATCACCAAGATCTTTAATAGCAAAGTGTTGATTGAGATCTTTTACCAAAGTGGAAATAGCATGAGAGGAAGAGCCTGTGACTATGATGTCATCCACATATATCAGAACATAGATAGTGACAGCTGATTTATTGTAAATAAACAATGATGTATCTCCTTGAGATGCAAGAAAACCCAATTCATGAAGCTTACTACTCAATCTGGAATACCATGCACGTGGTGCTTGCTTGAGACCATACAGAGCTTTATCAAGTTTACACACGTGGTGAGGCAGTATAGTATTTTCATACCCAGGAGGTTGCTTCATATAGACTTCCTCTTCCAGAACACCATGCAAAAACGCGTTCTTGACATCGAGTTGCCGTAAAGTCCATCTTTGAGAAACAGAAATAGACAAAACAAGACGAATAGTAGCTGCTTTGACAACAGGACTAAAAGTATCCTCATAGTCTATCCCAAATCTCTGTCTAAATCCTTTTGCTACAAGACGATCTTTATATCTTTCAACACTACCATCAGGATTTTTCTTAATACGGAAGACCCATTTGCAATCAATGATATTTTTTTACCAAGGGAAGGAGGTACCAAATGCCATGTTTTGTTGTTCATGAGTGCGTCATATTCCTCATCCATGGCTTGGCGCCATACTGGAGTGCTCAATGCTTCATCTAAGTTAGCTGGTTCCCCTGCAGCACAAACCGAAAAATTATAGCGAATAATTCCATCTTTCCAAATTTTTGGTGTTGTGATACCCTTTTGTAGTCTGGTACGGCGTGCAGGTGGGGCCACAGCAGACTGCTGCGCAGCAGATCCCTGCGGCAGTGCATGCATGGAATCTGCAGTAGTCTCCGCAGGCAATCCGTGTGGCCGCTCCTGCGGTGGATCGTGAACAGCGCGCGGCGCAGAAGATCCGGCTTCGGCGAGATTCCGCGCAGAAGGAGCCAAAACGACGGGGAGCTGGTCGGTGGAGCAGGGGACAGCATGCCGCGTGGCAGCACGCGAGTCGGTGGCGCGGGGTGCTGACGCTGTCGGGCGCTGTGGGGTGTGCCTGGCGGGGCCAGGCGAATCTGCAGCTGCTGCAGCTGCGGGATCCGTGCGGGCAGGGAGATCAGCCGCGGGATCAGTGTGATCCGCCTCGGATCCAGTTTCGATCAGCAGATCTGCACCGGGATCGGTGCTGGTCGTTTTGTCACGTTGTGACATAAAATGAGCATCGGTTTGTGGCTTGTTTGTGCTCATTTCTTCACCTTTTTCTGCAGAATTTCCTCCAGGGTTCTGCGTACTGTTAGTAGAGTCCATAGGTACTGCAGAATTAGTCATTGAATCATTCATATTTGCACCCTCATAATAGGAAGTTAGATGTTGAGGAAGTAGAAGAATTTCTTTCCTTAATAAGGCACCGGCATTTGGATGAAGAGAGGCAAAAGGAAAAATGCTTTCATCAAATACAACATCACGGGATACATAAACACGACGAGTAGATATGTCTAAGCATTTTACCCCTTTATGACGTGGACTATAACCAAGAAAAGCACATTGCTTGGAACGATAAGAGAGTTTGTGAGAGTTATATGGACGCAAATTTGGCCAACATGCACACCCAAAAACACGAAGGGACTTATAATCAGGTGGAGATCCTAGGAGAAGTTCAGCAGGAGTGGCATTGTCAATTACTTTGCTAGGCATGAGATTTATGAGATATGTGGCAGTAAGAAAGGCTTCGTCCCAAAATTTTAGTGGCATAGAAGCATGAGCAAGTAAAGACAACCCAACCTCAACAATATGACGATGTTTTCGTTCTGCTGAACCATTTTGTTGGTGTGCATGTGGACATGAAACATGATGAGTGATTCCAAGTTTCTGAAAGAAAGGATGAAGTTTTTCATACTCACCACCCCAATCAGTTTGCATAGTTATAATTTTCCTATCAAACTTTCTTTCAACAAGATGCATGAAATTATGGAAGACATCAAACACATCCGATTTCTTTTTGAGAAGATATATCCATGTGAATTTCCTGAAATCGTCTATAAAGCTTACATAATAATTATGACGTCCTACAGATGTGGAGGCTGGACCCCAAACATCTGAAAACACTTGTTCCAAAGGAAAATGTGATACACTTGTAGACACAGGAAATGGAAGTTGATGGCTTTTGGCTCTTTGACAAGAATCACAAACAGACTCAATGCTAGAGGACTTCTCATAGGGAAGACCACTTTTATTCAAAATGTGTTGAACGACTAAATTCGATGGATGTCCTAACCTATGATGCCACCTTGATATGGAGGGCTTGGTGGCGACACAAACTTCCTTGATGGTAGAAGATGATGATGACACAATTGGGTAAACACCTCCTTCACACTCCCCTCTAAGAAGAATTTTCCCCGTTGCGCGGTCCTTTATAAAAAAATGCCAAGGGTGAAATTCTAGGAAAACATCATTATCAAGTGCAAGTTTGTGTACGGAAAGAAGATTTTTGGTTGTGCTAGGAACATGAAGAATATTGTCTAGATGAATATCACAATGAGGGGTTTGAATATATGAATGACCAACATGACTAATTTGCATACCTTCGCCATTCGCAGTCTGAATGGTATCCTTGCCGGGGTACTTGTTTTGAATCATCAGATTTTGGAGGTTGCCGGTGATGTGATCAGTTGCACCACTGTCAGGGTACCAATTTGTGTCCACGCCATAGGCATAGGCAGCATTGGCACTCCTTTCAGGTGCAGGGGGTGGAGCTCGGTCTTGTTCACCACGTTTCTTGTCGACGGCGTACCGCCACCAGCATTCATTCGCCGGGTGACCGTGCTTCTTACAGATCTGACAATAGATGTCTTGGAACTTGGATGGAGGTGGCCGATCACCACGTTGCCAAGTGCCACGATCACCGCCTTCCTGCCATCCACCACGGTCACCACCTTGCTGCCATCTGCCGCGGTCACCGCCCCCATGCCATCCACCACGGTCACCGCCGCGGTCTTGACGCCAGGGGGCACCACCGTCTCCTTGTGGTGGACGATTGAAGCCGCCACCTCCATAGTCCTGTGGAGGGCGCCAGGGAGCGGCGCCACCTCCTTGCCATCCAGGGGCGCGGTCACCCCCGCCTCCTTGCCATCCTGGGCCGCGGTCACCGCCGCCGCCTTGCCATCCTGGTCCGCGGTCACCACCGCCGCCCTGCCATCCTGAGCCGCGGTCACCACCGCCGCCCTGCCATACGGGGCCGCGATCACCGCCGCCTCCGTGCCATCCGCCGCGGTCACCGCCACGGTCCTCGTCCTTCTTCTTCTTCTTGTAGTCACCGCCACCACGGTTGGCCACATTTGCCGATGATGTGAACTCCCGAGCGCCGCCACCAGTGAGCATCGCCTGGCGGACATCGTGAGCAGAGAGAAGACCATGAAAATCATTCACGGTGCATCTGTCCATTGCATTAACCGCGGACACCAGCCCGTTGTAGTCCTCGTCTAGACCATTGAGGATGAACTCCACAAGTTCTTCATCATCAATGTCGCGGCCTGCGGCGATCAACTCGACGGCGAATCCGCGCATCTTGGTGATGTATTGGTCTGCCGTCAGATCTTGTTTCTTTGTATTTGTGAGTCCACCCCGGAGACTCGTTCGGTTGGCCTTGGATGCGGAGGCGAACAGAGAGTTGATGAGTGCCCACACTTCGGATGCGTGCTCAAGTCCAATGGTTTGCGCGAGGATGTCCGTCGAGAGGGACGTGAGGAGGTAACTCAGAACGCGCTGGTCCCTTTCAATCCAGCTCTCGAACGCCGGGTTGTCCATTGTCTCCTCCTTGCCATCCTTCATAATCTTGATGGTCTCGGGTGGCTTGATCTCCTTGCCATCGAGCAAGCCCAGCATCCGAGCTCCGCGGAGTGCCGGGATGACTTGAGCCTTCCAGAGAAGATGGTTCGCTCGGGTGAGTGTTTCCGATGGGGGATGTCCTAGGTTTTGGGTGATGGAATTTGATCATGCCATGGTGGAGCTACTGGGATGATTTGTGGTATCTATAGATCGGTACTGATGATGGGGTATTGGCTATGATGGAGATGATGCGGTGGTGATAATTCTCTGTAGATCGGTTCTGATTTTTGGTGTAGATTGGTTTGTGGCGATGGGGTATTCTCGATGTCGTGGAAGAGCAGGCTCTGATACCATATAGAAAACGGGAAAGCATGCCTTTGGTTTCGGCTGCTGTTTCATGTTATATAGGAAAACATCTCGTACATAGTTGTTGAGAGAGAGAGAGGGTTTACAGGAGATGGTTTAGATCCTAACGTAGACTACAAGGAAGAGATAGGGAGAGAGACCCGATAGACCTTATATCCTGGTCTTCGGTATACAACAGGTTTATCCACTAATAAATGCAAGTGAAAAAGAATTGTAGGCTTATTCCCATCAATCTGCAGTGCTCGCAGTGTTTTGGAATCTTCTCCTACTTCATCCGCAAGAACATACGGTCCCTTCCTTGTAACGCCATCGGCACAAACCTCATAAGGGTTTGGGTCGATTTCAGATTCACCCATACCCGATGGAACACGCCAGTCCTCGTCTGCACCGCTGCCATCTCTACCAAGATGACCTCAGCCACCCTGCTAGCCAACTGAGATAAAACCTCCTTGTTCCGAAACAGGGGTGGTAATTTGTGTATCTGTATCCACGCTTGAACTTTGCTGGGGATTATCGTCGGGGCCATGGATATTGTTCAACCATCAGTGCACACCCGTGGAATAGCCACAGTCCCTCCTCCATCATCCTGTTCCAGTCCCCCAGGCAATGAGCTTGCAGCACGAACATATTAGGTTCAACCTCGTCAAAAGTTACGTCGTGTGCCAGGCTCCATGCTGCATGCATGGTCTGCTTGAGGGTCTCCATGTTGAACGTCTTCCTAGTAAAGACCTTCGCAGTGGTGAGCCAGTTGACCGCCGGCCAACGGCCGATCTCCTCTCTGTCCGGAACCACTTAATGGAGTTTCTCCCCATGGAGCTTAAGGTTCTTGAGCAGCTCATCCACATCCATCTCCTTCTCGTTCCCTTTTCTTGCCCTGGAGCTTTCCGCCATGGTGTAGTGATTCCGTCGGCACCGATGCACGCCTCAAACCCTAACATCCCGTCCAAGCTGCCAAGGCCGGGTAGCCGGGCGTGTCGGCCCCTTATTCAACCCGAGTAGTGGAGTGGGCAGAGGGAGGAGGTAGCTTGGGATCAGAGAGATTTCGCCAGCAGGGATCAGATAGCCGCCGTCGACGCCCAAACCCTAGGAGAGCCTAGGTAAAACGAATATTTGTGCTTGTCTATTAGAGGTACGAGACAAAAATTTGATGTTTCTACCGCTGTGGATCATTTTAGTGTCCAGCTTGTGTGTCAGTGGATATGCTCTAACGCTGGACTTTTCACCGATAGGCCCAAATGTACCACGGCATTAGTGGTTAAGTAATACTGTAGTGGCCTGTGCGGTACGAATGTTGGAGCACAAGTTTGGGCCCATTGAGGTCCTGAACGGACAATCTACAATGATATGAACCAACATAGGCCAATTCTTCTTCTTCAGCCGATGGGCTCTTCTAACATCTTCGTGACCCTTTTTCTTTTCGTTGTTTGGCACCCGCGGCAGCGCGGACGTCGCCTGAAGCGCCCCCATAATGGGCCTGCCTCATTTTTTTCATGTTCTTATTTTATTTTATGTTTTTATTTATTCCTGTTTATTAAATGTTCGTGATTCCAAAAATGTTCACGTTTTAACAGCTCACGAGGTTTTAGGAAAAAAATAACTAGGTTCATAAAATATTTCACACGTTTAAAAAATATTCACATGATTTAAAAATATCCACGTTATTCAAAGAATCATATAAGGTTAAAAAAAGTCCACTTGATTCCAAAAAAATATTTGACCAGTTCAAAATAAATGTACATGGTGGCTTAGAAAATGTCCAGGGTTCAACAAAAATCATGTTTCCATTATTAATCTTACTTCATAAATTAACTAGAAACCTGGATTTTTCTAAGGTTCTCAATAATTCAAATTCTATATAAATTTAAAAGAAAACGAAATACACTTGTTAATGGGCCGCTATGGCGGGTGAGCCGACGCCACTTAAGAGCATCTTCAACCAGTCCGAGAAAATTTGGCTCTATATATGTCAATGTGATCATGGAAATGCAACTAAGTTCATCGGATAGTTCACATTTCATCGGAGTCACATCATAGTTTGTAAAAGTTCACTGGACAACAAAACAAAAGGAACAACTACTGATACGTCCATTTAGTATCACTATTTTATATCATAATTAATTCTTATTTACTGATATATTTTATATTAGAATACAAAAGAAATGTTATTTTCTTTTATTTTGCATGTTTTGCATTTACTATGACTTATCTGTTAGAGTCGGGATTCAGCTGGAAAACG